>CM035837.1:198177436-198819160 GCA_020510985.1 Pholidichthys leucotaenia
CACCACCATCTGGCTGTCCTCATACATGTCCTGCACCACCCTCATACACTTGTCTGGCACTCCTGACTTCCTCAAACAATACTTTGCTTCATCTGTTCACACTTATTGCTTCTTTAGTTCCACAAGTACACAGTGCCACTCCTGACCTTCTCTACAGTTCTCCATCAACAATCATAAAGCAAACAGTGCATCTGTGATACTCTTTCTTGGCATGAAACTGTACTGCTTCTCACTGACTGTCACCTTCCTTTTTAACCAAGCTTCAATAACTCTATCCCATATTTTCATAGCGTGCCTGATCAACTCTGTGTCTCTGTAGATACTATAGCTCTGTGCATAACACTTGTTCTTGGAAAGCTGTAACAGTACACTTCTCCACTCCTCAGGCATTCTCTCACTCTCCAAGATTGTGTGAGAAAAATCTGATTTAAATGTCCCCTGTGTGGTTTATATTAATCATATATCCCATAACCTACATATGTATAAGCATGTTAGAATGTTTAGTGATTACATATGTACAACGACCTCATGCCTCAGAACAGGACAAGAGGTCTCAACCACCAGCGAAGATCAAAGAGCATCCGAGGCGCAGCGGTGGAGACCAGATCGATCGCCCTGACTTCCCAGGGCCAGGTGGAAGAGACAGAGGACAATGGAGGAGATCAATCGCCCTGACCACCCAGGGTCAGGTGGAGGAGTAGGAAGACAAAGGAGGGGGGATTAAGCTAATGCGGGATGTCAGCTTTGATGTGCAATGTCTTTTGTGATGTGTAGGTATAAGTATGTAGGTCTGAATGTGTTCGACCTCTTATTCTGCTTCTGCACTGAGATGAGACTTGTTAGAGGAGCGAAGCTGATAATAAACTTTGGTTTATAAATCACATCGCCTCGTTATTCCAAGCTCCTCTACACTGGTGACCCTGACGCGAGGATGGAACAGAGACGTTCTCCCGCGATTGACTCATTGGAGGCGACCCAGGCAAGCGCCGGCGCCCATGCAGACAGGGGAACAGATGGACGACGTTCCCCCACGGCAGAAGCTACAGAGAGGGCTCAACCGAGCACCAGCACCGCCGTGAGAGCGGAAGAAAGGCGCTCTCACCCGGTGGACACATCAAGGACGGCCCACACAAACGCCATCACCGTCAAGCTGCCAGACTTCTGGCAGCAAGACCCGAGCTCGTGGTTCCAGCAAGCTGAGGCTCAGTTTGCACTGGCGGGCATAAAGGCAGACGACACAAAATTTTATCACATCGTCGCCAAACTCGACGCTGCCATGTCAAGATGTGCGCGGAGCATAATCCAACGGCCGCCCGCCCATGACAAATACAGAGAGCTTAAGGCGATCATCGTGGAGAATTTCGTCCCCTCAGCCGAGGAGAGAGCAGAGAAAATCCTGGCGATCTACGGCCACAGAGGATGCAGACCCAAGGCTCTCATGGAGGACATGCTGCAGCTTAAGGAAGAGGACAACGACAACTTCCTCTTCCGATATATCTTCCTCAGCACTCTGCCACCACACATGAGAGGGACGCTGGTCAACATGCGGTGCAACACCCAGCAGGACTTCCGCGCGCTGGCCCGAGAGGCGCAGCGGCTCATCAACGCCTGCAGGGAACAGGTGGCCACGGCAGCATCCGCAGATCTCAGCGCGGAAGCCCAGAGCAGCAGAGAAACACAGACAACCGAGCAGAGCCCGCCCACCATGGCGACAACACGACCAAGACGCAGCAGGCGGAACGACATCTGCTATTACCACCACCGTTTCGCCGAGAGAGCGTACAAATGCGTCCCCCCCCTGCAAATTCAAAAGTTCAGGAAACGCCAAAGCCGAGAGGCCGTTAACAGCTGCGGCTCTCGGCGAGAAAAATAAACTACTGTATGTGACTGACGGACACACCGGGAGACAGTTCCTGATCGACACCGGAGCTCAGCTGAGTTTTATCACCCCTTCCCACGCAGACTGGGCCATGGGTCCCCGGGGAAATGGAGTGATGGCAGCCAACGGCTCGATCATCGACACCTTCGGTGAAAGGAACCTGCCCCTTTGCATCCACGGCCGCAACTATAGATGGACATTTATTGTAGCGGCGGTAAGCTTTAACATGTTGGGCGCTGATTTTTTGTGTGCACATGGTTTGTTAGTAGATCTAGCAAATAGACGCTTGGTTAATGCACTGTCATTTTATTCTATCCCCTGCTCAGCTCGAGTTTCTCCACCACCCATGCAGACCAACGTCACAACAGCAGGAGGTAAGTTTGACCAACTCCTCACCCAATTTCCAGCACTCACAGTTCCAAAATTTTCAGCAACAGTAGCGAAACACGGGGTTGAACACTTCATTCCCACAACGGGCCCACCCGTGTTCGCCAAAGCTCGGCGCTTAGATGCGACCAAGCTCGCCATAGCACGGGACGAGTTTGCCACACTTGAAAAATTAGGCATTATTAGACGCTCGAAAAGCCCCTGGGCATCGCCACTCCACATGGTCCCGAAAACCGACGGTTCTTGGAGACCGTGCGGCGATTACCGCAGATTAAACAATGCGACAGTGCATGACCGCTACCCAATTCCTCACATCCAAGATTTCTCACTACATCTGGCGGGTGCGCGCATTTTTTCTAAAATAGACCTGGTCCGCGGCTATCACCAAGTCCCCGTTCGAGCGGAAGACATTCCTAAAATGGCTGTAATAACCCCTTTCGGTCTATTTGAATTTTTGCGGATGCCGTTTGGCCTCAAAGGCGCTGCTCAAACCTTTCAGCGCATGATGGACGCGGTATTACGCGATCTCCCTTTTGTGTTCGTCTACCTTGACGATATGCTGGTAGCCAGCTCGTCGGAGGAAGAACACGAACAACATCTCACTATGGTTTTTCAGAGACTAGAAGAGCACGGGTTAATAATCAATCCAGCCAAATGCAAATTCGGCGTGTCACAAATTGATTTTTTGGGACACAGAGTTTCACCGAAGGGGGCAGTCCCACTGCCAGACAAAGTTCGCGCAGTAAAAAATTTTCCACAGCCACAAACAGTCAAATCGCTGCAAGAATTTTTGGGAATGGTTAATTTTTACAACCGTTTCCTCCCCCGCGCAGCTCAACTCATGCAGCCCCTGTATACCGCGCTCAGAAAACAAAAGCCTTCCAACGCGGTCGAATTTACTTCCGCGAAGGCGCGTTCGCGCTCCGGGGTCCAAAGTGCTCTAGCTAACGCCACATTATTGGTTCACCCTGATCCCTCGGCCCGCATTGCGCTAATCACAGACGCTTCAGACCTGGCCATAGGGGCAGTTGTGGAACAACACATTGGCGGAACCTGGCAACCTTTGGCATTTTTCAGCAAATCGTTAAACCAAACTGAGCGTAAATACAGCACTTTTGACAGGGAGCTGCTAGCGCTTCATTTATCCATACGCCACTTCCAGTTCTGGTTAGAAGGGCGGCGTTTCACGGCTTTTGTAGACCACAAACTGCTCACCTTTGCGATGGCTAAAATTTCAGGACCATGGTCAGGCAGGCAACAAAGACAGCTAGCTGCAATTTCAGAGTTCACCACAGACATTCGACATGTGGCAGGCAAACTTAACGTGGTAGCAGACTGCCTCTCTCGCGCTGTGACATCGCCAGAGCGCGAGGAGACAGATTATACTACCTCAGCCGCAGAACTCTTCGCCAACGCGGACACATACGCGGCCCCAATTCACGTAGGGATAGATTACGCAGCCATGGCGGAGGAGCAAAGCAGTGACGCGGACGTGCGCGCACTCCTGTCTGGACCAACAGGGTTAAGGCTGGAGGAAAGGGGTTTACGCGACGATGTACCCCCTCTAATATGCGACATCTCAACCGGCTGACCTCGCCCGGTAGTCCCAGCTGCATGGCGCCGCCGTATTTTCGACTCAATTCACTCCCTCGCGCACCCAGGTGTGCGCGCCTCGGTTAAAATGGTCGCCGAAAAGTTTGTGTGGCTCGGCCTGCGCAAAAATGTAAAGGAATGGGCAAAAACTTGCATGTCTTGTCAGCGCGCCAAACTACACAAACACACAAAAGCCCCTCTAGAGCCTTTTCGAATCCCAGCTAGAAGGTTCGACCACGTTCATGTCGACCTCGTGGGACCACTACCTTCCTCTCAAGGTTTCACACACCTGTTAACAATGATAGACCGTACTACGCGCTGGCCTGAGGCAGTCCCTCTGGCGTCAACCACAGCGGCGGAAGTCGCTCGCGTTTTTTTGACAAACTGGGTGGCATGTTTCGGCGTCCCATCGGACATCACGTCCGATAGGCTCTCTCCTCTCGGCGCCACACCAGTCGGCTGCCTTTTGCAACAGCGGCTCGATTCCGAGTTTTTTTTCCCTTCCTCTCTCTTTTGATCACTTTTTTTTTTCACCCCACTTATATCACGGACACACAGATCATCCCAAATGTCTCCTGAGCCGGTGGACGGAGCCACTGTTTATAGCAGGATACGATATAACAGGGAAGAGCTGCTAGCATTTAACCGCCACCCGGTCCCACTGGAAAAACTCGACATACCGAGAGAACTGAGGCGAAAACGCCGCGGCTGCCGGGCTGGAGTAAGGCGGAGGACAAAAAATATAAGGTACAGACCCTCCCTTCCATCTGCTGTCATGGGAAATGTACGGTCGATACTGGGAAAGTTAGATGAGCTAGCGGCTATCTCCCGTTATGATAGCACTTACCGGGAGTGCTCTCTCCTTTTGTTTACTGAGACGTGGCTAACTGAACTAGCAGCAGATGCTAACATTGAGCTGGAGGGTTTTCACACGATACGAGCTGACCGAACACCAGAGAGTGGCAAAACTAGGGGCGGTGGAGTGATCATGTATGTTAACAACAACTGGTGCAGACCGGGACATATCACTGTTAAACAACGACACTGCAGCAAAGACATTGAGTTGCTAGCTGTTAGCATGAGGCCTACATATCTCCCGAGAGAACACTCACACGTGATCTGCATTGTTGTTTATGCAAATCCGACGGCGAACGCTGGGACAGCGCGTGACGTCATCCATTCAGTAACCAGCAGGCTGCAGACAGAACACCCAGATGCTCTTCTCCTCATCTCAGGCGATTTCAACCACGTTTCACTGTCTCCCATTCTGCCCACTTTCACCCAGTATGTCACATGCCACACTAGAGACAATAAAACACTGGATTTGTTCTACGCAAACACTAAGGAGGCGTACACCTCATCACAACTCCCCCCACTTGGGAGATCGGATCACAACTTGGTTCATCTCTGACCGGTGTACAAACCCCTAGTGCACAGACAACCTCCGGCCATGCACACTGTGGAGTTATGGTCTGAGGAGACAATGGACACTCTAAAGGACTGTTTTGAAGCCACTGCCTGGAAGCAGCTCTGCGATCCACATGGTGAGGACATCGATGGCCTCATTCACACCTTCACGGGCTACCTCAGCTTCTGTGTGGACAAATCCGTTCCCACCAAGACCATACGGCGTCACTCAAACAACAAACCCTGGATCAACCCTGAGATAAAAACACTTCTGAGAGAGAAGAAGAGGATCTTCAGGTCGGGGAACAGGGAGATGCTGAAGTCCGTACAGAGGGAGCTGAGGAGAAAGATCAGAGAAGGCAAGGACAGCTTCAGGAAGAAGATGGAGGACAAGCTGCAACAGAGCGACATCAGCGGGGTCTGGAGAAACCTCAAAACCATCTCGGGGCTCCAGAATACCTCCCCCCAGGCCACGGGGGGCAGGGAGTGGGCGAACAACCTGAATCTGTTTTTCAATAGATTTGACCAACCGCCCTCCCCCCTGTCTGCACAACAACCACTGCTGCCTCTAAGAAATCAAGTCCTGCTACCCACTCCCCACTCCACCGACACCCCCCCCACTCCCAACACACAGCCCCCCATCCTGACCCTGACCAAGACCCAGGTGAGGACGGAGCTGAGGAAGATCAAGGCGAGGAAGGCGTCGGGACCGGACGGCATCAGCGCAAAGCTCCTCAAGTCCTGTGCAGACCAGCTGTGTGGGATTGTGACGTATATCTTCAACATGAGCCTGAAACTGGGGAGGGTACCACAGCTGTGGAAAACATCTTGTGTGGTACCTGTACCAAAAACTTCCCACCCCAAAGACCTGAACAGCTTCAGACCGGTGGCCTTGACGTCCCACTTGATGAAGACCCTGGAGAGACTGCTCCTTGCTCATCTCCGCCCCCTGGTGGAACCAGCGATGGATCCACTCCAGTTCGCCTACCAGCATGGCATTGGGGTGGAGGATGCGGTGATCTTCCTCCTTCACCGTTCTCTGTCCCACCTGGAGAAGCCCGGGAATATGGTGAGGATCATGTTCTTTGACTTCTCCAGTGCTTTCAACACCATCCAACCGATGATCCTGAAGGACAAGCTGCTGCGCGCAGGGGTGGACCAGCACCTGTCATCATGGATCCTGGACTACCTCACGAACCGGCCTCAGTTTGTGAGAACCCGGGACTGTGTTTCCGACACGATCATCAGTAGCACGGGGGCCCCCCAGGGAACGGTGCTGGCTCCCTTCTTGTTCACTCTTTATACTGCGGACTTCTCACACAACACAACACATTGCCATCTACAGAAGTTCTCTGATGACTCTGCGATCGTTGGTCTCATCTCCAGCGGAGATGAAGCTGAGTACAGAGGGCTTATCCAGGACTTTGTGGACTGGTGCCATCGGAACTGCCTCCAGATCAACGCGAGGAAAACTAAGGAGCTGGTGGTGGACTGCCGCAGGCATGGGCAGCCCCTCACAGCACCAGTAAATATACAGGGAACAGACATCGAGATGGTGACATCCTACAAGTACCTGGGTATTCATCTGAACAATAAACTAGACTGGTCACACAATACTGACGCACTCTACAAGAAGGGACAGCGCAGGCTGTTCCTGCTGAGGAGACTCAGGTCTTTTGGTGTACAAGGGGCGCTGCTGAAGTCATTCTATGACACGGTGGTGGCATCAGCCATCACTTTTGGAGTGGTCTGCTGGGGCAGTGGCATTACTGCAGCCGATAGGAAGAGACTGAACAAACTGATTAAGAAAGCTAGCTCTGTCCTGGGGCAACGCCTTGATCCGATGGAGGAGATAGGAGAGAGAAGGACGGTGGCTAAACTGTCATCTCTGCTGGAGTCCGAGTTCCACCCTATGCAGGACATACTGGATGCACTGAGGAGCTCATTTAGCAGCAGACTACATCATCCCAGGTGCACAACCGAGAGGTTTCGTAGGTCCTTCCTACCAACGGCTGTCAGACTGTACAACCTAAGCAGGGCTGCTCGCAGAGATAGCAAAAAGACGTAACAAACTAATAGTTTTTTTTTTTTTTTTTGAATGCAAAAGATGCAATAGACTTACACAATGGTCCTCTCCGGCATACAACTAGGAACATACCGGTCGCTATGGAGGGTGAGAATATGTATGGGCACATAATCATACCATGTAGGATAACTAAATAGACGGTTATGCTGTTTCATCCCACCTAGCAACAATGCTCTGCACTGTGTGTGTTTATATATTTACATATTTATTCCATCTAGCTACAATGCTCTGCACTGGGTGTGTTTATATTTATATATCTATATATTTATTCCATCTAGCTACAATGCTCCGCACTGTGTTTTTATATATCTACATATTATTCCATCTAGCTACATTGCTCCGCACTGTGTGTGTTTATATACTTGCATATTTATTCCACCTAGCTGCAATGCTCCATACTGTGGGTGTTTATATATTTACATATTTATTCCATCTAGCTACAATGCTCTGCACTGTGTGTTCATATATTCATATATTTATTCCATCCAGCTACAATGCTCTGCACTGTGTGTCTGTGTGTGTGTGTGTGTATATACAGTATATATTTTATAGTAATATGTACATATGTATATTAGCTGCTCTTGCTTGCTTGTTTTTTCTTGCCTTCTGATTGTTGCTCTGAGTGTTGCTATCCCTGTGCTGTTGCAATCCTGGAATTTCCCCGTTGTGGGACTAATAAAGGCTTATCTTATCTTATCTTATAGGGGGCCTCAATTTGTCTCAGAGCTTTGGTCAGCCATGGCCAGCAGCTTAGGGGCGACAATTCACTGCACCACCGCTTATCACCCTCAGGCTAATGGGTTATGCGAGCGCTTTCACAGATCTTTAAAGGCCGCCCTCAGAGCCTCACTAATGGATACAAATTGGGTAAATAAACTTCCCTGGGTTTTATTGGGGTTGCGTGCTGCGCCTAAAGAGGATCTAGACGCCTCCCCAGCAGAATTAGTTTTTGCACAACCTCTCAGACTCCCAGGTGAATTTTTACCAGAGAACCCAGAGCCTGGGCATCTTCCAGCCATGAGGCTTTTAGGCAGCAACGGACCGGACACTCTCCCTGGACCGGCACACCACTCTTTTCCACGGGATTTTGTCCCCCAAGCTTTAAAAAACGCCGAATTTGTTTTTGTTAGGCATGAAGCTTTAAAATCTACCCTCCGTCCACCATACGATGGACCATTCAGAGTGCTGGAACCTGGTGATAAGCATTTTGTGCTTGATTTAGGGGACAGAAAAGAAACAGTCAGCATTGACAGACTTAAACCTGCCTTCTTGTTGAGAGACGAACCTGCACGGTTGGCGAGAGCACCTCGGCGGGGTAGACCCCCCAAGAAAAAAGACTCAGCCCCCCTGCAGGGAACAAATAACCACTCTCCTCCCCAAGCTGCAGATTCCTTACAGGAAGGTCCCGCCAGGACGCCCAAGCGGACCCACAGCAGATTCGAGAGAAGACTAAAACCCAGACGGCACAGGGACTGATATAAATTAACCTAAAGTTGTTAACTATTTTATCAGATTGTGCTGTGACAGTTTTAAGACTGATTTGTGATATTACTACGCTGTTATGATTACCACTGAATTCTCTACAGGAGCATAGCTGCTGGAAAGTTTTTTTTTTCCTTGTCAAGAGGTTTAACAGTTAGTATGTCATAGAAATTATCTTAAACTGTGGACTTTCTTTTATTGTCCTTTTCTTAGTCGTTTGGGGGGGGGGGGGGCTGTGGTTTATATTAATCATATATCCCATAACCTACATATGTATAAGCATGTTAGAATGTTTAGTGATTACATATGTACAACGACCTCACGCCTCAGAACAGGACAAGAGGTCTCAACCGCCAACGAAGATCAAAGAGCATCCGAGGCGCAGCGGTGGAGACCAGATCGATCGCCTTGACTTCCCAGGGCCAGGTGGAAGAGACAGAGGACAATGGAGGAGATCGATCGCCCTGACTACCCAGGGTCAGGTGGAAGAGTAGGAAGACAAAGGAGGGGGGATTAAGCTAATGCGGGATGTCAGCTTTGATGTGCAATGTCTTTTGTGATGTGTAGGTATAAGTATGTAGGTCTGAATGTGTTCGACCTCTTATTCTGCTTCTGCACTGAGATGAGACTTGTTAGAGGAGCGAAGCTGATAATAAACTTTGGTTTATAAATCACATCGCCTCGTTATTCCAAGCTCCTCTACACCCTGCCTTGTTTCCTCCCTACATTTACAATGTAGACACATTGTTTTGTTCCTTTATTGTTAAGTAGAATATCTTAGTCACTGAAGTTTTAAAGAATTTATGCTTTAATAGGCAGCATATATGTTTTAGGATGATTTCACTTCTCATATCAAATCCTGTCTTCTTCTCTGTGGGAAGCTAACATTTCAAAACTGTGAACTGACCAATCAGCTTCCAAGACTCCATGCACCTCCTTTTTGGAAACTTTATGATCCTTTTGTTGAAACAAAGGAACTCAATGCAATTGGTCAAAAGCCAGCAAAAACATTATCTCTTCCCTTGGCGGAGGTAATAAATAAAATCTTGGCCCTGTGATTAGCAGGTGATCTGTCCATAGTGGCCTGCCACCAATAAGACACTGGGATAGGCCCCAGGCCCCCCATGACCCTAAACAGGATAAGCAGCTCATGAAATGAGTGAATGCATGAATGAATGAGTGAATATTCTTTTTCCCAAGCTCACTGTGGTTATGAAAATGAAGTACTGAAGACACAAGTTATTTGAATAATTCAGTGCCCCAAGGAAAGCTTTTGTTGAACCTGATATTCAGTAGTGTCTTCTCTTCTCCATTAGATGCTTCATTCAAGATTCAAAATAGCATGGTATCTGTCCTTTCTAGAAAAGGTTCCCTTAAGGAATGCTGGAAAAGGAAAGGTTGTGATTTGTGCATTCATAAAGAGAAAGTCACTCGCGATTTTAGGGCCTCCTTGGAAAAAAGCTGGAATTTTGAGGTGGTCAATATTACATCAAGACTTACATAAAATCACATCTGAATATTTGCATTAGGCTCCTAGTCCCTTGCGCAATCCAGCATTTCAATAATCCAGGTTTTTTTGAAGGCAAAAGCAACTTTTTCATCGTACAACCAATGTGAAGGGAATCACTGCATTAAAAATCGTGATTTATGGAGAAACGTTTTGAATCATAATTATTACCATATCTCTGTGTCCTGGTTTGAATAAATGGTGTTTTGACAGATTATTTTCAGCTGTGGTACACCCAGTACTGACATTAGTAGTCTTATCTTGCTTATCTGTGAGGTAAAATCTTCTCAGAAAAAAAAAAGTTTTGCGTTACACATCAGTGACTTTGTGTCATATTGAACTAATAGCACCTTGCCCCAAGGTTATGTTATTGACAATACTTAGACTGCATCAGATCTAACTTTAAGCAACTGCATCTTTTCATCTAATTTGAGTGTCTTATTCTAGAAGTAGCACAGTAAAAGGTAGAAACATCATGCTTTCACTGCCAGTGTTTACCTCCTTAAATGTATTTGTATGGTCACCATGTTCCAACACCATGTTTTGCCTACCTACAAGGAACAAGACATCCTGGATGCACCCTCGCTCTAAGCATTGGCATCTCATTGACTATGTCATCATCAGGGCAAAGGACAGGTGGGATGTGAGAGTGACCAAAGCCATGTGTGGTGCTGACTGCTGGACTGACCATCGCTTGATCATCTCAAAGATGAACTTCCACATCCAGGTCAAAAGGAGACCACAAGGCCAGAAAGTGACAAAGAAGCTGAACATCATGAAGCTCAAAGACCCCAAGAAGGTACAAGAGTTTCAAGATCACATGAACAGCCGCCTGTCAGATCTCCAGCTCAACCAGCCAAGCATTGAGGACCAATGGATATCCTTCAGGGACACTGCTCACTCGGCTGCCCTCGAATGCCTAGGCCCAGTAACCAGAAATCACCAGGACTGGTTCGACGAAAACAACACAGAAATTCAGCAGCTGTTAGATCAGAAACACCGATTGCTGAGGGCCCACCAGAATGACCCTACCTGCATGGCAAAGAAAGTAGCCTTCACTAACATCCGTAGTGCAATTCAAGCCAAACTACGCCACATGCAGGACTCCTGTCTCAGTGCCAAGGCTGACGAGATTCAATGCTTTGCTGACAGGCACGACACAAAGAGGTTCTATGATGCCCTGAAAGCTGTTTATGGACCTCAGTCCTCCAGATCATCCCCTCTTCTCAGTGCTGATGGTTCTACCCTGCTGACAGAAAAGAAGCTGGTCCTGGAGAGATGGGCGGAACACTTCTGTAGTGTGCTCACTTGGCCTGCACAGATCAACCACAAAGCCATTGCTCGCCTTCCCCAGGTGCCAATAAACTACGAGCTGGACATCCCACCTTCGGAAGATGAGGTCAGCAAAGCCATCAAACAGCTCTCCACTGGGAAAGCCCCAGGCTCTGATGCCATCCCTGCAGAAGTCTACAAGACAGGCAGCTCAAACACCCTTAGACAGCTCACCAGCCTGTACCAGTCCATGTGGAGCAAGGAACAGCTACCACAAGAGCTCAGAGATTCCACAATTGTCCACATCTACAAGCGGAAAGGAAATCGCCAGTCCTGTGACAATCACCGAGGAATATCCATTCTGTCCATAGCAGGCAAGATCCTGGCCCGCGTCCTCCTCAACCGCTTGCTGGAACACCTGGAGCAGGGTCTCCTCCCTGAAAGTCAATGCGGCTTCCGTAAAGGTCAAGGGACCACCGACATGATCTTTGCCGCCCGCCAGCTCCAAGAGAAATGCATGGAACAGTACCACGACCTCTACACAACCTTTGTCGATCTGACCAAGGCCTTCGACACAGTCAGTTGCGAGGGACTCTGGATAATCATGAAAAAATTTGGCTGCCCCCGCAAGTTCATTGCTATTGTCCGCCAATTCCACGATGGAATGACAGCCAGAGTCCTGGATGATGGTGAACCATCCAAAGCCTTTCCAGTGACCAATGGAGTCAAGCAGGGTTGTGTTCTGGCCCCGACACTGCTCAGCATGATGTTCTCGGCAATGCTCTCAGATGCTTTCAGAGACTGTGAGCTTGGCATCGACATCAGATACAGGTGTGATGGAAGACTTTTCAACCTTAGGTGTCTGCAAGCCATCACAAAGGTGAAGGAGACTGTCATCAGAGATTTCATCTTTGCTGATGACTGTGCACTCAATGCTGGTGCTGAGCAGGAAATGCAGTCGCAGATGGACAGATTTTCCTCAGCCTGTGACAACTTTGGCCTTACCATCAGCACCAAGAAAACCGAGGTGATGCTCCAGCCAGCCCCGGGAAACCAGTGCCACGAGCCACAGATACAGGTAAATGGACAGACCCTCCAGGCGGTAGAGACCTTCACCTACCTGGGTAGCACCCTCTCCTGTAATGCCACCATCGACACTGAGATCAACAACAGGATCTCCAAAGCAAGCAGCGCATTTGGGAGACTCAGAAAAAATGTCTGGGAGAGGAGAGGGATCAGCCTCACAACAAAGCTGAAGGTCTACCGTGCAGTCGTCCTAACCACACTACTCTATGGCTGCGAAACGTGGACTGCATACAGAAGGCACGAGCGACAGATCAACCATTTCCATCTCAGGTGTCTTTGCAACCTCCTCCACATCCGCTGGCAAGACAAAGTTCCAGACACGGAGGTGCTGAAGCAGGCAGACATCCCCAGTGCCATTACCACCATGCACAAGGCTCAGCTGAGATGGGCAGGCCACGTCACCCGTATGTCAGACGACCGCATCCCAAAACAGCTCTTCTATGGAGAACTCGCCCAAGGGAAACACAGAGTCGGAGGACAAAAGAAGCGCTTCAAGGACAACCTGAAGATTAACCTTAAAGACTTCTCCATTAACAAAGATTCCTGGGAAACGCTTGCTGCTGATCGCCCCTCCTGGCGCAGTGCTATCACAACAGGAGCCCAAAGAGCAGAGGAGCAGCGTGTACAGCATGCAGAGCAGAAACGCCAGATGCGGAAGGGCAGAGCAACTAGCACCAACATCACAACCCCTTCCCACTTCTGTCCTACTTGTAGGAGAGGATTCGTTGCCCAGATTGGCCTCACCAGCCACCTCCGGACTCACCACAGCAGCTCAATGTCAAATTGATGTCATTGGTCATCTTCAAGCACGAAGGACGAACATCATTTGTATGGTCAAGGAAAGCTGTTCTCTACATGCATTGCTTTCATTAGTGCATAAAGTTTGTCCTCCAGTTCCATACAGTATGTATATAATCAATCAAACTTTATTTGTATAGCACTTTTCAAACATTAAATGCTGCGCAAAGTGCTTTACATAGATCAGTAGACACATCTAGTTACATATATAATGGGATACATGGCTTTCCCAAACATAGGCTGCCATTGCTATTCTTATGAAATCTCTGTGTCAGTATTTCCCTGGAGAAATGATAGTAAAAGTGTAACTGCAAGCTGTAGAACATTTAGAAATATTCCCAGCGTTAAACCATTCACCATCTCACCAGTAATTGTATGAACCTACATGGCTGAGATTTGCTTTGTTCAACCATAAATATAGGAATGAATCACCAAGAATAGCCTCGGGTGGGACAACTGTGTGATATGGGCAGCAAGAAGCAGAGTGCAATTATAGAAGGTTTTGAGAGTCTTATTCCTTGGGTCATGTATTGTATTTCTTCAGTACACACCAAAATTAATGATAAACCCATCATTTCTAGACAGCTGTGCCACTAATTTGTGCTCAGGAGTGTACTGTGTGATAACACTGGAACACAACAGCAGGAACGACAGCACATGTTGGGCTCATCTATACAATTTTCACATTTGGTACTATAATGGAAGTTCTTGGCTACTGTATCTGTGTCATTGGGCCTCATGCAAGAACCGTTAACAGATTTGTTCTTAAATGTGACAGATGATCAATTTACGTAAACTTTTGGGATTCTGTCAGTATCAAGAAGAAACACTATGTATATGGAAATTTAATGGAGTGTTTCTCCATTTTAAAAATAGAAGTAGGTGATTTTAGATGAATGAATGAATGTTGTGAGGGTTATTAAAGGGAGGTGTGGAGCCACAGTCAGTGAATTGCCTCTTTTTTCAGGTAATCCAGAGGCGAGTCCAGGTGAGTGCACAAGGGAGAGAGTTTTCCTTGGTGAGTATCTGTGACAGGGGCAGGGGGCCAGAGATCCAAGCATTCCTGAGATCCATGGAAATACAAGCTCCAAAGCAGCTTGTCATTTCTCTTCTTCTTTCGGCTGTTCCCTTTAGGAGTCGCCACAGTGGATCATAATAAAATAATAGGTCTCACTACTGTCTTGTAAACCTTCTCTTTCACTCTAGCTGCTGTCCTTCTGTCACAAATCATCCCTGACTCTCGTTTTCACCCACTTCATCCTGCCTGGACACTTTTCTCCTCCACTCTTGTGCACTGTCTGTTGCTTTGGATGGTTGACCAAAGACATTTAAACTCATCTACCTTCACTATCTCCACTCTGCATCTTCACCTGTACACCTACCATGCATTATGTCTTGCTTCTACTGACTTTCATTCCTCTTCTCCCCAGTGGATACATCCATTTCTCCAGCTTCTCTTCCACCTACTCTCACTACAGACCAAAATGTCCTCCGTAAACATTAGTCTCTGGAGACTCCTGCCTGACCTCGTCTGTCTGTCCATCATCATGGCAAACAAGAAGGGAGTCAGACTCGATCCCAGATGTAATCCCACCCCTACCTTAAATACATCTGTCCTACACCTCACCACCATCTGGCTGTCCTCATACATGTTCTCATACATTTCTCTGCCACTCCTGACTTCCTCAAACAATACTTTGCTTCATCTCTTGACACTTATTGCTTTTCTAGGTCCACAAGGACACAATGCCACTTCTGACTTTCTCTACAGTTCTCCATCAACAATCTTAAACAATGCATCTCTGGTACTCTTTCTTGGCATGAAACCGTACTGCTTCTCACTGCCTGTCACTTTCCTTTTTAACCGAGCTTCAATAACTCTTTGCCATATTTTCATAGTTCATAGTGTGCCTGATCAACTTTATGCCTCTGTAGTTACTACAGCTCTGTGCATAACCCTTGCTCCTGAAAAGCTAACAGTACACTTCTCCACTCCTCAGGCATTCTCTCACTCTCCAGGATTGTGTTAGAAAAATCTGATTAAAATGTCCACTGCCATCTTTCCTAAATATCTCCATACCTCCACAGGTGATGCAGAGGTGAGTCAAACATGATAGCCCTACAATAACCAGAGCCTTGAGGTGGTCAGGGCAAATCCCATCTAGCTGCCAGTTCCACAGGCAACGAGAAGGAGCATACAAGAATACCCAGCCCTGCTCAATGCCTCTACAACTCCACTACAACTCAAGAGTAGGCCAAGCTCCAGCCCCTCTCCAGGAGAGTGGTTGCAGAACCGGGGTTGTGCATTGAAGTGAGACTGACGATATCCAGCCAGTATCTCTCAACCTCATGCACCAGCTCAAGTTCCTTCCTCACCAAAGAGATGACGTTCCAAGTCTCAAAAGCGAGTTCAGAAATTCAGGGATCAGAACACCAAGGTCTCTGACCTTGATTGCCACCCGATCCACTTAGCATCGGCTGCCCATGATCCCACCTGTGGGTGGTGAGCCCACTGAAGGTCGGTCCCATGTGGCTCTTTCAGGCTGAGCTCAGTCAGGTCCCATGGGCAGAAACCCAGCCACCAGGCATTTGCCGTTGAGCCCCTCCCCCAGGCCTGATTCCAGGGTAGGGCCCTGGTAACCCCATACCAGGCAGTGTACACTGAATCTTTGATTGTACTTCCATCATGACAGTCTAATGATTGCTTTATCTGGCTTTTCACACAGGAACAGTTTGTTTTGGGAGGCTCTAACAGGGGCAAATTGCCCCCAACAGCACTCACCCACCACAATAATTTGATGATCCTTGGGGAATTCCAACAAGAGTTTCAAATGTCAGTATCAGTTATGCCAGTGTCCTAAAAGAATATTTAGTCATTTGTATTTACTTTTTACTCCTTAAGAATGTTTGATGATCCTTTCCTTCATTTTCCAACTACTCACACATAGAATTATGACATTCAGAACAGCCCTACCCAAATGAGCTGCAGGTAGAAAGCAAAAAGTCTGGATTTAAGCCTTCTGGATGATTGGCCCCTTATTGTATGTTGGCATGTTCTCCCTCATGTTCTAAGAGTTTTCTTATAGAAATTCCCATTGTTCAGTTGGTCAACTGGTAATCATAAATTAGCTATAGGTGGATAATGCTAGCATGCCTTGATATCATTTAACAATACATACACCATGTTCCAAATTATTATGCAAATAGGATTTTAATGTTATAAACATTCAATTTTTTAATTTTAATTTTTTGTTTGTTTTTGTAATTTAATTAAATTAAAAAAAATGTTTTTGTTTTTCAGTTAAACTCATGGATGGTATTGTGTCTCAGGGCTCTTTGGATCACTGGTATCAATTTCAGACACCTGTCATAATTAGTTTGCCAGGTGAGCCCAATTAAAGGAAAACTTAAGAAGGATGTTCCACATTCTCCATTCAGAATTTCTGGCAGGAAATGGAAATTTTGACCTCAAAACTTCAAATGGCTATAGCTTGAAAATGGTAAAAGTTACAGTCACAGTGTAAATTGGAAAAATATTGCAGATGAACCAAAGTTTATGGTTGGAGAAATTCCATCCATGCATTTTGCATAATGTGACCTAATTTGCATATTGCAACAATCCAAATTTGAAATGGCTATAGTCTGAAAATAGTAAAAGTTACAGTCACAGTGTAAATTAGAAAAATATTGCAAATGACTCAAAAGGTTGTGATTTCAGGAATTTTATTCACCAATGTGCATAATGTCACGCAATGACGTAATTTACATATTTTGACCATGACAATCCACAAAGCCAGTTTTTTTTTGTTTTTGGTCATTTGGTCAGTAAAATGGTAAAAAATGGTTAAAAAAGTGGAAAACAACAACAACAACAACATGATGTCAGCCATATTTACATATGTTTTTCCCAAGTAGCAGTGTACCCCAATCTGCCCTCATCTGACCTGTCCTGGTCAGTTAACACCACCAGCCTGATCAAGAAGGCCCATCAGCGCCTCTTCTTCTTGAGGACACTGAAGAAGAACCATCTGTCAACTGACATCCTGGGCAACTTCTACCGCTGCGTGATAGAGAGCACCCTGACCAACTGTGTCACAGTCTGGTATAGGAGCTGCTCTGTCGCTGACCGTTAGGCGCTGCAGCGGGTGGTGAAAACTGCCCAACGCATCACAGGGACTCCACTTCCAGTTATAGAGGATGTCTACAGGAAAAGATGTCTGCGCCGGGCACGCACCATTCTTAGGGACTCCAACCATCCTGCTCATGGACTGTTCCAGCTTCTCCCTTCCGGAAGGCGTTTCAGAAGCCTTCGGACTAGAACCAGCAGGTTTAGGAACAGTTTCTTTCCAACAGCTGTCACGTTATTGAACTTAGTTTCCCGCTGACTCTCTTACCATCCTCACCTGTACATAACTGCCCATCTAACTTATTGTACATTATTTGCACATAACAGTACTCTTAACTTTCTGCACTGCTGCATATATTTGCTTAAATTGCACATACTGTCAATTACTGTATATACTGCACTGCTGTCCTTTGCACTTCTGATTGGATGCTAAACTGTGTTTCGTTACCTTGTATTCATACATGTGTAATGACAATAAAGTTGAATCTAATTTAATCTAATCTAATCTATCAAGGTAGCACTGTTTGTAGTTCTTGAGTGTGTGGTATCTCGCAAAGCAAGGTGAGCACACAGACCTATCCCACACTGACTGCATCTAAAGTGTGTTTGGCGACGACCGTGGTGATGGCTGCGATCAGAACACACTACACAATCTGGACGTTCATGAACTTTAGCAATAAAGCGCAATTCAGTGAGTTGCTGTGGCATCTCTAACACTAGTTGTGAAGGCCTTCGAGCTCTCTTGCCCTCCATTCTTTTGTACCCCTTAAGCAAAGTTATGATAAGTTCCTGAATGAAGACCTTCAGGGGCTTGTGTGGAGCTGCAGTACACCTGGTGTATATGATGAGGGAGTTGATGACACAGATGCTCATCTGTTGCTTTAGCTTGGGCTATGAACTGCTCAGCGTACCTATTTGGGAAACACAAATTTTGACCTCAAAATCTGAAATGGCAATAGCCTGAAAAAGGAAAACATTACAGTCATAGTGTGAACTGGAAAAATACTGCAAATGAACCAAAGTTTATGCCACAATATGTACCTGTTTGTTTCATTGGTAAGAATCCTCCAGATCTCTTCAGTCCAAAAGAAAGACAGGAAATCAATGGGTCGCGCAGATGACATATCCACCTCTCCACAATATCCAAGTGCCTCTTCAAATGGTTTGAGCCACGGCTGATAAGCTTCTTCATCTGTAAGAAGCTCCCAGGCATCATTGTCCAAACTTACTATGGGATTTTTATTGTTGAAGCAAGCTGGTCTGCTAGTTTTTGCTCCATGGCGGCCACATGGTGTGCGCCAGGATGCACTGCGCACTGTGCACTCCGGCCCACCCAAACATCACCCACTAACAGTCCTGGGCCTCTTCACCCCGCAACTATGGTTCGGGCAAAGCTGAACAATCTGCAGAAGTTGCTCCTGTACCATTTTGGACTTGACTGAACACAGAAAAAGCACCTCCAGTCTCCCGCAGCGCAGGACAGTCAGTCCCACTGTTGCCTGAATTGCCCATTTCATCGTCAGAAGGCTGATAATCTGAGCTGGAGTCTTCCTCACATGACAAATTTGAGAAATTCTCTTCTTCTGACCTGGGATCTGCCCAAAACAGAGCTTGAAACTCCTCAAAAGTGAATGTTTTCTTCGCCATCTTGTCTGTTCGCCGGCTCACTACTGAATGGAAAGGCTTCTATTTCAAACCAGAATTTGAAATACTCTTTGCATTGGGTCACAGCCAGTTTTTGTGCTACGCAAAAAACTATGCCTGTCTCCCATCTTGTGGTGTTAAAAGGTTCATACATCTATGACTATTTAACAGTACTGGCTTTGTTTTGAGTGATGAGCTGACAGGCACGGCAGCGTGCCATAGACAGATAAGTGGTTAAGCATGTCACGGGTTTCAAGCAATATGGGAAAGAAAAAGGATCTCTCTACTGCCAAAAAGCGTCAAATAGTGCAATGCCTTGGACAAGGTATGAAAACATGAGATATTTCATGAAAACTTAAGCGTGATCACCATACTGTGAAGAAATTTGTGTTTGATTCAGAACACAGATGGGTTTGTGCAGATAAAGGCATAATGAGGAAGGTTTCTGCAAGACAAATTCATCAGATTAAGAAAGCAGCTGCTAAAAAGCCATTACAAAGCAGCAAACAGGTATTTGAAGCTGCTGGTGCCTCTGGAGTCCCAGGAACCTCAAGGTACAGGATCCTCCAGAGGTTTGCAGTTGTGCATAAACCTACTATTCGGCCACCTGTAACCAATGCTCACAACCAGAAACGGTTGCAGTGGGCCCAGAAATACATGAAGACTAATTTTCCAACTGTCTTGTTTACTGATGAGTGCCGTGCAACCCTGGATGGTCCAGATGGATGGAGTAGTGGATGGTTGGTGTCATAACTCTGGCTCTCACGAGCCAGAAAGGAGATGCGAGGGCGACCAGTGAGTTAGCGTAATTTATTAACATAAACACACAACGTACAAAAGACAAAGTAAAGAGCCGCGTGGGGCTAAAACACACACACTACACTAGATAACGAACAGCAAAGAGCCACGTGGGGCTAAAATACACACAGAACTAAAGAAAACATACAACCCAGGGAGGAAGGCTAGAGAGGCGGCGAGGGAAAAAACACTCGCCGAGTCGCAGCACTTACTTTGGGGGAAACGCCGAGGTAACGGCGAACTGTAGCTAGATGGAGGAGCTAACAGTCGTGGAAACACAAGACACGTCTTTCCATAGCGAGGTCGCAGCGACGAGTAACTCTCGGCTGCTCGCTTAAGTGGGGGAGATGATTGATGATAGGAGACAGCTGTCCCAGCGCAGCTGAACTAGACAGCTGGCAATCAGCTGGGCGCTGTCAAAGAACGGGCCTTGGAAGACCCGGCACGGACTACCACGGAGCAGGAGCGACACTGGACAACCTGAACGCAGAGAAAGATAGCGTTCAGGTCGTGACAGCTGGTGGATGCCCACCATGTCCCAACAAGGCTGCAACGTCATCAAGGAGGTGGCCGAGTCATGTTTTGGGCCGGAATCATGGGGAGAAAGCTGGTAGACATCTTTAGGGTTCCTGAAGGTGTGAAAATGACCTCGGCAAAGGATATAGAGTTTCTGACTGATCACTTTCTTCCATGCTACAAAAAGAAGAACTGTGCCTTCAGTAGTAAAATTATCTTCATGCATTACAATGATCCATCTCATACTGCAAAGAATACCTCTGTGTCATTGGCTGCTATGGGCATAAAAGGAGAGAAACTCATGGTATGGCTCCCATCCTTCCGTGATCTCAACCATATTGAGAACCTTTGGAGCATCCTCTAGCAAAAGATCTATGAGGGTGGGACGTAGTTCACATCAAAACAGCAGCTGTGTGAGGCTATTCCGACATCTTGCAAAGAAATTCAAAGCAGAAACTCTCCAAAAACTCACAAGTTCAATGGATGCAAGAATTGCAAAGGCTATATCAAAGAAGGGGTCTTATGTTAACATGTAACTTTGCTTGTTAAGATGTTTTTGATTGAAATAGCTTTTGATTTCTTCTCTCAAGATGGCGACCGGGATGGTCACACTTTTTCAGTGCTGAGACAAAGTCACTGATTTTGCCATTAAAAGTGGCTGGCCTGCAGCGATCGGCGCTCGTGGCGAACACGTACGGGCTGAATTGCCACCTCCGCTGGATTGCCCTTTAATCGCCTTTCTCCAGCGACTTCCTGCGCCTTCCTGAAGCGATTGCTCAGCTAACACTAGTTAGCTTAATGCTACCTGAAGCGATTGCTAAGCTAACACTAGTTAGCTTAATGCTGGCGCCAGTCTCTAAATAACTACCTACAGCGATCGGATATACCTCCGGTGGATTACCCCTTTGATCGCTTTTATCCGGCCACTGTGAGTAAACTGACCAGCGATTCCAGCGCTTCCTTGTGATTCACTGATGTGCCCTACCTGAAGCGATTGCTAAGCTAACGCTAGTTAGCTTAATGCTGGCGCCAGCCATTCCACCTAACACCAGCCTGAATCAAAGCCCAGCTGCGAGGCCCAGCGGGGATACTACCAGGCAGGCGGCTATTTGTTTGACGGGGCTCAGCAGAGGTTTCACCCAGGCAGACGGCGGTAGGCGGCGGTGCCCAGCGGAGGACTTACCGTGACTGCAGCGGCGGTGTGCGACGAGACTACCCGAAGCGATTGCTAAGCTAACGCTAGTTAGCTTAATGCTGGCGCCAGTCATTCCACCTTACACCAGCCTGAATCGAAGCCCAGCTGCGAGGCCCAGCGGAGATACTACCAGGCAAGCGGCTATTTGTTGACGGGGCTCAGCAGAGATTTCACCCAGGCAGACGACGGTAGGTGGCGGTGCCTAGCGGAGGATTTACCGTGACCTCAGCGGAGCTCGGTGGCAGCGGCGGTGTGTGACGAGACTCGGTTGGAGGAGCGGGACGGGAGACCAGTTACGGCGACTATGAGCAACGAGACCAGCAACGGAAGGGGCTAGTTGGCTAGCTGAGGCCCAGCTGGATTCGAGGACGATCGGATCAGATTCTGGCGATATAAGCAGAATTTATTTTACTATCCACAGATTTTCCTTTTCCTTCTTTCCAAGAAGGACTGAAGATGGCTGCCACCGGATTAAAAAGTGGGCTGATGGGCACCACTAATAAGCCTTCTCTACTTCTCTACTTCCTCTTCGTTTTGTCTTTGTGTGTCTGGACCTGCAACAAGAAGGATTTTCCGACAAACTCAACCAAAGGTGAAGTTAAAAAGTTTTATCTGTATGGATTTGGGCTTGGACATCTCACCCTACACTCTATGTGGTCTTTAAAAGCCCTGAGCAAAAACTTCCAAATTAAGGCAAACATGGCTGTTAAGCAAAAATCACAATATGGCAGAGGATATACAGTTAAAGTTCTGTTAGTTCTGCTACTTCTGGCAGGAGATATTCACCTTAACCCTGGACCTGCCACTATTAAACAGCAGACCACTGGGTTAGCACAAAACCGAGCTGTACAAAAGCAAAAACATTTATTTTTCCAAACTGTTAATCATGCACGAGTTCTTTGGGACACCAAGGCTAAACCAAAGGGGATCCTCGGCGGTCATTTAAACATACGGAGCATAATCCCCAAAAGAGATGAGATTTCGGTGTTGCTGTTGGACTCAAATCTGGACTACCTTTGTCTCTCAGAAAGCTGGCTACACAGTAACATAGACACTAATATGATCGATATTGTGGGCTACCAGTGTTTTAGAAAAGACAGGCAGGTAGGGAGGGGAGGAGGTGTTTTAATTTACATCAAAGAGAAATATAAATGTCAACTGGTTGATTTGAATACTTCACTTGAATGTTTAGCTGTTAATGTATGTCTCTCTCCGGTAATGAATTTCAACATTGCAGTAGTGTACAACCCACCGTCACACAACTCTTCCTTTTATAATGAATTAAGTGATCTGGTTAAACAACTTGAGAAGAACAGAGAAACAATAATTCATGGTGACTTTAATATCAACTGGTCTGATAAAAAAGACAAACAAAAACTGAAAAGCCTCATGACTAAATTTAATTACCAGCAAATCATCAAAGGACCCACCAGGATAACCAAACAATCCAGAACACTTATTGACATGGTATTTACTAATAAACCAGAACGAATAACCAGAACCTATAATCTTGTAACTGGTCTCTCAGATCATAACATGGTTCTTGCTGTCAGGAAACTTACTAAAAAGCGACTACAGTATTTTGGGGGAGTCGATACTGACAAATCAAATTTTATTATCCCCAAATCAAAAAATGAGGAGTTTGAACATTACTTAGAGAATCAAAATTGGGAGCAGCTCATGGCAACATGTGAAGTAGATGATTGTTGTAATTTTATAACTGCAACAATCTCAAAGTCTATAGAAAAATTTTCAAAGCAAATTAAAAGTAGACAACAGAAGATTAGCCTACCATGGTTAAATAATGAAATAAGAAAACTTATGAAGAGGCGAGACTATGCACTGAAAACATCACTAACCTCCAAACTACAAAATGATCACCTTGTGTACAAAAGTTTAAGAAATAAAGTGGTACATGAGCTGCGAAAATCAAAAATATCTTATTACAATAAACTGATAGATCATGCAAAGGGTAACAACAGTTCCCTATGGAGGCATTTAAATAACTTAACTAATAAAAAAAACGATCAGAAGGGGGTAAAGGAACTTAGAATCAATGGCAAGACCGTCAGTGACAAGGCTACTTTGGCAAATGAATTTAATTCACACTTTGTGGGCTCTGTGGAAGACTTAACAAAAATTTTTGTGCTGCCAAATGTGCTCAACAACACAAATTCCATACTCCCAACAGATATTTTTCACATCGATGAGGTAAATGAGAAGTTAATTGCTGGTATTGTTAAAACACTGTCAAACTCAAAAACTAGTGATATCTACAATATGAGCACCTCCTTTCTCAAAATGCACAGCAAAATATTAATCAAACCACTGACTCATCTCATTAATCTCTCCATTAGGTCTAGTACATTTCCATCTGGCTGGAAAAAAGCTGTCGTCATACCAGTTCATAAATCAGGCAGTAAAGACGATATATGCAATTACCGCCCAATCTCTATCTTACCAGTCCTATCTAAGGTTCTTGAAAAAGTTGTAGCTACACAGCTGATAGACTACTTACAAGACAGTCAACTTCTTCATCCACATCAATTTGGTTTTAGACCAGGATACTCAACAGAAACAGCAAATTGTTGCCTTATTGAAAACGTCAAACAGTCCTTGGACAGGGGTAATGTGGTAGGAGCTGTTTTTCTAGATCTCAAAAAGGCTTTCGATACTGTAAACCACAGTTTGCTTTTATCCAAAATGGTATCTTTTAACTTCTCCCCAAATACATTAGAATGGTTTGCATCTTATCTCCAGAATAGAGAACAGTGTGTAAAAGTTCACCAGGATAAATCCTCATTTTTAAACAACCGCATGGGTATCCCACAAGGGTCCATTCTTGGTCCTTTACTTTTCAGCATTTTTATTAATGACTTGCCGTTACACTGCTCAGCTGCAACATGCCAACTTTATGCAGATGATGCAGTTATTTACACAGCTGCCAAGACTCCAGCACAGGCTGCAGATGTACTGTCTACAAGTATGGTTGATGTCCAAGAGTGGCTCCTCAAGAACCATCTATTGCTGAACCTTCAGAAAACAGTCTCAATGTGCTTTTCAATCAAAAAATGTAACCTGCAACATTTTAAAGTTAATATACATGATCATGACATCAGTTTAGCTACAGAATTCAAATACCTTGGCATTGTACTAGATCCTCAACTCAAATTTAATCTTCATATAAAGAAAATTTCAAAAACAGTAAAAAAAAATCTGAACTGCTTTAAATTAATTAGATATTACATACCTTACGAAGCAGCTGCACTGTATATGCATTCTATGGTTTTTTCTCATATATCATACTGTTTGACAGTCTGGGCTCAAGCAGCCCCTTCCACAATAAGACATATAGGTTCATTATATAATCAAACCCTAAAAATCTTGGACAAAAAGCCCATTAGGTGGCATCACTGTAATGTTTTAAAAAAATACAACCTATTGAGTTTTGAGAGCTTCATTGACCTCTGTCTTCTGAAATTAACGTTCAAATGTTTCCATAAATCAGCACCCGAGCCACTTGCTGGTTTCGTCCAAAGACAGGACAGCAGCAGAGCCACCAGGAGTTCTGTTAACAATAACTGTAAAATATTCCACCGCAGAACCACATTTGGACAAACAGCTTTCTCTATAAAGGGCAGTCACATCTGGAACACAATGCCAAATGAAATTAAAATAATAACGGACTTTAAAACATTCACTAAAAATGTTAAAAACTGGCTGAAAAATAAACAAGAATGTACTCATGTATGAATTATTTGTCTGCAAAGTGAGAGTGAATGAAGGGAAGGAATAAATGTGTTTGTTTATAGTGAGTGACGGAGGGAGGAAGGCCTGAAATAGGCAAATGTGAGTTATGTTATATGTGTTAAATGTGAGTCAGGCTGTTATATTTGTGTATTTATAATATTTATGTTAAAGGTGAGTCAGGCTCTTATATTTGTGTATTTATAATATTTATAATATTTATAATTGTGTATTTATAATTTTTCTGCATTGATGTATGTGGTTATTGTGTATATTTTTATCTTGATTCTTTTTTCTAAAGCCCATCCAGGGACAAGAGTTGCAAATTAGCTAATAGCTATACACTCTATGTGCAACACATCAGATTGATTGTCTTTGATTAATTGTCTATGTTTATTGCACTGTCCCTGTCAAATAAACTAATCTACTACTACTACTGATTTCAGTAAATATGACCTCCTAATGCTGCAAATTTAATTAGAAAAGCACTCGGAGAGCGCAGACCTCCGCCAAGTGCCACAGTTCCCCCCATACAGTGTTTTACATCATAAATATTAATCCTACATTTATTGTGTGTACGTTTTCAGATTCCTTGACCATGAAAACATATGAGTAGCAATTGGATTCACATGGATAGGATTAGTGGTTCAGTAGTTATTCAGGAAAATCGCATTTTGCATAATGGCGGTTTTCCGGATCAGCACCAAAATGTAATCATCTGTAGGATACCCCATTTCTGACAATCTGTGAAAATTTCATGAAAATCCGTCCATAACTTTTTGAGTTATCTTGCTAACAAACAAACAAACAGACAGACAGACAAACCAACGCCGATGAAAACATAACCTCCTTGGCGGAGGTAATGAAATGACTGTGGAAATATGCACAGCCCCACGCCAACTTAATGGCTGCCGTACATACGTTTCTACTGTTATTGGTCCGTTGGCGACACTTGGAGGTGATGTTGGGAGACTGATAATGACGTAAAAATTATTGTACACACCAGAGACACATGATGAACTAGAAAAGCACTCGGAGAGCGCAGACCTCCGCCAAGCGCCACAGTTCCCCCCATACAGTGTTTGTGTGTACGTTTTCAGATTCCTTGACCATGAAAACATATGACTAGTAATTGGATTGACAATGATAGGATTAGTGGTTCAGTGGTTATTCACGAAAATGACATTTTCCGTAATGGCGGCCACAGTTCCCCCCATACAGTGTTTGTGTGTACGTTTTCAGATTCCTTGACCACAAAAACATATGACTAGCAATTGGATTGACAATGATAGGATTAGTGGTTCAGTAGTTATTCACGAAAATGACATTTTCCGTAATGGCGGCCACAGTTCCCCCCATACAGTGTTTGTGTGTACGTTTTCAGATTCCTTGACCACGAAAACATATGACTAGCAATTGGATTGACAATGATAGGTGTAGAACGGCACCGAAGGCGTTATTTCACAAATGTTTTTAATTCAGCGATGCAGGAAGAAAGCAGGTGTACATGCCAGTAGTCCTGGCTGTGTGTGTGTGCCACGTACGTGACGTGACGACGTGATGACATCATTCTACATCCCCCTTCTTTAGTATAGAACTTTGGTACAAAGAGAACACTATTGACTCTTGGATTGGTATGAGAAAACATGTCACATTCCTGTGAGAGTGAGTATACTGTGACGAATAAACAACTAGTAAAATAACTTTCAATGGCACCACATAACATACCTATCTTGAAAATAAACTAATGCCTGGCTTGCAAATAAAATAAATTCCCGTGACACAACATAACTGATCTAATTTGAAAATGAACTTATGCCTGGCTTGTAAATATGTCTATATTTCAACACGAAACTACAAAAACATCAGCTTCAGTAAATGTCACAATCAGTCTGTATTGTACTTGGGATTAGGCTTCAGGAGTCTACCAAACCTGGAACGGGCCAGGGGGGTCTCGGTGACTTGTGGGAGCGATGGCTCTCCGAGGAGGCCAGGCGTGTGGTCAGTGTGCGCAGCAGGAAGCCTGGGAGGAGCGTGCACAGCGGCCTGCCTGGGGGAAGTGTGCACGGCATCATGCCTGGGAGGAGATGCGGGTAGACTGGGCACAGTCTCACTGCTGGTCTTCTGTGTTGGTGAGTCTGCCGGTGAGGCTGGATCTGGTTCTGGTTCTGTTGGTGGTGGTTCTGTGACTGGCAGCAGGTGTCGCCGGTTCCGGCGGTATTCTTTTCCTCCTGATTCCACCACGTAAGACCGTGGCTCTGCTGCGATTCTTTTGATGATGCCAATTTTGTCATGTCCTTTCTCTGTTTGCAGGCGTACTACTTGGGAGCTTTGGAGCGGGGGAAGTGGCCGGCTGCCACGATTGTAGAATCCTTTTTGTGCTTGCCTCTTCTTTGACAGGTGGGTGTGGATCGACTCTGGATTCTTGGACATTGGCTTAAGCAGGTGCCTGCTGATGGGAATATTTGTGCGTGTCTCTCTGGACATCAGTCTTTGTGCAGGTGAGCCCAGCGTGCCGTCTCGTGGGACATTTCTGATGCTCAGAAGATTGAGGAACAGGTCAGTACCGTCTCTTTTGGATGTTTCCAACAGTCGTTTTGCACTCCGTACGGCTCTCTCTGCCAGCCCGTTTGCTTGATGATACTCAGGGCTGCTGGTGACATGAGTGAAATCCCAGCTTTTCGCAAAGTCTTGGAACATCTGACTAGTGAATTGTGTTCCACAGTCTGACAGCAGCTTGTGGGGGACTCCGTGGACTGAGAAGTGACGTTTCAGCTTGTTAATTACACATTGTGATGTGATTTTCTTGACTGGATCCAGTTCATACCATCCTGAATAGGAGTCTACCAGGACCAGGTAGTGCTGGCTGTTCCATTCGAACAGATCTGTTGCCACTGTTGACCACGGGAGCTCTGGGACTGTGTGTGGTTGCATTGGCTCCTTTTGCTGATGTGGTTTAAGGGCATTGCAAGTGCTGCATGACTGTACAAAATTGTCAATGTCTCTCGTCATTGTGGTCCAATAGACTATGTTGCGTGCTCGCCGCTTGGTGGCTTCAGCACCGGGGTGTCCTTTATGGAGCAGCAGGAGATATTCTTTGTGCAGCGTTTGTGGAATTGTTGCTCTTGTACCTTTCATGATTATTCCATCTTCCACACAGAGCTCATCACGGAACGGGAAGAATTCTTTCACTGTGTCGGGTACTTTGCTCAACCTATCTGGCCATCCATGCTTGATGATGTTGCTCAGGGCCTGGAGGGCGGTGTCTTTCGCTGTATGTGTGCGGAGTTCTTCCTGACGACTGGATGAGATGTGCTGCACCGTCATTACCTCGAAGTCCTCACGTTCAGTGGCATGTGAGGCTATGGCGTTGCTCGGTGCACGGGACAGCATGTCTGCCAAGTGCAATTCCTTTCCTTTCTTGTAAACTAGCGTGAGGTTGAACTTGTGCAGCTTCAGCATCATGCGTTGTAAACGCGCAGGCGCTGTGTGGAGAGGTTTCTTCAGGATGGAGACCAGGGGCTGATGGTCTGTCTCCACGATCACTGGTTTTCCGTATATGTAGTCATAGAATTTGAAACAGGTGAAAACGACAGCAAGCAGCTCTTTTTCAATTTGTGCATATTTTCTTTCTGTTTCAGTAAGAGTGCGAGAGGCATATGTGACAGGACTGCCATTCTGGAGACATGCACCACCAAGGCCATACTGCGAGGCGTCACATGTCAGAGTGACTGGTGTTTGTACGTCATAGTACCGGAGTACTGGAGGTGACGTCACACACTGTTTCAGAGTGTCAAATGCATTTTGTTGTTGTTCAGTCCAAGTCCATGCTGTGTCTTTATGCAGGAGCTGGTGGAGAGGTGCTGCAATGTTGCTGTGGTTTGGAATGAACTTGCCCAGGTAATTTATCGTACCCAGGAAGCGTTGTAGAGCAGCTTTGTCCTGGGGGGCCAGGATGTCAGTGATCGCTTGGATCTTTGCTGGATCGGGTTTCAACCCTTGTTCAGTGAAGACATGGCCCACGTAGCTGACTTCCTTTAGCTGGAATCTGCATTTTTGGGGGTTCAGCCTCAATTTCACGTTCCTTGCCCTGTTGAGCACTTTTTGAAGGTTCTCGTCGTGCTCTTTAAGATTTCTTCCACCGATTATGATGTCATCAACAATTATTGCGCAAGGGAGGCCGGCAAATATTTGCTCCATGGATCTCTGGAAGACCTCAGACGCTGCATTGATACCATATGGCATTCTCAGGTATCGATATCGCCCAAATGGAGTGGCGAAAGTGGTGAGGAATGATGACGTTTGGTCCAGTTTGACCTGCCAAAAGGAGCTCTTGGCATCAAGCACAGAAAACACGGTTGCGCCTGCCATTTGTGCAGCAACTTCCTCGACTGTGCGCATGGGATGATGGGGGCGCATAATTGCTTCATTTAGGTCTCTTGGGTCGATGCACACACGGATCTTGTCAGTGTCCTTTTTGTGTGTCGCTACCATTGAGGATACCCATTCAGTGGGTTCTGAAATGGGTGTGATGACTCCTTGCTGCACCATGTTTTCCAGTTCTGCTTTCACTTTGTCCATCATGGCAACTGGAATGCGGCGAGGGGGCCGGATGACGGGTGTCACATTCTGGTCCAGTTTCATGTGGTAGGTTACTGGGAGTGAACCTAGTTCGCCATTGAAAAGCTCAGCATAGTTGTTAAACCACTTTTGAGAGGAGCTCGGTTCGGTCACGTTCACCTGGAAAACCTGGTCTTTCAGAGTCATCAGGTCCATCTTCATGCAGTCCGGGAGCCCTAGCAGTGGTTGCACTTTGCCGTTTACTACATGGAAACGCAGGTTGTAGGATCTTTGGTCACTGGTCTGGCACTTGAACAACACAGTCCCCTCAGTGTTTATCACCGTGCCTCCATAAGCGATGAGCCTGGCCTTGTTGTCTTTGTTTATTTTTTCTGTGTTTCTCACATACCTGAATGCATCCAGGGAGATTACGTTACACTTTGCGCCAGTGTCTACTTTCAGTTTGAGTGTCTTGCCATTGAGTTTTACATTGCAGTGTAGTTCTTTCACATCATCAGTAGACAGTGTGTTTATCTTATTTGCGGCTGGTGACAGCCCGTTGATGTCGAATGATTCAGAGTCCTCGCCGTCACTGTCGGAGTCTGCTTGGGCTATTTGGTTGACAGGTTTGTACTGCTTGTTTCTTGCTGCCGATCTGCAGTAGTTTTTGAAATGGTTGGGCTTTTTGCAGTAATTGCATTGCTTCCCATATGCCAGACAGAGTTCCTTCTTCGCTGGATGTTCATGTCCACAGTTGGTACAGCTTATGTAGTCTGATTTGGGACTGTAATGTTCTTTGTACTGCTTGTGGCGAACTGTTTTTTGCATTCTGCGGTCTTGGCGTATTGCATCCACATTTGTTGAACTACGTGGTGTTGTTGCTAGAGTTTTAGTATGTTGTTCTGTTTGTTCATTGATTTGGCATATTTTGATGGCCTTTAGTAGTGTTAAATCGCTCTCTCTCAGTAGTATCTTCCTCACGCTATCGGAGCTGATACCAACAACCAGCCGATCACGAATTAAGTCGTCATGCAATGCTCCAAAGTCACACGTTTTAGCCTTGTTTCGGAGTGCGCTTACATAAGCCTCTATGGTCTCACCAGGTTTTTGGTTCCTTGTGTTGAATGCATGTCTCTCCATTGTGATGTTTGTCTGTGGACTGCAGAGGTATCTGAACTTTCTTTTTAGGCATTCTGGATCCTCCCGTGACTCTGCCGGACGGATCTCCTCCCCCTCGTTATTCCGTTGAGCTGGTGCATAGGTGAACGTGCGTTCCCTTTCAATAGCCTCGCTACCTGCCAAATTGAGGAGTATGTAGGCTTTGGTTCGGTCGGGCTTGTCGTTGTGGGCAGCCGCAATGAAAATGTCGTATTCTTGTTCGAACACTCGCCAGTTTTCTGCAATTTTGTCGTTGAACACAAGCGGGTCCGGATGGCGGAATCCATCAGCCATGCTAGCGTTAGCTGGGGGAGGCACACGTGTACCACAGAATACGCTTCTAACGTCTAACTAAATAATTAGTTGACTTACTGGGTCTATGTAGAGTTCGGCAGGAAAATTAGTTTCCGCTGCTTTACTTCTGACACCATGTAGAACGGCACCGAAGGCGTTATTTCACAAATGTTTTTAATTCAGCGATGCAGGAAGAAAGCAGGTGTACATGCCAGTAGTCCTGGCTGTGTGTGTGTGCCACGTACGTGACGTGACGACGTGATGACATCATTCTACAATAGGATTAGTGGTTCAGTGGTTATTCACGAAAATGGCATTTTCCGTAATGGCGGCCACAGTTCCCCCCATACAGTGTTTGTGTGTACGTTTTCAGATTCCTTGGCCATGAAAACATATGACTAGCAATTGGATTGACAACGATAGGATTAGTGGTTCAGTAGTTATTCATGAAAATGGCATTTTCCGTAATGGCGGCCACAGTTCCCCCCATACAGTGTTTGTGTGTATGTTTTCAGATTCCTTGACCATGAAAACATATGACTAGCAATTGGATTGACAATGATAGGATTAGTGGTTCAGTAGTTATTCACGAAAATGGCATTTTCCGTAATGGCGGTTTTCTTCTGGACGGTGATCCGGATCAAAACCAAAATGTAATCATCTGTAGGATACCCCATTTCTGACAATCTGTGAAAATTTCATGAAAATCCGTCCATAAGTTTTTGAGTTATCTTGCTAACAGGCAAACAAACAGACAAACAGACAGACAAACCAACGCCGATGATCACATAACCTCCTTGGCAGAGGTAACAAATGACCATGTTCAGTTCTTTACAACCAATAAAATGTTTTGAAACTCCGTTGTGCATAATAATTTAAAACAGTGCATTTTGAGTTTTTTTTATTTTTGCAAAAAAAAAAAGTTATCATTGGGAGGTTTATTTAATAAAATTTGAATTATGCTCTAACGGCTGATGACTTGAAAATTCTGCTGTCATTTGCATCGACTATTTAGGAAAATCAGAGACAAACAGCATTTGCATAATAATTTGGAAGGTGGTGTACTTATAGTACTGTTTAAACTGTAAATATATTGCTGCAGATTAAAGAGTGTACCTCTCACCCAGTGGGACTTGGAGTTGGGGGGGCGTGGTTTGTGTTTCCCGGTTTTGGAGTCCGGGAGTGGTTACAGTTAGTTGGTGGCACTCCAAGGAGTAAAGATAAAAACTCACCTTCGGCTCCTGTGTGTTTCCTCCTCTTGCCACATTGGTGACCCCGATTCAAGCATGTCCGACACAGAAGAAATACTGTGTTTCCCCATCAGCCATGTAGCCCCGGCCCTCACAGCTGGCTGCTTGCACTGTGGCTGTGAAGCTTCCGGAGTTTTGTCAAAGCGACCCGGCTTCATGGTTCCAGCATATCGAAGAGCTGTTCCACCTGCGAGGAATCATTGCAGATGAACCCAGGTACTACTTGGTCATCGCTGCTCTGGATCAACAGTCCACATGGTGTGTCATGCAGTTACTTTGCGCGCCCCCACAGCACAGTAAATACTCCACCATCAAACAGTTCCTCCTCCAGAGATATAGTCTATTGGCCGAGGAAAGAGGGATAAAATCCTTTCCCTGTCATGCTTGGGTGACAGCACAGCTGTGGATCTTATGGACAGTATGCTATCACTGCTGGGAGTGGACGAAGGTGGTTTCCTGTTTCCACACATTTTCCTGTGCCAGCTCCCGCTGCCCATGTGCACGGTTTTGGCTAACTCTCTGCATTTGGCAACCGGTGACTACTGAGCTTTAGCCGAGGAAGCTGATCAGGTCCTGCTGGCTGCCAGGCAGTTTGCTGTGCAAAGCGTGGCATTGAATATCCTGCAACCCATGATGGAGGACGTAGACCCAGTGGTGGTAGCTGAAGTCGTGGCCCAGAGACGACACGGGAAAGGTCTGTGTTTCTTCCACCTGCGGTTTGGCAGCAAGGCTAGGCGCTACATCCATCCATGCACGTTTGAGATGATGGGAAACTCCAGAGCCAGCGCTCAGTAGCAACTGTGGGTGCTGGCGGACGAGGTGAGCTGCTCTTCATTAAAGACTCGCTTTCAGGAGGACGTTTCCTAATGGAGTCTGGCTCACAGAAGACCCAACGGCCCACATTTGAGTGCAGCTAACGGTTCTTCCATTGAGACATTTGGCACAAGGTCTGTGACTGTTTGTTTCCAGGGACACAGGTTCAAGTGGGACTTTGTAATCGCTACCATTGCAGTACCTATTGTTGGTGTGGATTTTCTGTGTGCAAATGGTTTGCTTGTTGATGTTGCTAACCACCATTTGATTGATGCTGTGTCTTTTGCCACCTTTCCGTGTGAGGCTGGGGCAGCTGGGTTGTTGTCACACACTAAGTTTTTAGTGTCGTATGATGTTTTTCTTCATTTGCTGGCAAATTTTCCGTCACTTATAACGCCTGCTTTTTCCACTGCAGCTACTAAACACGGGGTAGAACATTTCATCCCCACCGTGGGACCACCAGTTCTTGCTCATGCGATGCCTCGACGGGGTTAAGTTGGCCATAGCGAAAGAGGAGTTCGCCACTATGGAAACTTTGGGTAGAGTGAGGCATTCTAACAGCCCATAGGCCTTGCCGCTTCACATGGTACCTAAGCCAGATGGGCTGTGCAGCCATGTGGCGATTTTCGTTGGCTTAACAACGTCACCGCAAATGACCGTTATCCTATTCCGCACATCCAAGATTTTTCTGTGCATTTGATCTGCTCTGCAATTTTTTCAAAGGTGGATCTGGTGCGCGGTTATCACCAGGTTCCCATGGGCGCGGAGGACGTCCCCAAGACCGCAGTAGTTACCCCGTTCAGGCTTTTTGAATTCCTGCGAATGCCGTTTGGCCTTAAAGGCATGACCCAAACATTTCAGAGGTTGATGGACTCTGTGTTACGTGACCTCCCGTTCGTTTTGTCTACCTCGATGACATATTGGTGGCCAGTCTGTCAGCTGAAGAGCATCTGTCACACCTCAAACAAGTTTTTAGGCATCTTGAAGAACATGGCCTGATTGTCAACCCAGCTAAGTGTCAGTTTGGGCTGCCGGTGACTGACTTTTTAGGCCATTGCATTTCGTCGTGGGACGCAATTCCGTTGCCTTCTAAGGTTGAAGCGGTGGTGGAATTTCCCTGCCCAGGCTCTGTTAAGGCACTGCAGGAATTTTTGGGTATGGTAAATTTTTACAATCACTTCCTCTCTCATGCTGTCCACCTCCTGCAGCCACTTTATGAGACTCTGAGGCTAAAAAAAAGCCAGCGACCCTGTCACCTGGACTCCCGAACAGATCTGAGTTTTTGAAGGAGCTAAGCCTGCTCTTGTGAACACAGCACTACTTGCTCACCCTGTGCCCACAGTGCCCATAGCTTTGACAACAGATGCCTCCGACATAGCCGTGGGGGCAGTGGTCGAGCAGCGTGTGGCAGGGGTGTGGCAGCCCCTCACGCTTTTCAGTCACAAGCTGTGGAATGGTGAGCGTAAGTACAGCGGTTTTGATCTGGAGTTGCTGGCGCTGTACCTGGCGACCCATCATTTCTGTTTCTTATTGGAGGGTCGTTCTTTCATGGCTTATGTAGATCATAAACCACTTACATTCGCTGCGTCCAAGGTGACTGAGCCGTGGTCTGCTTGTCAACAATGCCATCTGGCGGCCATCTCCGAGTTCACAACAGATGGTCAGCATGTGTCTGGCAAGTCCAACCCCGTTGCTGATTGCCTGTCACGGGTGCTGGTGTGTCCGGTGCACCTCAGGATGGATTTTTCTGCTATGGCAGCTGAGCAGCCCAATGACCTGGACATCCTGGCCCTTCAGTCTACAGGTACAGCCCTCAAACCAGAGGACGCGGTGTTGCATGAAGGTGGTCCTACTCTTCTCTGCGATGTCTCCACTGGCCGTCCCCGCTGTGTTGTCCCTGTGGCCTGACGCCGTTGAGTTTTTGATTCATTTCACTCCCTTGCTCACCCTGGACTTTGGGCATCAGTGAAACTGGTCAGCGCCAAGTTTGTCTGGCCCAGCAAGGATGTCAGAGAGTGCACAGCCGAATGCTTGGCGTGTCAATACGTTAAAGTTCACCAGCACACCAAGGCACCCCTAGAACCGTTTCAGGTTTTGACCATGTGCATGTGGACCTGGTGGGTACTGTACCCCCTTCGCAGGGTTTCACACACCTGCTCACCATAGTGGATTGGACCACTAGGTGGCCAGAGGTGGTTCCTCTGTCCGCCACTTTGGCCGCGGACGTGGCACGTGCATTTTTTTCTTCCTGGGTTGCGAGTTTCGCCACCCCATCAGATATTACCTCCGATTGGGGCCCCCAGTTCGTGTTGGAGCTCTGGTCGGTGCTTGCAAGGTCCTTGGGGGTGTAGGTACACCATACTACAGCATACCACCCTCAGGCTAATGGCTTGTGTGAAAGTTTTCACCGGTTGCTGAAAGCAGCGTTGTGTGCTGTGCTCTCTAATGGTAATTGGGTGGATTGTTTGCCTTGGGTGATGCTTGGGTTGCGTTCAGCTCCTAAGGATGATCTTGATGCTTTGCCTGCTGAACTAGTGTTCAGTCAACCACTCCATGTTCCGGGAGAGTTTTTACTCAAAAAGTCCGCCCCGCAGACCGGCCCCACTGTCTACTCTTTTGTGTCCGACGGTACCCTGGCTCTGACCCCTGTTCGCCACTGTTTTCCACGATCGTTTGTGCCTACTGAGCTGAGTTCGGGCCGTTTCGTTTTTGTGTGACATGATGCTCACTGCTCGCCTGTCCAGCCCCCATACAATGGTCCATTTTGGGTTCTGGAGACAGGCCCTAAGAGTTTTGTGCTAGAGATGAGTGGGCGTAACGAGCAGGTCACTGTTGTGTCCATAATTATGAGAATGACAAGGAAGCAGAACTGGTTAACAGGGCTTTATTCAGGATAACTGTATAATTATATACAAAGGGTTACAGCACTCACCTGCATGCCAGGTGGCTCCATGACGAAAGAGGCAGAGCCTCTTCCGCCCACTTCCTTTATACCCTGAGTGGCGTCACTACCGGAAACCGACAGTTATTCACCCCGGTCCACCCACTTCCAACCTGGCCGCCATCTTACTAGTACCAGCCTATTTACATGTTACAGTCATGTTAGATAGGCTTTAGCCGGCGCAAGTTATGGTGGATGTCGGGGTTGCCCCCCCTTCTAGGACCCCAGCTAGGTCTGCACTAGATGAGTTTTCTGGTTTCCAGCCTGCTATGGACTGTGTTTCACCTGCCTGTCGTCCACGAGGATGCCCTGCAAGACAGGTTTCTCCTGTGACTTCGGCTGGAGGACGGCACAGCCGCTGTGGCAGGCTCATCAGGCCCCAGTGAGAGACTGATTTTGACTACGGGAGTCCCCTCTGGGTGTTCAGGGGGGAGGGGGAGGCTCTCACCCAGTGGGACTTGAGGTTGGGGGGCGTGGTTTGTGTTTCTCAATTTTGGAGTCCGGGAGTGGTTACAGTTAGTTGTTCGTGGCATTTTGAGGAGTAAAGATAAAAACTCACCTTTGGCTCCTTTGTGTTTCTTCCTCTTGCCACAATATGTTGATATTTACAGCGAAGGAAATGCCAAAATGGCAACATTGAATTTTGTTAAATTTTGTTATATTTGCTCTTCCATTAGCTGTAAGATCTTAGTGAATAATATGACAAATTTGAGACACTGATGGAAAGCTAATGTACAGTTTCAGCTGCAAAGGCTTAGACGCAATAAACAACCAAGACATTTGGAGACATAAATTCAAATTATGTGAATTACTTGTTAGCATAATGTGGGAAAGAGAGGACCTGTTGTGAATGTTTTACATAATATTCACCTAGCTCTGGCACTCCACAGATGGTCCAGGAGAGGTGGGCAGTTGTACCAGCACATCTATTTCCACATCGCAGCAGTAAGAGCTCTTATGCTTCTCTGCAAGCCCACACTCTGACAGGAGGCTGAGGCACTTGACAAGCAGCAGTGAGCTAGATACTATGATTAAAAATGGATGCTTCTGTGAGAGAGAATGTCAGCATGATACTGCCATAACACACTGATATAAAAAAGCAGTCAGATTGCTGTCTTTGGATGTAGCGCTCTTTGGTGGGTTATTGATTGTGGTGAGTGAGTAGACTGTGCTCAGAATGAGGCTGGTATGTGAAAGTTTGCATGACTGATGAGGTTTCCTCATATGTTTATCACCTACTCAGCAGAAAACAGACACTATGCTATAGCTGAAGAGGAATGGAAACTCGTTGAGATGTACACTCTCAAATATCAAATACCAGTGGACCTACATACAGTAGAAGGCTGCAGAAATACAGCTGGCTGGGCCTGTTTGTGTATGCCAATCTCACACTCTCACAACAAGTTGTTCTGATTATTCAGAACACCGGGAGATGCTGACTCAGAAGAGCATTGGATGAATTTGCAGAGATATTTATTTAATCTCTGCAGTACTCAGGGTCCATACAATCACAGCAAAGACTATTGGGCTAAACTATTGTCCAACAGATATGATTAAAAGCAATGCATGGTATAGCAATGTAAGAAACAATATATTTACAGTCTAAAGTTGCTATTTTATAACAGATTAATAAACATAACACCAGATTTACTAAATGATTGTATGTGTAAAATTACACAGGGTTACAAAAAATAATTTTTTTGTAAGTTGTCTGTGTTTTTTCAACTGATTTAAGACAATTTTGCACCGTTGAATCCGAAAATGACATCCGTTTCTCTCGATCAGGTCAAAAAAAAAAATCTGATCTTCTGTCTAAATCGATTACATTTTTGTGACATTATCGGTTGATTTTTGTTAATATTTCTCATCCGAAATAGATTTTTCAGAGAAAAAATCGTTTTCTAACACAATTTATAGATTAAATGTTACAAACTTTGATTACTGTAAATTGAATAGTAGATATTGATAAAGGCAAGCACATGTAAATTGAATGCTACGTCATCATTGTTCAAAATTCAGAGCTTCAACTTCCTTTATTTGAACCTCTAGAATGCTCAGCGGCAGGGATGTCTCTCTTCAGAGTCCAAAAGTAATCAGCCATCATGACAATGTCATAAATTGGTGCATGCAAACTCTTCAGAGTTCGAGAAATTTCAAGAAATAAAAAATTTTGCATCATATAAAGGGAAAATACCCGTACATATAAACAAAAACCTAAAAAAACAACATGTGGCCATACTTCAAAAAGTTGACCTGATTGAGCAAAACCTATTTGATTTTTGGATTCAGCACATCAAAATTGTCCTAAATCAGCTAAAAAACTCAGACAATAAATTTGGTGTTGACCAGTGTTATGTACAAACTTAATGTTGCACACAAAAAAGCAGCCAAATTGCATCAAGCTGTGCAATGACGATTGTGTTTCTCAAATGAGGAAAATGCATCCTTTGCCACGGCATAAATTTTACACCTTTGCCTTAAGTAATATGCAATGTTTGGATTTTTTTGCCTGAGCGCACAAATTTCTGTGAAGAGAAAATAAAATACATTCAGTAACCACATGCAACATGGTTTATCAAGACAGCAAGCAATTGGCTCAGGCTCTAACTGTGTCTGTAGTTCCTATTAGGGATGCAAGTTATCAATTAATTTATTAATTGGTAATTGATTCATCTTATCGATCAAGTAACGATTAATTGATAAGCATTTTTCCTGAGAATCTGAATTTCCGTCGGTACAATATGGTGTATCTTTAACCTATACAAAGTTGCTGTTTTTTCATATACTGAATAAAACATGATCATATTCCTCAGTGATTTATTGTACCATTTGGATTTTTTTTTACTACAGACAATGGCATTTTTTGTAGTTTAACAAATTTTGCACTGTATAGTGTGTACTATGTGCTGGTACGCAGCGACCGGCAGTGGGTGAAAAAGTTTGGTGTCTTAGGCTTTGTTTTTATGCACTTTAATGTGTTTTAATGTAATTCTCTGTGCCGTTTTTGTCCTTGAATGTTTGTGGACTATATAACGAAGAGCTCTTTGGGTCCATCAGAATGGATTTTCTTCTTGTTTTCGCACTGTGGCTTCTTTCTTACCGGCTCTTTGTCTGGGACGGCAGCGCGGTCATGCTGGTAAGAATGCAGTATTCCAGAGACATGTTACTGCAGCTAAACATGGATAATCCAGCGTCTGTGTTTGAATCTGCCGGACTTTATTTTAAGAGACTTTCATGGACACAGCAATGAAAAGAGTAACAAGAGAAGGAAATGCAGAAAGCGTGGAGGCGTAAGATTAAACCTGAAGAGGCGTCAGTTTAACCGCATTCCTCTTCCTGCCATTATTATGGGGAACATGCAATCCCTGAGAAATAAAGTAGATGAAATTCAAGGAAATGTCCGATATCAGAAGGATTTCAAGAACTGTTGTGTCATGGCTTACACAGAGACGTGGCTTACCGATCATGACCGGACCAGGACCTTTGTATTGACAGTTTTGGAGCCCCACTTCGCTTGGATCGGCAAGGAGAGGTAACGGGGAAACGTCAGGGAGGTGGCGTATGTTTGTATATTAATAAACAGTACTGTACATCTGTCATGGTCAGAGAGTGCATCTGTACACCAGATGTGGAGCTTCTGTCCATATTGCTACTCCCCTTTTATCTGCCTCACGAGTTCCCCCAACTTTTCATAACGACTGTGTACATTCACCCGAGGGCGGATGCTGCCTCCGCCTTCAGCACCGTCTTTGATGTGGTACAGCGGTTGCAGTCAATTTCTCCAGAGGCTCCAACTTTTATCATTGGGGACTTTAACCATGTTTCTTTAAAGAAGACACTTAAAAATCTATCAGTACATCTCCTGCCCAACCAGGTGAGAAAAGACATTGAACCTGTGCTATGGATCCATGGAGAGGGCCTTTAAATTTCTTCCCCTTCCTCCTTTAGGATCCTCAGATCACAACTGTGTACATTTGCTGCCCACATATAAAACTGCTCTCAGAAGAGAAAAGACGAAGACCAGGGACATGAAGGTCTGGAGGTCTGGAGAGATGATTCAGTGCTCTGCTTCCAGGAATGTTTTAACTGTATGGACTGGGAGGTGTTCACACTGGCCTGCGGGGATGATTTGGACTCTTTGGTGGACGTGACATGCTCTTACATGGCTTTTTGCAGGGATATGATCGTTCCACATAAAGTGTCAAAATATATCCCAACAACAAGCCATGGGTTACTAAATCAGTTAAATCCTGCTTACAGAGGAAAGCACTTGCCTTTAAACAGGGGGTTGTTTCTGAGCTGCAGGTTGCCACAAAAGAGCTGAAGGCCGAAATTTTAAGAGCAAAACAGAATTAAAAATCAGAATTGGAAAGCAAGATGGCAGCAAAGAAGCTTGGTTCAGCCTGGGCTAGTATGAAAACTATCGCGGGCCTTCAGAACACAGAGCGCAGTAATAGTGTGTTTTTAGATGGTTTTAATTCAGACACAGAGCTGGCTAATACTCTTAATTGTTTTTATGGTCATTTTGATTCTTTTGATTTTAGCACAGAAACCCAAGATTTGAAACAGAAACCGAAACACAATCAGCACTTTAGTATTGAGGTGCAGGATGTTAAAAGGGCGTTCTGTGCTGTAAAAGTGACCAAAAGTCAGGGCCCTGATAATATATGTGGACACTTGGTAAAGTCCTGTGCACATGAATTGAGTCCTGTGTTTCACTACATTTTTAATAAGTCCTTACAGACACAACATGTGCCTAAGGTCTGGAAAGATGCTGTGGTTGTCCCTGTTCCAAAATCCAGCTGTCCTAAAACGGTAAATGATTTTAGACCAGTTGCCTTGAAACTGAAAAACTGGTCAGATTTGAGGTCCTAAAGCAGACTGAGCATGCATTGGATCCTTTGCAGTTTGCCTATAGGCCTCACAGTGGAGTGGAGGATGCCACTGTCACTCTGCTTAACATGCTTTTTAAACATCTGGATTTTAATGGGACACACGCCAGGCTTTTATTTGTGGACTTTTCTTCTGCTTTTAATACAATCCAATCTCATATTTTAGTTGAAAGGCTCCTGCAACAATTTGATTTGAGTAATAATCTGGTGGGTTGGATTCTGGATTTTTTTAACCAACAGGACACAGAGAGTAAGGGTCAATGGTACATTGTCTGACCAAACGTGTTCTTCTACTGGCTCTCCTCAGGGGTGTGTGTTGTCACCACTACTCTTCATCCTGCACACAAACATGTGTCAGAGCAGACATGACAACAGACACATTATAAAGTATGCTGATGATTCAGTTGTTGTCAGTCTCCTCCAGGATGGTGAGAGTGGCCACGGCCCAGTAGTTGATGATTTTGTTCACTGGTGTGAGGATTCCTACCTGCAGCTGAATACAACAAAAACTAAAGATATGATTATTGACTTTAGGAGGAAAACTCCCAGGCACCAAGTCACTGTACTAAAAGGCCAGACCACTGAATGTGTGCAATCCTACAAATATCTTGGGATGATTATTGATAGTAATTTAAACTTTGAGGAGAACTGTGAAAGGGTGTGCAAAAAGGGTCAGCAACATTTGCATTGTTTAAGGAAACTCGCACACTTCCAAATTGACCGAACCATAATGTCAGTGTTTTATTGGGCTTTTATTGAATCTGTTTTATCCTTTTCTTTAGTGTCATGGTTTGGTCAGATAAAACTGAAAGAGGAAATCCTTGGATCAGGTTGTTAGATGGTCCAGTCGTTTGCTTGGTGAGTCACAGCTGAGCCTGACATCCCTGTACACCAGACAGGTACAGAGGATTGCTACATCCATTTTAAATGATGACTCCCACCCTTTGCACTGTCACTTTCAGCTTCTTCCCTCCAGACGGGGGTTTGTTGTCCCAAAATGTAAAACCCAGCGCTACAAAAACAGCTTTGTTCCAGCTGCTGTCTAAATTATGTGCAATATATTGTTACATCTTGTTCAACTCTTTGTTATCTATTTATTAATTTTTATTTTATATTTATTTTTGTAGATTTTTTATTTGGGTTTTAAATCTTTTATTGGGTCTTAGACTTTTGAGTTTTTAATCTCTTTGACTTAGTTTTTAACTTTTTTAATATGACCCTTCTCTCTTCTCTCTTTGTTTTTTCTCTTATCTCTTTGTCTTATGTCTTGATTGGTGGAGCCTTGAGTACTTTCATCGTGTTTATAGTCAGCTTCATGTGTGCCTGTGTTTGTGTTCATGTTGAAAGTGATTGTGGTTTGCAAATATGTGTCTAAAAGAATGTCACCTGACTGCAAAACAAATCTACCTACGGGTACAAATAAAATAACCTGAACCTGGTACATCTCAGTAAATTACAAATGCCATGATTTTTAAATTTATTTTACAAACTATTACCAATATCATAAATTTATCTTTTTTAGTTATATTAAAAAACTTTCACGTTCTAATTTACTGAGATGCACCGGTAGACTGTTCTATCATCATCATCATCATCATAGCAGTTTGTCGTGGGCGACAATGACTGTTTCATTTAGGTCTGATCAGATTCCTCCACACAGCTCTGTCCTTAGCCTTCTGCTGCCAGGAACTCCTGTCTATGTCCAGCTTCGTCAAGTTTCTTTTTACAGTGTCTTTAAATCTGAGCCTTGGTCTACCCTGATTGTGTTTGCCCTCGCATAACTGTGAGTAGAGTAACTGCCGAGGGAGACGCTGGTGGTCCATCCTCTCAACATGTCCGAGCCATCTCAGGTTCATCTGTATTAGTATGTCCTCCATTGATGGTAGACCAGCTTGTTTCAACACTTCTATGTTGGTTATCTTGTCTTTCCATGAGAAGTTCATTATGGCTCGAAGGTGTCTCATCATGTACGTGTGGAGTTTCTTCACTTGCACTCTGTAGACAGTCCAAGTTTCAGCACCGTACAATAGAGTAGCCAGTATTGTCGCTCCGTACACTTTGCATTTCACACGGATTGACACATGTCGATTGTTCCACAGTCTCTCCCTCAAGTTTCCAAACACAGCGCTCGCTCTTCCCATTCTGAGAGATAGTTCATCCTCCAGCCTAGCATTCTCTGAAACAGTACTCCCTAGGTACTTGAAAGTCTTGCACTTGACTAGTGGCTCTGTACCAATGCTGATCTCTTCTGGTAGTGATGTTGCTAATTGGAACTTTGGTGGTTGATAAAGGCACTCTGTCCACTTGATGTTGATTTGGAGGCTGAATTGGCTAGCTGCTCTTGCAAATTCCTCCACTAAAGATTGCATATCTTCCACGCTGTGTGCAACTACAGCACTGTCGTCGGCAAAGAGCATTTCTCTTACTATCTTTATCGATGTCTTACTCTTGGCTTTAAACTGTGACACATTGAACAAGTCTGCTTCCTTCCTTGTTTGAATGTATACTCCTTCTGAAGTGTCTTTGAAGGCCACCTCAAGCATGGCTGCCAGATATGGCGAGAAGAGTGTAGGTGCCAGCACACACCCTTGTTTCACCCCGTTGCTTACTGAAAAGTCTTTAGATACTGAACCACTCATTGCCACGTTTGCTTGCATACCTGTATGGAGTGCCTCGATCAGGCTGACAAACTTCTCTGTACAACCATATTTCTTGAGTACCTGCCAAAGTCCTCGTCGCGAAACAGTATCGAAGGCTTTACTGAAGTCTGTGAAGACTACATAAAGCGGCATGTTCTGTTTGATACACTTTTCTTGAACCTGTTTCAAGCAGAAAATCATGTCCATTGTGCTTCTTCCACTTCTGAAGCCGCACTGGGTTTCCGGTAGTACATTCTGTGAGATGTGTTCACTGAGTCTGTTCACTGGGGGCAATGGATCAGCGTTCTCGTCGCGCCCTCCGCCAGTACCCGGGCTTGCCTGGGGAAGCTAATGATCCTACCAGCAGACTAAATTCAAAGAGACGACGCCTCTGTGCCAAGTCAAAGAAGAATCCTAGTCACAGTCCTAAAGCCGAAAGCAAACAGCCCCAAGAGCACTTTGTGGTAGGATCTGCCCTTCGCATATTACAACTAAACGTTGAAGGCCTATCTGCAGCCAAGCGAAGCCTTATCGAAGTCCTCGCCTTCCAACATTCGATTGATGTAATCTGCCTCCAAGAGACTCATATTGGCGCAGAGGAAGCTGGCCGCTTCACCATCAAAGGCTTTGACCTCCTGTGCTATGTTCTACATGCTAAACATGGACGTGCCACCTATGTGCGTTCTGACATAGTTGAAGCAAATCACCTGATAACAACACATTTCTCAGACACCATAATCATTGGTGGCTTCCATATTGTCAATGTGTACAAGCCCCCTAATGCCAACTGGGATCTGCAGGTCTTACCCACCCTACCCCACCCTGCCATCTATGTGGGGGACTTTAACAGCCATCACCCTGACTGGGGGTACCCAGCAGTGGACAGTGTTTGGGGTCGTATATCAAAGCGAGGTCATTTCTGGATGCCCAGTCTGAAAGTGCCTCCCCATCAAAGAGGAACCTTCCACTCTGCTAGGTGGAAGAAGGACTATTCTCCTGACCTGTGTTGGGTCAGCTCTTTGAATGGGGAGCCATATCCTACACAGATCCTCATTCTTGATGATTTTCCACACAGCCAACACCGGCCCCTGCTTGTACACATTGGCCTACAACTTCCAGTCATATACAGCCCAAGGAAGATGCGCTGGAACTTCCGCAAAGCCAACTGGAAGAAATTCAGTGAAACTCTGGACCGGAGCATTGTTACCATCCCACTCCACACCATCACTGTAGATGAAGCATACAACCGCTTCTGCAGCGCAATCTTCAAGGCTGCCCATACTGCAATCCCACGAGGCTACCGACCCCTCTATGTCCCATGTTTGGACGGAGAAAGTGCTGCCCTCCTACAATCCTATCAAACATCAGGGGACCCAGAGATAGCAGACCATCTCATTGAATCGCTAAATACAGCCCGGCGAAAGAAATGGGAGGAGACAGTTGCTGACCGGAGCTTTACCCACTCTAGCAGGAAATGTTGGAGCCTCATCCGTCGCCTAGGCCGAGCATCCGTCACACCCAACCAAGTTGCATCCCACCTACTGACTATCGCCAAAGCACCCCAAGACAAAGACACCAGAAGAGCAGTTACAACTGAGCTAAAAAAACACCAAAAAATGCCTGTAGAGGAAACGAACCCTGAACCCTTCGAGGCTGCTGAACTGGAGAAAGTCCTACAGGGCCTGAAATGTGGAAAGGCAGCAGGATACGATAACATCTTCCCAGAATTCATGAAGAATCTTGGCCCCCGAGCCCTAACCTGGTTGACACAATTCTACACAAGGATCACACAAACGAACTCGATCCCAAAGAAATGGCGGACAGCAAAGGTCATTGCCATCCCAAAACCTGGCAAAGACCACAAACTACCAGCAAGCTACCGCCCAATCTCCCTACTCAGCGTTCCTTACAAAATCATGGAGCGCCTAATACTGCAACGCATTTCCCAAGAAATAGAGGATATTCTAAGTGTGGATCAAGCAGGTTTCCGCAAGGACCGCAGTACAGGAGAACAAGTACTGGCCCTAACCACCTTCATTGAAAATGGCTTCGAGAGCAGACTGAAGACAGGGGCTGTGTTTCTCGATCTTACAGCCGCCTATGATACGGTCTGGCACAAAGGCCTCCTCCTGAAACTTATAAAGGCGATCCCTGCTTGGGCAACAGCAATTATAAAAACCCTGCTGACCAACCGAAGGTTCAGAGTCCACCTCAGTCAGAACACAAGTGCATGGAGAATGCAGAAAAACGGACTCCCACAAGGCTCAGTTCTAGCTCCAACTCTGTTCAACCTCTACATAAACGACCTGCCTACTACAAAATCCCGCAAATTCATCTATGCAGACGACATCTGTTTGGCATTCCAAGCACCAGACTTTGAACCACTGGAACGGGTGCTCACGGAAGATCTTGCTAAACTGGACCAGTTCTGCAAAATCTGGCGCCTAAAACCAAGCCCAGCAAAAACCGTCTCCAGTGTATTTCATCTCCACAATGCAAAAGCTGCCAGAGAACTAAACATCCACCTGAGCGGACTCAAGCTTAAGCATGCCCCAAATCCAACTTATCTTGGAGTGACCCTTGATAGGACCTTATCCTTCAAGGAACATCTAAAGGGGACGGCTGCTAAGGTGAAAGTACGAAACAACCTGCTCTGCAAGCTCGCTGGTGCAAAATGGGGGGCGGCAGTCTCCACCCTGCGCACCTCAGCACTGGCCCTTTCATACTCTGTAGCAGAATATTGTGCCCCTGTCTGGTCCAGGTCATCTTACACACACCATGTAGACACCCAGCTCAACTCAACCATGAGAACTATAACTGGAACAATCCGCTCAACACCACTCCCCTGGCTCTCTGTACTGTCAAACATAGCCCCTCCACACATCCGGCGAGCAGCATTAACTCAAAGGATGCTCCAAAAAGTTAAAGATTTTCCTCACTTACCAATCCATGCAGATATCTACACCCCACCCACTGCCCGACTTTCATCCAGACGGCCGATTTGGAAAAACCCTCCCCCAGCTGACTTTACCATCCAGACAGCTTGGCAAGAGGAATGGGAAACCAAGGAGGTCCCAAACAAACAGCTGGTGATAAACCCCAACCAACAGGTCCCGGGCACCAACCTCCCAAGGAGACAGTGGTCTACACTCAATCGCTTCAGGACTGGACATGGCCCCTGCTTGGCCAGCCTTCACAGATGGGGCAGTAGCCCTAGCCCACTGTGCGCATGTGGAGAGGAGCAAACTATGGAACACATCATAGAGGCTTGCCCGCTCCAAAGACTGGAAGGAGGATTACACACCCTCCATACAGCAAACCAGGAGGCAACTGCTTGGCTTAAGGACTTTGCATTCGCTAAATAAATAAACTGAGTCTGTTAAGTAGTACACGTGAGAGAATCTTACCAACAGTGGCTAGCAGTGATATACCTCGGTAATTTCCACAATCCTTCCTGTCACCTTTCTTGAACAAAGGCACAATACTTGCATCCTTCCAGTCTTGAGGTACTTTCTGGGCATCCCATATCTCTTGGATGAGCTTGTGCAGGCAGTGGGTCAGCTGAACACCACCAAATTTCCACACTTCTGCTGGAATTCCATCCCTTCCTGGAGCTTTATCATCCTGTGTTGTCCTGATAGCTGCCATTAGTTCATCAAAATTTGGTGGTTTATCTAGACTTGATACAGCTGGTCGCTGCACTAGAGCTTCTTTGACCAACTACTAAACAACCCTGGAGATCTCACTGAAGAGGCTAAAGTGGTCTGCAAATCTGTCCAGGATCTTGTCTTTCTCCTGCAAAACCGTTTCACCATCCATAGCCTTTAGTTGGATCAATCCTCTTGGTTTAGGGCCGTAGATTTCTCTCAAACCTGTGAAGAATGTTTTCATGTCCTTCCTGTCTGCTGCAGTTTGACGTTTCTCTGCTTTTTCATCTCACCAGTTGGACTTCATCTCTCTGGTGTACTTCTGTAGCTCACTCTGAGCCTTTGAGTATTTCTTTTTCTTCAACCTTGTGTTACATTGTATTCCTTGCTTCTAGTAGTTTCTTCAGGTGTTCATCATGCTCATCAAACCAATCTTGATGTTTCCTCTCAGGGTAGCCTAATACATCACTCGCAGTCTGATACACCGTATCCTTCAGTGTTACCCATTTCTCTTCTATGTCATTCTCTGAGTTGTTGCTGTCCCAGTCTTTCAAGTTTTCATCCATTTCCTGTGTAAGTTCTTCCTGCTTCTTTTGGCCTTTCAGTGCACCAGTGTTTAGCTTCTGTGGTGGCTTCGCACCCGTCCTGCAGTGCTGTTTTCGTCTGCAAATCCTTAATCTAGATCTCAGCATAACATGATCAGTGCCACAGTCCGCGCCTCTCATTGCTCTGGTGTCCAATACATCCCTTCTGTCTCTCTGCCTGATTATGATGTAGTCTAATAAGTGCCAGTGCTTGGATCTTGGGTGCATCCATGTCTTCTTGTGTGTGTCCTTGTGCTTAAATTGAGTGTTGGTTATCACAAGGTTGTACTCTGAACATAGTGCAAGTAGAAGTTCTCCATTAGCATTGCACTTGCCTACTCCATGACTGCCTAGCACTCCTTTCCATTTCTCGGTGTCCGAACCAACTCTGGCATTAAGATCTCCAACGAGTATCAGCCTGTCATCAGTCGGTACACGCCTGATAGTCTCACGTAAATCACTGTAGAACTCTTCCTTCACCTCCTCTGTGTTGGTCATTGTTGGGGCATATACACCGATGAGTGTGGCATACATCTTCCGCTGTAGTGGGAGTCTCATAGTCATTATCCTGTCGTTGATTGGCACCGGTTCCTCATCAAGCATTGCTGCTATCTCTTTTCTAACTGCAAAGCCCACTCCTGCTTCTCTCCTTTCTTGAGTTGATCTCCCACTCCAAAAGAAGATGTACCCATGGTCTTCCAAGCTGTCATATCCAGGCAATCTTGTTTCACTAAGTGCAGCTATGTCTACATTGTACCTGTTCATTTCCAGGGCCACAAGCGCGGTCTGTTTTTTTGGACGCTGTGATGTTGTTCTGTCCAACAGAGTGCGTACATTCCATTCTGCTACACACAAGGTTGCTGTTTTCCTCTTCTTTGTCTTCCTGCTCCTAGCTTACTTTTTGCTGCCTGTCGGAGCGTGAACAGATCAGCGCGGACCTTGTAAGCCCGGGCGGCGTCCGAGCCGGTATGAGTTGCTTTCTGACTGATCATTTCATGAAACTGCTTGCAAAGTATTTGAGTACTGCTAGTTTTTGCTGGACTAGCAGCACATTCTTGGCAGATAAAGGTAATATCAGTGGCAAGAACAAGCCAAGACAAACTGACTCCAGTATCTGTTGCAGTGACTGACCAGATGATAGGTTTGTTTATCTCTGCTCTTTGTGTAGTGCATGTCACAATGCACCAACTGGCACAGTCCACCACAGACCTTGTGACAGATGTGTTTATCTGCCAGGATGTCTAATCTCACCCTGTGTAACTGGGAGTGGTCCACCACAGACCTGTGACAGATATTGTTTTTAGCTCTGCCAGGATGCCCTGTTTCACCCTCCACACCCTCAGAAGGGCGGGGATGCTGGTTGAGTCGCCGACGGCCTGACCCATGAGACAGGTAGTACCGGTTTTCATGGTTATCCGGAAGGAAGCAAGCTAATGCCTGACCTGACAAAAAAAAAAGGGGGATGTAAGTGTTGAAGTGTCCAGCTTTGTATAAAACGGCCAAGTCAGTATACCACTAAAGGCTCAAAGTCACTAAGATAATCCAGAGGTTAAACCGGCTGTTAATGTCATTTGAACCCTTCATGGCGTCGACAACGTGGAACCGGCATTTCACTTTGAAATGGATGGCAGCGAGTTATTGCAAATGAGCAGGTTTAAGGTGGTCCCCTCCGGTATACAACTAGGAAAATACTGGTCGCTACGGAGGGCGACAATATGTATGGGTACATAATCATACCATGTGGGATAACTAAGAAGACGGTTATGCTGTTTCATTCCATCTAGCTACAGTGCTCTACACTGTGTGTGTTTATATATTTATATATTTATTCCATCTAGCTACAATGCTCCGCACTGTGTGTCTATATATTTATATATTTATATGTACATATGTATACTTGCTGCTCTTGCTTTTTCTTGTCTTCTGATTGTTGCTCTGAGTGTTGCTATCCCTGTGCTGTTGCAATCCTGGAATTTCCCCATTGTGGGACTAATAAAGGCTTGCCTTATCTTAAAACACACATAACATTAAAGTTAAGAGTATAACTGACTGTTTTACAGGAAAATAAATAGTGAGCTGCTTCATCTGTTGCATGTTAAATATTCTCACAGTACCCCAGAAACCCATGCAAACCCAGAACCAACTGGGCTCCTCTGTTGTCTGTTATCTCAGTGGGAACTTGAGTCCGGTCTTTCTGTCTAGTGGCAGGTTGAAGGGAGGCAGCAGGGACAGGTTTTTGGTGGAGCAAGCATGCATTGGGGCGAGTTGACCAGTAACCAGCTACTCAAATAGGATGCTCCTGATGAAGCACACACCACCACCTGCCCACTCCACACCAAACTCGCCCCACATGCTGCCTGCCCCTACTGATACTGGGCACTGCAGCTGACCTGAGTGATCTAATTAAGCCTTTTCTCCATGATCGCTTCCATGTAATTATCCTTACCAGACTCATTTTAGCAGGTCCACTTTGCTGAGAAATGTAGCCTATGCACAAAAAAATTCCAGTTTCCCAGTAGGGAAGTGTTGAAATACAAAGAGACTGCGGTGGAGCCAGCTCCCTGTGGAGTGAGCTTGTCAAGGCATGAGCAGGGTATGGGGCAGCTGTAGCTGGCTGGGGTGAATTTGTTTTGGTGCGACCTGCCGGTAAACCATGTTTTCACTCAAGTAGGTTCATTTTGTCTTCTTTTAATTATTTACCTTCTGTTCTTATTAAATACAAAAATAGAAAGGAGATGTTTTTACCTTCTTTACATGTTTCAACTGTTCACTGCAGCCTTTGTCAGAAGTGTCAGACTGATTTCTGACTATGGACATCAGAACACCCCACAGCACACAAACTATCAGTTGTCAGGACGTTATACAAACGGGCCACCATCATCACAGACCAAGAGACAGACAGGAGGAGAAAAAAAAAACACATAAAACATGCACTCATACGCTGCCAATATCCAGTATGGGCCATAAACAAAGGGAAACAGCAAGTCAAAAACAAAGAAAACAAACAGGAAACAAGGCACAGAACAAAAGCTGAAATCAAAAACAAGGACACCATAACTATACCATACATCCAAGGGATAATGGAACCAATTCAAAAGATCATGAAAAAATACAAAATAAACATAGCGGTAAAACCACACAAAAAATTAAGACAGTTATTAGTACACCCCAAGGGCAAAATAGAACAAGACAAAAAATGCAATATGAAATATCATGCAGATCATGTGATGGCTCGCTCTGTGTCATTATCTCCCATAGCTGCGCGCACACCGGTTCTCAATCACTCTCGGGCTATTTAACCCACTCTGCCTTCAGACCGGCACGGAGCCGTCTGTCTCCCTGGCTGCAGAAGCCCGACTCTCGTCTTCAAAGGCCATGATCCTGTTTTCTTCGTTCCTGCCTAAGCCCTCCTTGTCCCAGCTTCATCCTTTGGAAGGATTCAGCCTCATCAGCCAAGTAAGCCCAATTCTTACTCACCTTCTCCAACATTATCCCCTGTGCCCAGATGGACTCCTCTGGTGGCGGAATCATTCCTCCTCGGCGGCGGAACGAGCCTCCCTTGTCCCAGCAGTCCACCTGTCCACCAGCGGCATCGTGACAGCAGACGCTGTCTTAATGGCTGTAGCCTCCGGGCCGACCTGAGAGCGTCTCTCCCATCTGTGAAGTAAGCCTCAGTCAATTCCTATACACTCCTTCAGTTGGACAGTGCTAACATCTATGCCTCTGCTTTATTATAGGGTTGCCAGGTCGAACAGCGCTCTGCTCACCCCCAGCTACGACGCCACTGCAGACGATTACAGTCATATCCACATACACTACACACACACACACACACACACACACACACACACACACACACACACACACAGTCACACACCATTCATTCTATCAAAGATAATTGAATCCACCTTGAGCCTGTGTCTGTTTCCTGGGCCTGCTAAACATGGCAGTACGGCTCTGTCAGAATGACCCAGCGGACAGCATGCTAGCGTGCCAAATAAACAACTTAGAGGCTCGGTGGACCAGTTAGCTTACTAACAACAGGTCATCTTGAACCAGTTAGTCCAAATTAATGGTCGGTTGGATCGTCTTGTGGGGCAGCAGGCGTTTCCACCGGCTCCAAGTAGTGCCCCGGCTCCCGTTAGCTCACCACCTAGCCAGGCTAGTCAGGTCCCTTTATCCCGACTAACACCTGTTCCTACCCCCTTGCGTTTTAGCGGTAAGCTAGGGGAGGCTCGGGGGTTCTTACTTCAATGTGAGATAGATTTCCAGAGGGTCCCGGGTGACTTTCCCACAGATCACAGCCGCATAGGGTATGTAGCCAATTTGCTAGAAGGGCGAGCTCTTGCTTGGGCCTATGTGGTTATGGCTAGGGCTAGTTACGCTAACCTCACCTACAGCCAGTTTGTTAGCGAATTCAACGAGGTGTTTGACCATTCCGACCGCGATAATGTGCTCACCACCCAGCTATTAAATCTGAGACAGGGAAGCAGGTCTGTAGCGGACTATGCCGTCGATTTCCGGGTGGTGGCTGCGGAGGTGGGATGGGAGGACACCTCATTATGCAGTATATTCACTAGGAGTCTTAGCCCTAGCCTGCGGGATGAGCTGGCCCACTTAGAAAAGCCCGAAAAGCTAACGGAGCTAATTTCCCTAGCCATCAATCTAGATAACAGGCTGAGGGAGTGGGCAGCTGAGCGCAGGACTTCCGGTCGCTCGGGTGCCTAGTTTCGCTGCTCCTCCCAGTCCCCTTTATTGGCCTTACCTTCCCTAGACCTGTCAGATATCCCGGAGCCTATGATTGTAAGGCAGATTAAGCTACTGTTGGCGGAGAAGCAGCGCTGCTGGGAGCTTGGCCTATGTCTGTACTGTGGGAGTGAGGAACATGACGTGGTGTCCTGCCCCATTCGGCCAAAAGAGGGAGTCCGTGCGTCACAGTAAGGGGACTCACGGACTCGCCTCAGCCTAATCCTCTCTCCAAGTGCCTTCTGCCCATTAGATTTATTTATAAGCACACTGAATTCCTCACACACACTCTTATTGACTCGGGGGCTGCGCAGAGCTTCATCTCGGGGGAACTGGCAACCCGACTGGGGCTTCCTTGCAGACCACTTAAGACCCCCTTGAAGCTCATTGCCCTGTCCAAAGCCCCCCTGGCAATGGTATCGCAGCAAACCGCCCCGGTGTCAGTCATCGTTTCCAGCAACCATCGGGAGGACCTGAGCCTGTTTGTCTTGCCTGTATCGGCCTCTCCTGTCATCCTGGGCTATCCCTGGCGCCGGCTCCACAACCCCACCATTGATTGGCGTGCGGGGAATGTTATCTCTTGGAGCTCCTTTTGTCTCAGTGCTTGCTTGCAGTTCGCAGCATGTTCGCCGTCTGTGCCCCTGTCCACCCCTGCCACCCCCCCTCCTGATTTATCCAGGGTGCCACCTGAATATCACGACCTTGGGGCAGTGTTTAGTAAGTCCCAGGCACTGCCCCCCCCCCCCCACCGCCCATATGACTGCACCATTAATCTCTGGGCTGGTGCCCCGCTGCCGTCGAGCCGCCTCTACAGTCTATCGGCTCCAGAGCGGGAGGCAATGGGAGCCTTTATCAAAGAACTGCTCAGCTCGGACATCATCCGGCCTTTGTCCTCAGCAGTGGGGGTGGGGTTTTTCTTCGTTGGGAAAAAGGATGACTCCCTGAGGCCGTGTATTGACTTCCAGGCTTTTAATGACATCACCATCAAAGATAAGTACACTCTTCCTCTGATGGACACGGCATTTGACTCCCTCCAGGGGGCCTCATGGTACACCAAACTGGACCTTTGCAACACGTACCACCTTGTGCGGATCAGGGAGGTGGACGAGTGGAAGACAGGTTTCTGGACCCCAAGCGGACACTTTGAATACCTCGTGATGCCGTTTGGGTTGACCAACGGTCCGGCCGTCTTCCAGCGCCTGATTAATGATGTTGTGATGACTCGCTCTGGGCTGTTATCATCCACAGCTGCGCATACACCAGCTCCTCATCAGGCCAGGGCTATATAACCTCACTCTACCTGCAGGCTGGCACAGAGCCGTCTTTCTCCCTGGCTTTATGAAGTTCTTCCTACGACTTCCAGCCAAACTTTTCCACGATCATCCACCTTGCCACCTCGGCATCTACGCTTGGAGGAAATCCTCTCCCAACCAAATAAGCCTCACCTTTACTCACCTGTTCCTTGCTACTCCCCTGTGCACAGGCGGAATCTCCCGGTGGCGGAATCGTCTCTCTCGGCGGAGGTCTCTCCTCTCCTCTCCACCTTCTACACGTTTATAATGACGCTGGGAGAGCGGGCGCTGTCTTCCTGGCCAATGGGTGCTCACCATCTGCCTGGAACAGTAAGCCACAATTACAATCCGAGTGATTACCCATTTCGCTCCTCGCTAACTGTGCGCCATAACTGTGTAACTGTGTAACTGTGTCCATAGGGTTGCCAGGCTGCACGGCGCTCTGCTCACTCCCAGCTGCTTGGAGTCTGCAGCCGGCACTCACGTACACGACAACACATTCACGCACTCACACACAAACACTGGTTCAATAAAGATAATTGTATCCATTTCTGAGTCCGCGTCTGTTCCCTAGGTCAGCCATTATGTCAGTACGGCTCCGTCAGAACGGCCCAGCGAACAGCGCGTTAGCACAACAATTTAACAACTTAGAGGCTTGAGTGGATCAGATTGCTTACCAACAACAGGTTATCTTGAATCAGCTGACTCAAATTAACAGCCGGTTGGATCGCCTGACAGGGCAGCAGACGTTTCCACCGCCGCCAAGTGTTGCTACAGCTCCCGCTAGCTCCTCCGCTAGCCAGGCTAGTCAAGCTACTCTGACCCGACTTACTCCTGTTCCCACGCCCTCCCACTTTAGCAGAAAGCTAGGGGAGGCTTGTGGGTTCCTCCTCCAGTGTGACAGATTTCCAGCAGGTTCCGGGGGATTTCCCAACTGAGCATAGCCGGATAGGTTATGTTATAAACCTATTGGAAGGGTGAGCGCTAGCTTGGGCATACGCTGTGATGGCTAGGGCAAGCTATGCTAACTTAACCTACAGCCAGTTTTTTTTTTTTCACAATATTTTTTATTGAACCTTTTTTTTCACAAACATAGCACACACAGTCAGACATTAACACAAAAGTAATTTACAAATTAAAAAGAACAATAACAAAATAACAAAAAAAGTGTAATAAAAACAACAGCCAATAACAAAAACAAGTCAACAACAATGCTCCTCTGTTTAGTCTAGGTAATCTAGATAGATAGATAGATAGACAGATACTTTATTTTGAACAAAAAAGTATAACAAAACCAAAACAAATGACAAATGCAATAAAGTAACAGTATACAGTGTTCGAAAGGGAGAAGGAAGAACACTTAATTCCATCTCCTCTTTTCCATAAATACACCCATGTGAATTATCTACAAATTACCACCTTTAAGACCCCAAGTAAACAATTAACTGTATTTTTTACATATCAACATTAACACCCATCCATCCTAACATACATTGATGTCCATACATCAAAACCAGCCTCAAACAACACAGATATACACAGTGCTGTCCCACCCACCATTCCATAGTGTCCCATAATGTCCCAGAGTGAGCATAGTGAATCGTACATATAAATACTACCCTTCTAACATATATCCTTTCAGCAAATAATGTTTATACCTCTTTTTGAATTGATTTCTGTTTGTACATAGTTTCAGTTCCGGCTCCAGACTGTTCCACAAATCCAGCCCACAGACAGATATGCACATACTTTTCTTGGTTGTTCGTATCTTGGGTTTTGTAAAGTTTAAGTCTCCTCTCAAATTATGATCATTGTCTCTTTTTTTAAAATATTTTTTGTATATTAGTTGGGAGTTGATTATTAATTGCCCTGTACATTACTTGTGCTGTCTTAAATTTAACTAAATCGATGAACTTTATGACATGTGACTTTAAAAACAACGAATTGGTATGGTCTCTATATCCTACATTGTTTATTATCCTTATAGCTCTTTTTTGTAATGTGCATATTGACTGTAGGTTGGTCTTGTAGGTGTTTCCCCAGACTTCTACACAGTAGTTAAAATAAGGTAAAAACAGTGAATTGTACATTAAGACCAATGATTTATAGTCCAAGATGTGTCTTGTCTTCCCCAGTATGCCTATACATTTTGCTAACTTGGCCCGGATCTGACTGATGTGAGGTTTCCAGCAGATTTTTATTGTCTAGCGTCACCCCCAGAAACTTATTTTCCTGTACTGTTTCTATTCTGGTATCATCTATCGTTACCATTATTTCATGATGTATTTTATAATTTCCAAACAACATAATCTTTGGTTTTTTTTAGATTTAGAGATAATTTATTTTTGTTGAACCACTGCGTTAACTTTTTCATTTCAGTTGTGACCACCTCTAAAACCTGCTGCAAATTCTCACCAGTGCAAAGGATATTTGTGTCATCCGCAAACAAAATAAATTTCAGAATTTTTGATACTTGGCATATGTCATTTATATACAAAATAAAGAGTTTGGGTCCCAAAACTGACCCCTGGGGCACACCACAAGTGATGTCCATGAAGGGTGATTTGTGCTCACCAATTTGTACAAATTGTTGTCTGTTACTTAAATAACTTTCCACCCAACTCAGTCCGACCCCTCTTATCCCATACCTTTCCAGTTTCCTTAGCAGTATTCTGTGGTCAGTGGTGTCAAAAGCTTTCTTTAAATCTATAAATACTCCTACAGCAACCTTTTTTTTTATCTATACAACTAGTAATTTCTTCTATAAGTTCGATCAGTGCCAAAGATGTAGATTTATCTGCTCTAAAACCATACTGGCTATCTGTAAGGAGGTTGTGTTTTTCAATGAAATCATCCAGTCTCTTAGTGAAGATTTTTTCAAGTATTTTGGAGAATTGCGAGAGTAAAGAGACTGGCCTGTAATTTGTGAAACAATGACTGTCTCCTGTTTTGTATAGAGGTATTACTTTTGCTATTTTCATTTTGTCTGGAAATTTACCAGTTTGAAACGACAGGTTACAGATGTGGGTGAGTGGCTTAACAATTCCTTCAATTATTTTTTTCACTATTGTCATGTCAATTTCATTCCAGTCTGTTGATTTTTTGTTCTTAAATTTACTCACAGTCTCGATAATTTCCTTTTCAGTAACTGCACCCAAAAAGATTGTGTTTGGATTTCTATCTTCTATTTCATTTACAGAACAACTGTTGTTTATTTCTGCTGTCACTATTGATTTTGCTAATTCAGGACCAACGTTTAAAAAAAAGTTATTGAAACCAATCTATTACATAAGAATACATAATATACATTCACCAGCTTGGAATTTGCAAGGTTCACGCATATCATTCACCTTCTTCTTCAGAAGTTATGTTTAATTTCTTTACATAATCAATGAAAGGTCTCCATATATTCTCAAACACATTTTCCTTTGATTTCAGTATATATGTTATTCTTTCTAGTGGAAGGTTTGTTAACATCTGTCTTAACCACTGAGTCACATCTGGTCTATGAGTCTTTTTCCACAGTAGTGCAATACGTTTTTTGGCATTAAGCAAACTGAGGTCTATGAATGTTCTTTCACTCTTATTAAAGTTATGTTTTTCTGGATACAGACCCAACAAAACAGTTTAGGGTTCAATGTGATTTGTTTTGAAATTATTTTTTCAGTTGTTACCCTTACCTCTTCCCAAAACATTCTGATTTTTCTACATTCCCATAAACAGTGAAATAGGGTTCCTTTACTTTCCATACATTTTGTGCATGTATCTGGTATGTTTTTGTTAGATCTATTTAACTCCACTGGTGAAACATACATCCGCATTAACCATTTAAAATGTATCAGTTTAAGATGTACATTTATTGATTTGGTTTGAACTCCTGCACAAGCCATTTCCCATTGTTCCTCTGAAATTTCAATTTGCAGGTCTTCTTTCCAGTCATTCAGTCTTTTCTGTGAGTTTTCACTTGATAATAGTGTCAATGAGTTGTAAAACTCTGAAATAATACCCTTTCTCTTACTATCTTTCATCAAAATTTTTTCCAAAGTTGAATGAGTAGGTCGGGTGAGAGCATTATTTTGATATGAACGAATAAAATTTCTAAGCTGAAGATATTTAAAAAAGTGTGTTCTATTAAGATTGAATTTAATCCTCAGTTCTTGAAAAGATATGTTTTCTGAGTGTGACAAATATAAGTCTTGAATCTTTTGAATCCCTTTTAAATTCCATACTTTAAATACAATATCCGCTCTCCCTGGTGTAAAATATTGATTACCCCATATTGGGCTAAATTGTGACAGTGAGTGTGGTTCTTTAAAATATATTTTAGTTTCACACCATATTTTGATCATGTGCTTTTGGATTTTTAACTTGTTTCTGTAATTTTTTAGCCAAGTCTGAGTATATGAATAAGGGAAGAGGTAAAGGTAAATTGTATGATTCCATTTCAGTCGAGTGAGGAGGATCATTTGATGAAAAATAATATGACCTCAGTTGTGCTGACCAGTAATACAACATAAAGTTTGGACATTTCAGACCTCCGCGATCAAATGGTAAATATAGTAAGGACAAACGTACTCTAGCCTTCCTATTGTTCCATATAAATTCCACTAACTTTTTTTTAATTCTTGAGAATAGATCTGAAGGTGGTGGAAGATAGATAGATGTACTTTATTGATCCCAAACTGGGAAATTACAGTGTAACAGCAGCATGACAGTTGACAGCCAAACAACAGAAACACACACGACAGACAAAGGGATTACCCATGAAAAGTAAAAAACTAACACGACTATAGAACCTATATACATCACAGTGTGGAGATGTGTGGAAGGATGAGGCTGAGTTTATTTCTCAGATTCAGTTTTATTCACAAACACATTCTCCAACATTCAAAAGCAGAAAGAGGACATAACCCCCAACATCTGTCCGTTTTATAACCCCGGACATCAAAGCACAAAATCACATTGTCTTTAAATCCCAAACACAATGCATCCCTCTGCAGGCCTCCTTGCCTCCACCAAAATCCCGGTGGTCAGGAAATCCTTCACAGCCATCTCTTTGCATACCAAAAGGCCAGATCTCACATCCTCCTATAATCCCCAGGAGGCCCAGACCTTTTGTTCCCCTGAGACGTGAAGCTACAATAAGCATACAGTCATATACATGTGAGCATATGAAAAGTAATATACATGTGAGCATATGAAACCACATATGTGCACCACAACAGCTTAATATATGATGACCCGTATAAACACATGAATCATCCCATTGCACAAAGAAGGACTATCAGGAGCGGAGTGAAAAGTGATGTACCAGTTAGTCTGTAAGATGCAGTGTGGCAGCATAGCTATGACCAGAATACAACTTCATAGTGAGTTATTGTACAGTGAAATTGCATATGGCAGGAAAGATTTCCTGTACCTGGCCGTTTGACAACGAAGCTGTAGTAGTCTACTGGAGAAAGTGCTTCACTGTCTATCTAGTGTGTGGTGGAGGGGATGATCAGGATTGTCCATGATGGATCGCAGTTTATTTAGTGTTCTCCTCTCCACCACTGTCTCAAAGGTCTCCGGTCTGAGACCAATTACAGAGCCAGCCCTCTTGGTAATCTTGTCAAGTCTGGTGGTATCTCTGGCCCTGATACTGCTACCCGAACAGACCACAGCAAAGAAGATGGCGCTGGCGACAACAGTCTGGTAGAAAGGATGCCTGTCAGGTAGTTGGTAATCCGGGAGATCACAGAGCTGTCAACCCCCATCACCCGCAGCTTCTCGCCCAGCAGCAGTGGCTGGATGGTGTTAAAGGCACCGGAGAAATCAAAAAAAGTGATTCTCACAGTGTCTCCTCCACCATCCAGGTGCAGATGGGCTCGTTGCAGCAGGTAGATGACAGCATCTTCAACTCCTAAATGGGGCTGATATGCAAACTGCAGAGGGTCCAGCCACGTCTCCACCTGCTGCCTCAGGTGGGCTAAGACCAGTCTCTCCAGGACCTTCATCACATGAGATGTGAGGGCAACTGGTCGGTAGTCATTCAGATCCGATGGAGATGACTTCTTGGGGACAGGAACCAGGCAACATGTCTTCCACAGCACCGGTACGCTCTCCAGACTCAGGCTCAGGCTGTACAGGTGTTTCAGTACCGGAGCTAGTTGGTAGGCACAGGTCCTCAGGGTCCTAGCGGAGATGCCATCAGGGCCCAAAGCCTTCCGCTGACGGAGTCTCTCCAGCTGTTTCTCCACCTGATCTGTGGTCACCATGAAGTGAGGGAGGGTCCTGGTGCCTCCTGAGGAGGAGGAGGGGGGAGATGGAGAGAGGTTCTGCACGGGAGCATGGGTGGGGAGGGGTGCGTGGGGGTCTGGTTGTGTTGCTCGGGTGACAGACTGTGAGTTGAACCTATTAAAAAACAGATTCAGTTCCTCAGCTCTCTCCTGGCTCCCAGATGGCTGCCTCCCCCTGTACCCAGTGATTTGTTTCATTCCCTCCCACACATCTTTAGTGTTGTTTTGCCTGAGTTTCTCTTCCAACTTCCTCCTATAATTGTCCTTGCACCTCCTCAGCATCTCTCTCAGCTCATGCTGCACTCCCCTCAGCTTCTCCTTGTCTCCAGCCCTAAAAGCTCTCTTCTTTTTGTTCAGAAGTACTTTCAGGTCACTGGTGGCCCATGGTCTGTTGTTGGAGAAGCAGTGTACAGTCTGAGCTGGCATGGTCATGTCTTCACAGAATCTAATGTATTCTGTGATGCACTCGGTCATATTGTCTATGTCCACCCCATGTGGTTCACAGAGTACGCTCCAGTCTGTCATCTTGAAGCAGTCCTGCAGTGCATCAGCAGCCTCCTGTGTCCACCTCCTCACAGTCCGTGTATGAGCAGGCTGCCTTTGCACAAGGGGGACGTACTTGGGTGTTAACATGACCATGCAGTGATCTGATTTACCAATGGGGGGAAGAGCTGTGGCACTATATGCATCTCTGACATTGGCATACAGTAAATCCAGTGTTTTGTTCTCTCTGGTGGGACAGTCAACAAACTGGTGAAAGTCTGGTAGTGTTTTTCCCACTGAGACATGGTTAGGAATGGTAAAGGAATGTTTTGAAATAAATAAAGTATTTTTGGTAAGATATTACTTTTAAGTATATTAATTCTCCCGATCATCGACATTGATAGTGACATCCATCTCTGAAGTAACTCATTAATATTTGTCATTAAGGCTTCATAGTTGGCATTGGTGACTAATTCTAGCTTAGGCAAAATTTGAATTCCTAAATATTTAAACTGATCTTCTTCTTCTTCTTCGTCGATCACTATGACTCATCATAAAGCGAATATGCGTGATGCAGAGGTTTGTGGCACCACAGGGGTCCTGCATCTCCGTCTTCAGCCATGGACGTTTGTTGGGGGTCCCTCCCCTAGACCAACTGCCTTCCATGGCTGGACTGTCGAGAGCTTGGTCCACCCTGTAGAAAGGTTGCCTGCCAAGGCTTTCCGAGACCCTTCTTCCCGTGCAACTGTCTGTCCTCCTCCGCCTTCACAGCCGTTGGGAGTTCGCACTCCTCTCCGCCTGTTCTGCCGTTGGGACATCTGTTGCTGTAACAAAAACTTGGGTTTTACGTGAGTGATTTGTTACATGCTGCACAACCCCCAACCTGGAGGACCAGGGTGCACTCTTTAGTCTGGCCTCTACCCCACGCGGACCTGTTCAACATGGTTGAACCTTCTGGGAGCACTACGCTCCCGTCGACATAGCTCCGGGGGTTGCTGAGGCACGCAAGCCGCTGCACCCCGACAAGGTATGTGCACCATTGGCAGCGGAAAACTGATCTACAACATTGAATTGGTTTACCTCAGGAGATGGATGATTTCTCTGGGTCTCATTTAACATTAATATTGAAGATTTTGTTTTGTTTATTTTATATCCTGATGTATCCCCAAAGGTCTTTATTAAATTTAACAAGGTCGGAATTGATTTTTAAAATTCGACATAAACAAAATTATGTCATCGGCATACAGGGAGATTTTATGTTCTGTTGGTCCGACTTTAATTCCATATATTTGTGGATGTAAACGTACTGCCATTGCTAAAGATTCAATTGCCATAGTAAACAAAGGTGAAAGTGGACAGCCTTGTTGACATCCTCTATTGATTTTTATTGATTTTGCGATATTGTTGTTTGTTAGGATTTCTGCTGTAGCATTACTGTATATTATCTGGACCCCTTTTATGAAATTATTTCCAAGTCCAAACCTTTGTAGGACTTCAAAAAGATAGGGCCATTCGACCCTATCAAAGGCCTTTTCGGCGTCCAATGATTGGAGAGCTGTATCCGGTGCTTCTTTATTGGAATAAATAATATTAAATAGTCTTCTTACATTATGGAAGCCTTGTCTTCCCATTATAAAGCCATTCTGATCTCGGTTAATAATATGTGGTAATATTTCTTGTAGTCGTTTTGCTAAAATTTTATAGATTATTTTAAGATCAGCATTTAATAGGCTTATTGGTCTCATATTTTCACATTTATTAGAGGGTTTACCTGGTTTTGGCAACAGTATAATTAAGGCATTATTCATGTATGGTGGTAAATTACCATTTTGAAATGCTTCTAAAACCATTTCCAAAAGTGGTTTTATTAATTCATTCTCAAATTTTTTATAGAGGTCGACTGGAAGACCATCTGGTCCTGCTCTTTTCTGATTTCATATTATCAATGGCTTGCCCAACTTCTTCTTGGCTAATTTTAGACTCCAGTATCTCCCTGTTTTCATTTGGAATACCTGGTATGGATAATCCACCCAAAAACCCATTTAGTTTTGTTAAGTCAGTTTCATTTTTTGTATCATATAGTTTTTCATAATAATCTCTAAAGGCACTATTAATTTCTAAAGGATCTATAACTACCTGTCCGTTACTTATAATACTGGTAATTGGTGTTTTAGATTCTAATTGTTTAATCTGCCATGCCAATAATTTTCCTGATTTTTCACCTTGCTCATAAAAAGTTTGCTTCAATCTTAGAAGACTTGAGGCAGCTCTATTTGCTGATTTTTTGTCATATTCTGCTCTCAGAATCAGTAATTCATTCTCTAACTGTGGGTTACTTCCTGCATACACCTTTTCTTGAAGAATTTTTATTTTACGTTCCAATTGGACTCTCTCCTCTCGGGTCTTCTTAGATTTTGAACCTGTATAACTAATAATATGCCCCCTAATAAAAGCTTTGAAAGCCTCCCACTTTATACATGCCGTTGTCTGTGTAGTATTGATGTCAAAGAACTCATCTGTTTTTCTATGTACTTAACAAATTCCTCATCCTGAAGCCATTTATGTTGGAAAATGCCACCTAACTGGGCTCTTTGTCAATTTCTTATCTACATATACTAGACAGCAGGGTGCATGATCAGAGATCACAATGTTATCATAGAAACAGTTTTGAATCTTGGACCTTAATTCTGTAGAGATCAACAAGTAGTCTATACGTGAGAATGTCTTATAGATATTAGAAAAACAAGAATAGGCTTTGACTTGTGGTTTCATTTCTCTCCATATATCTAGCAATCTCAATTCTTTCATAAAATGATTAATGGTCATCCTACATCCATTGTGCGCACAGTCCTGTTCTGTTGATCTATCTATACTGAGATTCAATGTACAATTAAAATCCCCTGCTATTATATGTTGCCCTGTAAGTGATGATAAAGTGAGGAATAAATTAACAAAGAAGTTTTGATCATCAATATTGGGGCCGTATAAGTTCACCAGATTTATATTTTCTAATAACAAAGATCCTTGGATAATTAGATATCTTCCAAATTTGTCTCCAAGTACATTTTTTATTTGAAATGGGACTGTTTTATGTATGAGAATCATAACTCCCCTAGCTCAGGATGAAAATGATGAGGTGAACACGTTACCTTGCCATCTTCTCCTAATTCTTTTTACATCCTCCTCTAATAGATGAGTTTCTTGTAAAAATACAGTTTTTGAATCTATGTCTTTTATTTTATTCATGACTTGTTTAAGTTTTTTAAGATTTTGTAGACCTCTGCAATTCCATGAAGTTAAATTAAGATTGACGCTTTGATCTATGATCAATAAGGAGCTTGAGATTACCTTGCAATATGAACATACATGTTGTCCAGGGCAATCTGCCTCTGATAGGGTCTCCCAAGACAAACTGGTCCTGGGTGAAGGGCCAGACTAAGAACAATCCAAAAGACTCTCATGATAAATTGTATATCAAGGATTCAGTGTACCCCGCCCGGTATGGGGTTACCGGGGCCCCACCCTGGAGCCAGGCCTGGGGGAGGGGCTCGAAGGCTAGCGTCTGGTGGCCGGGTTTCCACCCATGGGACCCGGCCGGGCTCAGCCCGAAGGAGTTACATGGGTCCGCCCTCCAGTGGGCTCACCACCTGCAGGAGGGATCATGGGGGTCCGGTGCTATGTGGATTAGGTGGCGGTCAAAGGCGGAGACCTTGGCGGACTGATCCCAAGCTTTCTAAACTGGCTTTTGGTACATGGAATGTCACCTCTCTGGTGGGGAAGGAGCCTGAGCTGGTGTACGAGGTTGAGAGATACCGGCTAGATATAGTCGGTCTCACCTCAACACACAACTCCGGTTCCGGAACCAGTCTCCTGGAGAGGGGCTGGAGCTTGGCCTTTTCTGGAGTTGCCCCGGGCGAGAGGCGACGAGCAGGGGTGGGTATTCTTGTATCGCCCCACCTTGCTGCCTCTATATTGGAGTTTTCCCCGGTGGACGAAAGGGTTGCTTCCCTGCGCCTTCGGGTTGGGAAACGGGTCCTAACCATCATTTGTGCCTACGCACCAAATAATGTTTCAGAGTACCCACCCTTTTTGGAGTCTGTGACTGGGGTGCTAGAGGGTGCTCCTCTTGGAGACTCCATTGTCCTACTGAGGTACTTCAATGCGCACGTGGGCAACGACAGTGAAACCTGGAGGGGGGTGATTGGGAGGAACGGCCTGCCCAATCTGAACCCGAGTGGTGTTCAGTTATTGGACTTCTGTGCTAACCACAGTCTGTCCATAACGAACACCATGTTCAAGCATAAGGGTGTCCATATGTGCACCTGGCACCAGGACACCCTAGGTCGCAGGTCAATGATTGATTTTGTTATCGTATCATCAGACCTGCGACCGTATGTCTTGGACACCCGAGTAAAGAGAGGTGCAGAGCTGTCAACTGATCACCACCTGGTGGTGAGTTGGATCCGATGGCAGGGGAGGAAGCCATTCAGACCTGGTAGACCCAAACGTATAGTGAGGGTGTGCTGGGAGCGTCTGGCTGAGGCCCCTGTCCGGGAGGTCTTCAACTCCCACCTCCGGAAGAACTTCAACCACATTCCGAGGGAGTCTGGAGACATGGAGTCTGAATGGGCCATGTTCTCCACCTCTGTTGTTGAAGCGGCGGCCCAGAGCTGCGGCTGCAAGGTGGTCGGTGCATCTCATGGTGGCAACCCCCGAACCAAGTGGTGGACACCAGTGGTGAAGGGGGCCATTAAGCTGAAGAAGGAGTCCTATCAAGCTTGGCTGGCTTGTGGGACTCCCGAAGCAGTTGAGGTGTACCGGCAGGCCAAGCGGAGTGCAACTCGGGTGGTTGCTGAAGCAAAAACCCGGGTATGGGAGGAGTTCGGTGAGGCCATGGAACAAGACTTTCGGTCGGCCTCGAAGAGATTCTGGCAAACTGTCCGGTGTCTCAGGAGGGGAAAGCAGCTCCCCGTCCACACTGTGTATAGTGCAGATGGGACACTGTTGACTTCGACTGGGGATATCGTCGGGCGGTGGAAGGAATACTTCGAGGATCTCCTCAATCCCACTGATACGCCTTCCCCAGAGGAAGCAGGGTTTGGGGACGAGGGAGATAACTCGCCTATCACAGGGGCTGAGGTCGCCAAGGTGGTTAAAAATCTCCTTGGTGGCCGGGCTCCGGGGGTGGACGAGATTCGCCCTGAGTACCTCAAGGCCCTGGATGTTGTTGGGCTGTCATGGTTGACACGCCTCTGCAACATTGCGTGGAGGTTGGGGGCAGTGCCTTTGGCATGGCAAACCAGGGTGGTGGTTCCTCTCTTCAAAAAAGGGGACCGGAGGGTGTGCTCCAACTTTAGAGGGATCACACTCCTCAGCCTCCCTGGGAAGGTCTATGCCAAGGTACTGGAGAGGAGAGTCCGACCGTTGGTCGAACCTCGGATTCAGGAGGAGCAATGTAGTTTTCGTCCTGGCCGTGGCACATCGGACTAGCTCTTTTCCCTCTCGAGAATTCTTGAGGGTTCGTGGGAGTTTGCCCAACCAGTTTACATGTGTTTTGTGGACTTGGAGAAGGCATTTGACCGCGTCCCTCGTGGATTTTTGTGGGGGGTGCTTCGGGAGTATGGGGTATCGGGCTTGTTGTTACGAGCTATTCGGTCTCTGTACGACCGTTGTGAGAGTTTGGCTTGTATTGCCAACACTCGGTCGGAGTCATTCCCAGTGAGAGTTGGACTCCGCCAGGGCTGCCCTTTGTCACCGATCCTGTTCATAATTTTTATGGACAGGATTTCTAGGCGCAGCCAGGGAATGGAGGGTGTCATGCTCGGTGACCACAGGATCTCATCTCTGTTGTTTGCAGATGATGTTGTCCTGTTGGCTTCATCCAGCAATGACCTACAGCTCTTGCTGGGACGGTTTGCCGCTGAGTGTGAAGCGGCTGGGATGAGAATCAGCACCTCCAAGTCCGAGTCCATGGTCCTCAGCCGGAAAAAGGTGGATTGTCCTCTCTGGGTTGGGGACAGGCTCCTGCCCCAAGTGGAGGAGTTTAAGTATCTTGGGGTCTTGTTCACGAGTGAGGGGAAAATGGAGCGAGAGATCGACAGACGGATTGGAGCAGCATCTGCAGTGATGCGGACGTTGTACCGGTCTGTTGTGGTGAAGAGGGAGCTGAGTTCTAAGGCAAAGCTGTCGATTTACCAGTCAATCTACGTTCCTACTCTCACCTATGGTCACGAGCTTTGGGTAATGACCGAAAGAACGAGATCGCGGATACAAGTGGCTGAAATGAGCTTTCTCCATAGGATTGCTGGACTCACCCTCAGAGACAGGGTGAGGAGCTCAGTCATCCGGGAGAGGCTCAGAGTAGAACCGCTGCTCCTCCACATTGAAAGGAGTCAGTTGAGGTGGTATGGGCATCTGATTAGGATGCCTCCTTGACGCCTCCCATTTGAGGTGTTTCAGGCACGTCCCACTGGGAGGAGACCCCGGGGCAGACCCAGGACACGGTGGAGAGACTATGTCTCCCAGCTGGTCTGGGAACGCCTTGGTATCCTCTCTGAAGAGCTGGAGCAGGTGGCGGGGGAGAGGGAAGTCTGGGCTTCTCTGCTTGAACAGCTGCCTCCGTGACCCGGACCTCCGGAAAAGCAGTAGAAGATGGATGGATGGATGGATGGATGAACATACTCTTACAGAGAAGCAAAAACATGGATGATAGAACATTCATCCTACAAACTAAACAAAAACGGATTCCCTTTCCCCACATTCGTGGTAATCCCCCCAAAATCAAAAAATTCTGTCTCCCGTTATAGCTAGTGACTGTTCCACACCTGCAAGGATCAGTCAAACCACTCTCTCTTTCTCCTCTCAATCACCCTGACACTACTACTATTCTTATGACATTAACTCTCTTCTGTAGTTTTTTCAACATAACTTCAAAGTTTTATAGCAACGTTGTACATCATAACTTTTTTTTAATACAGTCTGTATTTTGTAGACATGTTTATGTTTCAGATCAATCAGATGTCTGTACATATGCTTAAATGTTCTACCTTTGTCATGTTCATGCTTAGCTCCCGCCAGTCTCCTTTTGGATCTGCTTGATGAGCTCCTGCGCCTCTTGAGGGGTCTTGAAGGTGTGGGTTCTCCCCTTATATATGACCAGCAGTCTTGCCGGATGAATTACTCCGTGACGAATCCCTAGGTTGCGCAGCTATTTGCGGGCGGGGTCGAACTGTTTTCTCAATTGTTGAATTCCTGTGGCCAAATCTGGATAGAACCGCACCTGTTGGTCCTGGTATTTAGTTTCCCCTTTAGCTCGCGCCGCATTGGTGACTGTCATCTTGTCTCTGTAGTTCAGGAACTTCATAATCAGCGTCCTCAGTGGTGTCTTATTATATCTCGGTAGGCCGATTTGGTGAGCTCTCTCTAAAACGACCGATGACTACAGATCCACGTTATTCAGCGATTCTGGAATCCACTTTTCCAAAAAGGAACATGGGTCCCGTCCTTCCGCTCCCTCCGGGAGGCCCACCACCCTCAAATTATTCCGTCGCGAGCGGGATTCCAAGTCTAGGATGTTATCTTCCAGACATTTGCATTTTAATTCCAGTGTTTGCAGTTCAGTTTGCAGGCTGGTGACGTCATCTTCAGCGCTTGAAATTCGGAGCTCCGCCTGCGACAGTCGCTCCATGCAGTCGTTTATTTCTTTTCTCATACCTTCAATCGCTGCTATAATCCCGTCGAATTTAGATGAAAACTCTGTTCTCATGGAGTTGATGGCAGCAAGCACTACATTTGCCCCCTCTTCAGCAGTTCCTGCTCCACCGCTGGCTCCCTCCTCCGCCATTGCCTCTGGAGTTTTTTTCTGTTTCGCCTCGAGCGTGGAAGTCTGTTAGCTTGGGTTGTTTTGTCGCGTTACCTTTTCCTCCACCTAATTTTCCAACCTTAGTCTTTACCATATCCGCGCCAAAACGTTAGGATGGGTTTTTGTTCCAATTAAGAGAGTTTTAGTAATTTTTTTATTTTCAAGAGCAGAGCAGTGTGAAACACGTCTTCCTACGTGGCCGCCATAACCAGAAGTCTACAGCCAGTTTGTTAGCGAGTTCAATGAGGTGCTCACCACCAGGCTGTTGAATGTTCGACAGCGGGGCAGGTCTGTGGCGGACTATGATGTCGATTTCTGGGTGGTGGCGGTGGAGGTGGGGTGGGATGATACCTCGTTGTGTAGTATTTTCATCAGGAGCTTGAGCCCTAGCCTGCGGGATGAGTTAGCCCGCTTGGAGAAGCCAGAGAAGCTCACGGTGCTTATTTCTCTTGCCATTAATTTAGATAATAGGCTGAGGGAGCGGGCATCCGAGCGGAGAACTTCCAGTTGCGCCCAGGCCTTGCGCTCCCTCCAGACCCCGTTTCTGGCCTTGCCTTCCCTAGAGTCAGCTGACACACAGGAGTCTATGGTCATGGGGCGAACTAGGCTTTCCCAAGCTGAGAGACAGCGTTGTAGGGAGCTAGGCTTGTGCATGTACTGTGGTAGTGAGGAGCATGAGTTAGAAGTCTGCCCTGTTCGGCCAAAAGAGGGGGTCCGTGCATCGCAGTAGGGGGACTCACGGACCAACCCCGGCCGAATCCCCTCTCCAAATGTATGATACCCATCAGATTCATACACAATAAGACTGAATATTGCACACATGCCCTGGTTGACTCGGGAGCTGAGCAGAGCTTCATCTCGGGGGAAATGGCAACCTGACTGGGGCTTCCCTGCCATCCCTTGAAGACTCCCCTACGGCTTATTGCTCTATCCATAACACCATTAGCGATTGTGACAAAACAAATGGCCCCTGTCTCAGTTATCATCTCCGGAAATCATCAGGAGGATCTCAGCCTGTTCGTCCTGCCGGTTGCCTCCTCCCCGGTCATCTTGGGTTATCCCTGGCTCCGGCTCCACAATCCATCTTTTGACTGGCGCGCAGGTAGCGTGGTGTCCTGGAGCTCTTTCTGCCTCAGCGCTTGCCTCCAGTCCGCCGCTTGTGCTCCCTCCATAGAATTGGTCGCCCCTGTCTCTCCTCCTCTCGATCTGTCCAGGGTGCCTGCTGAGTATCACGACCTGGGAGCAGTTTTCAGTAAGTCCCAGGTGTTGTCTCTTCCCCCCCACTGGCCCTATGACTGTGCCATCAATCTCCGGGCTGGGGCTCCGCTGCCGTCAAACCGCCTCTATAGCCTGTCGGCGCCGGAGCGGGAAACGATGGAGGCTTACATTAAGGAGTCTCTCAGCTTGGGCATTATCCACCCGTCTTCCTCGGCGGTAGGGGCCGGGTTTTTTTTTTGTAGGGAAGAAAGATGGCTCCCTAAGGCCGTGTATAGACTTCCGTGCCCTCAACGAGATCACCATCAAGGACAAGTACACGCTGCCTCTGATGGACACGGCTTTTGATTCCCTCCAGGGGGCCTCGATCTTTCCCAAACTGGATCTCCAGAACGCATATCACCTGGTGCGGATCAGGGAGGGGGATGAGTGGAAGACTGGTTTCCGGACTCCAAGCGGCCACTTTGAGTACCTGGTGATGCCGTTTGAGCTAACCAATGCTCCGACCATCTTCCAGAGACTCATCAATGATGTACTTTGTGACTTTCTGGGATCATTCATCTTTGTCTACCTCGATGACATCTTGATCTTCTCCCGATCCCTGGATGAGCACCACGTTCACGTGAGGCGGGTCTTGCAGTGACTCTTGGAGAATAAGCTGTACGTTAAGGCTGAGAAATGTGAGTTTCACGCCTCCAAGACCTCATTTCTTGGCTTCACTATCTCTCATAATCAGGTCATCCCAGATCCCGACAAGGTGAAGGCCATTGTGGACTGGCCTCCCTCCTCCTCTAGGAAGCAGCTGCAGCAATTCCTGGGTTTTGCCAACTTTTACCGGCGCTTTATTAATAACTACAGTGTCATTGCTCTTCCCCTCACCCGCCTCACCTCCCCAAAGATGGCTTTCCGGTGGACGGAGGAGGCTGCAGCCGCGTTCGCCGAACTCAAGACCTGGTTTTCGTCCTCCCCCATCTTGACTCAGGTGGATCCTGCGCTACAGTGCCTGGTGGAAGTGGATGCCTTGGACTCTGGGGTGGGGGCCGTGTTGTCCCAGCGTTCTCCGGTGGATGGGGAGGTCTGGCCATGTGCGTTTTTCTCCCGCCAACTGTCCCCGGCGGAGAGGAATTATGACATCGGTGATAGGGAGCTTGTAGCCATTAAGCTGGAGGAGTGGCGTCACTGGTTGGTGGGGGCCGCCCAACCCTTCGTTGTTTGGACAGATCATAAGAACCTGGAGTACCTAAGGACAGCCAAACGTCTGAATGCCCGCCAGGCACGCTGGTCCTTGTTCTTTGGCCGTTTCAACTTTACCATCACCTACCGTCCCGGGTCTAAGAACACCAAACCTGATGCACTCTCTAGGCAGTTCTCCCCTGACACAGCGGAGGCGCCCGTTTTCCCAATCCTCCCGTCTTCATGCATCGTGGGCACCCTTTATGGGAGATCAAGGAGAGGGTCCTGAAGGCACAGGAGGCGGAACTGGACCCGGGCTGGGGGCCAGCGGGAAAGTTGTTCGTTCCATCCACGGTTCGGGGCGAGGTGATCCACTGGGCCCACTCCTCCAGACGGGTATGCCATCCGGGGGGTTCTCGCATGGCCAGGATTCTCCAGAGGTCGTTTTGGTGGCCATCGCTCCGGAGGGACGTCGCCGATTACATCCGCGCCTGCCCTCAGTGCGCCACCGGTAAGACACCTTCCTCTCCTCCGGTGGGGTTGCTTCATCTCCTTCCGGTTCCTGGCAGACCTTGGTCACACATCGGCTTGGATTTCGTTACCGTTCTCCCTCCGTCCGACCAACACCATCGTCCTCACTATCATGGATCGCTTCTCCAAGGCCGTCCACTTCATCCCCCTACTGGGGCTGCCCACAGCGAAGGAAACGGCAGATCTGCTGGTGCAGCACGTTGTCAGGCTTCATGGCATACCTGTGGATATCATCTCTGATCGGGGGCCACAGTTCATGTCGCAGGTATGGAAGTCATTCTGTAATGCTCTGGGGGCTATGGTGAGCCTGTCCTCCGGCTACCACCCTCAGAGCAACGGGCAATGTGAGAGAGCTAACCAGGAGCTGGAGGCTGCGCTGCGGTGTGTGGTCTCGTCCAATCCGGCCTCATGGAGCGCCCAGCTTCCATGGGTCAAATACTGTATGCCTATAACTTCACGGTGTCTTCAGCCATCAGCATGTCCCCTTTCGAGGCCTCCTTGGTGGGCTACAACCCCCGCTCTTCCCCAAAGAGGAGGGGGACATCGCCGTGCCATCTGTCCAGGCCCATCTGAGATGCTGTCGGCGGATATGGAGGGCAGTCCGAACAGCGCTTCGACGCACGGCACAACGGAACTCCAGAGTCGCTAATTGCCACAGGAGGCCGGCTCCAATCTACCAGGTGGGTCAGCAGTTTTGGCTCTCAACACAACATATTAACCTAAAGGGTGAGAGAAGGAAGTTGTCACAACGGTTCATTGGTCCATTCCCCATCGAGCGGATTGTCCATCCAGTTGCTGTGCGCCTGTCTCTCCCCCCCCCTTCTCCGCATCTGTCCCACATTCCATGTGTCCCAGATCAAGCCTTTCTTTTCCAGTCCTCTCTGTCCTCTTCCCAGGTCTCCACCTCCATCAGTCGTGATTGACGGCGGCCCAGCGTGGAAGGTCAGCTCCATCCTGGACGTCCGCTGATGGGGTCGCGGCATGCGGTACCTGGTGGACTGGGAGGGGTATGGCCCTGAGTGGCGCTCCTGGGTGCGTCCATCCTTTGTGTTGGATAAGCAACTCGTCAGGGACTTCCACCGGATGCACCCAGGTAGGCTGGATCGGGTGCCAGGAGGTACCCCTCGGGGGGGGGGGGGGAGTACTGTGATGACTCGCTCTGGGCCATTATCATCCACAGCTGCGCGCACACCGGCTCCTCATCAGGCCAGAGCTATATAACCTCACTCTGCCTGCAGGCTGGCACGGAGCCGTCTGTCTCCCTGGCTTTATGAAGCTCTTCCTATGACTTCCAGCCAAACCTCTCCACGATCGTCCACCTCGCCACCTCGGCATCTACGCTTGGAGGAAATCCTCTCTAAACCAAGACAGGATTGGTTTACCAACCAAGTAAACTTCACCTTTACTCACCTGTTCCTTGCTATTCCCCTGTGTACAGGCAGAATCGTCCCTCTCGGCGGTGGTCTCCGCTCTCTCCTCTCCACCCTCTACATGGTTACAACGACACTGGGACAGCAGGCGATGTCTTCCTGGCCAACGGGTGCTCACCATCTGCCTGGAACAGTAAGCCACAATTACAACCCGAGTGATTACCCATCTTGCTCCTCGCTAACTGTGTGCCTTTGTTCTGTCCATAGGGTTGCCAGTCTGCATGGCACTCTGCTCACTCCCAGCTGCTTGGAGTCTCCAGCCCACACTCACGTAGACGACACAACACATTCACGCACTCACACATGAACACTGGTTCAATAAAGATAATTGTATCCATTTCTGAGTCCGTGTCTGTTCCCTGGGTCAGCCATTATGTCAGATGTCCTCAGGGATTTCTTAGGGTCGTATGTCTTTATGTACCTGGACAACACTCTGATCTTCTCCCAATTGCTGGACGAACATTGGGTACACGTGAGACGGGTCCTGCAATGGCTCTTAGAGAACAAGCTTTTTGTGAAAGCTGAGAAATGTGAATTCCACGCCTTCAAGACTTCATTTCTCGGTTTCATCATCTCACATAACCAAATCATCCCTGATCCCAGGAAGGTTAAGGCGGTGGTGGATCCCCCCCCCTCTAGGAAACAGCTCCAACAGTTCCTGGGGTTCACCAATTTCTACCACCGTTTTGTTAAAAATTACAGCGTCGTTGCTCTCCCCCTGACCCGTCTCACTTCCCCCAAGGTGGCTTTCCGGTGGACGGAGGAGGCTGCAGCGGCGTTCGCCGCACTCAAGACTGAATTCTTCTCTTCTATCTTGACACAGGTGGACCCTACTCTTCAGTGCCTGGTCGAGGTGGACGCTTCAGACTCAGGGGTAGGGGCGGTGCTTTCCCAGTGCTCCCCAGTGGATGGGGTGATCCGCCCCTGTGCGTTTTTCTCCCGCCAACTGTCCCCGGCGGAGAAGAATTATGACATCAGTGACAGGGAGCTTCTGGCGGTGAAGCTCGCGCTGGAGGAGTGGTGTCACTGGCTGGAGGGGGCCGCCCAACCCTTCATTGTTTGGACAGATCACAAGAATGTGGAGTACCTCAGGACAGCCAAAAGCCTGAACGCCTGCCAAGCCCGTTGGTACTTGTTTTTCGGGCGCTTCAATTTCACTATTACCTACTGCCCCGGGGCCAAGAACGCGAAGCCGGACGCCCTGTCCAGGCAATTCGCCTCGGATGTTGCGGAAATGTCTGAGCATACCATCCTTCCTTTGTCATACATTGTGGGCGCCCTCTCGTGGGGCATCAGGGAGAAAGTCTTGAGGGCATAGGAGACTGAACCGGACCCGGGTGGGGGGCCTGCGGGGAAGATGTTTGTCCCTTCTTCTGTTCGGGGCAAGGTAATCCACTGGGCTCACTCCTCCAGAGTCTCGTGCCATCCAGGGGTGGGGGGCTGCACGGTGGAGATTCTCCGGAGGATGTTCTGTGGCCGTCGCTCCGAAAGTATGTCGCCGAATACATCCGCGCCTGTCCCCAGTGCGCCACCGGCAAGACACCATCCTCTCCTCCTGCAGGATTACTCCACCCACTTCCGACCCCCAGCAGACCTTGGTCCCATATCACCCTGGACTTCGTTACCGGCCTTCCCCCGTCTAATCAGCATACCACCATTCTCACGATTGTTGACCGCTTCTCCCAGGCCGCCCACTTTGTCCCTTTGCAGGGGCTGCCTATGTTAAAAGACATGGCGGACCTGCTGGTGCAACACGTAGTGAGACTGCATGGGATACCTGTGGACATTGTCTCCGATTGGGGTCCCCAATTCGGGTCCCAGGTAAGGAGGTCCTTCTGTAACACTCTGGGGGCTAGGGTGAGCCTGTCCGCCGGCTACCACTCACAGAGAAATGGACAATGCGAGCGAGCAAATCAGGAGCTGGAGACTGCGCTGCGCTGTCATCGCTTCCAACCCTGTGTCATTGAGCGTTCACCTCCCGTGGATCGAGTACACTCACAACTCCACCGTCTCTTCGGCGATCGGGATGCCTCCTTTCAAGGCTTCCCTGGGTTATAACACCCCGCTTTTTCCCGAGGAGGAGGGGGACGTTGCCGTGTCATTTGTCCGTGCCCATCTGAGGCGCTGTCGCCGGCTGTGGAAGGCAACCCACACGGCTCTTCAATGCACAGCTGAGCACAACTCCAGGATCGCTAATCGCCGCAGGAGGCCGGCCCCACTCTACCGGGTGGGCCAACAGGTTTGGCTTTCCACCCAACACATTAATCTTAAGGCAGAAAAGAAGTTGGCCCAACGCTTCATCGGCCCTTTTTCCATTGTCCGAATTATTAATCCCATGGCTGTGCGCCTGCCCCCCCCTCCGTATTTGCCCAACGTTTCATATCTCCCAGATTAAACCATTCTTTTCCAGCCCTCTCTGCCCCCCCCCCCCGGGTCTCCACCTCCAGCAGTGGTGATCGACGGCGACCCTGCGTGGAAGGTCAACGCCATCCTGGACGTCTGCCGCTGGGGTCGCGGCCTCCAGTATCTGGTGGACTGGGAGGGGTATGGTCCTGAGTGGAGATCCTGGGCACGTCCGTCCTTCATGTTGGATAAACAACTCATCAGAGACTTCGACCGGATGCACCCAGGTAGGCTGGATCAGGTGCCGGGAGGCACCTCTCGGGGGAGGGGGGGAGTACTGTGATGGCTCGCTCTGTGTCATTATCTCCCACAGCTGTGCGCATACCAGTTCTCAATCACTCTCTGGCTATTTAACCTGCTCTGCTTCAGACCAGCACGGAGCTGTCTGTCTCCCTGGCTGCAGAAGCCCGACTCTCGTCTTCAAAGCCCATGATCCTGTTTTCTTCATTCCTGCCTAAGCCCTCCTTGACCCAACTTCATCCTTTGGAAGGATTCAGCCTCATCAGCCAAGTAAGCCCAATTCTTACTCACCTTCTCCAACATTATCCCCTGTGCACAGGCGGACTCCTCTGGCAGCGGAATCATTCCTCCTCGGTGGCGGAATGAGCCTCCCTCGTCCCAGCGGTCCACCTGTCCACCAGCGGCATCGTGACAGCAGACGCTGTCTTCCTGGCTGTAGCCTCCGGGCTGACCTGAGAGCATCTCTCCCATCTGTGAAGTAAGCCTCAGTCAATTCCTATACACTCCTTCAGTTGGACAGTTTTAGCATCTCTGCCTCTGCTTTATTATAGGGTTGCCAGGTCGAATGGCGCTCTGCTCACCCTCAGCTACGGCGCCACTGCAGACGATTCCAGTCACATTCACTACCGTTCAAAAGTTTGGGGTCACTTAGAAATTTCCTTATTTTTGAAAGAAAAGCACTTTTTTTCAATGAAGATAACTTTAAACTAATCAGAAATACACTCTATACATTGCTAATGTGGTAAATGACTATTCTAGCTGCAAATGTCTGGTTTTTGGTGCAATATCTAGATAGGTGTATAGAGGCCCATTTTCAGCAACTATCACTCCAGTGTTCTAATGGTACAATGTGTTTGCTCATTGCGTCAGAAGGCTAATGGATGATTAGAAAACCCTTGTGCAATCATGTTAGGTCTGCAATGCTGTAATTGCTGCAAATGGAGGATTCTTTGACGAAAGCAAAGTTTGAAGGAAAAAATTATTATTTCAAATACAAATCATCATTTCTAACCTTGTCAATGTCTTGACTATATTTTGTATTCATTTCACAACTCATGGTGGTAAATAAGTGTGACTTTTCATGGAAAACACAAAATAATTATCTGGGTGACCCCAAACTTTTGAACGGTAGTGTACACTACACACAGACGCATTCACACACCACACATTCTATCAATAAAGATAATTGAATCCACCTTGAGCCTGTGTCTGTTCCCTGGGCCTGCTAAATGTCACGACTCGCCGCTCATCATCCGTCTCAGCTGTGCGCACACCTGCGCCTCGTCAGCCACGGGCTATTTAGCCCACGCAGCCCTGTGCAGCGGTCTGGAGCCGTCTGTTTGCATCGGCATTCTCTCCCAGCTGGATCATCTCTCCATGTCAGCTGAACTACGCTTCTCACGTAAGCATCATTCTCCTTACCCCTTTGCAAGTCTTCTCCCCTGTGCACAGGTGGATTCCTTGGCGGCGGATAACCCCGTCATCGCCATCCTGTCCCTCATCGTCATCACTGGCTCAGCAGGACGCTGTCTCCCGGGCTTCTCCCTTGGCCAACGCCAGCCACCCGTCACCTACAAGTAAGCAGCACATCGCTCATTGTACCTGTCTTGGTGTGGTGCCCTTTACCCTTGTCCTCTGCTCTCTTCATAGGGTTGCCTGGCTGAACGGCGTACTGCTCTGTTTCCTGTGCACCTGCGTTCACCCGCATCACATACCCATACCTCATACACCCATCCATACACACCTGCTTGTTGAATAAAGCTATTGAATCTTCCCTGAGCCTGCGTGTGTGTTTCCTGAGTCGGACATTATGTCACTAAACATGGCAGGTCATGCAACAAAACCCACATTGGAGAAACTGGAAGATCATTCACCACAAGAAAAAAGAGCACCAGAAGGAATGCGAGAAGGAAACACAAGGATGACTCACAAGATCACAAAAAGAAATGGCAGAACAAGAAACATTAAAATCAGCAATATCAGATCACTGCAAAAGAAATAATCACATCATGGACTGGGTCAACGCAAAAATTATTGGATTGGAGAGCAACAGACACAAACGCTGGATCAAGGAGGCCATAGAAATCAGGAAGCGGGGAAAAGATAGCATGAACCGGGATGAGGGGGCCGTTATGCTTTCCCACACCTGGGACCACATTCTCCAGAGACCATCGGACGGCGGAAAGTGGGTCCGGCTCAGTGGATCTGACAGGTCTGCTGGCTGGCCCGCCTACGAAAGTCAGCTGATAAAATGACACCTTGCAGCAATCAACTGACACTTCTGACGAAGGCTGCAGTGAACAGTCGAAACATGTAAAGAAGGTAAAAACATCTCCTATTTTTGTCTTTAATAAGAACCAAAGGTAAATTAAAAAAACAAAACATTTTCGTGCTTGTGTAGCTTGCTGCAGTCCGCTTCTCTGTTCCGTTGACTTAACAGGTAGACACTGGAACGTGCCATTGGAGCTTATGGCTCTCACTGATCTTTATAGATTGTTTTCTATACAGATCAGTGGTGGCTCACTGACGTAACATGGAAGGGCTAAGCATCGTCTTCTGCTTTTTCGGTTGAAATGTGGCAGTCGGTGACCGTGTGCACCCCCGAATGGATGGCGAAGCCACAACATTTTGTAGAATAAGCTCCCATTGAAAAGGACTGCTGAGTTTTCAATTAATTGACAACTAATTTAATTTAGTTGACTAAATTCTTATCGGCAGTTAATCGAGTCAATTAATCATTAACATCCCTAGTTCCTATATTTGAAAAGGTGATGCTATCTGGCCTGTTCAAAACTAGCTTTTGTTATTTGTCAGGAAGGTTGCATAGAACTTAAAATGCCTCCAGAACAGTCATTCCTGTTAATCTTTTTGAAATGATGCAAAGAAAGTTTTGTTTTTTATCTCCCCCAGTAACAGTCACCATGTTTACACGCACACGGATAAACTGGTTACGATGGGATTTCTGGAGTTTTGAGATCATTCAAGTGGCCATGTAAACAGAATACGTGGGCCCTGCTCAGCTGTTTTTGATCAGTTTGAGCCAGTGTCTCTTTCATTTTTAAAGGACATTATTAGTCATGTGAAGCCATTTAGATGCTATTTTCATGCTAGCTAGGGTCACCCAAGACAAACTGGTCCTGGGTGAAGGGCCAGACTAAGAACGATCCAACAGACTCATGACAAATAATAGAACAAGGATTAAGTGTACCCCGCCCGGTGTGGGGTTACCAGGGCCCCACCCTGGAGCCAGGCCTGGGGGAGGGGTTTGATGGCTAGCGTCTGGTGGCCGGGTTTCTGCCCATGGGACTCAGCCGGGCTCAGCCCGAAGGAGTTACATGGGTCCGCCCTCCAGTGGGCTCACCACCTGCAGGAGGGATCATGGGGGTCTGGTGCTATGTGGATCAGGTGGCGGTCAAAGGCAAAGACCTTGGTGGACTGACCCCAAGCTTCTTAAACTGGCTTTTGGTACGTGGAATGCCACCTCTCTGGTGGGGAAGGAGCCTGAGCTGGTGCATGAGGTTGAGAGATACTGACTAGATATAGTCGGCCTCACCTTAACACACAGCTCCAGTTCCGGAACCAGTCTCCTGGAGAGGGGCTGGAGCTTGGCCTACTCTGGAGTTTCCCTGGGCGAGAGGCGACAAACAGGGGTGGGTATTCTTGTATCCCCCCACCTTGCTGCCTCTATACTGGAGTTTTCCCCGGTGGATGAAAGGGTTATTTCTCTGCGCCTTCGGGTTGGGAAATGGGTCCTGACCATCATTTGTGTCTATGCACCAAATGATGTTTCAGAGTACCTGTCAGGGCAGAGCAGTTCAGGGTTGTGTGTGTGTGTTATGTTTTTTTTTGGTTTGTTACCACTGTGGGGCTGTTCAAAGAGAACGTTATTATTAATACAATGTATACTGGATTTGTGTGTTTCTTTGTATATTTTGATGTTTGTGTGAGTGTATTTCTATTGTTTTGGGTTGATTATGGGTTGCACCTGAGCTGACTGATTGAATCAGCGGGAGACAATCAGTGAGCTCCTGCTGTGAACTCTTGTCCGGAAGGACCTATTTAAGGGTGGTGCATGACTGTGGCAGGAGAGGTTTTGCAGATTGCACGTTGGACGTTGTCATAATTGATGCTGACGAGGCGAAGGATAAGAGGTCAAAGGACATGTGGACAGCAGGACGTGAGGACAGAGGGCCTGAGGATATGCGGAGGTGAATCAAAGAGGAGCACGGAGGAAACGAGGGCAGGAGCGGAGGAGCGGAGAAAGGACGGAGGAAGAGCAGGTGCAGTGATTGACAGCGGCAGCATGGGACCAAAGACGCCGTGAGGGTCCAGACGACGGAGACGCCGTTGTGTTGGAGGAAAGGCGTATGCACAGCTAAGTGAAAGGAATGTGCTCAATGTCTGTGTATGTGGATGATTATTAGCCCCCGGTGTGTTCACGGGAGGTTGAGTTTGTGCTGCGCTGTGTGCTGCAGGTTTTTCCGGACGACAGATTTGTAGGAGCCGCTCCTCTTCTCTCTTCCTGTTCGCCTCCTCTCCCCAGGTCCAGAGTTCTTCACCTTCAATGTGTAAGAGGGTCTTGGATGAGCCCGGACAAATCGTGCCTTCTTCCGGGTCAAGGAGGACGACAGCGTGTGTTCATGGTCGGACAGTCAGCGAATGCGTCACCGCTCTATTGTGGACACGCTGAAGGTTTTTTCATTAAACGTAGGGAGTGACTGTTATTTGTAGTTTAATTGCATTGTTTTTCTTGTATGAATTTTAGGGTATTTATAGTATTTATTGTGGGGGTATTTTCTTAAATTTTGCACATTGTGAATTTATGGTTCTTACTGGGGATTGTTGTAGTCTATAACTATTTTAAGATTTGTCTAATAAAGTTTATGATTGCTTTTCTGCCTTCCTGAGAGTTTGTGTTGTTGGGGCCCGAGAATCGTATATTTACCTCCGCCAGGCCGAAAAGGCCAGGAGGAGGTTATGTTTTTGCCGGGGTCTGTCTGTCTGTCTGTCTGTCTGTCTGTTGGTTAGCAAGACAACTCAAAAAATCTTGGACGCATTTCCATGAAACTTTCAGGCGTTGTTGGAAATGGTACAAGGAAGAACTGATTAAATTTTGGGGGTGATCCGGTTCACCGTCTGGATACAGGAATTTTTTAAAGCATTTTTCATTCAACACTGTGACATACAGCCATTTTCAACATGTGCGCAGGCGCAATGGAGGGCGCTGGTCGTCGTGTCTGCAACACAAACTCTGCGTTCTTCAACGTTTTAGGCACAAAAGGACGCGGAAAACACTGCTGGCCTGGGCCCGCCGCAAAACCTCACACGGGCAGCTGTCCGCCGACGGATTCTTTGGCAGAAATTCCCCGGCCAGCCATAGGAGCTGCGCATTTGGCACAAATTCACCGGCCAGCCATAGGCGCTGCGCAAAAACGAGCTCTCTGCCGGCGAAGCTTCTAAATTCTCGTTTGCCGCGGAGCGCAACCCCCCAAAAAATAATATTGTAGCGAACTCAATATGAGCACCCTACTTGGCTTGCCAAGTGGGTTGACCCTATTGGCGACACAGGTAGAGTGCGGGACTCCGGAGCGGGAGGCGTGAGTTCGAACCTCCCGGTGGGACGTCGCCATGTCGAGCAGCACGTTACAGTATAATATAAAACCCACGGCAACCTGTCTACCCAATTTGCATCCGTCAGTGGAGGAGATGGACACAACAGCAACACTTCAGTTTATTACCTCCGCCAAGGAGGCAATGCTTTTACTACTGAACCACTAATCCTATCACTATCAGATTGATTGTCATTGATTAATTGTGTGTTTATTGCACTGTCCCTGTCAAATAAACAAATAATCATTGTGAATCCAATTGCTAGTCATATGTTTACATGCTCAAGGAATCTGAAAACGTACACACAAACACTGTATGGGGGGAATTGTGGCGCTTGGCGGAGGTCTGCGCTCTCCGAGTGCTTTTCTAGTTTAATCATGTGTTCACAGTGATTTGTACTTTCAAACTGACATTTATTTGGCGTTGTCGGTAGGATTCTCTTTCCACACAACACATACATGGGAGAGCATGATGAACCTTCGACCTCAGCTGTGAATAATCAGGCTGTAATTAATACGGTTGCTATGCCATGGTTTATGGGGGTACATTGGGTCTCAAAGTTTTCTGGGGAGATTAGCCCGATTAAGTTTGGGAATGGTTGTGGCAGATCGAAGCGTTGTTGAGAGCTCAGGGCCTGAGTGATGAGCAGAAAGCTGATTTTCTTATTGGGGCTTTGGAAGGTGATGCTAGGAGGGAAATTTGGCTGTTAGATCCCAGTTGAAGAAGAAATGTTAGAGAAATTTTGTCCTACTTAAAAAGGCTGTATGATGAAAAAAAACCCTTTAGCGGAATTACGGGTCCAGTTTTTCAAGTGTAGGCAGGGGGATGGAGAAAGTGTGGGGTCCTTTATCCTGCACCTACGAGAACTGTTTGGTAGGTGACGTGAGCAGGAACCTGATGGCTCAGCACAGAATGAGAATACAACTCGTGATCAGCTAATATTGGGTCTGAGGGCTGGTGCTGTCCAACAGGAGTTGCAGCGGCTGGTGAGACGTGAGCCACGAATTACTTTCTTTGAGGCCTGTAATGAAGCTAGAGCCTTGGAAGGAGAACATCTGGGCCAAGAGAAAGCATGGGCATCGAGGATAAATGCACCCGCACAGACTACACACAGGCCAGAAACCGATGATTGGAAAGAGAGGTTCAAGGCGGAAATACGTCATGAGGTGCAGGAACAAATTTCCGTGCTCAGCCGTACTGTGATGGAAGAGATAAAACAGCTACTATTTGGCATGTGCCACAGTAGTCCACCGGGGGCATTTCCTCTAGAGGAAAATCATCTTCTACTTCCTACCGCAGGCCAGCCTTCCAGTGGGATGAACAGGGTTATCCGATATGCAGAGGCTGTAGTAAGCCAGGCCACATTCAAAGGTTTTGTCTGGATAGAACTCAACAGGTACAGGTTTCCGAAGTAGTTGTCCCACCTGCCACTGGGCCGGTGACTGAGGAAGCTGAAACTGGGACCTTGAAGGAGAAAATGGTTGGTTCATGTCCAGGAGTAGAAGTAAAGGTGGCTGGCATAAAAGTTCCTTGTGTTTTAGACACAGGGTCTCAAGTGACACTGTTTTCTGAATCTTTCTTCCAGAAGTGGTTAAGCCATGCCCCCTTAGCATATGCGGAAGAGCTGAAGTGGCTGACTCTTAAAGCAGCAAATGGCTTGAATATTCCCTATGTGGGTTACAGTGGGGCAAAAAAATATTTAGTCAGCCACCAATTGTGCAAGTTCTCCCACTTAAAAGATGAGCGAGGTCTCCAATTTTCATCATAGGTATACCTCAACTATGAGAGACAAAATTAGAAAAAAAAAATCCAGAAAATCACAGTGAAGGATTTTTAAAGAATTTATTTGCAAATTATGGTGGAAAATAAGTATTTGGTCACCTACAAACAAGCAAGATTTCTGGCTCTCACAGACCTGTAACTTCTTCTTTAAGAGGCTCCTCTGTCCTTCACTCGTTACCTGTATTAATGGCACTTGTTTGAACTTGTTATCAGTATAAAAGACACCTGTCCACAACCTCAAACAGTCAGACTCCAAACTCCACTATGGCCAAGACCAAAGAGCTGTCAAAGCACACCAGAAACAAAATTGTAGACCTGCACCAGGCTGGGAAGACTGAATCTGCAATAGGTAAGCAGCTTGGTATGAAGAAATCAACTGTGGGATCAATTATTAGAAAATGGAAGACATACAAGACCACTGATAATCTCCCTCGATCTGGGGCTCCGCGCAAGATCTCACCTCGTGGGGTCAAAATGATCATGAGAACGGTAAGCAAAAATCCCAGAACCACATGGGGGGACCTAGTGAATGACCTGCAGAGAGCTGGAACCAAAGTAACAAAGGCTACATCAGTAACACACTACGCCGCCAGGGACTCAAATCCTGCAGTGCCAGACGTGTCCCCCTGCTTAAGCCAGTACATGCCCAGGCCCGTCTGAAGTTTGCTAGAGAGCATTTGGATGATCCAGAAGAGGTTGGGAGAATGTCATATGGTCAGATGAAACCAAAATAGAACTTTTTGGTAAAAACTCAACTTGTCGTGTTTGGAGGAGAAAGAATGCTGAGTTGCATCCAAAGAACACCATACCTACTGTGAAGCATGGGGGTGTAAACATCATGCTTTGGGGCTGTTTTTCTGCAAAGGGACCAGGACGACTGATCCGTGTAAAGGAAAGAATGAATGGGGCCATGCATTGTGAGATTTTGAGTGAAAACCTCCTTCCATCAGCAAGGGCATTGAAGATGAAACGTGGCTGGGTCTTTCAGCATGACAATGATCCCAAACACACCGCCCGGGCAACGAAGGAGTGGCTTTGTAAGAAGCATTTCAAGGTCCTGGAGTGGCCTAGCCAGTCTCCAGATCTCAACCCCATAGAAAATCTTTGGAGGGAGTTGAAAGTCCGTGTTGCTCAGCGACAGCCCCAAAACATCACTGCTCTAGAGGAGATCTGCATGGAGGAATGGGCCAAAATACCAGCAGCAGTGTGTGAAAACCTGGTGAAGACTTACAGAAAACGTTTGACCTCTGTCATTGCCAACAAAGGGTATATAACAAAGTATTGAGATGAACTTTTGTTATTGACCAAATACTTATTTTCCACCATAATTTGCAAACAAATTCTTTAAAAATCAGACAATGTGATTTTCTGGATTTTTTTTCCCTCATTTTGTCTCTCATAGTTGAGGTATACCTATGATGAAAATTGGAGACCTCTCTCATCTTTTAAGTGGGAGAACTTGCACAATTGGTGGCTGACTAAATACTTTTTTGCCCCACCGTATGTGGTGCTCAACTTTGAGGTTGCAGGAGTTATGGTACCGAGTAAAGGGGCGGTTTTTGTGAAGGATGCCTCTTTAGGCTCTGATAAGGGGATTTTAGGGATGAATGTTATCTTTAGCTGCTGGAAGTCACTGTTTCAGGGACCCCATCCTGGTGTCTCCGCTTTTAAAGTTACAGTGTCTCAACCTGCCCTAGGACAATGGGAAAGAGCTTTTGCTGTTTGTAGCCAGGTGGCCCAGGAGGAATCGGTGGATGGGAGGATTGGTGTGGCGCAGTTGTCCAAACAGTTTCCGGTGGACATTCCAGCCTGTAGTGAGATGGCAATTTGGGCCCCTGTTTTGGGGAACCGCCACCTCCCAAGTGGACCTGTTCTGGTGGAAGGGGTGTCTGACAGCATGGAGTGGCAAGTTGCCCAGGCTGTGACTAACTTGGAAGGGAGTAAAGTACCGATTAAAGTATGTAACGTCAACCCTTACCCCATTGGTCTGCCACCGCGGCAGGCTCTGGCCTCTGTGTATTCTTTGTCTCTCGATCAGATATATGGTGACAAGCAATTGGCGCTGCATGTTGTTGACCAGGACACGGTGGAGGCGGATATTCGAACTGTCCAGGTGCCTAGAACCAGTGAACCTGTTTCATGGACTTTTGAGGGAGATAACCTTAGTCCAGAACAGCAAAGGGAGCTGAAACAACTTGTAAGCAGATGGAGCTTTGTTTTTGCTAAGGATGAGGAGGATTTTGGCCATACCAAGGCGGTGCTGCATCAGATACCAACCGGAACCGTACCTCCAAGTAGAGAAAGACATCGGCCTGCCCCCCCCCCCCACTTTACCCTGAGTTGCAAAGTCTGCTGCAGAGTATGTTGAATCAAGGAGTGGTGACAGAGAGCGCTAGTCCATGGGCTGCACAAATTGTGCTTGTAAGGAAGAAGGATGGGTCCCTACGTTTCTGTGTGGATTACAGAAAATTGAACTCTGTGACCCATAAAGACTCATTTCCCTTACCATGGATTGAGGAGTCCTTAACCTGTCTTAAACAAGCGTGTTGGTATTCCACCCTCGACTTGGCCAGTGGGTACTGGCAGGTGGAAGTGGACCCAAAGGATAAGGAGAAGACCGCTTTTATAACCCCTACAGGATTGTATGAGTTCCAGCTGATGCCATTCGGTATTTGTAATGCCCAAGCCACTTTTCAGAGGCTGATGTATCAGTGCCTGGGCAGTATGGTGAATGATTTCATTCTAATTTACCTTGATGATGTTATTGTTTTCTCGTCTGATTTTCATTCCCATGTCACCCATTTGGAACAGGTTTTTAAGTGGCTGGCAAAACATGGACTGACGTTACAGCCGCAGAAGTGCCATCTTTTCCAACGCCAAGTGAGGTATCTGGGGCACATCATTAGCAAGGATAGGGTGGCTACTGATTCTGAGAAGACCAGGGTGGTCCAGCAGTGGGAGCCACCTGGTACAGTGAAAAGGGTTACATCTTTCCTGGGTTTTGTGGGGTACTACAGGAGTTTTATTCCTGGGTTTTCCAAGATTGCAGCACCTTTACATGCTACTCTGGCTGGTAAGGTAATTTCAAACAGGAAAAAAATCAGGCCATAGTTTGGTCTCCGGAATGTCAGGTTGCCTTTGAGAGACTTAAGTTGGCGCTGTTGAGTGCTCCAGTATTGGCTTATGCTGATTTTTCCAAACCCTTTAATCTCTATACCAATGCAAGTTTTGAGAGGCTGGGAGCGGTGCTTACCCAGGTTCAGGATGGGCTTGAGAAAATGATTGCCTATGCCAGCCGTAGTCTTCATCCCACAGAGAGGAATGATCAAAATTATAGCTCCTTTAAATTGGAGTTGTTGGCACTAAAGTGGGCTGTAACAGAAAAGTTTAAGGATTATTTGTGGGGTGTGCCTTTTACAGTTTTTACAGATAATAACCCCCTTGTCCATCTGGACACGGCGCAGCTTGGCGCAGTGGAGCAAAGGTGGGTGGCCCAGCTATCCAACTATCAGTTCACCATTAAATATCGACCTGGAGTGGCAAATGCGAATGCTGATATCTTGTCCAGGCTTCCACAGGATGAATCCCAAGCTGAGACTGGTACGAACAATGTGATGGCTACCCCGGAGGATACTGAAGATTGGCTTGCTTGTCAAAGGGTGGATCCGGCAATGCAGCAGGTTTGTGCATGGCTCCAACAGGGTAATTGGCCATCTAAAGAGAGTCAGCAGGAAGCTCTACCACTGGCCCGATAACTGTTGAGGGACTGGAAAAGGTTACAGTTGAGTCAAGGCCTTCTCCAGAGGAAGGTGGAGGATTTCCAAACAGGCCAGGTGTTGTACCAAATTGTGGTCCCTTTAGGGAATGTGAGGCTGCTGTGGGAATGTTTTCATGCCTCTTGTGGTCACATGGAAGCAAATAGAGTTGAGGCTGCTTTGAGAAGGTGTTTTTTCTTGCCTCGGATGAGTGAGGACGTACGCAAGTGGGCTAGAGAATGCCTTACTTGTTGTGAGAATATGGCCAGGCCAGAAGTAAGGGCACCCTTCAGCCAATTACCTCATCTTATCCTCTTGAGACTGTGGCTATTGACTTCCTGTCCCTAGGAAGCCCTCAAGGCACATATCCATATATTTTGGTTATGACTGACTTGTTTTCGAGGTATGGATGGGCAGTGCCAACTAAAGACCAGACTGCGGTTACAACAGCTCAGGTACTGTGGTGGAACCTAATTCAAATATGGGGCTGCCCTGAGAGGATTCTGTCAGATAGAGGGACTGCCTTTGAGTCTGCAGTGTTACAACAATTTTGTGTTTTATATGGCTGCAAAAAAGTGTGGACTACCCCTTACCATCCCCAGGGAAATGGGGCATGTGAATGCTTTAATCAGACTTTGCTGTCCTTGTGTTTGTTGACTGAGGAGGAGAAGACTAGATGGACAGAAAGTTTACCTGCTTTGCTCTTTGCCTATAATAACACAATCCATAGCAGCACAGGTTTGACTCCTCATTTTGTTCTGACGGGACAGCATGCAAGGTTGCCGGTGGAGATTGCCACGGGAGTTTGCCCCCAGCCTGAGCAGTATACGATGGAGGAGTGGGTTTGTTATCACCACAGAGTTTTGTATGGAGCCTACAAACGAGTTTTGGCCCACACATCATGGACTGGGTCAATGCAAAAATTATTGGATCAGAGAGCAACAGACACAAACGCTGGATCAAGGAGGCCATAGAAATCAGGAAGCGGGGAAAAGATAGCATGAACCGGGATGAGGAGGCCTTTATGCTTTCCCACACCTGGCACCACGTTCTCCAGAGACCATTGGACGGTGGAAAGTGGGGCCAGCTCGGTGGATCTGACAGATCTGCTGGGCTGGCCCTGCCTACGAAAGTCAGCTGATAAAATGACACCTCACAGCAATCAGCTGACACCTCTGACGAAGGCTGCAGCGCACAGTTGAAACATGTAAAGAAGGTAAAAGCATCTATTTTTGTCTTTAATAAGAACAAAAGGTAAATATGACATTGATTGACTATAGTGTGAAATCGGTAATGTCTATTTAAGATACCCAACACTAATTGTCTTGTATTATGTGCCCTTGTGTGGCGGCCGCCAATAAGGTTTGTTTAGGTTTTATTGAATTTGTACTTTTGCTGTTTTCTGTGTGTGTATATATATATATATATATATATATATATATATATATATATATGTGTGTGTGTGTGTGTGTGTGTGTGTGTGTGTGTGTGTGTGTTTTGGGGATTAATTTAATTAGTTACACAGCTTGTTTTCCTTTTATCCTGGACTAACAGGGACAAGGCGGCAGAATACCCCGCCAGCCATGTAGGGGGCGCTGGCAGTCTACCCAGCCCCCCAGCCTTGGTTGTGTGAATGGATAGGCAGTTTGTTTCTTTTGGTACATATCTTTATGCTTAGTGTGAATCGGGTGACAAATTTGGGTGGGTCATCTGTGTGCTTGAACTTTTTTTTGAAGGGGGAGAATTGTTATGTATGTAAATTGTGGTATTAGTAAGATGGCGGCCGAGTTGGCCGGGGAACCGGTAGTGACACCACCCAGAGTATAAGAGGTGGAGACGGAAGGGGCAAGTCCTCTTTCGTCGTTGGCAACCTGGTTGGCAGGGAGCGCTAAAAGCCTGTAGGGTCTCGTTGTCCTATGTTCAATAAAGGTTCTCTGTTTGGATGTCACACCCCGTCTTCTTTGGATCTAATTATGGATACAACAACTGAACTGTGAATTTTGTGCCCAAAAAACTTGTGCAGTGAGGTTCCTAGCTGGTGAGGCAAATACCCTTTGTTACACAAGTATAATGTATTAGGTTATCTTGCAAACCTCACTGAGGTGTGTGCATATACTCATTTAAATTTGCATATACAGATACCTGTAAGTCCATATATTTGGATATACCAAAACATTTTCAAGATACTGTTATATTATCAGTATGGGCTTAAAGTGCAGACTCTCAGCTTGTAATTTGAGGTATTCACATCTAAACTGGAGTTAGGAATTACAACCATGTTTTATAAAAAAGTTCCCTCATTTTAGGGGCTCAAAAGTAATTGCACATATTGGCATTACCATAAATGTTCATTTTTCAGTGTGAAACTTTACCTTGCCAGGCCTTTACTACAGCTGTCTTCAGTTGTTGCTTGTTCGTGGGTCTTTCTGCCTTAAGTTTTGTCTTAAGCAAGTGAAATGCATGTTTGATCAGTTTGAGATCTTGTCATTGACTCGACTATTGCAGACTATTCCACTTCTTTATCTTAAAAAAACTTCTGGATCCCCCCCTTGGGTGACCCTGAACCTTCCCTTAGTTGTGCTGCTAATAGGTTTAGACAGCCGGGGGACCTCCCACAATGCACTGGGCTTCATTCCTTTCTTTACTCTCAATGTAATATTTTTGCTGGTTATGAACATCTGTTCATACTGACTTTGACTGGGCATATTGTCGGGTGGTGGAAGGAATACTTTGAGGATCTCCTCAATCCCACTGACATGCCTTCCACAGAAGAAGCAGAGCTTGGGGACGAAGGGGCCGACTCGCCCATCACAGGGGCTGAGGTTGCCGAACTGGTTAAAAAACTCTTTGGTGGCCGGGCCCCGGGGTGGTTGAGAGTCGCCCTGAGTACCTCAAGACTCTGGATGTTATAGGGCTGTCATGGCTGACACCCCCCTCTGCAACATTGTGTGGAAGTTGGGGACAGTACCTTTGGCATGGCAAACTGGGGTGGTGGTTCCTCTCTTCAAGAAGGGGGACCGCAGGGTGTGTTCCAACTTTAGGGGGATCACCCTCCTCTGTTTCCCTAGGAATGTTGATGGCAGAGTATTAGAGAGGAGAGTCCAGCTGTTGGTTGAACCTTGGACTCAGGAGGAGCAATGTGGTTTTTGTCCAGGCCGTGGCACATCGGGCCAGCTCTTTACCCTCTTGAGAATCCTCGAGGGTTTGTGGGAGTTTGCCAAACCAGTCTACATGTGTTTTGTGGACTTGGAAAAAGCATTCAACCTGGTGCCTCATTGTTATGAGCTATCTGGTCTCTATATGACCGTTGTGAGAGTTTGCTTCGTATTGCCAACACTCGGCCAGACTCATTCCCAGTGAGGGTTGGACTCCGCCAGGGCTGCCCTTTGTCACTGATCCTGTTCACAATTTTTATGGACAGGATTTCTAGGTGCAGCTAAGGAACAGAGGGTGTCATGTTTGGTGACCACAGGATCTAATCTCTGCTGTTTGCAGATGATGTCTTGTTGGCTTCATCCAACAATGACCTATAGGTCTTACTGGGATGGTTTGCTGCTGAGTGTGAAGCAGCTGGGATGAGAATCAGCACCTCCAAGTCCGAGTCTATGGTCCTCAGCCAGAAAAGGGTGGATTGCCCTCTCTGGGTTGGGAATGAGCTCCTGCCCTGAGTGGAGGAGTTTAAGTATCTCGGAGTCTTATTCATGAGTGAGTGGAGAATGGAGTGAGAGCTTGACAGATGGACTGGAGCAGCATCTGCAGTGATGCGGACGTTGTACTGGTCTGTTGTGGTGAAGAGGGAACTGAGCTCTAAGGCAAAGCTGTTGATTTGCCGGTCAATCTATGTTACTACCCTTACCTACTGCTCCGGATTATCAAGAGGGCTTACCGGGGCCCTGGCTTGTTTGGGGGCCCCGAAAAAAACTTTTTTTTGCTAATTCTGCCATGCCTAATGTTTACTGGAGCGTTTGTTTTGGCTTATCAGCTTTTTATTTGTTGAGGTGTACGTCTGACTGGCCTGCTCAATTTAATTCGTTAAGAGTTGGCATTTGACATTTCCTTCAATTAAGGTAGACCTGGGGCGGATCCGGAAGTTGATGCTGTGATCACGAGACGTCTAGAGACAATTGCGCAATAATCTGAACGGCGACTGCTGTCGACCAAGATTAAAACAAACTTTTCCACAGGTAGTTTTTTTTTTTTTGTAATTAATTCATTAATTAATTGTTTGTGCCTTTTTTTTTCTTTTACGGAGCTGGAGGAATTAGAGAGTTATATCGACGCATTCTACGACCGTTGCTGTATCATGGAGCAGGCGAGTGTGTGTTCTGCCGCTGCTTCTCAGTCTAAACCAGGGGTTCTCAAAGTTTTGATGGGTGAGGGCCAATTTGGGAATCCAAAGTTGAACCGAGGGCCACCAAAGGGACGGAGGCAAAAAAAAAAAAAAAGACTGAAAATTCAATTCCATTTGTAATCCTTTTAATTATCAGATTTAATTAGTTTGGGTAAAGTCATATTAACAGTAAGAAATTGGGACTGATGAAAATACAATTTTAGTGTCAACATACCTTTTAACTGCAGTGTGATTTGTGGTGCTGTTTTCAGTTGGCCACGAGTCCTCTGAAGTCTGGCTCCATCTCCGTCGTCGCGATGCGAAGGACTGCATGTAGGTGGCCATCTGTCATCCTGGATCTCAGCTTAGATTTGTTGATGGCCATGGTGGAGAAGGTCTTTTCACAGATGTAGGTGCTTCCGAATAAAGACGCCATTCTGACAGCATGTTGACGAAGAGCAGGGAATGTGGATGGGGAAAGTCCTTTGTAGAACTCGATCAGACTCTTGTCACGATATGCAGCTCTGGCCTCGGAGCTTTCCTGTAGGTCGATGAGCTCAAACTGCATGTCTGCAGGCACTGCCTCGGGCACACATGAGAAGGGATTTTGGAAAAGGTTGAAATCACCCTCGTGGTCCCTGAAGTCAGAGAATCGGTGGTCGAACTCGTCTCGAAGCTTTTCGATGAGGCCATGGTTCTTCTCTGAACGCAGGTGACGCAAAACTTCACTCCCGTCCGTGTCTGGGTCATCTACCAGCGCCCTGCAGGCAGGGAAATGAACGAGATCTCCTTCTCTGAGCTGTCCCTGGAGCAGTTGGAGTTTTCGCTGGAAAGCTTTCACGTTGTCAAAAAGTGTGGAAATGAGTTTTCCATGGCCTTGCAGCTTCAGATTGAGATCGCTCAGACAATTATTCAGGTCGGCGAGGAAGGCTAGGTCACAGAGCCATTTGCTGTCCGTTAACTCAGTCACGTCTTGTCCTTTTGCCTGCATGAACTCGCAAATTTCTTTTCTCAGGTTAAAAAAACGTTTCAGTGTGGCACCTCTGCTCAGCCACTGGACGGCAGTGAAGTAAATGACGTCTCCAAAATCTGCCTCTGACTGCGCCAAAAAGGTTTTAAATTGGCGATGGTTCAGACCTCTGGACTTCAGGTAATTAACTGTCTTCACAACTACGGCCGTGACGTGTTTCATTTCTAGCGTCTGAGCAGCGAGGGCTTCTTGGTGAATTATGCAGTGGTAGCTGACTGGTTTCTTACCACCGCTGTTCACCACTTTCTCAGCCAGCAGCGACACTGCACCTGTCCTACTCCCAATCATTGCTGGTGCTCCGTCTGTCGTGACACCGACCAAGGATGCCAGGTTAACATTGTGTGTGTCCAGACTGCGATACACTGCTTCGCAAATATCCACTCCCTTCGTTGTGTCTTTCATACTCTCCATACTCAGTAGCTCCTCGCCGACGTCAAAATTCTCAGTGACAGTTCGGATGAAAATCAACAGTTGGGCAGTGTCAGAAATATCCGTGCTTTCATCCAGTGTGATGGAAAACGCTCCCTTTTCTAGCCCCTCCACACGTATCGCCAGTTGGTCCTTCAAATCATTTGCCAGATCTTCGATTCGTCTTGTGACTGTGTCATTCGACAAACTTACATGACGGAACTTTGTTTTTTGGTCTGGGCATACACGCTCTGCCACTTTTAGCATACAGTCTCGAACAAATTCTCCGTCACTAAACGGCTTGCCCCGTTTAGCTATTTCATGAGCTACCACATAGCTAGCCTCTGTTACTGCTTCGCTGGTTTTTGAAAATTGCGTGAAGACTGACTGTTGTGCTGTGTAGCCCCTTTTAAGTTGTTCCATCTTTGTGGTGCGATCCTTGCCACTGAATTTTTCATAATTTTTGTGTTTTGTTTCGTAATGGCGCCTGATGTTAAAGTCTTTTCGCACTGCGATTACCTGTCTGCAGATGAGGCATACAACTTTATCTGACCCGTGAGGTTCAACGAAGTAGTCCAAAGTCCATTTTCCCTGAAACTGCCTTTTTTCCTCGCTGACAGTTCTCGGTTTCCTCGAGTGAGCGGTCTCCATCTCTGCCTCTTTCTCTCGCTGATCCATCTTTATTTCCACACTTCGACTTCCACAAGCACTAATATTTATTTCTTATTCTTCTTCTGACTCAAAATGGTGCTCCGAAACCGTTGCCAACCAACACTTCTGCACTGTGCGCTGAACGTTCCATCTCCCATAATACAATTGGACTAGCTGCTGCAATGAAGTGATCGCAAGGTCGACAACACATGTAATTACGGCTTGTGCCTACAGATGGCGCCAAAGACCACTAAACGTAGATGTGTATCGGAATTTTTCCAAAGCAATTAGTTCAGATCATATATTGGTTAAAGACCTCGGACGGTGACATTTTTTTATTGAACCAATAAACTGATTGTATGAAAATATTCCATTCTGGCCATTCCCGTGATTTAAAATGTGTCACCAGCCTCCATAAATGACTTTATTTGTTAATAGCCCATATTTCACTTAGTGATGCTGCAGTACCGCCATCTCTCGATAGGGGCATGCAGCAGTGACGTCAGGTCAGGGAGAAACAGGAAATGGCTGCAGGAAATGGATGATCACTGGCCTGCAGAAATGGCTGAACGACAGCAGAGTGATTCGGACAGCGATTATTTTATCGAGTATGACGACCGCAATATAAGTGATGATATTGAAACTGACGAATCTGATGATGAAGTAGTTTTGGGTGGTGCTGATGGGGTTATTCAGCCGTATTTGTTCGAGCCCGAGGGTGCGGAGGAAGACGCGGACGAAACAGCGACCGGAGCAGAACGAGAGGCAAGAACGAGAGGCTCGCCGATTTATATTGGTAAAATATGCTTTGAAATTTTTTTTTTTTAGGCGATATGCATGGTCACCCACTTAATTATCAAAATAAAACTGCCAATTTTTCCCTCGCTGCCTTACTTGGCGACTTATAAACATTCTCTTTCTGCTCAAAATTTTTTACATGTTTTAAATATTTTCTAATCAAACTTCATAGACCAATTTATATAGCACTCCCACGAGCCATTAGTTTATTATAAGCATCTGATTATACCATTTTTTTTAACAGGTGCACTTGTGAGAAATGCAACATTATGCCAACATCAACTGAATCTCGGTGCTGCCAGGAGGTATTGAAGGTGAAGAAGTGAGGGTGATACCTGCCTGTGCTGTGAGCCTCATCAGAGAAACATTCCCATCTGATCACAACAAGGGATTTTGCCTACCAAGATTAGATTTGTGATCAATGTTATTTAAATAAAGTTTTTTAAAATCATATATTGAGTTTATTAATGTGCATGTCAATTTTATAATTCTAATATTTCAGCATTCATCAAAGTCGGATCTCATATACATTAGAGTAATTTTTCTACCATTTTATGGTGTAAAATTCGTGTGCAATTTTTAAAAGCACATTTCTCTAAAAATCTTAGGCTTATATTTTTTTGTCTTAGCAAAATATGTTGCTTCCCTAACAATTGAAAGCTGAACTTTCATTGCTAATTGGAAATTTATTCTACTTTTACATGTTTGATTTTGAAAATCTAGATACATGTTGCTCAACAGCATCAGCTTTGATGGGACGCTGAAATTTGGCACTCAATGTTGCTGGAACTCTGGCTTGTACAGAGTGCCACTGCTCCAATAAGTGGGTTGGATCAACCAAGGTTTTGTCGAAAAGAGTATTCATCAGATCATCCACATATTCTGAAATAAAATTAATTTAATAAAAATTAGAAATCGAAAGCTCCTTGTGAGTGGTCGTGGAAATTCCAACGATACCGGCTGCATTTAGAACTCTGAGGACCTTGACATATGACGCACCAGTGAAGAGAATGGCGGATGAAAGCTGTATGTTACCAGCTGGGATGTCCCTGATCATCTGCTGGCTGTGCCAGGATCGATCCTCAACACAATGTGGACAATGTTGTTTGATCACCAACAGAGAGCCTTTAGTGTGACTTGTTACCTCACATGGATGACTGCAATAAGGACAATTGCTGAATAATCAAATTCAAAAAAAAAAAATCCACAGTATTTGAAGGTTGAGTGACAGTGGATAACATCTGCAAAAACAGTAGATCAACATAATTTCATTCCAGAGGTGTCAAATTGGATTACATATATAGAAATATAACTTGAGCAAACAGGCACAACCACCTCCCTATACAGCACTGAATATTTCATATTTGATTAGTATGAATACCCTAAAATTCTAATATTTGATAAGTTGTTAAGGCAATGAAATTCATTGCTTGTAAATAATTTTAGTAAATATTGGCAGTGAATATTTAAAAAAGAAAAATTACCCTGTTTACTTATCTTTCTGACAGCAGATTGCTGTCAGAAAGATAAGGTTGATCAGAAAGATAAGGATATCCCAGGTTGGCCTAGGATAGCCCGCCCCGAGACACTTCCTCGTTTCCGACTTCCGGAAGATGGCGATCCGGACCAGTTCGCTCTTCTAAACCCGCATTCTCCAGCCCCGAAACTTGGACAATAACTCATATTCAGACTGAAAACATTTTCAGAGCTGACAGCTTCAAAGCAAGTAAATTCAATTGGTGATTTTGAACGCAAGTTTCTGTCACAGGAAACTAATCAAATCCGACTAATATGTCCGGCGGGAAAACGAACGCTAAGCTAACAACAGCTACTACTGACCATGACTACACCCCGATGGAAACCTCTGTTAGTAGCGGTCCTGGTAAGAGAAAAAGTTCTCCCGTCACTCCAACTAAGTCCTCTGCTCCGCCACTTTCAAAGATGAAAACCGCCCAAGAGCAATCTTACGACAACTTGGTAGATGCTATCACAAAACTAACCACCAAAGTTGATGATTTTGGAGCGCAGTTAAGGGAGACCGCCACAATGGTAGCCAGCATCACCCGTCTTGTTGAAATTAATACTGCTGACATCAAAAATTGCCAGACCAAACTACAGGGCTTTGAGAGAGACATCCCCAAGCTTATACAAGAAAACGAAGAGCTAAAGGAAAGGATTACTGAGCTGGAGAGGTACAAGAGGCGCTGGAACCTTAAAATACACGGGATCAAAGAAAAGGATAACGAAATGATCCGTGAGGAGGTAATCCACATTCTGTCAGAAATTGCACCGCAGTGGGCAACGACCATGGGCACTATTGTTGATAATGTCCACCGCCTGGGAAAACGTGAAAATGGGAGAAACCGCCAGGTTATTCTTCAGTTTGTCATGAGATACCACTGTGAAGAAATTTGGAGGCTGACCAAAAACTCCAAATTCTGCAGAGTAGCCGGGATCCGATTCAAGCAAGATTTCTGTAAAGCCGACAGGGATGCCCGCGCAGCAGCATGGCCACAGATGGAGCAAGCCCGTGCAGCTGGGAAAAACGTCTGGTACAAAGGCCATGTGGGATACATCGATGGTAGAAGAGTCAGCATCTAAGGGTCTGGTTCACAACTATGGCTGAACAAGCATTTTGACTCTTTAATGTTCTGTACATGTTGCTAAGCTACTTCAATGTTTACTTTATAGGGAGTCATTTCATAGTCCCCTTTTGAAGTACGCTGTGTTCCTGGCAGCTGTCATTTGGATATGTTTACATGCTACTTTTACTCAGGTTCCTGAATCCTTTTTTTTTGAAGGGTAGATTTATAAGGCAGCTCCTTTTCAATGCCATTTTGATAATTTGCATTACATATTTTCGATAATTTTATAGATTTGGTTTTTGGATTCTGTCATAACAAGCGTGCAGCTTGGGGGAAAAGGAGGAAGGGAAAGGGGAAAGAAAAGGGAAAAAAGGAAAAGAAGGAGAAGGAAAAAAGAGGAAGAAAAAGGAAAAAAGGGAAGGAAAAAAAAAAGGGGAAAAAAGTTATGAGTTAAAACATATATTTAGCAATTTAATCAGGGGCTTTCTTCAAGTGTACTTGGTCCAAAGTAACAACCTAAACCGTTTATCTACTTGTTATTTTTATTTTATTATTATTTTAATTTTTTCCTTATTCTTTTTTATCCTTTATGTCTTTTATTACAACCTTTTCTTTTGCATCACTTAATGCTAGGGGTTTACGAGACTCTATAAAAAGAAAGGCTACATTTCTATTCCTTAAAAATGAAAAAGCACATTGTTATCTTATTCAGGAGACTCACAGCAACAATACAGATGAAAAAATGTGGACAAATCAATGGGGAGAAAAAATATACTATAGTCATGGCACAAATAGATCAGCAGGGGTCGCCATACTCCTAAATAACTTTCCTGGGAAAGTAGTTGCAACCAAAAGAGATGTCACAGGACACTGGATTATTTGCGTTTTTGAAATACACAAACAATTCTTGATTCTTGTTAACATTTATGGATTTATTAACCGCAGTCAGAACAAACAATTAATTACAGACGTGACTAACATATTGAAGGAATTATCCCAAATATATATCAATCCTGTTTTTGTGTTGGGTGGCGACTACAATATGGTTATGGATGAATGGCTTGATAGGCAACCTTCAAGATTTCCTAATCATCAGTATAATACCACTTTACTAGACTTCTGTAACACATTTCAGCTTAGTGACATATGGCGTGCGTTAAATCCAGATACTCAAACCTTTACTTGGTTTAAACCTGATGGCACCATTAAATCGCGATTAGACTACTGGCTTATTTCTGAATTCCAACCTAATATAGACATAAATACCTCAATTTCTGCAGCTCCGCTTACAGATCATTGTATGATCAAGTTAACCATAACTCCCACTAGTGCAGTCAGAAGAAATAAAGGCTACTGGAAATTTAATTCAAATCTTCTAAAACATGACCCTTTCTGTCAGGATGTTAAAAGGACAATCGACAGTATAACTAAAGATACATTATTGTCAACTTACAGGGAGAAATGGGAATTTCTTAAATTTAAAATCCGTCAGATCTCCATTTCATACAGCAAAGTCATAAGCCGAGCCAATAAACAAAAAGAAATGGATATTGTAAAAGAGATCCATTTAATATGCAACAAACATTCCTTATGTGAAGAGGACAAACAAAAACTGATTTTATTGCACTCTTCCCTAGATAACATCTATATTAATAAAGCCAAAGGAGCATATATTAGGTCAAGAGCGAAATGGATAGAGGAGGGAGAGAGAAGCTCAGCATACTTCTGTAGGCTTGAGAAAAGAAGACAAGAACGAAATGCCATTAAGTCTCTTATAATTGATGGTAAAGAATGTACTGATTCTGTGAGGATCTCTAAAGAAATATTTAAATTTTACAGTGAATTATACTCCTCCTCTTACTCGCATACTAATGCAGAGGGTTTCTTTGAATCCATTTCAGGACGGATACCGAAAATTGATGAATATTTTAGAAAATCATGTGACGCAGAGATCCAAATGGAGGAAGTTGAGAAAGCTTTAAAATCCTTAGCTCTAGACAAATCACCTGGCTCAGACGGCTTGACAGCCAATTTTTACAGGCACTTCTGGATTAACCTAAAAGACTTATTTTTTAATATGTTAAAGGAAATCCGTGCTACATCAGTTTTACCAAATACTATGAAACAAGGAGTCATCACATTAATTCCCAAACCTGGCAAGGACCCAAAATTGATTGATAATCTCAGACCAATTACTTTACTTAATAATGATTACAAAATTTTAACACATATTTATGCCAACAGACTCAAAACTGGCATCACTGATCTTATCTCAGAGACACAATCAGGTTTTATTAAAGGGCGCTCAATACACAACAATATACGCCTGGTATTGGACTTACTTGACTATAGGGACCTAATTGACGAGGGGTTTATTTTATTTTTGGATTTTTTTAAAGCTTTTGATATGATTGAACACAAATTTATGTTTAGGACCTTAGAGCTTTTTGGTTTTGGGGAGCACTTTTTAGACTTTATAAAACTAATTTACACGGATACCAACAGCTCAGTTCTATTACCACATGGTACCTCCCCTAGATTTTCAATAGGCAAAGGAATAAAACAAGGCTGCCCGATTTCGCCTCTGTTGTTCATTGCAGCAGCTGAAATGCTCTCAATTTTTATAAAAAACTCTGACTTTGATAAATTAACAGTATTTGGAAGACAACTAACAATCAGCCAACTGGCTGACGACACAGCCATATTCATGCACAACTCTGATCAAGTCCCTAAAATTCTTAATTATATAGATGTTTTCTCTAAAGCCTCTGGGCTTAAACTGAATCTAGGTAAATGTGAATTATTACCTATTCATGATTGCAGTCTATCAGCCATTCATACCATTCCCGTCAAACAAACAGTGAAATATTTGGGCATGCATATCACTAAAGATGTTGATCAATTAGTCAAGCTCAATATATGGAATTGCTTGGAGAAATCAAAAACTTATCTCAACTCCTGGTCTCAAAGAGATATTTCCATCATAGGAAGAACATTTCTGACAAAAATGGAATGCATCTCCCGATTTATTTATCCAGCCCATTCATTACCAATGCCCAAAGATGCCGTTAAAGCCATCAACCAAACCATTTTCAATTATATCTGGAAAGGGAAAACACATTATATTAAAAAAGGTACCATGATTCAAGAATATGAGGAAGGTGGTGTTAAAGCAATAGACTTTGAATGCATTAATGGCACCATCAAAATTAACTGGCTGAGACAATTTATTAAACAACCCAAACATTTCTGGTTTCATATTCCCAATGAAATTTTTGCTAAATTTGGGGGCATTGAATTCCTGCTCAGATGTGACTATGACCTAAAAAAGCTCCCCTATAAACTCTCCTCATTTCATCAACAGGTCTTACTATATTGGAGATTGATTTATAAACATAATTTTAGCCCTCATATGACCCCTCTGTGGAATTGTAGATATGTACTATATAAACACAAATCAATATTCCTACAAAACTGGCAAAATAAGGGCATTTGGTCTGTACTACTGTGGTAGACTGCAAGTCTAATTTAAAACATTACTGGCACATGCCTCTAGGGGGAACTACCTGTATTGTTTAGCATTACTACTAAGGGGACACATCAGAATAAGAGTGTGAAAACCCCGCGCAGAATCCATATTCAGTCATATTATGTGTGTTGCAGAATAAACGGCAGAGTTAGCCAAAGAAATAACTCAAGTGTGATCATTGCTACACGGTAGGATATCACACAATTGGCGACGAGGATTAAAAGAAAAAAATCAGCGGCGAGAAACAGAGAACATTGCAAGTGTGGCGAACTCAAGTGACTCCAGTAGTTCGAGTGCAAGTTCAGAGGAGGAAAAACGAGGTTTCCCCACCACGACGAGCAATGGCGGCTGTAATCGGAACGGTAACCCCTTTTGATAACTCGACTCAGTCATGGGAAGAATATAGTGAAATGTTGGACTTTTTCTTCCAAGCTAATGACATTGAGGAGCCAGACAAAAGGAAGGCTGTACTGTTGAGTGGAGTTGGTGCAACTACTTACAGCTTGTTGAGAAATTTAATAAGCCCTGCATTACCGAAAGATAAAACGTACGACCAGCTTACTGCTGAGCTTCAGAAGCACTTCAGCCCCAAACCGAGTGAAATCGTGCAACGATTCAAATTTAATTCACGCATAAGGAGGAACACTGAGTCCATAGCAGAGTATGTGGCAGAATTGAAGAAATTAACACGGCACTGTGATTACAAAGACTCATTGGAAGAAATGTTAAGAGACAGACTTGTGTGTGGAGTGAATGATGACCGAATGCAACGGCGACTTTTATCTGAAACAAAACTCACTTTTGCAAAGGCTTTGGAATTATGCCAAGCGATGGAAACAGCATCTAAAGATGTGAGAGAAATGCAAGGGAAGCTAACAGAGGACACAGCAACGCATGTTCGTGTGCCTAAGACCCAAGTAGGTGTCCACAAAGTGTCGACTGACAAAACTCAGCACAAATTCCCCAGTTGTTATCGCTGCAAAGGCCAGCACAATGCCGCCGAGTGCAAATTTGCCACTGAGCTGTGTCATAATTGTGGCAAGCGAGGGCACATTAAGAAAGCATGTAGAATAAAGGTGGACAGCGCACAGGTGCTGAAAGCGACAGTTAATGGGCAAAAGTATGAAAACAAGGGCCCAGGAAAGGAACAGCGAGCGAATCAACTGAGAGGGGAGGGAGAAAGTGATACAGAAGACATGGGTTTTCACACAATTTACAACACGTCAGAGGAGCTGACCAAGGTAGCGCCCATCACGCGTACCATGAATGTTAATGGAATGAAAGTAACATTTGAAGTTGATACAGGCTGTGGAGTAACCATATTAAGTAAACAGCAATATACACAACTGTGGAAGAAAACAGACACAGCAGAATTAAATCCCTGTTCATTAAAATTAAAAACATACACAGGAGAGAAGCTAGACGTGCTAGGCATGGCACAAGTGAAGGTGCAACACGAAAACAAAGAAAAGGACTTACCTGTAGTAGTAGTTGGGAGCGAAGGACCAAATCTACTAGGGCGAAGTTGGCTACAAGAACTGGCCATGATTGATCAGTTGGTGAATAAAGTGGAATCTCAGCCCAAATTGCAGCTGGAGGAGATCCTCGAAAGACACGCTGAGGTGTTCAAAGAAGGCGTAGGACAGCTAAAAGGTGTCACTGCAAAGATTAATGTGGACAAGGAGGCCCAACCACGATTCTGCAAACCCCGACCGGTACCCTATGCAGTCAAGCCACTGGTTGAAAGCGAGCTACAGAGGCTGCTGGATGACAAGATCATTGAGCCAGTGCAGGTTGCAGAATGGGCGGCGCCCATAGTCCCAGTGAGAAAGCCGGATGGCTCCATTAGAATATGTGGAGATTACAAACTCACTGTCAATCGAGCATCACGGGTGGATCAGTATCCAATTCCTAAAGTGGAGGACCTCTTCGCACAGCTGAATGGCGGCCGACACTTCACGAAATTAGACATGAGTCACGCCTACCAACAAGTAGTCCTGGAAGAAGAATCAAGAAAGTATGTAACCATCAATACACACAAAGGCTTATATACCTACACACGCTTACCATTTGGAGTAGCTTCCAGTCCTGCTATATTCCAGAGAACTATGGAGGGCATCCTAGGTGGAATTCCGAATGTTACCATTTATTTGGATGACATCCTTTGTACAGGACCAAATGAACAAGAACATCTGAAAACGCTGGAGGAAGTGCTTCAACGGTTGGAGAAAAGCGGTCTGAGGTTGAAAAGAAGCAAGTGGGAGTTCATGGGAAAAGAGGTGGTGTTCCTAGGCCACAAGATCAACGCCAGTGGTCTACACCCTCTAACAGACAAAGTGGAAGCCATTGCGGAGGCGCCTGAGCCACAAAATGTTACTGAGTTAAAAGCCTACCTGGGCTTGTTGAACTATTACCATAGGTTCCTCCCAAAGCTCTCCACGCTGCTGGCACCACTACATACCTTACTTAAGAAGGAAGAAAAATGGTCATGGGGGGTCAAGCAGCAGAAGGCGTTTGAAGAGTCCAAAGCGCTACTTCAGTCCTGTAGTGTGTTAGTGCACTATGATTCAAACAAACCACTCATCCTGGCGTGTGACGCATCACCCTACGGTGTGGGTGCTGTACTCTCTCATCGTATGGAGGATGGCTCAGAGAGACCCATAGGGTTCGTCTCAAGAACTCTTAGTGCAGCTGAGAAAAACTACTCCCAGCTAGACAAGGAGGGCCTTGCAGTAGTATTTGGTGTAAAAAAGTTCCACAAATACCTGTATGGGAGACAGTTCGCTATAGTGACTGACCACAAGCCACTAATTTCACTGTTCAGTGAAATGAGAGCCATACCCCAGATGACATCTCAGAGAATTCAGAGATGGGCCGTTACATTAGCAGCGTATGAGTACACCATCGTTTACAAAGCCGGACGGGACCATACGAATGCTGACGCGATGAGTAGGCTACCCTTGGATGGAGGAAGAGACAGCACGCCTGAGGAGGAGGAGAGAGTGCTATTGTTTGAAGATATCGGCGTGCCCCTGGTGAACGCACAACAAATAAAGAAGTGGACAGACAAAGACCCTGTTCTAGCAAGAGTGCGAGAATACATCTTGCGAGGATGGCCGAAGATGAACAGTCCTGAGTTCATTCCCTATGCCCGACGACAGGATGAGCTCAGCACCCAGGAAGGTTGTATCCTGTGGGGAGGACGCGTGGTTGTTCCACCACCTGGTAGGAATGCCTTACTGCAACAACTACACCAAGCACACCCTGGCATCACTCGCATGAAAGCGTTGGCGAGGAGTTACATGTGGTGGCCCAACATGGATGCAGAGGTGGAGGCGCTTGTGAAGTCATGTGCGGCATGCCAGGAGAACAGGAACAGTCCTCCAGCAGCCCCACTACATCCCTGGGAAGTTCCAGATAAACCATGGAGAAGAATTCACATTGACTACGCAGGTCCATGGATGGGAAGAAAGTTGAGGTCAACATTTGACTTAATACATCCAGACTTCAGAAACAAAGTGCATGACAAACAAGAGAAACAAAAAGGTTATCATGACATGCATGCTAGAGAGAGAATACTGAGAGAAGGAGACGTGGTCTACACCCGCAACTTTGGCTCAGGACCAGCCTGGGTACCAGGAGAAATAACAGAAAAGACAGGCCCTGTGTCATTCAAGGTGACATTAGGCCATGGACAAGTGGTGAGGCGACACATCGACCAAGTTCATGGTAGGAGCTCCATTCCCCTGCCGATGGCACCAGAGGTGTTGTCTAACAACCATTCTGAGGAGAGCATCAACGAACCACCACTTCAGGTGAAACCTGAGGTAACCGTCTCTGCAGATTCTACGGGCAGCACTGCAGCAGCCGAAATAGTGGAGCAGTCTGAGTCTTCACCTGCAGTTGGCTCACCCGCCGTGAGAAGATCTCAGCGAGCTAGGAAAGCTCCAGACTACTTGAAGGACTATACTTAGTCAGTAGTGAGTTCCCCAGCCACAGGACAAGAATGCGTCCTGGAACCTCACTGGGATGCGGTAGTCAAACCAATTCCCCAGTTAGACTGTTATGTGTGTTATACATGTGAAAAAAAAAAAAAAAAAAATAAAAGAAAAGTGAAAGTAATTAATTGTATGGCACATGTGTTTAAGAAGTTAAAAGTAACTGTGATTGTTTAGGATTAAATGGGAGTTCCAGGATGTCTAGCATAATTGGCTAGTGTAATTAAAAGTAGTTTAATCTAGAGGGGAGGGATGTGGTAGACTGCAAGTCTAATTTAAAACATTACTGGCACATGCCTCTAGGGGGAACTACCTGTATTGTTTAGCATTACTACTAAGGGGACACATCAGAATAAGAGTGTGAAAACCCCGCGCAGAATCCATATTCAGTCATATTATGTGTGTTGCAGAATAAACGGCAGAGTTAGCCAAAGAAATAACTCAAGTGTGATCATTGCTACACGGTAGGATATCACAACTACACTTATTAGACGGCACAGGGAATGTTTTAACTTTTGAGAACTTCTGTGCTAAATATAACATAAATGATAAACGAGAATATAACCAAGTAATGGAGGCAATACCTCAGACAGTTATAGTAATGGCCTCAACTTTAAATAGATTTGGCTCTTGCCCAAACCTCCCTTTGCTTTTGGTGAATGGTTTCCGCCTAGATGACTCAAAATTAAACAATTTAACGATTAGGAAAATATTTAATAAAGAAATCTTCCCAGCAACAGTTTCTAGAGCTGCTATTCTTAATTTTTTCTCCAAAAAAGAAGCTCAAATTCTAAGATCTAAATTCTTTAAATTTCCTATTTCACCGAAAGCAAAAGAGATCCACTATAAAGTTTTAAATGGAATTTATCCTTCTGCTGAGTTTCTAAGTAAACGCTTTGGCTTTGAGAACAATAACTGTTCCTTTTGTAATGAACATATAGAAAGTACAGATCACATTTTCTTTTACTGTATGTACACCATTGCGTTTTGGGATGATTTTCATCACTGGTTATCTAAACATGTACCAACCCCTGTTTTTAACTGTCAGAATATTTTGTATGGCTTTATTATTAAGAACTCATTGCATGATATGTCTATTAACACCCTCGTAATCTTGGGAAAATTTTATGTACACAAAAATAGATTTTTAAAATGCAAGCCAAATTTTAATGTATTTCATAAAGAACTCTGCCTTTTTTTCTCATCACTGAAACACATGAAGAAGCGGAATGCTGTGAAACTCCACTGTTTGGTCGATGATCGGAAACTCATGGAAAACCCCTACAACTCTGGACACTCTGGACTGAAAAGAACCCCCCGTTTCTCTTTTTGTCTACTTTTATTACGCTTTTAGTTACTTTATCTTATTATTATTTACTATTCTTATTACTTTATCTTATCCTTCTTACCTCTTGTAAGACTGTTAAAAAAAGTTAAAATAAAAAAAAAAAAAAAAAAAAAAAAAAAGGATAGCCCGCCCCGGCCGCTGCTGGAAGGGCTCTCGCGACCGGCCCGGGGGACGGCCGGAAGGCGGCCGCCCCTCCCCGCTCACGGACGCGTGTTCGTGGAGAACCCGGTGCTAAATAACTCGTAAACGACCTGATGCCGGGCGTGACCCGCTCCGGGGACAGTGGCAGGTGGGGAGTTTGACTGGGGCGGTACACCTGTCAAACTGTAACGCAGGTGTCCTAAGGCGAGCTCAGGGAGGACAGAAACCTCCCGTGGAGCAGAAGGGCAAAAGCTCGCTTGATCTTGATTTTCAGTATGAATACAGACCGTGAAAGCGGGGCCTCACGATCCTTCTGATTTTTTGGGTTTTAAGCAGGAGGTGTCAGAAAGTGTCAAAGATCGCATCGGTAGATCACCCTTGCTTTTCACGCCACTTCACTGACACTGTCTGAGAGTGGGACTTTGAAGTGAACGGATATATAGTTGGAACAGCCGATTTTTTTTATCAGCAATCTTTTTGCTAATTTCATTTCAAATTGCATCTTATTCTCAAAATCGCTGTCAACAAAATGTCTAATGCACATGTTGGGTGATTTTGCGACATAATTCCAATTTTTTAGCGTTTTCTGAACGAAATTCACCCATGGGGTTCTGATTTTCCCAGGCAGGGGAAGTTCCTAAACACTCACCGCGTGCTCCTCAGCGTGCTCCTCCTCCTACTCAGGTCGCTCCTGACCTGACGTCACACAGTCAGTGGCCATTTTAGCCGCTGATCGCTTGGCAGACAGACAGCTCTCAAGGAAATCATACTTCAATAGTGCATTGTCACCTTATGCGACATTTGTTGACACCAAAACATGTGCGGTTCAAATTAGCTCGTCTCACACACAAATTTAAGATATGATTTAGCGATATTGTAATTTCGTCCGGCCGAGGCCTTTAAGACGTTAACAGATTGGCCGTGGGCCGCCAGAAATGTTTTCGCGGGCCGCCATTGGCACGGGGGCCGCACTTTGAGAAACATTGGTCTAAACGATCGAGACCCGCAGATTCGCCCAAAATAACGTCCGAGAAAATACAGCAGGGCACCGAGGTTAGTGACATCCTTTTCTCTATTGAGAATAAACTTACCAGCATGGATGGTAGACTGGCGCTGGTTGAGCTTCTTCATAAAGAATTCCAAAATTTGCGGGAGAACCTTGAGTTTAGTCGTTTAGTTTAGTAAAGCTTAGTTAGTAAAGTTTAGTTTAGTCAAGCACAGCTCGTCTCTCTCGTAGAGGAAAATAACAGCCTGAAAAAAATCAGTAACCACACTAACCACACGGCTTGGTGTTGTTGAGGGAGAAAATAGGAAAATGAAGGAAACAGTTCTGTTTGCAGTCACGCAGCATGAAAGATAACCTCGTTTTTTCTTGGAATTGTTGAAAAAAATAATGAAAATCCAGAACAGCTGGTCCGTGAATTTATGTCATCACAACTAAAACTATCCCCCGAAGTAACAAACTCAATTACCTTCCACCGAGTCCACCGAATTGGGCAAAAAAATTCCCAGAATAAACATCCCAGACCTATTGTTGCTAAATTTGAGCATTTTAAGCAAAAAAATTTTGGTACAGAGGCAGGGCAGGCAGCTTAAAAACACCAATTATGGTCGAAATGATCAATTTCCACAGGAAATCTTGGAAAGGAGAAGGAAGCTTTTTCCATTAGGAAACAAAACATCCAAGAAGGTAAACGAGCTATTGTTTCTGTGGATAGACTGTATATAGATGGCAAGCTGTTTATGGATGAAACTATAACACCCTGGTTATTCTAGAGCCTATTTTTTTTTTAGTTTTTTTTTTTTAAATTTATTTACTATTTTATATATTTCTTTTTCTTTTAGCTACAGGTGGAAAAAGAGTGGGATTGCACGCAGGTCTCTTACTCGATTTCAGTTTAATTTGTTAACATTTGTCAAAATGTTTATTTCTTTGTTGTTGAGGTTGTTTGTCTGTTGTAGTTTTTTTTTTTTAAGTTTTTAGGTCATTGTTGTATGTTGTCTGCATTTTTCTACCACTTACTAACCTTCATGTCTGTTTTTTCCTCATACTTCTGGTTTATAGGAAATAACTTGAAATACATGTGCCCCATTTGCTTGCAATTGCAGGCAAATGACACAGAGACATTATGCGCGCACACCCAATTATATATGCATAGGTGTATACTTTACACACAACATATATATACACATATATGCATACATTATAGACATACTGTATAATCACAGGCACATTTAGTTAGTCTTTAGTACACAACCAGTTAGTGAAAACATGTCTACATTTAAGTTTGTCACGTGGAACATACGTGGAATTGGAACCAGGGAGAAGAGGCTAAAAGTTTTTAATCGATTGAATAATCTACAGGCAGGCTTTGTTTTATTGCAGGAGACACACGTCTCTAAGCCGTCTGTAGATGCGCTCACCTCCCCGGAATTCCCCCATATGTACTCAGCCGGCTTTAATTCTAAACAAAGGGGGGTAGCTATATTGGTAAATAGAAGAGAATACACTTTGTTAAGAATAACACCATAATAGATCCAGAAGGTAGATTTATAATACTAAAAATTTCAGTCCAAAATTTGGATCTATGTATTGCAAGCGTTTATGGCCCAAATGTTGCCAACCCATCCTATTTTCACACTTTTTTCACTTCTCTTTCTGAGCACTTGGACACCACACTTATAATAGGAGGGGACTTCAACTTGGTATTAAACCCTGCAATCGACAGGCTCAGTACATTGGGGATTTACCAAAAATGGCTGGCTACTGACACTCTCAAACAGTACATGAATGATTTTGGTCTTTGCGATGAATGGCGATCTCTTCACCCAACTCTTCGGGAATACACTTTTTTCATCAGTTCATAGTTCACGTTCGCGTCTAGATTTCTTCTTAGCCAATAACTCTATTGTGAGGGACATCACAGACACTGAAATATGTTCAAATCAAGCTATTAGCGATCACCATCCAGTTTCTCTTACACTAGTAAACAGGGAAGCTACAAGGGAAACTAGGAGCTGGAAATTTAATATATCACATAAAAATCATAATAAAGAGTGGGAATCATATCTGGAATATAATGATGTGCCAGGAATATCCCCAGGTGTTCTTTGGGAAGCAGCAAAAGTGGTCATGCGAGGTAAAATAATCTCTTACTGTTCATATAAGAATAAAAAAGAAAAAGCACTGGTACTGGACTTAGAACAGAAGATTAAATCACTGGAGACAACCTGTGCCGTTTCCCCACAGGAACAGGCACTTAACGATCTGAGAAAATTAAAGCTGGAATTAAAAGAAATTACAAACAAAAGAGCACAGTTTTTAATACAAAGACTGCGTCTTGAGAACTCTGAACATAGTAATAAATCGGGGCGATATCTTGCGAACCAGCTTAGATTGAATAAAGAAAAAACAACTATCCATTCTATCAAGGATATGACTGGAAATATTACCCATGTGCCTGAAGAAATAAATAACTCCTTCAGAAAGTTTTATGAAAATCTCTACTCATCACAGGTTAACCCATCAGACTCAGAGATAAATACATTTTTGGGCAATATTAATTTACCACAATTCAATAATGAACAGATTGCGGCTCTGGATGCACCTCTTCAGGTGTTTGAACTCCAGGAGGCACTTAAGCACATCCCAAACAACAAAGCCCTGGGACCAGATGGTTTTCCAGTAGAATTTTATAAAGAATTTTGGCCTGTGATGGCACCTACTTTTTTTAAAATGGTGAACCAAATCAAAGAAGATAATGTAATTCCCCCAAATATGAATTTGGCTAGTATTATCCTGCTCCTTAAACCTGGAAAAGAACCTATGCTTCCATCCAGCTACCGTCCCATCTCACTTATGAATGTCGATCTCAAAATAATTTGCAAAGCTCTCGCCAAAAGACTGGAAAGGATAATCCCGTTTATTATACACCCAGATCAAACAGGTTTTATCAAGGGTAGGCACTCGGCTGATAATACACGCAGGCTATTTAATTTAATAGACTACTGCAAGATCAATAATGTAGAAACTACAATCTTGTCCCTGGATGCAGAGAAAGCCTGTGACCGTGTTAACTGGAAATTTCTTTTTATGGTGTTAAACAAGTTTGGGTTTGGTTCATCTTTCATAAACTGGATTAAAGCACTATATAGGTGTCCAGATGCGTCTGTCCGAACAAATGATCAGACTTCCCAAAGCTTTAATCTCCAGAGAGGTACTAGGCAGGGGTGTCCACTCTCTCCCTCACTTTTTACCATCTTTACTGAACCATTAGCAGCAGCCATACGACAAAATGTTGATATCAGAGGTATTCAAACTGGAGAAAAGGAACATAAGCTAAGTCTTTATGCTGATGATGTATTGATTTTCCTTGAAAACTCAGAAAGATCTCTTCTTCAGACAGTGGCGCTCATTGATAAATTTTCATCATTATCAGACTACTCTATTAACTGGGTAAAATCAATAGCTTTACCCATAAATTGCAGTTTCCCAAATACATGTCATGACCCAAGCTCTAGGTCTTGGTGCTCGGGTTATTCCTGTCAGGGTTTGACAGCGGCGTTGTTATCCTAGCTTCCCGAGCTCTTATTGTGACAGTGCTCGGGGAGGCTTCCGCCCAGCTGTCAAACCCTCAACAGCTGTGCTGCAATTGTGGTCGTTAGCGCTCAGGCTATTTTAACCCACGCTGGCGATCGCATCCTCGCAGCAGTGTCTGTTCACTTTCCCTGTTAACTCTCCGTCACGCTACGGATGCTTTAGGATTTATTCCTACCACGTCTGCTTGGGTTGACCGTCGTGCCCCCGGACTAGTAAGTGTGCTGTATAGCCTTACCCCTTCCGGTGTGTATCGATCTTTGTGTGTCTCTGCCTTAGCAGCCGGTGTTATTAATTATCACCAACCTCGTCTGTCTGTACTTGACCGTCTCCTCCTCTGGACCTGAAGTGAGCTGTATAGCCCTATGCCTCCTGTTGCGAGTAGACTCTTGTGTCATTGTCTCAGCAGCTTGTGTTGTCACTTTTTCACCGTAAATAAAACTCACTAAACTCACTGGTGACTGTGTGGCGTCTTATGGTGGCTCGCGAGAGCCACCCATGACAATACATCTACTATTCCAATACAATCAGGGAATGTTAAATATTTAGGAATAGATATTTCCCCCAGGCTCTCAGAGTTATTGCAACTAAATCATATCCCCCTTTTAAAAATGGTACAAGATGATCTTACGCGCTGGAGGACACTACCTTTATCATTAGTGGGAAGAGTTGCAACCATTAAAATGATGGTCCTTCCTAAAACTAAATATTTGTTCTCAATGATCCCTACCCAACCATCAATGGCCTGGTTTAAGTCTCTAGACTCAAATATAAGTAAATTTTTATGGAAGGATAAACCATCACGGATTAGTTTAAAAACACTCCAAAAAGCGAAAGAGTGCGGAGGCTTAGATTTACCAATTTTTTTTAATTACTTTTTAGCCAATAGATTGCAGTTTGTATCAAAATGGACAAAATCAACCCCACTAGGGAACCCATGGTTAGATGCTGAACAGGCTCTCTGTGGGTCGCTAAATATCTCTGACTTACCTTTTATAAGTCCCTGTATTAAACGCCATGACTGTTTTAAAAGTATTAATATCAGTTCCTCTCTGATGGCTTGGTGGAAATTTTTAAAAATAACAGGGTCTTCACTTGTCCCCTGTAAACTCAAGCCCATTTGGAATAATCCTGATATCCTGCTACAAAAGAGGACATTAAAATTTCAACTATGGCAAGAGAAGGGAATAAACAACTTAGAACATCTTATTCAAGGTGGAAATTTTATCCAATTTCAGGATCTAATGTCACAACACGAAATCAGTGATAAAAAGTATTTTGAATATAACAGCTTAAATCCATAATAAAAGCAAGATTTAATCTTAATCAGACAGATTTAGAAGTACCAGTTAAGGTGGCAGAGTTTCTAAATCGCCGTTCCCCAAAATTGATATCGAAAATATATGGACTATTATCAAAGTTGGATGAGTCCGTATCTCTTCCAATATCAAAATGGGAGACAGACTTATCGATTAATAAGGAGGAAAGTTTCTGGACACAAATACGTTTAAACACTTTTAAGATGACTAAAAACTCTAACTTACAACTTATACAGTATAAAGTTCTACATAGAATTCATTATATAGGACAAAGGATGTTCAAAATGGGCCTGAGTCACACAAACATCTGCTCTCACTGCACTAGCAATGTCCCGGATAGCTATATGCATGCTATGTGGTCCTGTGCGCCAGTTCAAAAGTTCTGGCAGAAGACATGTGAAGACCTGTTGGCATGGCTTGGGTATAGTGTTCCACCCTCACCCACACTTTGCATATTAGGTGATTTAAGTGAAATAAATATAGATGCAAGGATGTCACACATGGTTCTCACTGCCTTATGCATCGCAAAGAAAGCTATCCTCATGAACTGGAAATCAAGAAATAACTTATGCACGACTTGTAATAACTTACTATTGGATTATATTAGCCTGGAAAGAATGTCAGCCTCCTCAAATAATCAACTGGCGGAATTCAATTCTCTCTGGTCACCGCTTATTAATTCTATAATCTGAGCAGTGGCGGGCGGTGACTCACTCTCCTTGGCACCTCTGGCGGCTGGCTGCGCCCCGACCGCAAGTGTCCGGGGGGCCTGTTCCGGAGTGGCCGTCTGTCTGGCCCTGGGGGGGTTAGGGGGGGGCTGTGGAGGGGGGGTTGGGCTGTGGCCCCTGGCCAGCTGGCCTTCCCCCATGGGGGGGGTCTGGGTCTGGCCCTGGGCCCCTGGTGCTGGGGGGGGCATCCCCCCCGGGCCGGGGTCGGGTATGCGCCGGCAGTGGGGGTTGTCCCTGGTGCATCCTTGCGCGGTGGGGTCGTGTGTTTCCTGGGGCCCTGGTGCCGCCCTGGGGCTAGTGCCTGCATCTTGGGTCGCCCTCCCCAATCACTGGGGTCTGCGGGTGGGGGTGTGTGTGGGTGTGAGTGTGGGCTTGTGTATGAGCGGATGTGGAAGTGGGTGTGTGTTGAGTGGGCAGGTGGGGTTGTGTGTTTGTGTAGGTGGGTATGTGTGATGGTGGCTGGAGTTACGTGTGTGTATGGAAGCGGTTACTTGTGGGTAGATGTCTAGGGGTCGGAGGATGTGTGCATGGGTAGGAGAGCTTTGTTGGGTGGCAGGGGTTGGGCAGTCCATCTAGTAGCATGGGGGCTGGCGCTTCGGGGCCTGCTTGTCCCGGCTGCCCTGCTGTTGTGTTGGGGGGTGAGGCACTTTGTTACATCGCCCCTGGTGTCATTGGCAGCGGGTGTGTGTTGGTGCTTGGGGGTGGCTGGGGGGTCATTGGCACGGGTTGATGGCCGTGTTTCCATTGGGTTGCTCAGGGGTGGCTGTGGTTGTAGGGCGGCCTGCAGCTGTCGGTGTGCGTCTGGGGTGGGTGGTCGTGGGCCTGCGTGGGTGCTCGGGGGTGTCGCCTGGTGTGTTGGGCGCCATGTGGTGGCCGGCCCATTGTTCACTATTGTGACTGTTGTTGTCCATGTTTGTGTGTGTAAGATGAGTGGAAGTATGTTTGGCTGCCCCGTCATGTTAGTGGTGCTGGAGCGCCGGGGCGTAATGCTGGTGGGTCCTGGACTATTTCCACTGGCGGCCCTCGCCCTGGGTTGGGATTTGGGGGCAGTGGTTGGCCTCATAAACCAGTCTGCAAGCTGGCTTCTGGGGGGGGGGGGGGCGGCCTTGCTTTTAGACCGCCTACCTTCCAGTCTCATTTCCCGCCCTCCCCCTCCCCCTGATCTTTTTTGTTACATTTAGGGCTTTGGGGTGGGGGTATGCCGCACTGTGTCGGTGAAGGGGATACCTTTGCTGCATGGTGGGGCTGCACTCACCTCAATTTTAATTGCATTTTAGACACTGAGGGCTTGAGGGGATGGGGGGTCTGCTGCCCATCGCAGTGGCTAACGATGCTTCAATCACTATCCCCCCAATTTTAATTGCATTTTAGTACTCCACACATTTACACACAATTATATCATATAACCGACACACACACACCATGTTCTGTGCGGGGGGTCTTCCCCCACCCCGTTGCCCTGCTCTTACTGGGGGCATGGGAGTCTGGTGGGGAGCCTGGGACCTATCATGTTGTCAAAATCCCTGGGTGCTACTAAATATATAGATACAACCGAGGAAGTGACGGGGGGGCTGAATATGAGTCTAAGTGTGAGTGAGGGGGTGATGAATGGAGGTGGTGATGATGGGTCGGTTTTGTGCGGTGCTTTGCATGCCGGGTGGCATCTTGGGGCGCCTGCGGTGGTCTGCTGATTGTTCACTCAGATGGGCGCCGGGGGGTGGGGGTCTGCTTCTGTGGCCTGCGCCGGTGGCCTCCCTGGTCACTGCCGGGCACTGGTGCATGTTCAGGCTTGCTGCATCTGCTTCGCAGCCGCCTTTTGAAATAAAGGTGAATGAGGAGTGAATTTGAGTGGGTACTGGAGTGAGAGAGAATGGCTCGTCTGGGTAAGTGAGAGGGGTATGCATGGGAACATGTGGGTGTAACACCCACTACACCTACTTACTTTAGGTGTAGTACCCTTTTTGGTAGTGGTGTGTTATGGCAGTGTAATTACCTTAACTTTTCTACCTGGGCAAAAGGGATAATTGGGCCAGCTCAGGTAGACCTTAGGTTCGTAGGAGCCTGGAGGGCGTAACAACAGATGACACCACACCAATATATAGAACTTGCAACTATATATATTTCTTTTTACAAATGTGTATTATTTACAAATAGGTACATTTAATTAAAAACAAACAAACAAAAAAAACACTTGTCACAATCATACCCCAAAATATATTTACAAGATTCACAGTTCTCTGGTGTCCGTTCCAGGTGACTAGTGGAGTCACCTTTACCAGTCAATTGAGTTCGGGCTTCGGCTCACCATCCAGATCTGGAGAATCCATGTTCTAGTCAAACCAGTCCAAAGAAAAAAAAAACCTGACCTATAAAATAGGTCAGAACACAACAAATAAGCTATTGCTCTAAGCTTATTACAAAATAATTTCAGGTTATATAAAAAACTATATTTTTAAACATCTTTAAACCATAGATGTAATATTTACCCTTAAACAACATTCAATGGCAAGTGAAATGAAACTGTTTGCTAACCATCACAGCTCTGTAAAATAACCTATGTAAACCTAGCCAGATTTAGCATTGGAGGTTTAGCATTTCAAGCTAGCGCAAAAATTTATCACTAATTTTGCACTTTAAAACACATATCAATCACAGGTTCAACATTCATCACCAAGCAGCAATCAATGGCCAGGGAACTGGGTCCTTTGCTAACCGTTACAGCTTTGAAAACTGACTTTTTCTGATGAAAAAACTAGCCGAAATTAACATCGGCGGTTAGCATCCCAAGCTAGCAATTAGCATTCCCATACACAATGAATGGCACTCACCATGCTAAGTCACACGTGCGTCATGGGGTTCCCGCACTCAACGGCGTTAACAGCCTTTGGATCCCAATCTTAAAATTTAATAAACAGGGCATTAGAATTTGCTAATACAGCAATGTCTCATTGCAGGTGTTTATTCAGGCTTACCAATCTCAAGTTTTGTCCAAGCAAAGGCTGCAATTAGCACGTTAGCTCATCGTCTCCGTGAGGAATCGCGTTCTCTCGCTCGTGTCTCGGCAGTGTCTAACAGCGTTCTGCATATTACACACAGACCGAGCGAGGGAAAGTGTGACCCCATTGGCTGGCGTGACCCCATTGGCTGTTGCTGCCAAACAAACGACGCAGCCACTGGTCGCTCAAAATACCAAACAAAATATCAGGAACGTTATCAAAACTTTCCAGAAAATGTTCCTAACTATTTATAAACATATTTTATGAACTTATATTGTATTTATATACTCATCCTCAAAATATCTATTTCCATTGTGAAATGAGTGTCCCCCCTTCTTCTTAAAGCGGTATCAACATTCATAATTCCATCCATGTTTTTAACACTGGGTTACATGGGTGTGAAGGTATGGGGAGGGGTGTGCCTGCGAGTCGGGAGGTGCTGGATTAAGGGGGGGTAGTGCCTCTCGGCAACGTGGGCTCCCCTGGGCGAGGGGACTTCTTTGGATGTGGGGGTACCTGGGGTATGCGGCGGAGGCGCTGCGGTGGAGGCGCTGGGGCGGGGCCGCTGTGGGGGTGGCTGTGGGGGCTCGCGCCGGGGGGCGTGGGCTGGTCTCTGTCCTGGGGGGTGGGGTCGCTGGCCTCCTGGTGCCTGGGGCCCGGGGGCGGATGTTGGCCCTGCCGGGGGGGGTGGGCTCACCACGCCGGCCGCCCTGCCCTCCCTTGATCATCCCTCTGGGGGTGGATGCCTGGCTTTCCTGGCGCTTGCTGACCTCGGGGCTGGGGGTTGGTGGCGCTGCCTTGCCTGCTCAGGGTTCCCGGGGGGAGAGCTGCTGCGACCGGCCCTCCGCTCGTATGTTTCCTGACAAACCACTCACATGCACACACTTATTTTGCGCGCGTTCTCATATATATGCACACAGACATACACGCACAAGTGTCTCTCCTTTAACAGGTGCGGAAACCAGACTCGTACTGAGACATCTTCGGTGGAAGAAGCAGTTTGTCTTTTGTTTGTTTTAGTTGGGTTTTTTTTGTCTGTTCCCCTCCCTTTTCTTTTCCCCCTTCACACACTTCCTTTCCCTCTTCCCCATCCTGTTAGGTCTTCCATGGGTAAAACAATTAAAATAAAGTATTAAAAGTTATTACAGGAGGAGTTTACAACAATATACAGTGCACAGTTAGGTACAGTATAAGCTCCTCTTGGCAAAGTAAATCTGTTTTGGCACAATAAGGGTGACAGATCCCTGTTCTGTTTGCCTAGCTGACTGACAGGACAAGGGGAAAAAAAAAAAAAAAGAGCTGACATTTGACCTGATTAAGGTTGGATGTGGGCCGGTAGCGAATCCGTGGACGGATGGATGAATGAATGTATGATAGCGGTGTCCAAAAGAGAAAAACAGGAACGTGACAAGGAGGTTTGAAAAAAGAATCCTAAATTGACAGGACTTTTTAAAGGTGTGATACAGATGGCCAGTGTCAACTTTACAGTCACAACAAGATGTTTGTCAAACTGTTAGCATTACAAATGCTAACAGGGGATGCACCGGTGGAGCCACTATCTGGAGATCCGTCAGTCACAGCGGGCAGAAGCTCCAGGTCATCGAAGTTGTAAAACTCGAATACTGGGCCAGAAAAGCACTGGAGAGCTGCCAGAATAAGGACACTGACATCAGAGCATCTGAACGTTTCTACAAACAGCAGCAACATTTCTTCTCCAAGTGCCATTTCAATCCAAGCTTCCAAATGGTGAGTACTTTTCAAGACAATGGCTTCTATTTTCTCCTTCCATGGCCATTTGTATTATTTTGCCTGGTGCATATACAGCGATTTTTTTTCCCCCCACTAAGCTGGGTTCACACTATAGTGTTTGGACCGACTTTTACAGACATTTTGAAAAATCAGAGAAATTAGTCCAGATGTCGTGAAGTTACGTTCGTGAGCAGGGTTTTTTTTTTTTTTTTTTTTTTTAAATCCAGCGCACACCAACTTTTACGAACTTTAAAGGAGCTTTTTAACTCCACAGCCTTGCTTAGCCATGGATGCAAGCTGTTTGCTACAATTCAGAGATGATGCCAGTCTTTTTGTCCAGGAGCTGTAAAATTTCCTTCAGTTATGTTATCGTCCACCAGACTGGTGGCCTATTTGGAAGAGCATCTGTCCCACAACTAGGAGGTCGTGGGTTCAAATCCCCACTGGGTCATACCAAAGACCATATAAAAATGATATTTTCCACCTTCTAGCTTAGTGCTCAGCATAATAGAATGGTGAAAGGAAAGTTAACGCACAGAGATACCAGAGGACTGACCCCCCCCCCCCCACTGTAGCTTTCAGTACTTACAGTAGCTGTGTGGCCGAGGGTCAGTGAAACGGAGCTAGGCGCCGCCCCTATACACTACATGCTGTGGAAGGAAATTAACTAGATATATTATCGTTCATCTGAGCCAGAGTTCTATTAATCTGCTCTGGTGAATGCAAAATTGTAGATTTAATTCAAAACAACTGTCAGGATATCATTTTGAATCATTCTTTTAAAAGAAAAACAGTGAATGAGGTTCCATCCATCCATCCATCCATCCATCCATCTTCTGCTTAATCGTTTTCGGGTCGCGGGGGGGCTGGAGCCTATCCCAGCACCTTTGGGCAAGAGGCAGGGTACACCCTGGACAGAGGTTAAAACTGTAAAAACTTTCATTAGATAATGAATATCGGGTTTGTGTGCACATAACCTGCTCCTCTCCTGGGTCGTGGAGAAAATCAGCTGTTTTCCCAGTAGGGCAGACTGGTCTGGCAACATTTTTTTTTCCCCTCTGTGTAGTGAAAAACCCTGTTCTGGCTTCAAATAGTTAATATTTAACCCTTGAACAGAAAACACCATCTGAGTGTGTTTTTTCATTGTCGTAATTAAAGTTGTGGGTTGATACAAGCTATTTGTTGGTTGTTAGTCCTGATTGTGTTATGTATGGAAATGATGGTCGGAGTCAGAGTCATGCCATGAAGCGAACTCACTCTTTATTGAAGAACAGAGAACTATATACACTCTGGACGTAGCCCACCCGATGTCACCACACAGGGTGGGTACGGCAAGCCCATGGGCCACACACACACACATTCTACACACAACATTCCTCTCCCCCTTACAAAAGTGCAAAACACATACACACAATCCAGATCCACCCCAATTTAGGACCCAAATCATGCACTAAGAAAACGACAGGGAACAATGAACTAGAATGGTCTAACACAGTCACACAAAAAACCTAAGATAGGACTGTGTCTCTATACCAAACTAATCCCATACCACAACATACATACATGCTCTGGGCCCGCAGTGCTGCTGTCCGGCACGCTGTCTCTCCATGCCTGTCGGTCCTCTCCTGACCACCTTCAGCACTGCTGCAGCCCCAAACACTCCGGCCCACTGTGGCCAAACTGCGGGGAAAACCAAAACTCAATCGTCGGCACCGCTCCTTGACCCAGGCGCCTCACCGCTGTTCCCGGCACCCTTGTCCAAGGCGCTCCACTGTGCTGCCTCTGCGCCCGGCTGTCGCTGCTCTCTCCAGGGGTTCCCAGCGTCGCTCTCATTGGCGTCAGCCTGTCAACCCAGGCGCTTCGCCGCTGCGCCCAGCACCCTCATCCAAGGCACTCTGCTGCGGTACCTCCTCTCTGTCGTCCGAGGTGCTCCGCTGTGCTGCCCCCGTGCCCGGCTGTCATTGCTCACTCCCAGGGCTCACAGCATCATTCTCATTGGCGTCACTCATCGACCCAGGCACTTCGCCGCTGTGCCCAGCACCCTTGTCCAAGACGCTCCGCTGCGCTGTCTCTGCACCCGGCTGTCGCTGCTGCTTCCCAGGGCTTCCAGCCTGCTTGCTCCCGCTCTGCCACTGCCCAGACTCCAGCTGCGGGGAAGACTCCGGTCGCTGCTCACCATGCGTCAACAACACCAGCGCTACAGTCACACACCATGCTGAGCTCTTCGGCTGGCTTGACGTCTTCGGTAATCAGGGGCTTCCCCACTTGTGGCCCCGGTTCTGCCTTATAGTCCAGCTGGTAGCTTGTAGCTTGATTTTGGTGCGCACCTAGCCTCTGACTGAGCCTTTAGCTCCTCCAAGCTAACTAGTTTAGCTCCTCTTGGCGCCAGCAGTCTCGCTACCCACAGCCCCAGCTTCTTGTCCCTTGGACGGTCGGCAAAATTTCCAGCCAGCTGCCCGACAGCATCCGCACAAAACTCTGTCTCTCTCAACATGCGGGGAAGTCTCCAACCCTCGACGACGGGCCAGAAGTGCCCGTCCTCGGTCCCTATCCAGTCTACCCAGGCCCAGCCCAGCGATGTATCCCCAAAGCATCGCTATCCAATCTGGCCACAGGACCGCTGGCTCTTCAGGACACTCTAGAAACGGTGGTAGAGGTGAATGTAGCCCACACGCCTCCATGATTTTCTCTTGTCACCAAAATGTTATGTGGGTAAGCAGAGACAGGAGTCGGTCTTATGCCATGCAGCGAACTCACTCTTTATTGAAGAATACAGAACTATATACACTCTGGCCACAGCTTGCCCTAAGTCACCACACAGGGTCGGTACGGCAAGCCCCACGGGCCACACACATTCTACACACAACAGATGGCACTATATTTTTCTGCTATTCAAGCTAAACCTAGAACTTTGTGGTCATTCACTTTATTTAGTAAAAGGCAGTGGCTGGACACTGAAGCTGTATCCCTATACAAGATGTCTATTGGTACGGAGAGTTGACAATCCGACAAAACCTTTTCAGATCAGCTCCAAGCCAGTTACTGCTGTGGCTTAGGTAGACAGTATGTTGGGCCTGTGATCAGAAGGTTGATGGTTTATGTCTTGCTATTGGCACCTTGTCCAAACCGTTTTACTATGAGATGTAATTTAGACTTAATCAATATTTATCTACTACCTTTTTAACATTATCCACTCCCACATCCTAAGGCTAACCTCTTAATTTTAAAATTTTGAAACAAATAAATGCCTCAGATTTCTGTACCTGTAGCCTGCTGCTTTTAAGATATGCATTAATAGAATGTACTGACCAATCAGATTCGAGCCGTATCTGTGACAAGAATTCTATGGGTTCGGTTCCATATCCATAGCCACAGTAATTTAGGACCTTGAAGGTCCAGCTGATCCATCAGTGGCCCCAGCTACATGGCCACAACTGTCCGATAACTAGGAATAATCAGATAATGGTAATTGGATTTGACATGTTTACATGCACTGAATAAATGGATTATTGGACAATAAACTATGTGTGTTAATGTCATTTCATTTTATGTAACACAATAACTGCCTTTTATCTGATTATTTTTACATGACTACTTTAATAATCAGATAACTCCAGAAATCCAATTTATAAATGGTTTATTACTGTGCATGTAAACATGTCCATTTTGCATATTTTACTCCCACAAATACTGTATGTGGGTGGGTCCCAAAAATTGCTTTAGCCCTGGGCACACAACCTCCTTAGTCTGGCCCTGAGCTTTGGGTAATGGCCAAAAGAATGCGATTGCGGATACAAGTGGCTGAAATGAGCTTTCTCCGTAGGATTGCTCGACTCACCCTCAGAAATAGGGTGAGGAGCTCCGTCATACGGGAAAGGCTCAGAGAAGAACCGCTGCTCCTCCACATTGAAAGGAGCCAGTTGAGGTGGTATGGGCATCTGATCAGGATGCTTCCTGGACGCCTCCCACTTGAGGTGTTTTGGGCATGTTCCACTGGGAAGAGACCCTGGGGCAGACCCAGGACACGCTGGAGAGACTATAGGCCCTTTTCCACTAGCACGCTTTAACACGACACGGGACGGCTCATCACGCTTTGTACACCTTTCCACTAGCCCCAACACGGTTTAGCAGCCGCGATTCTCAGCCCTGGCCAAGGGCAGGGTACAGCAGTGTTGAGCTGTGCCGTGTTGTGACGTTAACAGACTGGTCGCCGCTGATTGGTCAGGTTGTAACCGCCGCTGATTGGTCAGTTGGTAACCGCCGCTGATTGGTCAGGTCGTAACGTCACGAAAAGCGACCTCTTCTGCCAAATCTTCACGACCACCATTACTCAGTGCGCAACCACAATGGGCGGTTTATTTTCAGTGTATTGCTGTGCTATTTTCATATTCAATTTCAAAAATGGCTTTGCGTAATAAGGGCGTTCCATGGACCAATGAGGAGGTGCAGTGTCTGCTCACTGCATTGTCAGACGATCGCATCCAGCGCGAGTTAGACGGAGCCACCCGGAATGAAAAAATATACCGGGAGGTCTCCGACCACATGGCAGCACAGGGGCACACCCGGACTGCCAAGCAGTGTAGGGAAAAAATTAAAAAAATGAAGTGTGATTACTGTGCGTTAAAGGACCACAACAGCAGAAGCGGTGCGGACCGGAGGAACTGGAAATGGTTCGACCAGATGGACGCCATATACGGCCATCGGCATGCTAGCATTGGCCGAGCCATGGCTCTTGACACAGCCACGACATCGGAGTCCTTTAACGGTGAGGGTTTTTTTTTGTGCGTTTTTTCGCAAATATATTCGGTAAGACGCTCAGTTTATTTATGCAATGAAAAAGCTGTTCATTTGTGGATGATGATCGCTCTGCTTTATCGCAGCACACTGCGGTCTCACGCTTTTCTTTTAAGTATTCATGTGAACAATACGCTGAAATAAGCTTATGTAATCTTGTTAAAAACTATTGTCTTTTCTGTATATCTTGCACTTTCGTGCTGTATTTTATTGTGTGCATTTTCCTTGTAGAATCATCCCACTCGTTCGCCGCGCCAGCCCGCACGGACTCTCCAGCGTCTGACGGAGAATGTGAATCTGTCGTGCCGACACCGGTGTCAGGCAGATCACAAGCTCCATCCCAAGCTCCGTCCCAAGCTCCATCCCAAGCTCCGTCCCAAGCTCCATCACAAGCTCCGTCCCAAGCTCCATCACCGTCTCCATCATCAGCTCCATCAGTATCCGGGAGGTCTCGTCCAAGTGTTGGTAAGGCAGAGTAAACATGAGATTATCCCCCTTTTTTATGATTAAGGTTATTTCCGATAGCCGCATATTAAGGAATTTTATATGTCTGTGTCAAAAACATTCTGTGGTGGTCTGTTGTCGGTGTTAAACAACACAGTCACATTTTTAGGTGTGGTGGTGTGTTGGTTGAAATACTGTTGGAAGTCATAATATACAAAAACAGATACAGCACATGAACTGACTTATGAACATGCCTCATTAAAAAGCTTCACGTCACTTTTATTAAGCCATTTTTATTAACCCATTCCTATTTCTGAGGCCACAATACAAAAGAAAAACTTTTAAAGATCCATCCATCCATTTTTTTCAACTTAATCCTTTTCGGATCGCATGGGGGGATGTTCCCTATCACAGCACCCTGTGCACAATCCACTCCATTGAAGTGCAGCAACATGACATTTGAGCTTAAATACAGCAACGAAGCATATAGTCACATCCCACCACAGGCATTCACCAGTGTAATTCCATAGTATATGTTTTTGATATTTTTAGATACAGCATGTAACCACCCTGATTTTCTGTCTTTCATCTAGCCAAGAGGAAAAGGTGCAATACCATCTCGGACATAGCATCAGTGATGACAGAGGCGCATGAGGAGGACAAGCGTTTGCAGGAGAGGTTCCATGAGAGGCAGGAGAGGATGCACTAAGAGCGCCAAGAGCAGCTTGAGAGACACCACCAGGAGGTTCTAGAACACATGAGGGTAGCCCAGGAGCGGGATGTTGCCTTGAGAAGGCAGGAGCTAGCAGAGACGGCTTCATTCAACCGAGCCTTCCTGACCCAGTTTGGGAAGCTGGTAGAGGCACTCAGTGGTCGGCGTGTATAAAATGTTGATTAACCTTCTTGTTGTGTTGAAATTTTTTTTTTTATTTGAATATTTTATTTATAATAAAATGGAAGTGTTTTGGATCAAAGTGTGGTTTGTCTGTTATGACACTGAATTATAAAACAGTATAATTACATAGAAATTCCATTGCCTAGTCTGATGAAAATGATGCTGATCATCCTGTCAGGGGTCAACCGTTGTAAAGGTAATGTAATTTTTAACTATACCAAAGAACAAATATTTTTGTAAGGTTTATGTTGTTTTTATTGAAATATCAAAAATTAGCACCACATGATCCAGTTCTAAACTTTGGTTACATTTTTTATGTTAACTTATAAGAAGTTGCACAGTTGTACTTTAAATTGCAGCAGGAGAGACTGATCAAGCTTACAAGTCAAAGTATTTAAAAAAAGTAAGTATATGTAAATTGAATGTTCTATCGGTATTCCAAATTCAGAGAATTACAATACTTTACAAGGAGTGTAGCATCATCTAAACGGAAAATACCAATACTGTTGTTCCAAATGTTGACCTGAAGGTGAAAAACATGAATTTTTTTTATTCAGTACGTCCAAAATGCCCTATGATGTAAAAAATAATACAATTTGGTGTTGGCCAGTGTGCCACTGTCTCATTATTTAATACGAATAAAAACAAGTTTCATCTCATTATTTCAAGGTCATTTGGCAGTTAATTCAAACCAGAAGTGACTTGTGTTTTTGAAGCATTTTTATCAGAGAGTTTCTCCAGTTTTGGAGCATATAATCATCCGTCCCTTAACTGTTAAACATTAAATAACAGCAGACAGATTGGCAAGGAATACACAGTTGTGTTGCTGTTGCCCAAAACCGTTATGACCCACTGCTTGTGGTGCTACCTTTTGCATGTGTGTTCTTTTTACGAATATTCACACTTTTTTGTAAGTACAAGTGGGATAGTATTAAATTGAAATATAACATTTCTAATAATGTGTGCTTTTTAGAAATATTTACACTTATTTAGAAAGTAAAAGTTGGATAGGATAAAATTGACATATAACACTTTTCTCAACATAATGTGTGCTTCTTAAAACTATTTAGACTTATTTTTTGTGGGATAGGCTTAAATTGAAATATAACATTTTTCTAAACATAATTACTATGTCAATTTGCAGTTCCAGCAAAGCAAAGGAGACAGATGAAAAGTGCACAACATCTTATTCATTAAACACAGACGTTAGAAATATGTACACACATGAATAATGACAAAATTCTCTTTTTAATTATTTGTACACAAGTACTGCATCACAGCATCTCTTACACCCCCAACACGGTCCTCAGCTAACTCTGCAGCTGACACCACCACTTCATCTGCTGCAGCATCCAATGCAGTGTCAAAGGCCTCTCCATGAGTCTCACACAGATTGTGCAGTGCACAACAAGTCACCACCATGGATTTCACAAGTTCGATGTCGCAGTCATTCCTTTTTAAAAGGCAGCGCCACCTTCCCTTAAGCCTGCCAAAAGCATTCTCAACAGCCACACGTACACGACTGATGGTCTGGTTGAACGTGTGCTGTTCTTCAGTCAGTCGTCCGGTGTCAGGGAATGGTTTCAACAGCCAATTTTGGAGTGGATAAGCTGAGTCCCCTAGGATGTAGTATCCCGTACATAACGCACTGATGTTCCTGATAGGTGGGAAGAGGTTTCCCCGACTAGCTAACTCCCACAGTCTGGACAGTCTCAGCACCCTAGCATCATGCATGCTCCCTGGAAGCCCAGCAAACACATTCCAGAACAAACCCTTTCCATCAACCACACCTTGAAGGATTATGGAGTGCCAGCCTTTACGATTGAAGTAGTCAGTGTGACATTCTTCTGGTGCTATGATGGGTATGTGGGAGCCATCGATGGCATCAACGCATAATGGTAGCCCCCACCGATTCTCAATGTAGGCCGACATTTCCATGAATCTCCCTTCATTGGGAAAATGAAGCAGTTCTGGAACGAGCGATGACTCTGCTGCTGCACAAAAGTCCTGCACACACCTGCACACTGTTGTGATGCTGACCCCAAAAAGATGTCCAATACTGCGGTACTCTGAACCGGTAGCAAGCTTCCACAGTGCGATAGCCACTCTCTTCCTCAGCGGCACACATAAGCGGAACGTCGTATCTTGCCGCTCCATGCATGGACGCAATTTCTGACACAGGTAGGTGAAAGTGTCCTTGGACATCCTGAAATTCTGCAACCACTGCTGGGTGGAGAAGCTGGGAACAACATCCTCCCACCAATGCGAGCTACGATGTTCTGTCCAGACATGCGGTCTGCAGCGAGTATTTTGCACCAACACAGCCAACTGAAAAACACACACACACAGCATATATAATGTAATTCGTGTAATAATGATAACCTGTCAACATCAAAATGCTGTACACAAGAATAATGACTATAAAATGAGCTTACCGACATCGCCTCCCTCCTGTGCCGGTTAATTAACTGAAACACACACACACAGCATAATGTCATTCCTGTAATACTGATAACTGTCAACATCAAAATGCTGTCCATCCATCCATCCATCCATCTTCTACCGCTTTTCCGGAGGTCCGGGTCGCGGAGGCAGCAGTTCAAGCAGAGAAGCCCAGACTTCCCTCTCCCCAGCCACCTGCTCCAGCTCTTCAGAGGGGATACCAAGGCGTTCCCAGACTAGCTGGGAGACATAGTCTCTCCACCGAGTCCTGGGTCTGCCCCGGGGTCTCCTCCCAGTGGGACGTGCCTGAAACACCTCAAGTGGGAGACGTCCAGGAGGCATCCTAATCAGATGCCCATACCACCTCAACTGACTCCTTTCAATGTGGAGGAGCAGCGGTTCTACTCTGAGCCTCTCCCGGATGACGGAGCTCCTCACCCTATCTCTGAGGGTGAGTCGAGCAATCCTACGGAGAAAGCTCATTTCAGCCGCTTGTATCCGCGATCTCGTTCTTTCGGTCATTACCCAAAGCTCGTGACCATAGGTGAGAGTAGGAACGTAGATTGACTGGTAAATCGACAGCTTTGCCTTAGAACTAAGCTCCCTCTTCACCACAACAGACCGGTACAATGTCCGCATCACTGCAGATGCTGCTCCAATCCGTCTGTCGATCTCTCGCTCCATTTTCCCCTCACTCGTGAACAAGACCCCAAGATACTTAAACTCCTCCACTTGGGGCAGGAGCCTGTCCCCAACCCGGAGAGGACAATCCACCTTTTTCCGGCTGAGGACCATGGACTTGGAGGTGCTGATTCTCATCCCAGCCGCTTCACACTCAGCGGCAAACCGTCCCAGCAAGAGCTGTAGGTCATTGCTGGATGAAGCCAACAGGACAACATCATCTGCAAACAACAGAGATGAGATCCTGTGGTCACCAAGCATGACACCCTCCATTCCCTGGCTGCGCCTAGAAATCCTGTCCATAAAAATTTATGAACAGGACCGGTGACAAAGGGCAGCCCTGGCGGAGTCCAACTCTCACTGGGAATGACTCCGAGTGTTGGCAATACGAACTAAACTCTCACAACGGTCGTACAGAGACCGAATAGCTCGTAACAACAAGCCCGATACCCCATACTCCCGAAGCACCCCCCACAAAAATCCACGAGGGACGCGGTCAAATGCCTTCTCCAAGTCCACAAAACACATGTAAACTGGTTGGGCAAACTCCCACGAACCCTCAAGAATTCTCGAGAGGGTAAAGAGCTGGTCCGATGTGCCACGGCCAGGACGAAAACCACATTGCTCCTCCTGAATCCGAGGTTCGACCAACGGCCGGACTCTCCTCTCCAGTAATGCTCCTCTCACAATGCTGTACACAAGAATAATATGACTATAAAATGAGCTTACCGATATCCGCTCCCTCCTCTGCCGGTTAAGTAACCTCACCATTCCAGCTTCATATTCCTCCATGGCAACCCCGAGTCTCTAGTAGCGTTCCAATGTGTTTTGTCTCAATTCACGTCGTCGCCTCTGGTAATACTGTCTTCTCTGGTTAAACTCTCTGGCCTTAATTGTGAGAAAAAACCACAGAGCAAGCAACGCAATAATCCTTGGATCCTCCATTTTGTCTCGTGTAATGAAGGACTCAGTCGCGTGCGTTACGTCACGGGAGTGTGGCGCCGCCTCGCTGTTATAAACTATCCCAGCCCAAGCACAACACCGTGCTAATGGAGACAGAAGCATTCCGAGCCGTATTGAAGTGAATCGAGCCGTTCCGAGGTGTGCTGGGCTAGTGGAAATGAGGCTTATGTTCCCCAGCTGTCTTGGGAATGCTTTGGCATCCTCTCAGAAGAGCTGGAGCAGGTGGTTGGGGAGAAGGAAGTCTGGGTTTCTCTGCTTGAACTGCTGCCTCCGTGACCCGGACCTCCAGAAAAGCGGTAGAAGATGGATGGATGAACAAACATCTGTTTGCTCTCTCCCACTGTTCTCTACATGTCTGTTCTTTTCTTCTTCTCTATCCCCTCACCCCCAGCCAGTCGCAGCAGATGACTGCTCCTTCCTGAGCCTGGCTCTGCTGGAGGAGTCTTCCTGCTAAAAGGGAGTTTTTCCTCTCCACCGTCGCCAAGTACTTGCTCAGTGGGGATTGCCTGATTGTTGGGCTCTTTCTGCAATTGGGGGATTTTTCCCTACAGTTTGAACGTGCTATGAGATGACTGTTGTATAATGGTGCTATATGAATAAATAAAGTTGAATTGAAAACAAATGATACTTGTACACTTGTAGAAAGTAATTACTTTAGGATGATAACTGATTTATTTTCAAAATTAAACTGAATAATCCTGTCTACTGGGTCTATAAAGGTAATTTAGTTGAAACTGAATGTTTGTCCAAGGCTGTCACTGATGTAATATCTAAAACCCACTGACTCACTGCAGGGTTGTCAGTAGATGATGTCATGTTTCTGTCTATAGCTTATAATCATAACATACAAACATGCTAACATTTAAACAACCTGCATCTGCTGTGGCACGATTAGCCATCTAGTGAGTCATTTTGTGTGGTAATTATGGTTCATTGTTGCATCTTGGCCAAGGGACATGAAGCTGTTCTCCACCCAGCCAGGAGGACCCGAGGGTGCAATCGTCACTCCCTTATAATGGGCCCATCTTTCCGATGACAGGCTCTCCAACAAACTGGTTTCCGGGAACTCCACAGAGATAGCTCTGGAGGGTTTTTCTCCTTGATGAAAACCTCAGTATTCATAGCACACAATGCAGGATATTGTATGACAGCTGCAGCAACAAAACCAGAGCACATTCCTGAGAAAATATTCACCCAATGAGTAATTAACAGAGAAAGTATTTTCATATACAGTATATATTTGAAAATACGTTCTCTGTTGCATACATTCTAATTCCTATTAAAATTGTTCCACAGAAAAATGAGACTACAGAAGACCAAACTGAACTGAACTTATTTCTTATCCACAGTATAAGAAATAAAAGGGTAATTTAATTGATACTCAAGCAATTGGCTGAAGATTGTAAGGAGCATAAAATACAGCTAAGAGCATGAATTTAATAGCACATGTAGCAGTATAAACAAACTTTGGCTTGTATTATTACTTGTATACTTGCATTATATTGTCTGAAGCTGGCTTTCTCTGACCATTTTCCAACAGTCTTTTGGGGAAGGAGAGAAAACAGAAGATGTAAACAAATTGAGTGCCAACCAATGCACTAGCAAAAGGAGGAGGCAGTAGGAGTCATAGTGAAAGCTGATGGATGGGGAGAGATGGTAAGAATAGGAAGAAAAAGAAGATAACCTGTCAAAGGTATCTGTATTTGTTCACTGCCTTTCACCTATAAAAATGCCGGTTTCCAAATACTGATGTCAGCGTTCACAAATGCATTATGGTCCTTTCACATTGGAGCTGATCTGACCTTCGACCTCACAACAACAGCCAGCTGCATCACCAGAGCTTTAAAAAGAAAGGGTCAGATAAATATTGCATGGACACTGAATGTCTTTCAACTCATGGGAAGAGAGAATTTTCTGCCCACCATGTTTTAAAGGGTAATAAAAGGCTCAAACTTAGCATCAAGCTAAAGAACCTACAAAAACCCGAAACTCCTGAATCCATGCAACGACAGTTTATTTAATAATTACAACAAAGCAAAGACAGCAGGAAGAGGACAGCCAAACAAACCACTGCTGGAAAAAGCTGCAAATTTACAAGTCACACATTTATGAAAAAACAAAAAAAACAAAAAAAACAGTTTGTTAAACATGTCAAATTTATGAGAAAAAGTCAGCTTTATATGGAGAAAAGGTGAAAGCATTATGCCACTGAGACAGCCCTTTTAAGAGTTTTTAATGATCTTCTTTTAGCTGTTGATTCTGGCAGTTCTGCTGTTGTAGTGCTTTTAGACCCGTCTGCTGCCTTTGTTACCATGGATCATCAGATTCTTTTGTCACAACTTCAACAAGTCGTTGGTATCGAAGGCATGGTTTAACTCTTATTTGACAGACAGGAGTTTTTTAGTTAATGTAGGTATGTTGTCTTCTGCAGCAGCTCCTCTTACTTGTGATGTTCCTCAGGGGTCTGTTTTGAGGCCAATCCTGTTCTCCTTATACATGTTGCATTTAGAGTCCACTTTCAGAAAATATAATGGCCCCCATTTGTCGTGGGCAGCGAGAGCGCGCTCCCTCCTTCCCGTTCATCTCTCCTCAGGTCATCACTACACCTGAGTGAGAGGACGCACCTGCGCCCTCTCATCAGCCAGCATTTATAAGGAAGCACTCTTCAGTGACTTGACGCTGGCTCATCTGGGTATACTGCCTGAACAAGACAAGCAAGTATACTGTATAAGTAAGTAAGTAAAATTTATTTATATAGCACTTCTCAAAGAATCAAAGTGCTTCACAATAAAATAAAACACAATCACAAATACAATAAAAGCATTAAAACAAGTATAAAGACATTAAAAGCATAAAAACCATAATCTATAATCAAACTTTTTTGACTTTGATTGAATTTTGGTGCCACTGCCTGAAAGGCTCTATCACGTTGAGTTTTAAAATGAGTTCGAGGGACAGCCAGTAAAAGTTGATCCAAGGATCTCAGAGACCATGAGGGGTTGTACACTTTAAGGAGCTTGGTGATGTATTTAGGGACCTGGTCACGAATATCTCTAAAAACAAGAACTAAAATTTTAAACCGGTGAAGTGCTGCTAAAACCGGTGTAATGTGAGCCCTTTTCTTAGTGCAAGTTAAAAGTCTAGCAGCCGAATTTTGAACAACCTGGAGGTGCTGAAGATGCTTTTGGCTCAGACAGGTAAAAAGACCATTAAATAGTCTAAGCGAGAAGAAATAAAAGCATGTATGATCATCTCAAGTTCCGCCTTTGACACCAGGGTTCTCAACTTAGAAATATTCTTCAGATGGAAGAAACAATTTCTAATTGATTAATGTGGTGCTCAAGAGACATAGCCGAGTCAAAACTAACACCAAGACTCGATGAGTCTTCGGAATCTTCATTATTAACCTGTGTTCTCTCTCCTCTCTTCAGGTTGCTGCCATCGTGCGGGTGTGTCTCCAGGACTGCACGCGCTCTCCTGCCACATCTTCGCCCATCAACGGCACACAACTTCCACCCGGTCAGGCACCACCAGCTCCACTCCCCTCACCCAGGAGCAATTACCACGTAAGTGGTAATTTGGCCAGCCCATTTTCCCCATGTTCCTCCTACTCACAGCTCTCGTCTTCTCTCCACAGGCTATTTCCTCTGGTGAGTGACCATTTCTGTAGCTGTGGGTTTATTTGACATTAATAACTAGAAAAGCACTCGGAGAGCGCAGACCTCCGCCAAGCGCCACAGTTCCCCCCCATACAGTGTTTGTGTGTACGTTTTCAGATTCCTTGACCATGAAAACATATGACTAGCAATTGGATTGACAATGATAGGATTAGTGGTTCAGTGGTTATTTATGAAAATGGCATTTTCCATAATGGCGGCCACAGTTCCCCCCATACAGTGTTTGTGTGTATGTTTTCAGATTCCTTGACCATGAAAACATATGACTAGCAATTGGATTGACAATGATAGGATTAGTGGTTCAGTAGTTATTCACGAAAATGGCATTTTCCGTAATGGCGGTTTTCTTCTGGACGGTGATTGGGATCACCACCAAAATGTAATCATCTGTAGGATACCCCATTTCTGACAATCTGAAAATTTCATGAAAATCCGTCCATAAGTTTTTGTGTTATCTTGCTAGCAAACAAACAAAAACAGACAGACAGACAGACAAACCAACGCTGATGATCACATAACCTCCTTGGCGGAGGTAAAGATCTCAAATGTGTTTGTTGTTTGATTGCTCCTTTTGTTGCTGTATGGCGCATGTGGGCTGATTGTGATAACAATCATGACAGAATGAGCCAGCCCTGACCTCGGCTCAGCAGGTGCAACAGCGGGGCAATCAGCTACGGATCGCTTAGAAGCGACTGAGCATCAAATTGCCGTGATGTCCCAGCAGCTGCAGACTATGATGCAGCAATTGGGTACCATCACGCAACATTTGGCCAATGCGGCTCCGCCGGCTCCTCCTCCTCAGCCTGCTCCCGTTGTTCAGCCTCCGGTGCGCCATACTACCTCCGTTCCCACACCTGCCCCATACGCGGGGGAGGTGGGGAAGTGTAAGGAGTTTCTCCATTAGGTACGGATGTATTTGGAGCAGGTTGGGGGAGGGTACCCGGGGGATGTTGTGAAAATTCAGTTTTTCACATTACTGCTATGGGACCGAGCCCTTAGTTGGGCTTGGGCCATGGCAGACAGCCCGGAAGGGCGGGGTTACACGTTTGAGCAATTTGTGATCACTTTCTCGTGCGTTCGACCACACAGAGTCAAGGGAACATCAAGAGCCGCCTTATGACTCTCTGCCAGGGCGCTCGGTCCGTGGCCAAGTACTCGGAGTTTTGGGTCGAAGCGGTGAACTCGGGATGGAATGAAGTTGCGTTACGCAGCGCGTTTCTCCACGGGTTAAACACCCACCTCCGCGATGACCTGGCGGTTTATGAGGTTTCCAACACTCTCGATGGTCTTATCGATCAGTCTGTGGGCTTAGATAACCGCTACCGTGAGTGCGCGAAGGAGCAACAGTCCTCTTGCCTGTCTGCCGAGCGGGTGCCCACTGCGGTGACTGACACTGGGGGGGCTGGTCCTCCTTCCGAGCCGATGGACCTCAGTCGGTTCCAATTGACCGACGATGAGCGCCGGCGAAGGAGAAAGGCTGGCGCGTGCATGTACTGTGGTTCTGTGAAGCACAGTCGGGACGAGTGCCCCCAGTGGCCAAAAGACGAGGCCCATCAGTAGCCGTGGGGGGGTCTGGTGGGTGGGACCAAGTTAACCCCCCCGGTAATTTCTCTATTTCGGCCCTCATGCAATTGCCGGGGGTCGAGAGGAGGACGATGGTACCTGTGGATTCAAGGGCAGAGGGCAATTTCGTGTCGGCCTGGTTCGTTCGGGACTTGGGTATTCCCACACTCAAATTGCCCCAACACCAGAGAATAACCACCATATCTGGCTGGGAGGTTACTGTAGTCACCAAACGCACGGCGCAGATCACCATCCTTCTTTCCAGGAATTATTGGGAGGAACTCACGTTCCTAGTTCTCCCAATTTCATCTTCCCTGATGATCCTTGGCTATCCATGGCTCCAGAAGCAAAACCCCATTATAAACTGGGGGCAAAGTTCCATCTCCTCCTGGAGCCCATTTTGTTTGGCTAACAGTTTACGTTCAGCTGAATGTTCTCCATCTCTCCCCGTCTCTCTCCCTCCGGTCGAGCTGGTGGACCTCAACCTCGTGCCCCGAGCATACCACGATTTGGGGGAGGTCTTCAGCAAGTTGAGAGCGCTGTCGCTTCCGCCTTATTGCTCTTATGACTGTGCTGTGGACCTCATCCCGGGGGCGAGGCTGCCGTCCAGCCGACTCTACAGTATTTCTGGTCTAGAGAGGGAGGCAATGGAGAAGTGCATAAAGGAATCGCTGAACGCTGGCCTTATTTGGCCATCCTCGGCTCCTCTTGGGGCCAGGTTCTTCTTTGTGGGGAAGACGGATGGCTCGCTGCACCCGTGTATTGACTACCAGGAGCTCAATGCAATTACAATAAAGGACAAATATCCCATGTCCTTGATCAACTCCACATTTGAACTCCTTCAGCGCTCATGGGTGTTCACCAAATTAGATTTGCACAATGCCAACCATCTTATCTGCATTTATGAGGGGGACAAGTGGAAGACAGTGTTTAAGACCCACCAGGGGCAGTTTGAATATTTGGTGATGCTGTTTGGGCTCACCAATGCCCCTGCTGTCTTCCAACGGTTAATTAACGATGTCCTCCGCGATATGCTGTACTAATTTGTGTTTGTCTATTTGGATGATATTTTGATTTTCTCCCGCTCGCTAGAGGAACATGAAGTCCATGTAAGAGCCGTCCTACAAAGGCTCTTGGAGAACCAGCTCTATGCTAAGGCCGAGAAATTTGAGTTCTCCACTAATTCCACCACCTTGTTGTGCTTCGTAGTGGCTGAAGGGAGACTGATTGCCGACCCGGCCAAGGTGAGGGCAGTGCTCGAATGGCCAACTCCCCACTACCGTAGGGAGCTTCAATGCTTCCTTGGGTTTGCAAACTTTTATCGGTTTATTTGGAACTATAGTGGGGTAGCACTGCCCTTAACATAGCTGACCTCCGTTAAGGTCCCCTTTTGGTGGACTGAGGCAGCTGAACAGGCCTTTTCCAAATTGAAAGGCCTGTTCACCAACACACCCATCTTGGCTCAGGTCGACACAGCTCCAGTTCATCCTCGAGGTGGATGTGTCTGATTCGGGGGTGGGCGCTGCCCTCTCGCAGCACGCATTCTCCGACCAGAAGCTCCACCCGTGTGCGTTTCTCTCGTCGGCTTACGTCGACCAAGGGGAAACGCAGGGCTGCTCACCATTAAGTTGGCGTTGGAGGAATGGAGGCATTGGTTAGAGGGGGCTATTCACCCCATTGTCGTGTGGACCGACCACAAAAACCTAGAGTATTTGTGGTCGGCCCACTTACTTAATGCCATGCAGGCTCGTTGAGCCCTATTTTTTCAGAAGGTTCAACTTCAACATCACTTTCCCGCCTGGATCTCAGAATACCAAGCAGGACACGCTATCGCGCCAGTTGGATTCCAAGGAGATAGCGCCCCTTCCCACCCCATTCTTCCCTCTTCCTGTGTCCTTGGAGCCCTTACGTGGGATATTGAGTGGAGGGTCCGTCAGGCCCAGTCTCAGGATCCTGTACCAGCAGGGTGCCCCTGGAACCGCCTGTACGTCCCAGCTGCCCTCCGCAGTGATGTCATCCAGTGGGGTCACACCAGCTGCTTTGCCTATCACCCTGGGATCACCCGCACCACGGACCTAATTCGGCGGTTGTTCTGGTGGCCCAGGCTGCGGCGGGACGTGCAGGAGTACGTGTGGGCCTGCCAGACCTCTGTCCGGGGCAAGTCGGACTCCTCCTCCCTGGCTGGACTTCTCCATCCTCTGCCCATCCCTGGTCGCCCGTGGTCTCACATTGCTCTGGACTTTGTGACAGGACTCCCCCCCCCCCACACACGGAAAGACGGTCATCCTCACCATCGTGGACCGCTTCTCCAACGCTGTGCACCTGGTGGCCCTCCCCAAACTCCCCTCAGCCTTGGAGATGGCTACCCTTCTCACCGAGTAGGTGATCTGCCTCCACGGCATTCCTTTGGACATTGTGTCTGACCGGGGCCCCCAGTTCACGTCCCAGGTTTGGCAGGTCTTCTGCCGGACTCTGGGCACCACTGGGAGCCTCTCTACTGGAAACCATCCTCAGAGCAACGGGCAGGCTGAGCGCACCAACCAGTCCTTGGAGGCTACTCTCCGATGTGTAGCAGCCGAGAATCCCGCCTGGAGCACGCACCTGACCTGGGTGAAATATCCATGTGAAATGTCCACGCTCGCCGGTGTTGGCGCCTCTGGAGGTTCTCGCCCGCTCTGCCGAGCGCAACCGGGCCATGGCCGGCAGGAAGCGGGTGCCCACCCCGAAGTATGCTGTGGGACAGCAAGTCTGGCTGGTGGCCAGTCAGATTCCCCTGAAGGTCTGCTCCAAGAAACCGTCTCCCCGCTTCCTGGGAGCTTATACGATCTCCAGAGTGATCAACGACACCTCCGTGCAGCTGACTCTTCTGACCTTAATGGTGAACCAGACCTTCCATGTCTTGCATATCAAACCCCTCTCGGTCAGCCCCGTCCCCCCCACCCCGAAGCCACTTCCTCCTCCCCGGATGCTCAACGGCCACACTGCCTATACTGTCCATCAGATCCTGGATGTTCGCCGTCGAGGCCGGGGTCTGCAATACTTGGTGGACTGGGAGGGCTACGGCCCGGAGGAATGCTCCTGGGTTCCCACATCCAGGGTGCTGGACAAGGACATGCTCCGGGCCTATCACCGAGCCCATCCCAAGAAGCCCTGTGGACTGCCAGGAGGCGCTCCTAGAAGGGGGGCCCTGTCATGGGCAGCAAGAGCACACCTCCTCCTTCCCGTTTATCTCTCCTTAGGTCATCACTGCACCTGAGTGAGAGTATGCACCTGCACCCTCTCATCAGCCAGCGTTTATAAGGAAGCACTCTTCAGTGACTCGATGCTGGCTTGTCTGGGTATACTGCCTGAACAAGACAAGCAAGTATATGACTCACGCAGGTGAAATCGTTAACCTGTGTTCCCTCTCCAGGTTGCTGTCATTATGTGGGTGTGTCTCCAGGACTGCGCGCGCTCTCCTGCCACATCTTCGCCCATCAACGGCACACAACCTTCACCCGGTCAGGCACCACCAGCTCCACTCCCCTCACCCTGCTGGTTTGTCTATTCCCTGCTGGGGCCCTACCAGTTCTCCTTCGGCGCTCATGTAAGTGGTAATTTGGCCAGCCCATTTTCCCCTTACTCTGAGATCACACACAGCTACAGAAATGGTCACTCGCTAGAGGAAACAGCCTGTGGAGAGAAGATGAGAGCTGTGAGTAGGAGGAACAAACGTCTGTTTGATTGATCCTTTTGTTGCTGCATCATGCATGTGGGCTGATTGTTATCACAATCATGACATTTTGGTGATCATCTGGATTTTTCTGCCAGACCTTCCTCCGTACGTCAGCTTTATTGTTAGTTTCTGTCAGCACATTGTCAGTTTTTTTACACTTTGCATCATGCCATCTAATTACCAGTAGACAGTGTGCCTGCGATGCACTGGCAGACAGAGGCTCATTTCAAAGAGGTGTGGCGGCACGCAATCTAATGCACATTACTATTATAATGCATGTCATGGCAATCCGCTTTTGATCAGGAATAAGGAGGTCTATCACATTGTTTAATGCTATTTCAGTGGCGTGTTTTGAAATCGCGCAGCTCCAGAGCTCATGAGGAAACAGCATGCACCGAGATCTTTTGTCACCAAATGTTCGATTCTAAAATAATGGAGAGCTTTCTCTGTGAGCATTCAACTGAACTTTGAGTTCACATTCCAATTTATATCCTAGCCGTAGCCTGCCTGACATCACTCATTCCCCCCCACCCCGGCGGGGCTACGGCAAAGTCCAATTCCCGTACATAACACAAAGTATTCCTGCCATCCATTTAATGCAAAGAGGCACATTATCTAAAGTGAACTGTGATCATGACAGGTTTTGCGCTGACCAAAGCTTGTGCATGTGAGCCAGAATGCATGCGATAGTAATGTTGCTTGGTAATAAGGAAAACATGAATCATAGTTGATGCCCAGTTATGTTAGAACAAATGGGGAAGAATGCTGAGTTGAAAAATCAGATGAATGGCGGTTTCATGTAGTGTAGAACTTCAGGAAAAGAGGATGATTCCTGTGCAAACTTTCATAAACTTTCATTAACGATGGTGTGGAAGTCGCTCCTGGCCTGTAGGGAGATGGAGTGCTCTCTCTCCTGTTGTTTTGGTTGACCAAGGGTCTCCCCCGTCTCGTGCAGGTGTCTTCTGAGGTTTGCAGCTCTCTGTCCCAGTCCCTCCCAGGCAGGAGGGAGGAAGGAAATCTGGCACAGCTTCCTATCCACCGCCGTATTACAACTCTCTCCATTAAAATGAAGGAAAACAAATGGGCGTGTGCATCATGGAGCCACCTATGTTTCTTCAGTACCAGGACGCGCCAGCCATACCATGAACGCGCTGGAAAAGAATGTTTGAGGTATATGTGACAGCGGCTGGACTGTGATATTACCGAAGAGAGGAGGAGAAGCTTGTTGGTGCACCATCTGGGCACGGAAGGGCAGCACATTTTCTTTGGGCTATGTGGTGACAGCTCGCTGGAAGAAGGCTTGCTGCAAATGGACAACACTTTTGGTGACCACTCTGTCACCGAAAGAAGGTATGAGTTTTTCGACTGTCAACAGCGAGCTGGTGAGTCCACTATGATTTATCATGGAGCTGCGCAGCCTAGTGGGAAAATGCACCTTTGGGCTGCTAGCTGATGAGCTAGTGAGGGACAGACTAGCTCATGACACAAACAATTCATGGCTGGGGGATATGGTAAGGCTAACCTGACAGATTATCACTTCCGCCTCTCAGAGAGAGCAGTCGCTTCTGCTCCTGCTCCTCCCCCCCTGCTTCACCCCTGACTGGATCCCAGCTTGCTATTGTCTGTGTCTGCGTGGCTTTCTACTGGTGATTCATCCTAACGAAAAATGGATTTAATAAGCTGGGCTTTGAACACAATCGACACTGTCTTTTCAACGAGGAAATCGGGTCCGGGGGAGCCCATCTGTCCTGCAGGTACTGCTGCTGCGGGTTACATTAGAGACACATATAATTGGAAACTTATGTGTCTGTGCGACCTTTCAATTGAAGATATAGAAGATTTATATCTATTTGGCGTGACGGTCTCAGGACTTCTTCTGATCGGCTTAGGAACAGTCCTGGTGTACCGAAATTTGAAGAAGATGGACAGAGCTTATCAAAAAGCTGACCCCGCGAAGCTCTTTCATCAATTCGACCAGCTGGTGAGGACTCTGATAGCAGCTAATGGAGAACTGAACAGGAAAATGGAAAACATCACGGTGATTAATGGAGAACTGAACAGAAAGTTGGAAAACATCACGGTGACGCTGAGAGCACTCCAGGATATGATTTCAAAGCCTGGCAACGATGCGAATTATGGAAATTACGGAGCGCTGAACCCGTAAGAGATGCAAAATTTTTCTCTGATAGTCAACGTTCATTCGATTTGACCTGTTTTTCACTTTCGGCGCCCCTCAGCATTCAGTCCCTCCAGGATGAATTATCAGTATAAATGTTGACTCTTCTTTTCATAGACATCTGGCGTTCAGTATCTGAACTCAAGGACAGCCGGGCGTCTGACTCAGAGAATTTCCATCTGCCGTGCTCAAGGACATGTGCCTCTGACTTTCAGACACTAGTCATAACATCTGCTGAGAAAGAGATCTTTGCTGCCCACCAGTAGCTGATATCTGACACACTGCACCCAACACATATACAGACACACTGACCCATTTATACTGACGTAAACACAAATCCCACACCTGCTCTCTCGACTATTTGTGTATCAAGTGTGATTATTGTCTGCTAATTGTGCATTTGAGGTTTTTTTTCTGAGTGATCATAATTTGGCTCACTGTGCATGAGCGATATTCTGAGAACTATGTTTTTTCTCTCTGCCTAATGTTTTTATTCCTTGACCCTTGCTCTCTTTATCCCTCTTATCTCTGACAGGTGCCTAGTTATGGCGGCTGCGTCATTGGATGCGCCTATCAGGCGCGCCCAGTGTCAAGTCAAATTCCTCGTATGTTTACTTGTTTACTTGTAGATGTGCTTGGCAATAAACTTTATTCTGACTCTGATTCTGATTCTGATCTTTAGACAAGGTGTTGGACTTGATGAAACAACAGGAGTCCGCAGCCCTGCAGAAATTAATTACGTCAGCTAACGAGGGGCTGGCGGTCCATGATTCCCCGCCAGGAACGACGGTTAGCATGCTAACTGGGCCCCGTAGGCAGGCTAACAGAAAGAAAAGGCGGACAAAGGCACGAAACAGGGCTCACGAGGCATTCACGGGTCCAGTAACAGCGGAATCCAGTGACAATGGATGGGTGTGTTGCATGTGTGGGAAAAGGGCCACTTAAGTGGCATGTCCTTCAGCTCAACGGACTCGACGTGCCCCTTATGGTGGATTCAGGGGCCAGTAGATCCATCCTAAGTTTGGACACACTGAAGAGTCTGTTCCCAGCGAAGACTGTCAAGGCAGGGGCAGTGAAGATGTTCGACTATGAAAACGCCACCATGCCCGCCATCTCAATTTCTGTGTGACCAGTGACGTGCTGGCTGAAGATGGTGCCCAGGTTCACTTTCCAGGTGGCACGCCAGGGGGCGGACTTGTTGGGAATCAACCTGTTGGGGGAGCTGGGTTTCTCTCTATGGGACCCGGAGGGCTCTACCGTGCTGATGGTATACACTGACTGGCAACTCTGCCAGCTGGCATTTTTGGGCCTGGGTCGTATAGGTGTTTTCTACCATTGCCCTCTGGCGGATGAGACCGTGACACCTACAATTCAACCGTTGTGGCGCCTTCCCCTTGCGCTGCGTGATGAGGTCTCGGCGGAGCTGACGAGGTTGCTGGAGTCCAGAATCATTGAGAAGGTGGATGCCTCACCGTGGATTTCCAACCTGGTGGTGGCAAAAATGAAAGGGGGGCATCAGGCCATGTATAGACCTCAGAGTGGTGAACAAGGCGATCATCCCAGACAGGTACCCCCTTCCAACCATGGAGGAACTCATGGCAACATTTAGTGGATCCCAGGTATTCATGAAGCTGGACCTCCAACAGGGCTACCTCCAGGTGCCGCTTCACCTGGACAGCAGGAACCTGACAGCGTTTGTGACCCACATGGGTTTTTATTTTTTTGGTACACCAGGATGCCATTCGGCCTGAGCTCCGCCCCCAGCTGCTTCCAGAAAGTGATGCCGACAATGTTGGCATTCCTCAAGGGCGTAGTGGCCTACTTGGATGACACTGTGGTGCATGGCACGTCAAGGGAAGAGCATGACGAAAGACTGGAGAGTACTGGCCATGCTTCAGGACTATGGAGTTACTCTGAATGGTGAAAAATGTCTCTTCGCGGTGGACACCATTGAGTTTGTGGGGTTTCAGCTGACAGGAAGAGGGCTCCAACCGTTACACTCAAGTGTGGAGGCAGTCCTACGCATTCCGGATCCTTCCACTCCTGCCCAGATCTCATCGTTCCTAGGCATAGTGAACTTTTATGGGCGGTTCATCCCTCACTATTGGAAACGATCGTGCCTCTCTGGGCTCTGTTGAAGCAGGGCACACCGTTGGAGTGGACCCCAGCCTGTTCAGCGGCAGTCTCCAAGCTCAAACTACAGCTCACCTCCCCATTGGTATTGGCACATTTTGACCTTAATCTCGAGACTGTAGTGACCTGCAATGTGTCTGGTTCCCGCACTGGGGGCAGTCATGTCACAGGTACAGGGTGGCACGGAACGATCAGTGGCGTTCGCGTCAAAGTCCCTCTCAGCAGCGGAACAAAAACTACGCTGTGGATGAGAGGGAGGCACTTGCATGCGTCTGGGCATGTGAGAGGTGGCATATATACCTCTATGGGCGCCATTTCACCTTACGGACAGATCACCAGGCGCTCACAACCCTGCTGGAGATGTCAGGGTCGAGACACAGGCTCCTGAGGATCCAGAAGTGGTCTGAGAGACAGAGCTTACAACTTCACCACTAAATTCACCCTGGGCAAAGACAACATAGTGGTGGAACTCCTGTCCCGAGCCACAGCTGACGCTCCCTAGCCAGATGACAGCGACACTGACCCGGCTGAAGGGGACTTGATTAACGCGTTGTGCGGGTTTCTCCAGGTGGTCATTTCCCCCCCAGGAGCTCAGGGAGGAGTTAGAACGGGACGCAGTTATGGTGAAATTGTGTGCAGTGATCAGGGAGGGATGGCCAGGGAGGGTGCAGGATGAGCTGGCACCCTACCACCATTTCAGGGACAAATTGAGCTGCTGGAACGAGGTGTGTGTAGCCAGAGGTCAGTGTGCCCTGATCCCGTCATCGCTGAGGGCATGTGTCCTGCCAATGCTGCATGAAGGCCACCTGGGGGTGGTTAGAGTGAAACAACGTAGTAGGAAGTCAGTCTGGTGGCCGGGTATTGACAAAGATGTTGGGGCTATGGTGAAACACTGTGTACCATGCCTGGAGAGCGGCAAGACTGGCGGATCTCCTCTCCCACCACTACGGCTAGTACCATACCCGGGAGGGCGTTGGAGGCACGTCGACCTGGACATCTGCAGTGAACTCCATTTGACACCTTCAAATAACCGGTTCCTGTTAGTGGCTTATGATGTGTTTTCAAAGTGGCCGGAGGTGCTCTCTACTAACTCGGTCACAACAGAAGTGGTCACAGGGTTCCTGACATCTGTTTGCTAGGTGGGGAACCCCAAACACACACATGACAGACAATGGCCTGCAGTTCACATCAGGGGCATTTGAGGGGTTTGAGCAGCAAGGGCATGGAACATAAGACAGCATTCTATCACCCACAGGCCAATGGTGGGGTCGAACGGTTTAGTAAGACCTTAAAGAACAGACAGAGCCCATCTGGCAGACGGCTTCACCTTCTCGGATGCCCTCCAAAACACACTGCTCCACTATAGAGCGTTGGTCCATGCCACGATGGGCTGTTCCCTGGCGGCTCTCATGCTGGGGCGAGAGCTACCTTTGCCGGTGAACCGATTGAGACCACTGATGATGCTTCTTCAAAGAGACATGGAAGCAGTAAGGAGCAGGGTCGCTGGTCAGCAGCTTAAGATGAAGCACAGGTTTGACAAGAAGCACAGGGCAAGGGACCACGGCCTGGGAAATCAGATCAGGTATGGATCAAGCACCCGGTCTGAGCCCACAAGCTACAATCACTATGAATGGGACCACGACAGATCGCGAGGCAGAGGGGCCCGGACACATTTGAACTCGACGACGGGTCTAGGTGGCATTCCAGCAGACTGAGACATTCCTTGCCTGGACAGAGGAGTTTGGACACTACTGGGCATCTCGGTGAGAGCTGGGACTGGGGGGGTCCCAAGTGGTGAGGACTTGCAGGCCAGACCGACGGTGCCAGGTGCAGGGTCCCCTCCTAGGGGACACCCGGCTAGAGTGTGTCAGCGGCCTAAATACCTTGATGACTTTGTTGTAAAGACTAATGTATAGTGCCGGTTCGGACTAGCGGCAGAATAACCTGCTCCAACTTTGCAGGGTGTCCTGGCAGTCTACCTAGGCGCCCGCAGGTGTTCACTTGTTTATAGTTCAGAGAAAAAAAACGTGTATACCTGTGTTGATTGTTTCATAATCTTATGTTTGTTTATTGCATAAAGGGATGGGTTCTGGAACTTGTGGGGGGGGATGGTTATGTATGGGAATTGGACTTTGGGGTTTGCCGTAGCCCTGCCGGGGTGGGGGGAATGAGTGACGTCAGGCAGGCTACGGCTGGGATACAAATTGGAATTTGAACGCAATAAAGTTCAGTTGAATGCTCACAGATTCTAAAATAATGGAGGATGGAGAGCTTTCTCTAACACTTTGGATTGGATTATCCTAAACACAGCTCTGAATAATTAAGCCGTCCTCTTTGAGTCATGCACCAGAGGAAAGTTCAGTTCTACACTGTTGTGATAAGGAAATGAACTTGGAAACGCCCATAAACATGTTCTGCGTCAGTGACAACTGACTGACCGACTGTGTTGTTGTAATACAGCCCAACATTTCATTTCATTGCTTTGCCAATGACATTCAGGTCTATATGCCCTTCACATCAGACAGCAGTGATTCATTACAGCCTCTGCTGTCTAAGCGACAAAGACAAACAGTGGTATTAGAGCGCTGCAGTCCATAATCAGTTATCTGAGGAACAGGGTGCATTTACGGGTGATTTCATGTTTATTTTGCATTTACAGCAGGGCAAAATCTAATTTTCTGCCAGGGTGCAAAGTGCAAAGAGGAGGTCCTAATGCTGTTAATTATTCAGAGGTGTGTTTGGGGAGAAACATGAAATAAACCAATCACTGTCTTTGCCCTCATTCCCTTTAATAAACAGGGGTACGAGATCAAAGGCTTAATATCAATGTGACAGTGTTTAAATGGAGGAAAAGTACTTTTTCACTGAGGACAATGCGGGCTCGTTCACAAAGTGAAAATACATTTAAGAGGAAGGAGCCTTTTAACCTCCTTGATCATAATTGTGCACGGATGAGAGCAATTCACATATTATGCCAGTCTCTCTTTGTCCGTGATTTTAACACAGTTGTAAAATAACCTTCAGTTATATTATTCATCCGAACTCCTCTTTTAAACTGAGAAAGAAGAGCTGCTCTTCTTGGCCGAGAGCATTTGATTACCTCCTCTGTGGAATACAAAATTGCTGTGTTTTAACTCAAAACAACTGTTGGGATAGGTTCATTTCGACTTATTCTGTTAAAAGAATGACAGAAAATGAAGTAAAATTGTAAAAACTCATTAGATAATGATAAATGTTTTGTGCTTACCTACTGGCTCTTCTCCAGGGCTGTGGTGACAGCTCTTTTTCTGGTAGGGCAGACTGGTTTTGCTGTGATCTGGTAAATTAAGAAGAGGACTGAATCATAAACCCACACTCCTTTTTTTTTCCTCTGTGTAGTGAAAAACTCTGCTGTGGCTATTTAACTGTCCTCATTTAACAGAAAATGACAGCTAAATGCGTTTTTCATTAATCAGAATGCATGATCGCAAATGGACATGATACTTACTACTTACTGTCTTTTTATGCCCATAAAATCCACTACCGTGGGTTGGACATTTGCATGGCGCTGTAGAGCTTGAAAGCTGTCTTCCATTTTGCGCGATCCTGCACATCCGTCGCCTTTAGGCTAGTCTGCTTCAGTTCTTTGGTAACTGTCCTTCCACGTTTTCTTCGGTCTGCCTCTGCCTCTTCGTCCCACTACCTCAAGGATTAAGATGTTATTTGTCCATTAGGTGCTTCATTGGGCATGGCCTCACAGATCTTGAAACTTCCATCACATGTAGGTGTCTTCAATGATTTGGACAAGTCTTGCACAAAGGTCTCGGGTGCCGATGAGATCACCAGGCTTCGCACTGCATATCCAACGAAGCATAGTTCTTTCGTTCCTTTCTATTCTTGCTATGTCAGATGCCTTTAGAAGCCAGCACTCACTAGTATATACTGTAGCATAGCAGCTCTGATACAAGTGTTGTAAATCCTTCCACGGGTGGTGAGAGAGACAAGACCCTGGATGACAAAAAAGGCAGGAGCTCCATTAACTTGGCCCATGAAGCCCTCACTCTAGTGGTCATAGCGGCTTCACATTTCCCACCAGCACAAATGGTATCACCTAGGTAGCAGAAGGAGTCAACCACCTCCACACTTTCCTTGTTCACTGTGATATGGTGACACACACACGACAGATTAGTGGACAGAATACTTAGTCTGAAAATGTTAAAAGATAAACCTTCTGTGACAGACAGCATCCCACTATGCCTCCCCTGGGCACTGCATCCACATACTTCTTGTTCATTCATTTCCCTACAAAATAAATACCGTTGGAGTCTATAGTTTAGGCATTAATGTAAGTTCACAATTAAAATGAAAATATGGGTGGAATAAAAAATTATTAACTATTAAAAAAAATTAAGTGTATCATATTATAATTAAAATGATGGGCGATCCCAGCGTAGGCTGTATTTTCTCATGAGCTCCAGCATTCCATGGCTGTGCAATTTCAAAACATGATAAAAGTAATAAAAGAATTATATACAACAGACCTCCTTATTCCTGATCAAAAGTGCATTGTCATAAAATGCACCAAAATACAGATGCGTATAAGATTGCACGCTGTCACACCTCTTTGAAATGAGCCTCCTCCTCCCAGCATGAAGCCAGCACATGGCCTAAACAATGCGCTGACAGAAACCAATAAAAACACTGGAGTAAGGTGGGAAGCATGGCACAAAAATGCTCTTTTGATCCTCATAATAGACCTTAAACTTCCTTATGACATGTTTCGGGACCCAGGAGACAGACACTGACACGGGCAGATAGTGACAATAATCTTTATTAAAGTGAGAGAGTGTGTAGTGCAAGTGTGAGTGCGTGGATAGAGTTCTGGTCACTGGAGCTGAGCGCCCTGGACGGAGACCCGGCAACCCTGGAACATACAAGCCCAAACAATTACTTTTGTCCCACGCAAGTGACAAGCTACTAGTAGCGAGGCTTACTTGGTTGTAGCACAGGTTTCGTCCTGCTGAGAACCAGCGGCCGTGCAACATGGAGGTGAAGGTGTCCGTGAACGTGCTGGGGCTTCCACCCGTGGCTGTGACAAAGACAGTTCTTCCCGAGATACCGGCTGTGATCCCACAGACCGGGACGATGACAATCCAGATGATGACGAGGTGAGTGATTCCACAGAACGTGGTGACGATGAAACAACTGATGCTGATGACAGTAACTCCACTGATAATGGTGGCCAATACTCCTGCAACTGATACAGTAATAGTTCTGGAATTTGAGGAGCAAGACGTACTGGTAGACGTGGTGGTAGCGAACCGCTACGTGAGCGTGTTGGTGTTACCCCGTCAGCTGGGGCCGCAGGTCCGCCGCCAAGGGGGTCCACCTGTGCACAGGGGTTAAGGTTAGGAGTAGAGTAACAGATGGTTCTCTTACGTGTCTGACTCTGAAGAGAAGTCCTAGATGAGGTAAGAGAAGTTCTTGACGAAGCCAGAGAAGTTCCTGACAAGATGAGAGAGAATCCTGACGAGGCCAGAGAGCGAAGTTCAGGTTCTTTCTCCGACGAGGAGGACAGACGACTCCGTGCCGGGCTGTCAGCAACGCTGGCTTTTAACAGCTGTTGATTAACACCTGTTGGTCTGTGCGCAGCTGGAGTTAATGATGCCAATGACGGCCCAGAGGCCGCCATGACACCTTAACCTCAATGAAAATAAAACTGAGGTCATTTGTTTTGGAAAAATTAACCAGATCGGCAATCATGCTAGCATTCTTGGACCTTTGGCCCCCTATAGTCACACTGCAGTCACAAACCTGGGTGTCATTATTGATTTCTCTTTTAAAATGGATAGGCAGATCAACAGGGCAGCACGGTGGTGCAGTGGTTAGCACAGTGGCAGCACAGCAAGAAGGTCATGGGATCGATTCCACCCTTGACCATCGTGGGTTCGATCCCACCCCCAGACCATCGGTGACCCTTCTGTGTGGAGTTTGCATGTTCTTCCCGTGTCTGCGTGGGTTTACTCCGGGCACTCCGGTTTCCTCCCACATGCCAAAAACATGCAAGTTAGGTTAATTGGCATCAAACTGGAGATTCTAAATTGTCCTTAGGTATGGATGTGAGAGTGAATGGTTGTCTGTCTCTCTGTGTTGGCCCTGCGATGGACTGGCGATCTGTCCAGGGTGTACCCTGCTTCTCGCCCAAAGATGCTGGGATAGGCTCCAGCCCCCCCCGCGACCCGAAAGGATTAAGCGGTAGAAGATGGATGGATGGATGGAGGCAGATCAACTGCTTGCAATCAGGCCAAAATGCAGCAGCTCAGCTTTTAGCTGGTATCAAAAAGACTGAACATATCTCTTATCCCTTCACTGGCTTGGCGTCCATTTTAGAACTGATTTTAACATTTTATTGTTTACTTTTAAGGGTTTAATTTGATTTTTACCATCTTATTTGTCAGAACTTCTTTCCATTTATTTGCCTGTAAGAGCACTGAGGTCAACCAACTAGATGCTCTTAGATGTCCCTGAATCAAAGTTAAAACAGAGGCAATCGAGCATTCACAGTAGCTGCTCCAAGACTGTAAGAGTTTACCTGTACACATATGCACTGCTGAGTCATTTGTTATGTATGGGATTTGGGTGTCTGGGATACCGTGCCCACCCACAGGGTGACGTCAGGCGGGCACGGCCCACTCTGTATATAGTTGAGTGTTCTGTCTAATAAAGTTCAGTTGGATGTCCCTCAAGAAGCTCTCCGCCTCGTGTCATTTTCACGGTATAACATTTGGCGACGAGGAGACTAATGGGAGCTTGCTGGCTTAATCAGCGACTGTTGCCGTTTCTGGAGAACCCGGGTAAGCCGTTAATTTCGTGGCCGCAGTGGAGATGGGAATTTGAAGAGTATGTCGACTCGCTGGGTTTCCCTCGCCTTGACGGGAGACAGTGGAAGGCCCTCCTGGCCTGTAACCTCGGCGAGGAGGGCCGAAGGATTCTCGACTCACTGGGCGTGGAGTGAGGGCTACGTGGAGGCTGTTGGGCACATGGAGGTGCACTTCACCCACATCTCAGCTAATGGCTCAGTCGGAGCCTATGGACAGGCTAGTTTTGCGCCGAAACAAGGCTAAGGGTGTGAAACTGGGCCTCGAAGCAGAACCGGGGCCACATGTGGAGGAGCCCCTGGCCACTGACGACAGCGAACAAGGTGTCAACATCGCGCGCCCCGAAGGATGGTCTGGACTGCAACGGGTGGTGAAACTGGGCGGTGTGAGGGTGCCCATGCTGCTAGCCACTGCCGCCCCGTGTTCCATCATGAGTGAGGCCTGGGTTTGGAGGCTCACACCCCGACGCCCGGATGTGGCGGAACTGCTGGACAACGAGAACCCCGGGAACGGCAAGATTGTCACGCTAGTGGTGCAGTATGGTGAGAAGACCCTTCCTGCGTTCAGGTTCCAGGTGGCATGCCGGGGCGAAAATGTGATTGGGTGAGATCTGTTTGATGAGCTGGGTTTCACTTTTGAAATCGGTGGACAGACGGTCAGCGGCCCAGGACCGGTTTATGCGGGTCTTGCAGACATGGGTGTGGCCGAGGATCACAGAGTGAAACGGACAGCGAATGGGACACGGGGCGTGACAACAGCTCGGATGATTGAGATGAAATGGAAGATGAGCAGGACCCGGAACTGCCCTCACCCCTCAAGCAGCCAGGACTAGAACGAAGATTGGGAGAGTCTGAGTTAAGCGAGACCAACACAGAGAGCACTGAATGCAGTGGTGAGGAGCCCAGGTCAGTGAGTGGCCCGTGGAGGGTGATTGTGCGTGTCCTGGAGGTGAACAGGAGCCGAATACGGAGGCTAGGCAACGTGACACATGGAACGAGGAGTGGAAAGCTGCGTCGAGGTGTCCGGATTGGAGAACGCTGCCGGTGAGGATGACGCTGTGAACCCCGAAGGTGAGCGGAAACAGCCGGACACGGTGGCAGCAAGCGGCGCTGACGAGCGGGATTTGGCGGTCCTCGGAGCACGACCACAGGGGGTTGAAGTGTTCGGGGCCAAAAGAGAGAGAGTACAGAAGACATGTTAAAGTGTTGTTGTGAACCTGAGTGTTTACATGTTGAATTTTAATAACCAGGATGGTGGTGTGCCTGATTAAGTACTAATGATTTAATGTGCTAATGTTTAATTGGTGTTGGCAGTCCATGTGTCGTCTTAGACACATGGCGCACGCCATGTGTCTAAGACGACAAAACACAACAGCTGCTGTAACCAATTAAACTCATTACAGACGGCCGTCGCCTTCAAACAACACAAAACCAAACTCTTTCAAACTGTCAATCATGCATCTGTACTGTGGAACACGCAAACAAAGCCAAAGGGAATATTTGGAGGACATTTAAACATATGCAGCATCATTTCAAAAACAGAACTGGAACATTTACTCACGGACTCAAATCTGGATTACCTGTGTCTCACAGAAACTTGGATGAACACCATGACTCCTCTATCTGTGTTTACAATCCCTGGATGCAGTGTTTACAGACGAGACCGAGGGAAAGGAAAAGGGGGCAGGGTTTTGATTTACATTAAAGACAGCATTGACAGTTACCAGATAGACACCTCCGATCAAACTCTGGAATGTGTCGGGGTCACATTAAGTCTATCTCCCCAAATGTCATTCATTGTACTCGCTGTGTATCGCCCACCAAATGCAACTAATGACTTTTACTCTGGTTTGGCTGAAATCAAAGAAATATGAAAGAAAGGAAATATTGCTAATGGGTGATTTTAATATAAACTGGCTTGATAAAGCACGAAGGAAAAAGCTGAAAGATATTACCAATTCTACACAAATGACACACTTAATAAATAAACCTACAAGACTGACTAAAAATTCACAAACTTTGATTGACCTAATTTTTAGTAATAAGCCGGATAGGGTAACCAAAACATATAATTTGATAACAGGTTTGTCAGACCATAATCTTACTTTAGTAGCCAGAAAATTAAACAAACTAAGGTATAGGGATCAACAGCAAATTAAAAAAAATCTAAAATTTCTTACATTCCAAAGAAAAATCAAATCTTCCTTGAGAATGACTTAAGCAAAATAAACACAGAGTTTCAAAATGATAAAACCAGTGACCAGTCATGCAGAAATATTACAACAGCTATAACAGATATTATTGCAAAATATACAGAATTGAAACAAAGAAAGTCCAATAAAAAGAGGCTGCCATGGTTTAACACCTCTCTTTGGGGCCTCATGAAACAAAGAGATATGGCCCTCAAAAAATTTCTTAAGTCAGGGCTAACCCCTGATAATTACACTTAAAGAAGCTTGAGAAATAAAGTCACGATACAACTTCAAAAAGCAAAGGCTAACTTTTTTCTCAATATAATAAAGGATGCAAAAGGCAACAATAAACTTATTTGGAGAAGCATGGATAAACTATTGGGAAAAGAAAAACGAAGAAGTGATGACTTAAAGCTAAAAATAAATTCTGTTATCCAAAACAACAACACTGAGCTGGCAAAACATTTTAATGATTATTTTATAAACTCTGTGTCACAACTGGCAAAGAGTTTTTCTAAGCCAAACTGCACTCATGAATTCCACTGTGATGCTCATTCTTTTAAATTGAGTAATGTAGATGAAGGGAATATCTCTAAAATCATATCCAATCTTAACAATAGTAAAGCTAAAGACATATTTTTTTAAAAGACATATCTTTTCCGGTTCCGGCGCCACACGAGTTGGCTGCCTTTTGCAACAGCAGCTCAATTCTGAGTCTTTTTATCTTCCTTCTTCTTTCTGATCCGGTGATAACTTTCTGATCCGGCACACCTTTCACTCTATATATATCACGGACACACAGATCGCCCCAAAGGTCTCCCGAGTCGGCGGACGGAGCCACTGTTTACAGCAGGATACAGCAGGGAAGAGCTAGTTAGCACTCAACCGCCACCCGGTGCTAACGGAGAAACTCGACATACTGGGGAACTGAAGCGAAAACGACGCAGGTGCCGGGCTGGTGTTTAGGCGGCGTGCAAGAAATATAAGACAGAACAATAAAGAGCGATGGCAAGAACCAAGCAGACCGCCCATAAATCTACTGGAGGAAAAGCCCCCAGGAAGCAGCTGGCCACCAAGGCTGCTCGGAAAAGCACTCTGGCCACCGGCGCAGTGAAGAAGCCTCACCATTACAGGCCCGGTACCGTGGCTCTGAGAGAGATCTGTCGCTACCAGAAATCCACGGAGCTGCTCATCCGTAAGCTGCCCTTCCAGCGCCTGGTGAGGGAGATCGCTCAGGACTTCAAGACCGACCTGCGCTTCCAGAGCTCCGCCATCATGGCTCTGCAGGAGGCCAGCGAGGCCTACCTGGTGGGTCTCTTCGAGGACACCAGCCTGTGCGCCATCCATGCCAAGAGGGTCACCATCATGCCTAAAGACATCCAGCTGGCCTGCCGCATCCGCGGAGAGAGAGCTTAGACTTTCTGCTGCACATCCACCAACCACAATGCTCCGCACTGTGTGTCTATATATTTATAGTAATATGTAAATATGTATACTAGCTGCTCTTGTTTTTTCTTGCCTTCTGATTGTTGCTCTGAGTGTTGCTATCCCTGTGCTGTTGCAATCCTGGAATTTCCCCATTGTGGGACTAATAAAGGCTTAACTTATCTTATATTTGGAATGGATACAGCTTTTCTGAAAGAACACAAAGAAATTTTAACACCAGTATTAACAAAAATTATACATCAATCCATAAATGAGTACCTTTCCCACAATTTTGAAAATAGCCATTGTACGGCCAGTGTACAAATCAGGTGATAAGCTCCAGGTTGCAAATTACAGACCCATCAGCGTACTCCCAACCATTTCCAAAGGCTTGGAGAAAGCTGTAGCACAACAGCTGGTGGACCACCTTGACTTCATGGCAGCACTTAACCCCTTTCAGTTTGGTTTTGGGAAAGGATATTCCACTGAAACAGCATGCTGCTATCTATTAGAAAACATTAAATCCAGCCTGGATGGGGGAGGGGTAGTGGGGGCTGTTTTACTTGATTTGCAAAAGGCTTTTGATACAGTTAACCATGAGTTACTTTTAAACAAATTATCTGTTATGACCCGAGCGCCGGTTCTGATCGCGCTCGGGCTAAGTTCTTCTCGCTGCCGGCCTTGACAGCTGCGGGCTGTATTCTGGCCTCACCGGGCTCTTATTGTGAAGGTGCTCGGTGGGGCTTCTGCCTGTCAAGGGCCGGTCAGCTATTTGTCATTACCGTCGTTAGTGCTTCGCCTTTTTAAGCCCGGCATTAGCGACGGTAAGACGCGGGAGTATTGGTCAACATTCAGTCAGTATCCCGTCAGTATTGTCCGAGTGTCCTCGTCCTGCCAAGTCTTGGTCTACGCCTCGTCATGTTGGAGAGCACCGTAAGACCTTCATGTCAGGTCCGTGTATGCAGCTTGTCACAGTTTAGCTCGTAGTGGCTGGGGTTAGCCCTACTAGCCCAAGTCTCGTTTATGTGTGTGTTTGCCCTAAGGGGTTCATAGCTTTGTTTGTCACGTGTGAGAATAAAACTAACATCTTTGCCAAACTCACTGGTGAACTCTTTGGTGTCTCTTGGTGATCCGCGAGGATCACCACATGACATCATCACAATTCTCCCTTCATAAAAATACACAAAATTGGATAAGGTCATACCTCAGTGACAGACAGCAGTGTGTAATTGTAAATAATGTTACATCTCCCTTAAAAGCATGCAGTATGGGTGTACCGCAGGGCTCTATTTTAGGGCCTTTGCTGTTTACATTATATATTAATGATCTCCCATCTGTGTGTAATGCAAATATAATTATGTATGCTGACGACACTGTGGTATATACTCATGGTAAAACGACTGAAGAGGTGACTGAAAAATTAACACAGGAAATGGAGAAAGTCTCACATTGGTTGAGGAATTCTTGTTTAACCTTAAACGTCGATAAAACTGTGTCAGTGTTTTTTACAAATCGTTACAAATCCAAGAATTCTTGTCATATCTTGATAGAAGGACATTAAGAATGTGACTGAATTTAAATAGTTAGGTGTTACACTTGACTCAAAGTTAAGCTTTAAAAAACATTAAAAAAATGACAAACACGGTCAAATTGTGCTAATTTCAAACATATCAGAAATTCACTGTCTACTGAAGCATCAAGTATGTATCTAAATGCTATGATAATTCCACATATTCTTTACTGTATGACAAGTTGGTCATAGGCGTGTAAATCTGCCCTGAGGCCTCCGGAATCATTATACAAGTATTCTATCAAGATTCATGACAAGAAAAGACGAACGTTCCATCACTGCCCAATCCTGTCCAAATATAACCTGTTGAGCTTTGAAAATCTAATTATGTATACAAATGTGTGCCTTTTGTTTAAGATAATCCATAACTCTGCTGCTCCTCCCTTAAAAAGGTTTGTTTCATTAAGTTCTGTAAATACATCTCGGACAACTCGATCAACAGCACGCGGCTAGTGCAGGATTCCTAAGCACAAGACAACATTAGCAAATTCAACATTTTCATGTGTGGCTATGCGACAGTGGAACATGTTACCAACGGAGTTACTTGCAGTAACAGACTATCACACATTTTCACGCTTGGTGAAAAAACATTTAATCTCTAAGCAAACCTGTGTCCATAATGTACTGTGATGTAAAGATGTTAGAGTGTGTGATGTTGACAGTGGGACCAATAAGAGTCAGTGGTTTGATGTGAAAAATTGTTTATAAGGATGGAGTTATAAAAATGTATTATTGTATGTTTTAGTTCTTATCAATGTTTTGGGTTCTTATCAATGATATTAATGTTTTTTAGTTTTTAGCAATGCTTGGTTTTAGTTTTTTAATCAATGTTTGGTTTTAGTTTTTTATCAATGCTTACTTAGACACAAACGTATAGTGAGGGTGTGCTGGGAGTGTCTGGCTGAGGCCCCTGTCTGGGAGGTCTTCAACTCCCACCTCCGGAAGAACTTCAGCCACATTCCGAGGGAGTCTGGAGACATGGAGTCTGAATGGGCCATGTTCTCCACCTCTGTTGTTGAAGCGGCGGCCCAGAGCTGCGGCCGCAAGGTGGTCGGTGCATCTCGTGGTGGCAACCCCCGAACCAAGTGGTGGACACCAGTAGTGAGGGGGGCCATTAAGCTGAAGAAGGAGTCCTATCAAGCTTGGTTGGCTTGTGGGACTCCCAAAGCAGCTGAGGTGTACCGGCAGGCCAAGCGGAGTGCAGCTCGGGTGGTTGCTGAAGCAAAAACCCGGGTATGGGAGGAGTTCGGTGAGGCCATGGAACAAGACTTTTGGTCGGCCTCAAAGAGATTCTGGCAAACTGTCCGGTGGCTCAGGAGGGGAAAGCAGCTCCCCGTCCACACTGTGTATGGTGCGGATGGGACACTGTTGACTTCGACTGGGGATATCGTCGGGCGGTGGAAGGAATACTTCGAGGATCTCCTCAATCCCACTGATACGCCTTCCACAGAGGAAGCAGGGTTTGGGGACGAGGGGGATGACTCGCCTATCACAGGGGCTGAGGTCGCCAAGGTGGTTAAAAATCTCCTCGGTGGCCGGGCCCCGGGGGTGGACGAGATTTGCCTTGAGTACCTCAAGGCCCTGGATGTTGTTGGGCTGTCATGGTTGGCACGCCTCTGCAACATTGCGTGGAGGTCGGGGGCAGTGCCTTTGGCATGGCAAACTGGGGTGGTGGTTCCTCTCTTCAAAAAAGGGGACCGGAGGGTGCGCTCCAACTTTAGAGGGATCACACTCCTCAGCCTCCCTGGGAAGGTCTATGCCAAGTTACTGGAGAGGAGAGTCCGGCCGTTGGTTGAACCTCGGATTCAGGAGGAGCAATGTGGTTTTCGTCCTGGCCGTGGCACATCGGACCAGCTCTTTACCCTCTCGAGAATTCTTGAGGGTTCGTGGGAGTTTGCCCAACCAGTTTACATGTGTTTTGTGGACTTGGAGAAGGCATCCCTCGTGGATTTTTGTGGGGGGTGCTTCGGGAGTATGGGGTATCGGGCTTGTTGTTACGAGCTATTCGGTCTCTGTACGACTGTTGTGAGAGTTTGGTTCGTATTGCCAACACTCGGTCGGAGTCATTCCCAGTGAGAGTTGGACTCCGCCAGGGCTGCCCTTTGTCACCGATCCTGTTCATAATTTTTATGGACAGGATTTCTAGGCGCAGCCAGGGAATGGAGGGTGTCATGCTTGGTGACCACAGGATCTCATCTCTGTTGTTTGCAGATGATGTTGTCCTGTTGGCTTCATCCAGCAATGACCTACAGCTCTTGCTGGGATGGTTTGCCGCCGAGTGTGAAGCGGCTGGGATGAGAATCAGCACCTCCAAGTCCGAGTCCATGATCCTCAGCTGGAAAAAGGTGGATTGTCCTCTCTGGGTTGGGGACAGGCTCCTGCCAAGTGGAGGAGTTTAAGTATCTTGCGGTCTTGTTCACGAGTGAGGGGAAAATGGAGCGAGAGATCGACAGACGGATTGGAGCAGCATCTGCAGTGATGCGGACGTTGTACTGGTCTGTTGTGGTGAAGAGGGAGCTTAGTTCTAAGGCAAAGCTGTCAATTTACCAGTCAATCTACATTCCTACTCTCACCTATGGTCACGAGCTTTGGGTAATGACCGAAAGAATGAGATCGCGGATACAAGCGGCTGAAATGAGCTTTCTCCGTAGGATTTCTGGACTCACCCTCAGAGATAGGGTGAGGAGCTCAGTCATCCGGGAGAGGCTCAGAGTAGAACCGCTGGTCCTCTATATTGAAAGGAGTCAGTTGAGGTGGTATGGGCATCTGATTAGGATGCCTCCTGGACGCCTCCCACTTGAGGTGTTTCAGGCACGTCCTACTGGGAGGAGACCCTGGGGCAGACCCAGGACTCGGTGGAGAGACTATGTCTCCCAGCTGGTCTGGGAACGCCTTGGTATCCCCTCTGAAGAGCTGGAGCAGGTGGCTGGGGAGAGGGAAGTCTGGGCTTCTCTGCTTGAACTGCTGCCTCCGCGACCCGGACCTCCGGAAAAGCGGTAGAAGATGGATGGATGGATACTTGTAGTTTTAGCAAATGTCTGCTTTTTAATGCTAACACCAGCCTGCCCAGGGACTACAGGTGGAAATTAGCACTTGTGCTATAACCTGGTACAATGCATCTTTCCTCTTTAAGGTCAATGTATATTGTGCATGTCCCTGCATAAATAAATAAATAAAAAGAAAAAGAAAGTGTGTTTATATGGTAATTTTTAATTTATTTATTTTTTTAACAGCCAGAGGGGTGGTGGCTCGGTAATGAGTGACAGTTATGGTAAATTTGAGCCTGCCATGGTTGTTTGGATCATTTTAATTGAATACCCAACATGGTTTTATTATGAATGCTCATTGTGGGGTGGGTGTTGGGGTGGGGGCTACCAATAGTATGTGTATATTGTGATTTGTATGCAATGTCTGGGGAGTGGTGTTCATGGGATTATTTTGGAATTAGGAACACTGCTTTGTTTTGTTTTATTGAACTGTTTTTCTCTAGTGGCAGAATAACCCGCTCAGCCATGGGGGGGGGGGCGGCTGGCAGTCTATCCGGCCCCAGCCTTAGTGGTGTGAATGGATAGAAGTTTATTTTTGTACATATGTTCTTCCCTTTTTTAGAGCGTGAGTCGGGTGACAAATTAGGGTGGGTTGTTTGTGTGCTTGACATTTTTTTTTTTTAAAGGGTGGGAAAAATATTATGTATGGGATTTGGGTGTCTGGGATGCCGTGCCCACCCACAGGGTGACGTCAGGCAGGCATGGCCCACTCTGTATATAGATGAGTGTTCTGTCTAATAAAGTTCAGTTGGATGTCCCTCAAGAAGCTTGCCGTCTTGTGTCATTTTCACGATATATCATTACTTTTAAGTCGCTGCTGAAGAGTGTTTTCATTGGTATTTGAGTCAAGTGCTGTGTTTGAAATGTTCACTCATTCCCCATATAGTGTGCTATATAGTCAATCAGCCATTTTGTAGTGCTGTTCGAAATCTTAACTGAAAATTTCATTCCCTATATAATACACTCAGAATATCCCACAGTGCATTTTGAAAAGTAGTGTACAATGGATGGTCACTACAATAGCCAATATATCCCATAATGCAATGCACAGCTAACGGAGCAGTGAGAGGAGAGCTTCACATCACAACATAAACTACCTTAAGGTATTTTTATTTATTAATTCAGCAAAAATGATTTGATTTAATACATATTTACAAATTACATGTAGGTATTAATTTTTTTTTACAACCATTCATCTGTTAAGTTTTATTGTCTCAGCATGATGACGTCATTAAATGTAAATTCCAGCGCCACACGAGTAGGTTGCCTCTTTGCAACAGTGGCTCAATTCTGACTTGTTTTTTTTTAATTTACTGTGGTTTTTTTTCCTGTCTTTCTGATCCTGTGACACCTTATCCATCAAGGACACACAGATCGCTGCACTGGTGCTGATATCAGTCTGATATTCGGCTCATATCAAAAATAGCTATAGCCATTTATATTCATAGCTACAATGCTCCACACTGTGTGTGTTTATATATTCATATATTTATTCCATCTAGCTATAATGCTCCACACTGTGTGTGTTTATATATTCACATATTCATTCCATCTAGCTACAGCACTCCGCACTGTGTGTTTATATACTCATTTATTCCATCCAGCTACAATGCTCCACACTGTGTTTATATATATATATATATATACTGTATATATGTACATATGTATACTCGCTGCTCTTGTTTTTCTCTTGCCTTCCGATTGTTGCTCTGAGTGTTGCTATCCCTGTGCTGTTGCAATCCTGGAATTTCCCCATTGTGGGACTAATAAAGGCTTATCTTATCTTAAATGTCTCCTGAGCCGTCAGACGAAGCCATCGTTTACAGCAGGAGATGGTACGGCAGGAATCAGCCGTTAGCACTTAACCGCCCCACGCTGCTAATGCAAGAACTCCACATACCAAGAGAAATCAGGCGGAAGTGACGTGGATGTCGGGTTGGAGTAAGACGACGAGCGAGGAACATTAGGTACAGACCTGTCCTTCCATCAGTTATCATGGGGAATGTAGGATCGCTACTTAAGACGGATGAGCTAGCGGCCATGTCCTGTTACAAGAGCGTCTTCAGAGAGATTAGCATGATGCCATTTACTGAGATGTGGCTAACAGAACTGTGTTCTTTGACTTCTCCAGTGCTTTCAACACCGTCCAACCGGTGATCCCGAAGGACAAGCTACTGTGCGCAGGGGTGGACCAGCACCTGTCATCGTGGATCCTGGACTACCTCACAAACTGGCCACAGTTTGTGAGAACCCAGGATTGTGTGTCCGACGCCATCATCTGCAGTACGGGGGTTCCCCAGGGAACAGTTCTGGCTCCCTTCCTGTTCACCCTTTATACTGTGGACTTTTCACACAACATCACACTGCCATCTACAGAAGTTCTGACGACTGTACTCCGCATCATCTCCATCAGAGATGAGGCCGACGATCAGAGGACTTATCCAGGACTTTGTGGACTGGTACCATTGGAACTGCCTCCAGATCTATGCGAGGAAAACTAAGGAACTGGTGGTGGACTGCTGTAGGTGAAGACAACCCCCCACAGCACTAGTAAACATCCAAGGAACAGACATTGAGATGGTGACATTCTACAAGTACCTAGGTGTTCATCTGAACAATAAACTTGGACTGGTCACACAATACCAACACACTCTACAAGAAGGGACAGCGCAGGCTATTCCTTCTGAGGAAGCTCAGGTCTTTTGGTGTACAAGGGGCACTCCTGAAGACCTTCTATGATTTGGTGGTGGCATCAGCCATCAGATTTGGAGTGGTCTGCTGGTGCAACAGCATCACGGCAGCCGACAGGAAGAGACTGAATAGACTGATCAAAAAAGCTAGCTCCTAGGTGCGCGACCGAGAGGTTTCGTAGGTCCTTCCTACCTACAGCTGTCAGACTTTATAACCTAACCAGGGCTGCTCATAGAGGTCGTATTGAATGCAAAAAATGTGACAAACTTGCACAATAATGGTCCAGTTCATTATACAACTAGAACAATATCAATCTCTACAGAGGGTGACAACTAGGCTGATTCAGATATGAAATATACTGTATGGGTACATATTCATGCTATACAGGTTAACTGAATAGACCGTTATGCTGTTTATTCCATCTAGCTACAATGCTCCACACTATATTTCGGTGTAAATATGTATATTCACTGCTCTTATTATTTTATCTTCTGAATTATTGCTCTGAGTGCTGCTACTCCCTGTGCTGTTGCAATCCTAGAATTTCCCCATTGTGGGACTAAAAGGCTCATCTTGTCTTATCTTATTAGCTGTGCTGCGAAAATAAGCCCTGCAGTGTCCGAAAGCTGTTAATTTTATTGTCATATTGATTTTACTGTGTAGTCCACTAAATCTAAACTCACTACATAGGGAGTAGGGTGGGAGTGAGTGAGTGAACATTCCGAGAGTGAAAAAAACTTAACAGTAGATTGCATTGTGTTGGTTTTTAGTTTATTATACTTCATTTCTTTTTAATGTATTTTATTCCCATTTATTGTGTATTAAATGTTGTTTTAGTGTACATTTGTTTTTAAATTTTCATCTGCCTTTGCACCACTTTGTTATATATTGTGGACTGGTGAACCAGGTGGTAATTAGGGTGACTAAGAGCTGAAGAAAATAATATAAGCTGTGCTTGGTTCAAGCTTCCTGGTAGCTTGGGGGCTAATAGGCTGCCTTTAGCACCCCTTCCATCTACATGATAGACAGCTAGGTGGGCCAATAATAGAGCAGTGGGTGGGTCTCAAGGACAACATTGGGTTGGCTTTTTCTAATTGTGACATTAATTTAGACAGAAGAGTCAAAAACGTTTCTGGAATTTCTGGGAGAGAAAAATTAGATTAAAAAAACAAAAAAACCCCAAAACAAAACGCACAGCCTTTAAGAGAATTGACTTTTGAATTTTTTTTGATAATTAGGTGACCAGGAAAAGAAAGCTTGGGATGGTTGGGTTGTTGCTGAAGCAAAAACCCGGGTATGGGAGGAGTTCGGTGAGGCCATGGAACAAGACTTTCGGTTGGCCTTGAAGAGATTCTGGCAAACTGTCCGGTGGCTCAGGAGGGGAAAGCAGCTCCCTGTCCACACTGTGTATAGTGTGGATGGGGCGCTGTTGACTTCGACTGGGGATATTGTCGGGCGGTGGAAGGAATACTTCGAGGATCTCCTCAATCCAGCTGATACGCCTTCCACAGAGGAAGCAGGGTTTGTGGATGAGGGGGATGACTCGCCTATCACAGGGGCTGAGGTCGCCAAGGTGGTTAAAAATCTCCTTGGTGGCCGGGCCCCGGGGGTGGACGAGATTCGCCTTGAGTGCCTCAAGGCCCTGGATGTTGTTGGGCTGTCATGGTTGACACGCCTCTGCAACATTGCGTGGAGGTCGGGGGCAGTGCCTTTGGCATGGCAAACTGGGGTGGTGGTTCCTCTCTTCAAAAAAGGGGACCGGAGGGTGCGCTCCAACTTTAGAGGGATCACACTCCTCAGCCTCCCTGGGAAGGTCTATGCCAAGGTACTGGAGAGGAGAGTCCGGCCGTTGGTCGAACCTCGGATTCAGGAGGAGCAATGTGGTTTTCGTCCTGGCCGTGGCACATCGGACCAGCTCTTTACCCTCTCGAGAATTTTTGAGGGTTCATGGGAGTTTGCCCAACCAGTTTACATGTGTTTTGTGGACTTGGAGAAGGCAATTGACCGTGTCCCTCGTGGTTTTTTGTGGGGGATCCTTCGGGAGTATGGGGTATCGGGCTTGTTGTTACAAGCTATTCGGTCTCTGTATGACCGTTGTGAGAGTTTGGTTCGTATTGTCAACACTCTGTCGGAGTCATTCCCACTGAGAGTTGGACTCCGCCAGGGCTGCCCTTTGTCACCGATCCTGTTCATAATTTTTATGGACAGGATTTCTAGGCGCAGCCAGGGAATGGAGGGTGTCATGCTTGGTGACCACAGGATCTCATCTCTGTTGTTTGCAGATGATGTTGTCCTGTTGGCTTCATCCAGCAATGACCTACAGCTCTTGCTGGGATGGTTTGCCGCTGAGTGTGAATCGGCTGGAATGAGAATCAGCACCTCCAAGTCCGAGTCCATGGTCCTCAGCCGGAAAAAGGTGGATTGCCCTCTCTGGGTTGGGGACAGGGTCCTGCCCCAAGTGGAGGAGTTTAAGTATCTTGGGGTCTTGTTCACGAGTGAGGGGAAAATGGAGTGAGAGATTGACAGACGGATTGGAGCAGCATCTGCAGTGATGCGGATGTTGTACTGGTCTGTTGTGGTGAAGAGGGAGCTGAGTTCTAAGGCAAAGCTGTCGATTTACCAGTCAATCTACGTTCCTACTCTCACCTATGGTCACGAGCTTTGGGTAATGACCAAAAGAACCAGATCGCAGATACAAGCGGCTGAAATGAGCTTTCTCCGTAGGATTGCTGGACTCACCCTCAGAGATAGGGTGAGGAGCTCAGTCATCCGGGAGAGGCTCAGAGTAGAACCGCTGCTCCTCCACATTGTTGAAAGGAGTCAGTTGAGGTGGTATGGGCATCTGATTAGGATGCCTCCTGGACACCTCCCACTTGAGGTGTTTCAGGCACGTCCCACTGGGAGGAGACCCCGGGGCAGACCCAGGACTCGGTGGAGAGACTATGTCTCCCAGCTGGTCTGGGAATGGCTTGGTATCCTCTCTGAAGAGCTGGAGCAGGTGGCTGGGGAGAGGGAAGTCTGGGCTTCTCTGCTTGAACTGCTGCCTCCGCGACCCGGACCTCCGGAAAAGCAGTAGAAGATGGATGGATGGTGACCAGGAGACTCATTTCAAACAGTTAAAACCTACAAAAACACCATTTTTCAGTCATCATCACAGTCTGTCGGGGACAACAATGACTATTTCATTTAGGTCTGATCAGATTCCTCCACACAGCTGTCCTTCGCCTTCCGCTGCCAGGAACTCCTGACCTTGTTAACCCGGGCGACATCTGAGCTGGTATGAGCTGCTTTCTGACTATTTCATGAAACTGCTTGCAAAGCATTTGAGTACTGCTAGCTTTTGCTGGACTAGCGGCACATCTTGGCAGATAGCGATATAATCAGTGGCAAGGACAGGCCAAGACAAACTGACTCCAGCATCTGTTGTAGTGACTGACCAGATGATAGGTTTGTTTATCTCTGCTCTTGGTGCATTATGACATGCACTACACAAACTGGCAAAAGTCCACCACAGACCTTGCAACAGGTTTGCTTATCTGCCAGGATGTCCAGTCTCACCCCATGTAACTGGGAGTGGTCCACCACAGACCTGTGACAGATACTATTTTTAGTTCTGCCAGGATGCCCAGTTTCACCCTCCATACCCTCAGAAGGGCAGGGTTGCCGGTTGAGTTGCCGACGGCCCGACCCAGAAAACAGGTAGTCCTGGTTTTCATGGTTATCTGGTAGCAAGCAAACCAATGCATTTTTCAGTCAATGATCCCTTTAATACATACAGAAAGAAGTATTTTTATGTAAAATGAATACACCTTTCACTGGTGAAATACTTTGTGTTGGCAGAGACAAGTAGTGAAAACAACATCTTGCAATGGTTGTGAAAATAGGTGCATGCAGTGAGATGGGAGGAGCTGTGCATGAGGAGCTGTAAAATGTTTTAAACTGAGCCCCTCACCCCGTCATCACCCTAGAACCAGTGGTCACGTTAACCAAGAATTCTCAGACGGATTTTTTTTTTTTTTTTTTTTTAGCCATGATGGAAAATTTTCAAGGCTGTCTGTCATTAATGTAATTTTGGAGCTTCATTTGTCTGCTGATTTCAGATTAAGTTTGACCACGAAAAGCAAGATTCTTTGCCCACTGGCATCTTAAATACAGCTTATCTTCAGAGCTCCACCCTCTGGAGGAAGCGCTGTAGATGCCGGGATATGAAAGGGGGGAGACTTTTGAAGCTGAGGGCCTCCGTCTGGCAGCTCCTAGCAAAACAAGCATCAGTTCCTCTCCTTGCTTTCTGGTGCTCACTGGACCCTGCTGACACCTGGTTGGTACCGATCCTCTTCTTGAATCAGATGATCCAACCCCAGCACCATATCCACTGCAAGTGCTCATGGACACTAATGCTCCAGCACCTATCAAGACGGATTAATGTAGAATCTAACAAATAAAATTTCATGTATTCTCTTCTCTTGGAATGGATTTTCTCTGCCTGCATGAAATTTTTAATGCCCAAACCCAGTGAGTCCTGTGTGTTCTAACTTTTTGTTGTCGTTATTTAGCCTACAGGGTTTTGTTAGTAAACAAAAATATAAAACAAGCACATACACAGTATGTACCTGTATTTAAATTTGAATAAAATACTAACTAAGCCTGCAGGGGTTCACTGCTCTCAGTTGCCTCCTCATCTCATGCACCTGCAAAGAGAGAGGGGAAGGTGGACAGGGGAGACGAGTTGTGGGGTGTGCTCAAACCAGGCACAGAAGCTGTTAAGCTCCTCTGCCAGAGTGAGGCTGCTATCCGATGTTGGGGGGCCCTGGCCCCTGTAGTTGGTCAGGGCCTGGATGCCTCTCCACATCTGTCAGGGGTTGTCTGTGAGGAAGCCCTCCACCTTCCTTCTGTAGGTGTTCTTGGTGTGTTTTATGCCTCTTCTCAGGTTGGCTATGGAAGTGCTGTACAGGAGGCTGTCCCTCTGAAGGCTGAGTTGCGGGCTCTGATCAGAGCCTGGACCTCACTGGTCATCTAGGGTTTCCAGTTTGACGTGTTTGGTGACTGTCCTTTTCTACATTAAATGCTGTGTAGAAAATAAAACGTGAGACTTGGTGTAGGAGTCCACGTCCTGCTGTTCAAAGATGTTCCAATCTGTGCAGCTAAAGCAGTCCTGGAGCTGCAGGAGCACATTTTCAGGCCAGATTTTGTTTGGGGGGGGGGGGGGTGTAGGCAGGTATTAGGAGCAGGGAGAGATGGTCTGATTATCTAAGGTGGTGGTGGTGGGGTGGCTCTGTAGGCATACTTCATGTTGCTGTAAACATGATCCAGTGTTCTCTCCCCTCTTGTGGGACACTTAACATGTTGGTGGAATTTGGGGAGTACAGTCTAAGCATGCTTTGTTAAAATCCTCTGCAATAATATGGACTGTGTCGGAGTGATCTCTTTGCTGCCTGCTAGCAATGTGCGAAAGGTGGCCGAGTGTGAAGCTAACGCTAGCATCAGAAGGAATGTAAACAGCTGTTACAATTGAGAAAAAGTAATTGAGATGCATCATCTGGAAAAGGTTAAAGCCATTTTTTTGCTTGAGTCTCCTCAGGAATTTCTTCCTTTTTAGCTTATACAAGACAGGGGTTGTTATGCCTCTCTGCCCGCCAACAGTATGTTGGGTTTTCCCCTCCATTCTTTTATCACTGAGCACCAAGCAGAACAGCAGGAAGTTCCACTATTACCTGGTCTTTGGCATGACCCAGCTGGGATTTGAACCCCGGCCTCCCGGTTGTGGGGCAGATGCTCTACCCCTAGGTCACCACTCTGGCCATTTCTAAAGCTTTGGGACTCCAGTGAATCACAGTGAGAGCCATTATCCACAAATGGTGAAAATGTGGAACAGTGGTGAACCTTCCCAGGAGCGGCCGGCCGACCAAAATTACCCCAGAGTGCAGCAAGAGGTCACAAAAGACCCCACAACAACATCTAAAGAACTGCAGGTCTCACTTGCCTCAGTTCAGGTCAGTGTTCATGACTCCACCGTAAGAAAGAGAGAAAGATGAAAACCACTGCTGAGCAAAAAGAACAAAGGCTCATCTCAGTTTTGCCAGAAAACATCTTGATGATCCAAGATTTTTGGGAAAATACTCTGGACTGACAAGACAAAAGTTGAACTTCTTGGAAGAACAGAACAGACTGTTAGACTCGGACCCCATTCCTCCTCTACAGTCATGGTTAACACAGGCTCGCCACAGGGCTGTGTGTTGAGCCCAACTTTGTATTCATTGTACACATGACTACTTACCTGTTCATCCCACAAACATAGTGAAGTTTGCAGATGACAACAGTAGTGGGGCTCATATCAGGAGGAGATGAGTCCGCATACAGAGATGAGGTCCAGAAACTGGTGAGATGGTGCTCAGATTATAATTGCTATTGAATACAAAAAAACCAAAAGAACTCATGTATAGAGGAGGCGGCTCACTGCTATGCTTCCTAAAATCAATAAGAAAAGGAGTGTGTGGAGAGGGTGGAGGCTTTTAAGTTTCTAGGTGTTCATATTTCTCACAACCTTACCTGGGCAGTTAACACCATAGCTACGATAAAAAAGGCTCAACGTCTACACTTTGAGGCTCCTCAAGAAGAATGGCCTGAATGCACAGTTGCTGGTTTTATTTTATCGCTCTGCTATTGAGAGCATTTTGTCACATGGCATCACGGTTTAATATGAGGGCTGTTCAGCCGCAGACCGCAAAGCCTTCCAGAGAGTGATCGAGACTGTGCCAAAAAAAAAAAAATCACTGGCTGTTCTCCCTTCTCTGGAAGAGATTTCCAGGTCTCGGTACCTCAACAGAAGTACTGCCATCATTAAAGACTGCACTCATCCAGGCCATGATTTCTTTCACTTGCTCCCCTCGGGAAAGCAGTACAAATCCCATAAAACCCGGACTACCAGGTTTAATCAGTTTTTTCCCCAGCAGCAGTATGTATTTTGAACGGATTTATGTAACACAGACTGCTGATATTATTTTATGTTATTTTAGGTTATTTTGTGGCAATAACCCTGTGTGTATAAGCTGGTCTTATACATTTATCGGTCAGTATGTTTTCATTATTGCTATGTACATATTGTATTCAACTTTTAGGTAATATTGTTTCAAGCATTATTTATAAGATAAACCTTTATTAGTCCCACAATGGGGAAATTCCAGGATTGCAACAGCACAGGGATAGCAACACTCAGAGCAACAATCAGAAGGCAAGAGAAAAACAAGAGCAGCGAGTATACATATGTACATATAGACAGTGTGGAGCATTGTAGCTAGATGGAATAAATATGTAAATATATAAACACACAGTGCGGAGCATTGTAGCTAGATGGAATGAAACAGCATAACCGTCTACTTAGTTATCCTACATGGTATGATTATGTACCCATACATATTCTCACCCTCCATAGTGACTGGTGACATAATGCACGGCTCAGGAGACACACACGCAGGCTCAGAGTAGATTTAACAGCTTTATTGACAACAGGGATGTGTGGCTGCGTGTCTGTGGAATAAGAATGTGTTGGTGGTGGCGTCTGCGTCAGGCACGGGGGCAGGAGGCCGTTCAGCCGGACAACCCTATGGGAGGAAGCAGAGGGAGAAGGGTAACGGGCACCACACCAACACAGAGGATAATAATAGTCTTGCTGGCTTACTTGGTTAGGACAGGTGGCTGGCGTTGGCAAGGGCGGAGCCCGGGAGACAGCGACCTGCTGTGCCTGTAGCAGCAACGTAGAGACAGCGGCGAGATGAGGAAGTCCGCCGCCGGGGAAGTCCACCTGTGCACAGGGGAGATGGCTGGAGGAAAAGAGGTAAGGGGAGCTTACCCAGAAAATCTTGCTAGAAGGCTTGAGTACCGTTGTAGCAAACAATGCCGAAGTAGAGAGACTGCTTCATGCCGAAGCCCAGGGCAGAGTGGATTAAGTACCTCGCCCCTGACGAGGAGCAGGTGTGCGCGCAGCTGGCGCTGCTGATGAGCGGCGAGTCATGACTGTACTCCCCCCTCTAGCAGCGCCTCCTGGTGATGGTTTCTCTGGGTGCGCTCGATGGAACTCAGTGATGAGGGATCGGTCCAACACCAGCGAGGAAGGCACCCATTGTCTCCATTTGGGCCCATAGCCCTCCCAGTCCACCAAATACTGCAACCCGCGACCCCGGCACCGGGCGTCCAAGATCTCAGAGACAGTCCAGGCCGGATGGCCACCAATCATCTGGGGAGCGGGGTGCGCTGCAGGTGGAGGGCAGAGGGGGTCAGAGACCACCGGTTTGACTTTGGAGACATGGAGGGTGGGATGGATGCGGAGGGAATAGCCACACGCACAGCCACCGGGTTGATAATCCTAGTTATGGGAAACGGGCCAATGAATCATCGGGCCAGCTTCCTCCTCTCACCTTTTAGGTTGACGTCCTGTGTGGATACCCAGACTTGTTGTCCCACCTGGTAGGCAGGGGCAGGTCTCCTGTGCCGATCCGCCGTGGATTTATTGTGCTCCGCCGTGCGTAAAAGCGCATTGCGCGCCGTAGTCCAAAGGGAGCGGCACCGCCGGAAGTGCGCCTGGGCAGAGGGGACAGCCAATTCGCCCTCTTGCACGGGGAATAGAGGTGGATCATAACCATAATGCCTTGAAGGGAGACATCCCGATGGCAGACGAGCGAGAAGTGTTGTGGGCGTACTCCACCCAGGCGAGGTGAGAGCTCCAGGACGTGGGCTTGGATGTGGTAACGCAGCGGAGCGCAGCCTCCAGCTCCTGATTGGTCCGTTCACACTGCCCGTTGGACTGGGGGTGATGGCCGGAGGCAAGGCTAACTTTAGCTCCCAGGGCGTTGCAAAAGGACCTCCAGATGTCCGAAGAAAACTGGGGGCCACGATGGGAGACCACGTCGACCGGTATTCCGTGCAGTCTGACCACGTGCTGGATAAGGAGGTCCGCCGTCTCCAAGACCGAGGGGAGTCCAAGGCTGAGGGGAGTCCACGTAGGGGCACAAAGTGGGCGGCCTTGGAAAAACGGTCAATGATGGTCAGGACTGTGTCAAAGTTGTTGGAGACCGGAAGCCCGGTGACAAAGTCTAGGGCGATGTGCGACCAGGGCCTGCCAGGGACGGGCAGGGGCTGGAGCAGACCCGCAGGGGGAGCGTTACCTGACTTACTGGTGGCGCAGACGGGGCAGGCCCGGGCGTAGCGGGCGGCATCCTTCCGCAGACCTGGCCACCAAAAGGATCGCTGGAGGTGGTCGATCATCCGAGAAGCTCCAGGATGGCAGGTGAGCTTAGAGGTGTGGAGCCAGTGAATAACGTCACCCCGGACGGCAGATGGCACGAAAAGCCTCCCCTCCGGTCCGCCGCCAGGATCCGGTTCTGACGCCTGTGCCCTCCGGATCTTATCCTACGCCTCTCTGCAGCTCCTCTTCATCCGCCACCCCTCAACTTAGCCCGCCTTCCCCATCAGAGAATCGTTGTCTGCTCCCTCCAAAGTAAATAAAAATATAATGCATAAGCATCCCAAAGTGAAAGCAAAATATTGGTAAAACTCAAACATAAAGCCTCTAAATTGAATGAATTGGCCTCTGTTCCTCCTCATAATTTAAAAATTAAATGTGGTATGTTAAATATTAGGTCTCTAACTCCCAAGTCTCTGTTAGTCCATGATCTGTTAATTGATCATCAGATTGATTTAATTTCCCTTACAGAGACTTGGTTAGGGCAAGAGGATTATGTTGGTTTAAATGAATCAACTCCCTCTGGTTATTTAAACTGTCAAAATCCCAGAAGTTCTGGTCGTGGAGGAGGAGTAGCAACAATTTACCATTCCAAATTACTAGTTAATGTAAAGCAAAAAACATGTTATAATTCCTTTGAGGGCCTGGTCCTCAGTATTGGGCACTTTAGCAATTTTAGGTTAAACCCAATTTTATTTGCCATAGTTTATCGTCCCCCATCAACCTACTCAGAATTTTTATCCGAATTTGCTGATTTCTTAGCTGATTTAGTGCTGAAATCTGATAGAATAATTATAGTAGGGGACTTTAATATACATGTGGATGTAGATAGTGACTGCCTTAATGTGGCATTTAATTCAATATTAGACTCGATTGGGTTTTCTCAGAAAGTAGGAAATTCTACTCATTACCTCCACCATACATTGGACCTTGTTCTGACATATGGCATAGAAATAGAAAATCTTGTAGTGTCTCCTCATAACCCTGTACTGTCAGACCATTGTCTGTTAACCTTTGATTTTACTATTTCTGACTATTTGGCTCCTAAAGAAAAATATTATTACAGTAGATGCCTCTCAGATGATGCTGTTACCAAATTTATGCAGATTGTTTCCTCTATGCCATGTGTCAACACAACGGAAATAAGCTATAGACAGCTTGCTCCTTCTGTAATTGATAACATGGTGGATAGTGTTTCAGCTTCTCTGCATCAGACTCTACACTTGGTGGCCCCCTTAAAAAAGAAAAAGTCTAATCAGAGATTTCTAACTCCTTGGTTCAACACAGAAACTCGTAGCTTAAAACAGAAGACTCATCAATTAGAAAGAAAATGGTGCTCCACTAATTTAGATGAAATCTATTTAGCTTGGAGAAATCATCTTTTAATTTATAAAAAATCTCTTAGAAAAGCTAGAACGAGTTATTACTCTGCATTAATAGAAGAGAACAAGAATAATCCCAGGTTTCTTTTCAGTACTGTAGCCAGGTTGACAAAGAGTCAGAACTCTGTCAATCCTAGCATTCCCTTAGAGCTTACTAGTCAGGACTTTATGAACTTTTTCAATAATAAAATTTCATCCAGAGATAAAATCAGATTCTTCCCACAGTTAACTTAAATACTGTAACTACTACAACTCCTATTGATGTCTGTCTTGATGAGTTTACTCCAATCGACCTTTGTGAGTTAGACAAAATAGTTTCCTCATCCAAACCTTCAACTTGTCTTTTAGACCCTATTCCTACCAGGTTATTTAAAGAAGTCTTCCCACTTATTGGTAGCCTTATTCTTCATATAATCAATTCCTCATTAACTTTAGGCCATGTATCGCAGGCTTTTAAAACGGCTGTAATTAAACCCTTACTCAAAAAGCCAACGCTAGATCCAGGAGCTTTAGCTAACTATAGACCAATCTCTAATCTCCCTTTCATTTCAAAAATCTTAGAGTTGTTGCTACGCAATTATTTGACCACCTGCAGGGAAATTGTTTACTTGAAGAGTTTCAGTCTGGGTTTAGAATCCATCATAGTACTTGAACAGCCTTAGCGAAGGTCACTAACGACCTCCTCATTGCATCTGATAATGGACTAGTTTCTGTACTTGTCCTTTTAGACCTTAGTGCAGCTTTTGATACTATCGATCATAATATTCTACTTGATAGATTAGAACACTATGTTGGACTTAATGGAACTTGGTTGCAGTGGTTTAGATTTTATTTATCTGATAGGTTCCAGTTTGTTTATGTAAATAATGAGTTTTCTTTCAACTCAAAGCTCAGTCATGGAGTTCCACAGGGATCTGTGCTAGGCCCGACTCTTTAGTTTATATATGCTTCCATTAGGCAACATTATTAGAAAGCACTGTATACATTTTTATTGTTATGCTGATGACACACAATTATACCTGTCAATGAAGCCAGATGATAGTAATCAATTAGCCAAGTTAGAAGCCTGTCTTAAGGAAATCAAAGCTTGGATGACTTGTAATTTCCTGCTATTAAATTCAGATAAGACTGAAGTCATTCTTGTTGGTCCAAAAAACCTTAGAAATTCCTTTCCAAATCAAACTTTCAGTTTGGATGCGGTTACTCTCTTAATAGCTCTGTGAGGAACCTTGGAGTTATTTTTGATCAGGATTTGTCCTTCAATTCACATATTAAATTTGTTTCCAAGACTGCCTTCTATTTGCGTAATATTGCCAAGATTAGGAGCATCTTGTCTCAGAGTGATGCTGAGAAACTGATCCACGCTTTTGTTAGCTCGAGATTAGATTATTATAATTCTTTATTATCAGGCTGTCCTAAAACATCTTTAAAAAGTCTTCAGCTGATCCAAAATGCTGCAGCAAGAGTTTTAACAGGTACTAGAAAGAGAGATCATATCTCTCCGGTTCTGGCCTCCCTTCATTGGCTTCCCATAGAGTTTAGAATTAAGTTTAAAATCCTTCTTCTTACTTACAAAGCTCTAAACAATCAGGCTCCTTTTTATTTAAAAGATCTGATACTACCGTATTATCCTAACAGAGCACTACGCTCCCAAAATGCAGGATTACTTGTAATACCTAGAATCTCCAAAAGTACAATGGGGGGGGAGGCAGAGCCTTCAGTTATCAAGCTCCTCTCCTGTGGAATCAGCAGCCAATCTGGATTCGGGAGTCAGACTCGATCTCTGTTTTTAAGAATAGGGCTAAAACCTACCTTTTTGATATAGCCTACAATTAGGGAGGGATCATGTGTTTCTGAACCCTCCCTTAGTTATGCTGCTAATAGGTTTAGTCAGCCGGGGGACCTCCAGTAATGCACTGGGCCTCACTCCTTTTCTCACTCAATGAAACATTTTTTTTTGCTGGTCATTAACATTTGTTTGTTCTCTCCCATAGATTGAGTCCCCATCGTGCTGTTTGCTCTCTACATGTCTGTTCTTTTCTTCTTCTCTATCCCCTCACCCCCCAGCCAGTCGCAGCAGATGACTGCCCCTCCCTGAGCCTGGTTCTGCTGGAGGTTTCTTCCTGTTAAAAGGGAGTTTTTCCTCTCCACCGTCGCCAAGTGCTTGCTCACAGGGGATCGCCTGATTGCTGGGGTCTTTCTGCAACTGTGGGGGTTCCCCCTACAGTTGATAGTGCTATGAGATGACTATTTATATAGCGCCATTTCACAACAACAAAGTTGAATTGAATTGAATCCTCTATGTCCCAGGAAACGGCCCCCACGACGCATGACCTGGGCAGGATGGTGTGAACAGCGTCTTCCGTGGCCTCCGGGGCAAATTGCCTGGAGAGGGCGTCGGGCAGGCCGTTTTTGGAGCCAGGCCTGTAGGTGATGTTAAATTTAAACCTTGCGAAGAACAGGGACCAGCGCGCCTGGCGGGCATTCAGACGCTTGGCAGATCTTAGGTACTCCAAGTTCTTGTGGTCAGTTAGGACCACGAAAGGCAAGGCGGCCCCCTCCAGCCAGTGACGCCACTCCTGAAGCGCAAGTTTGATGGCCAGAAGCTCTCTGTCCCCCACGTCATAATTACGCTCCGCCGGGGACAGGCGTCGAGAGAAGAAGGCGCAGGGTCGCTCGACTCCGTTGGCTGGAGACCGCTGGGACAGCACCGCCCCCACCCCTGTGTCCGAAGCGTCCACCTCCACTATGCACTGCAGCGCGGGATCGACCTGGCTGAGGACCCGGGAGGAGGAAAACTCCGTCTTCAGCGCCTGGAAGGCCGTTGCGGCCTCTTCAGTCCACCGGAATGGGGTCTTTGGAGCCATTGTCGGGCCTCTGACCTCCCTCACCTCTCCTAAGTTTGGGACGAAGCGGCGGTAGAAATTGGCGAACCCGACGAACTGCTGAACTTGTTTCCTAGAGGTAGGTGTGGGCCAATCCACCACCGCTTTAATCTTCGCTGGGTCCGGGAGCACCTGATCATGGGAGATGACGAACCCCAGGAAGGAAGTTGTCTTGGCGTAGAACTCACTTCTCCGCCTTGACATATAGGCGATTCTCCAACAGCCTCTGCAGGACCCGCCTCACGTGGACCCGGTGCTCATCCCTGGACCTGGAGAAGATGAGGATATCGTCCAGGTAGACGAACACAAACAGGCCAATGAAATCCCGGAGGACGTCATTAATGAGGCGCTGGAAGATGGCTGGAGCGTTGGTCAACCCAAACAGCGTCACTAGATATTCAAAATGACCGTTAGGGGTGCGGCAGGCTGTCTTCCACTCATCTCCCTCCCGGATCCGGATGAGGTGGTAAGCGCTGCGGAGATCCAGCTTGGTAAACCAGGTCGCCCCCTGGAGGGAGTGGAAGGCGGTATCCATGAGGGGCAGGGTGTACCGGTCCTTCTCCGTGATGTCATTGAGAGCTCGATAATCTATGCAAGGACGAAGGGAGCCATCCTTCTTTCCCACGAAGAAGAATCCTGTGCCCACTGGTGAGGAAGATGGTCGGATAATCCCAGCGCTGAGCGACTCCAAGTAGGTGCTCATGGCCTCCTTCTCTGGTGCCGACAGGCTATAGAGGCGTCCGGAGGGTAAGGACGCCCCCTGGCGGATGTTGATGGCAGTCGTAGGGCCGGTGAGGAGGAAGAGACATCGCCTTGGACTTGCTGAAGACTGCACCCAGGTCGTGGAACTCTGAGGGCACAAGGGTGAGATCTGGGGGCGCGGTGTCCTTGGCTGTGGGAGGCAAGGAAGGGGCGCAGGCAGCGGATTGGAGACAGGTGCCCATACAGAAGGTGCTCCAAGCTGACACTTTTCCGGTCTTCCAGTCCAAGACGGGGTTGTGGAGGCGGAGCCAAGGGTATCCGAGAATGACAGGAGTGACCGAGGTGGGCAGGACGTAGAAGGAGATATCCTCCCGGTGGTTTCCTGAGATGATCACCGGAATGGGAGATGTCCGGTGGGTCACCTTTCCCAATGAGACACGGGAGAGATTAACCAGGGCGAGAGGAGGGTCGAGGGGGTGACAACGAATGCCCAATCGGGTTGCCAGGCTCTGTGAAATAAAGCTACCCTCCGCGCCTGAATCCACCAGTGCATGTGTGAGGTGCCCTGTGAGGTTGTGACAGAAGCGGATGGGCAGTGTCAAATGTGTGAGGGGATTTAACCGATTAGCGTCCGCGAGGCCCCCTACAGTGACTTGCGGACCTCCTCGTTTGGCTTCTCCGGACAATGCTCCACCGTGTGCTGGCTACCCCCGCAATACATGCAAAGGCCCAGATCACGGCGGCGTTGTTTCTCCGCCAGGGGAAGCTTTGTCCGGCCCGTCACCATCGGCTACGACTCCTCGGAGACCTCCGGCGGCGGCAACGCCAGGTGGCGAGCTTGGGGCAAGCGCGCAGAGGCGCCCCGCGAGCGAGAAGGGTGCTTCCGCTCTGAGGCACGCTCACGCAGCCTGTTATCCAAGCTGATGGCAAGGGAGATCAGCTCCGCTAGTGTCTCCGGGATATCCCGGCCGGCCAGCTCATCTCTCAGACCAGAGTTTAGGCTGCGGAGGAAGATGCCGCAGAGCGCACGCTCTTCCCAGCCAACTTTCTCTGCGGTAACCCAGAAGTCAATCGTGTATTCGGCCGCCGATCGGCTCCCCTGTTTGAGACCGAGAAGGCGGTCGACCTGGACACTGTCCAAACGCGAATGGTCGAACACTTCCAGAAATTGTCGCACGAATTGGCCATAAGTGAGGGTGGCGTAGTTGGGCTTCGCCATGATGGCGTAAGCCCAGGTAAGCGCACGACCCTCCAGGAGATTACCAATATAGCCAATCCTGCTGTGGTCTGAGGGGAAGTCTCCGGGAACGCGAAGGAACACGGACTCACACTGCATGATAAAACCCCGAGCTCCACCAAGCTTACCGCTAAAGCGAGCAGGAGTGGGGATTGGTGTGAGCCGTGCCGGCCCACCCGGAGCAAGCTGGACAGCTGCCGGAGCAGCGGAAGCTGCGCCACCCAGACGAGCCGAGGGGAACGGCTGCTGGGGGTCCAAGCGGTCTAATCTGTTAGTAATTACTGTCAACTGGTTTAATATCACCTGTTGTTGGTGGGCTATTAAATCCACCCGAGCCTCGAGGGTGGAAAGACGGCGTGCGAGCCTGCTGTCTGCCGAGCCGCTCTGCTGAAGCTGTACTGACATAATGCACGGCTCAGGAGACACACACGCAGGCTCAGAGTAGATTTAACAGCTTTATTGACAACAGGGATGTGTGGCTGCGTGTCTGTGGAATAAGAATGTGTTGGTGGTGGCGTCTGCGTCAGGCACGGGGGCAGGAGGCCGTTCAGCCGGACAACCCTATGGGAGGAAGCAGAGGGAGAAAGGTAACGGGCACCACACCAACACAGAGGATAATAGTCTTGCTGGCTTACTTGGTTAGGACAGGTGGCTGGCGTTGACAAGGGCGGAGCCCGGGAGACAGCGACCTGCTGTGCCTGTAGCAGCAACGTAGAGACAGCGGCGAGATGAGGAAGTCCGCCGCCGGGGAAGTCCACCTGTGCACAGGGGAGATGGCTGGAGGAAAAGAGGTAAGGGGAGCTTACCCAGAAAATCTTGCTAGAAGGCTTGAGTACCATTGTAGCAAACAATGCCGAAGTAGAGAGATGGCTTCAGGCCGAAGCCCAGGGCAGAGTGGATTAAGTACCTCGCCGCTGACGAGGAGCAGGTGTGCGCGCAGCTGGCACTGCTGATGAGCGGCGAGTCATGACAACCGGTATTTTCCTAGTTGTATACCGGAGGGGACCATTGTGTAAGTCTATTGCATCTTTTGCATTCAATACTATTAGGTTGTCACGTCTTTTTGCCATTTCTGCGAGCAGCCCTGCTTAGGTTGTACAGTCTGACAGCCGTAGGTAGGAAGGACCTGCGAAACCTCTCGGTTGTGCACCTAGGATGATGTAGTCTGCTGCTAAATGAGCTCCTCAGTGCATTCAGTATGTCCTGCATAGGGTGGAACTCGGACTCCAGCAGAGATGACCGTTTAGCCACCATCCTCTCTCCCATCTCCTCCACTGGGTCAAGGCGCTGCCCCAGGATGGAGCTAGCTTTCTTGATCAGTTTGTTCAGTCTCTTCCCATCAGCTGCTGTAATGCCACTGCCCCAGCAGACCACTCAAAAAGTGATGGCTGATGCCACCACCGTGTCAGAATGACTTCAGCAGCGCCCTTTGTACACCAAAAGACCCGAGTCTCCTCCGTAGGAACAGCCTGCGCTGTCCCTTCTTGTAGAGTGCGTCGGTATTGTGTGACCAGTCTAGTTTATTGTTCAGATGAACACCCAGGTACTTGTAGGATGTCACCATCTCGATGTCTGTTCCCTGGATGTTTACTGGTGCTGTGAGGGGTTGTCCTTGCCTGCGGCAGTCCACCACCAGCTCCTTAGTTTTCCTCGCATTGATCTGGAGGCAGTTCCGATGGCACCAGTCCACAAAGTCCTGGATAAGCCCTCTGTACTCAGCTTCATCTCCGTTGGAGATGAGGCCAACGATTGCAGAGTCGTCAGAGAACTTCTGTAGATGGCAGTGTGTTGTGTCGTGTGAGAAGAAGAATTATTGTTGTAATTATAAGAATGTTAAATGCATGAGTGAACTGAACTGTGAGTGTGAGTTTTTAGGGAGCAGTATCTCAATTTCGTTGCATTGTTTATTAGCAATGGAATGACAAAGGCACTTTTACGCCAGATGTAATGGGACACATCTTCAAGTCTAAAGTCAAAGTGACAGCATTTCAGAAAAGGAACATCATAACAGTAAAAATATGGTGGTGGTAGTATGGTCTGGGCTGTTTTGCTGCTTCAGGACCTGGAAGACTTGCAGTGGTAGATGGAACCATGAATTCTACCATCTACCAAAAAAAAAAATCCTGAAGGAGAATGTCTGGCCATCTGTTCGTGACCTCAAGCTGAAGCACATTTCGGTTCTGCAGCAGGACAATGATCCAAAACACACCAGCAAGTCCAAAGTCTTCATTTTGTTTTTCTTAAGCCATTCAGAGGTGGAGTGGCCTAGTCGAAGTCCTGACCTGAATCTGACCGAGATGCTGTGGCATGACCTTAAAAAGGCGGTTCATGCTCGAAAACCCTCCAACGTGGCTTAATTACAACAATTCTGCAAAGCTGAGTGGGCCAAAATTCCTCCACAGCGCTGTAAAAGACTCACTGCCAGTTATCACAAATGCTTGATTGCAGTTGTTGCTGCTAAGGGTGGCCCAACCAGTTATTAGGTTTAGAGGGCAATCACTTTCACGCAGGGCCATGCAGGTTTGGATGTTTTTTACCCCCTTAATACCTTCATTTAAAAACTGCATTTTGTGTTTACTTGTGTTATCTTCGTCTCATACTTAATTTTTTTTTTGTATGTTTGTTACACTTAAATTTGTTTGATCTGAAACATTTGAGAAATCAGGAAGGGGCAAACACTTTTTCACACCACTGTAAGCACAGAGTCCACTGTTGTGTTTATATTGTGGGTTCTTCAATAATGACCAGGTTACTTGAAGAGTACAAACTTTCTGACTAAAGCACGTTTACAGCATAGCATACAGCAGCTTGTCTTGCTCTACTTGCTCCGAATTACAACTCTTGGTTTAACACCAATACAATGGCATACACTGCCATCTTCTGGGTGCTCTTATCATTACACATCCCTTTCTCAAAATAAAAGTGTGCCTATTGATGGTTTTAAAAGTAAACATTTAAGCTTCCGACTCAGCTTAGTAAGTGTGTTGTGGAGAATGTGGAAGGACGAGGCTGATTTTATTTCACAAGTCAGATTTATTCACATTCTCCAACATCATCCAAAAACAGAAAGGACGAATCCCCCAACATCTGTCCCTTTTCTACCCAGGACATCAAAACACACAGTCACATGGTGCTTAATCCCCAGTAACAATGTAACTTCCTCCCGATCTTAACACCCCCACCTCCAGTCTCTGGCCGCTGGGTGAAATCCCCCACGGCTGTCTCCTTGCATGCCAAAGACTAAACTTTCACATCCTCGTGTTATCTCCAGAGCGGCTCAGTCCTTTGTTCCGTCTCAGATGTGAAGCCTACGTATGAATCATGCAATGATATACATCTGTGCATAATTGTGTCCCACATGACCCCCCCCCCCCAAATGTCTAAGATGGAACAACGTAATAACAGTCTGCAAGTCATGGTAAAACTATTACACATCAGTCCACGTGTCGCTTGGGCCTCAGTCGCCTCCCATATCTGCTGTAAGCGGGCTTAACCACTTTTGCGGCGCCTTCTTGCTGGGGAGCTGCTGTCTGAGGATGACAACTGTTAGTCAATCCCTGTGGGTGTTCCGATGAATACTCCTTAGGGGGGTCTGCCGCGCCGAGGAGCCGTAGCCAACAGCACATCCTCGTCGGCCAACACAAAGGCTGGTTTGAGTCAGTTTATGCCAATCTTTTCTTTCCTGCCCCCTAAATCTAGCAAAAAATGCTTATCCCCTGTTTCCAGCACTCTAAATGGTCCATCATAAGGTGGTCGCAACGGTGGGCGATGCGCATCGTGTCTGACAAAAACAAACTCCGCATTTTTTAGAGCCTTAGGCACAAAAACGCGCAGAAAACTGGTGAACGGGGCCGGGAAGCATGCCCGCTTCCACGTCACTCTGCAACCGCTGAGCCGGGAAACATTCTGGCGCAGGATTATCTGGGAGAAATTCCCCGGGCAGCCGGAGTGGCTGTGCAAAAACTAATTCAGCCGGGGAGGCTTCTAAATCCTCTTTAGGTGCAGAACGCAACCCCAATAAAACCCATGGTAGCCTGTCCACCCAATTTGCATCCGTAAGAGACGCTCTGAAGGCCGCCTTCAATGACCTATGGAAACGTTCACATAACCCATTAGCCTGCAGGTTGTACGCGGGTAGTGCGGTGGATCGTTACCCCCAGGCTGCGGGCCATCGCTGACCAAAGTTCGAAAACAAATTGAGGACCTCTGTCGGACTGTCCGACGGAACTCCAAAGCACGCTACCCATGCCGTTAAAAACGCGCGCGCCACCTCCTCGGCTGTGGTTGATAACAGTGGGACCACTTCTGGCCAGCGCGTGGTATGGTCTACCATTGTCAGAAGGTGTGTGCACCCCTGCGATGGCGGGAGGGGGCCTACGAGGTCCACGTGAACGTGATCAAACCTCTTAGCCAGGATGTGAAACTGCTCCAAGGGAGCTCTCGTGTGCTTGTGAACCTTGGCTCGTTGGCAAGCCATGCAGGCTGCTGCCCACTCTAACTTGCTTGCGCAGGCTCGGCCATACAAATTTCTCTCCTACCATTTTGACCGACGCGCGCACCCCTGGGTGCGCCAGAGAATGGATCGAGTCAAAAACGCAGCGGCGCCACGCGGTCGGTACCACCGGGCACGGTCGTCCCGTGGAGACATCGCAGATTGGGGGGGCATACCATCTTGCAGCACCCTGTTCTCCAGCCTTGACCCTGTTGGTCCAGACTGGAGCGCACGCACGTCTGCATCGCTCGCCTGATCCGCGGCCATGGCTGCATAATCTATCCCTACGCAGACTGTCTGCCACTACATTAAGTTTACCCGCTACGTGCTGAATATCGGTAGTAAACTCTGAGATTGCAGCCAGCTGCCTCTGCTGCCGGCCCGACCACACTTCTGAAATCTTGGCCATCGCGAAAGTCAGTGGCTTGTGGTCAACGAACGCGGTGAAACGGCCTCCTTCCAGCCAGAACTGGAAGTGGCGAATGGCCAAGTGGAGGGCTAACAACTCCCTGTCAAATGCGCTGTATTTTCGCTCACTATCGCGCAACGTCCTGCTGAAAAAGGCGAGCGGCTGCCAAGCCCCGGCTACATGCTGCTCCACGACCGCCCCATGGCCACATCCGACGCGTCAGTAGTGAGCGCTATGTGGGCCGTTGGGTCTGGATGCGCTAACAACTCAGTGTTTGCCAGGGCTGTTTTGACCTCCGCGAATGCTCGCTCTCGCTCAGGAGACCATTTGATTTTGCTTGTGGGTTTTAGTTTCCTCCCCCGTGCAGCGCAGCTCATGCAGCCATTGTATGCCGCGCTAAAAAAACAGTTATAAAAATTTACCATTCCCAAAAACTCCTGTAACGCTTTGACCGTTTGTGGCTGGGGAAAATTTGTTACTGCGCACACTTTGTCAGGCAGAGGAACCGCTCCTTCTGGACAGACGCGATGCCCCCCCCAAAAAAATCTGTCACCCCGAACTGACACTTCGCTGGGTTGATTATCAACCCGTGCTCTCCCAACCTCCGGAAAACTGCCGTGAGGTGGTTTTCGTGTTAGTCTTCGGACGCGCTGGCTACCAAGATGTCGTCCAGGTAGATGAACACGAAGGGGAGATTGCGCAACACCGCGTCCATCATGCGTTGGAACGTCTGTGCAGCGCCTTTAAGCCCAAACGGCATGCGCAAAAACTCGAAAAGGCCAAATGGAGTTATTACCGCTGTTTTGGGTATGTCCTCAGCGCGTACTGGGACTTGATGGTACCCGTGGACCAAGTCTTAGAAAAAATGCGCGCCCCCGCCAACTGAACAGAAAACTCTTGGATATGCGGGATCGGGTAGCGGTCGTGTGCTGTAGCGTTGTTCATCCTGCGGAAATCTCCGCAAGGGCGCCACGAGCCGTCAGCTTTAGGGACCAGGTGAAGCGGGGAAGCCCATGGGCTTTTTGAACCCCTGATGATGCCCAACTTTTCCAGGTTGGTGAACTCCTCGCGCGCTATGGACAGTTTAGCTGCATCCAAGCGCTGAGCTTTTGCAAAAATGGGCGGTCCGGTGGTAGTAATAAAATGTTCCACTCTGTTTAGTGACAGCTGCTAAAAATGTGGGAACCATGAGTGCTGGGAACTGAGTGAGTAGTGTGTGGAATTTACCACTTGCCGTTGCGACGTTGGCTTGTGCTGTGGGCGGGGTCACTCGGGCTGCACAGGGAATAGAATAAAAAGTGCATTAACCAGGCGCCTATTAGCAAGATCAACCAACAAACCATGTGAGCACAGAAAATCAGTGCCTAACATATTGAAACTCACTGCAGCTATAACAAAAGTCCACTTAAATGTACGGCCGTGCAGGGACAGAAGCAGAGTCTTCTCACCAAAGGTCTTAATCCTCGAGCCGTTCGCTGCTGACGCTCTGTGACCTCCGGGACCCGCCAGCCGGTCAGCATATGTAGGCATGACTAAACTCACTTGGGAGCCTGTGTCCACGAGGAATTGCCTCCCCGAACGCGCGTCCGTCAAGTAGAGCAGCTTGTTCTCTTCCGAGGGCCGCGGCTGCTACCGACCCCCAGTCTTGCCGTTTCCCCGAGCGCTTGAACTGGCACGGTGGTATACATTTGCGTGCCCTCTCTGCAAAGCGGCGATGGTAGAAACAGGTCGTCTCCTCCACGATCCCTGGCCCTCGCCGCTGCCGTTGGGTCTGCTACCGCCGCCTCTGGCCCCCTGCTGTCTCGGGCCATCACGCCGATCTCCGTCTGCTGGCGTTGAGAATCCGTTGTGCCTCCTGGGCCAGCGCGCGGAAGTCCCGCTGGGCCAACAACGGTGAACCAGCCAGGGTCGCTCTTGTGGCCGACGGGAGGGTTCTCAGGAAAATGTGGGTGAAGAGGAAGTCATCGCCGTCTGAGCCCCTCAGCCTCAGCATGTCCTCCATCAGGTCGACGGGCGTGCTGTCTCCCAAGCCGTTCAGAGCCAGGAGCCTCTCCGCTCTCTCCTGGACTGAGGGAGTGAAACGCTGGATGAGCGCAGCCTTCAACCCGCCGTATTTGTCGTTGGCCGGTGGGCGCTCCAAAAGGCTCTGCACTTGTCGAGCCGTGCGGTTGTCGAGCTTGGCAATAACATGGTAGAATTTTGTGTCATCTACCATTATCCCCCGGAGGGCGAACTGTGCTTCAACCAAGTGGAACCAGGAGCACGGGTTGTCTTGCCAGAAGTCTGGTAGCTTGACTGTGGCTGCGTTCACCTGGCTGGTTCCTGACGAGTCCGGCTCTGGGGAATTACTTCTGCTCATGATACGTCTTAGCCTCGTCCTTCCACATTCTCCACACTGGTGACCCTGAGTTTATTTCACAAGTCAGATTTATTCACATTCTCCAACATCATCCAAAAACAGAAAGGACGAATCCCCCAACATCTGTCCCTTTTCTACCCAGGACATCAAAACAGTCCTGTTTACATTCAACAGTCCAGTGTAACCATTAGTGTGTAACAGTCAACCTAAGTAATCTTAACTTAAGCACACATCTCTAGTATGTCTCTAGTAAACTCAAATGATTCTGCAAGCATGGCATTACACAACATTAAACTAAAGAACAAGTACTCAAATCTGCTCAGTAAGTCTTGCAGGTGGTTTGGCATGTCTTGAAGACTCTTAACCTGCTCTTGAACCTGTGGTATTGCTGAGCAATCTGAGAGAACATCCGAGACTCCATCACTGGAAGCCATATCAGTTCTTGTACTTTCTATTGTCTGTTCCATAAGGTCACGACAATTATCTCAGAACTGCATCATCTTCTGTTTGAACTGTGTATGACCTTGGCTGGACCTCACTGAGAACAGTTGCTTTCTGTGCCCATGTGTTTTGTCCTCAAGTCTCACTCGGTCACCAGCATGTAGCTTAGTTAGGCTCTGTGTTCCCCTGCCATAATAGAACCTTTTTCTTTTAGCTGTTCTTTGTGTTCAATTGTTTCACCTTTCATTTTCAATAAATTCTCCTGAATGGGTAGATTTGACCTCAAACGTCATCCCATAAGGAGTTGTGCGGTACACCAGCAGGCGCTGGTGGAAATCAGCTCCACTATCCTTTGCTTTATACAGCCTTTTTACAATTTTCACAGACTTTTCCACTAGGCCGTTAGAGTGTGGATAATGTGGGCTTGATGTAGTATGTACAAAGTTCCATTCCTCAGCAAAGTGAATGTTGCATTGGCAAATTGTTGGCCATTATCTGAATACTTCATTAGGTACACCATGTCGAGAGAATATGGCTTTCATAGAAGCTACCACAGCTTCTGCTGGGTACAGAGAATAAACTACAACAGAAGTCTTTAATCAGTAAGAACAGTGTAGTCTTTTCCCTCACAAACAAGTCAGCACCAACCTTCTGATATGGCCTTGCTGGGACTGGGTGTGGTTTCAGTGGCTCAGCAGGATCGTTTGCTCTATATTTCAGGCAAATAGTGAATTTTGACACTTCATTTGCCACATCTTGGTTTATCCCCGGCCAATACATCACCTCACATGCTCCTTTACATTTTTCAATCTCGAGATGTCCTTTGTGAATTTTCTTTAGCATTTTTCATTTTGGTGTATACTGGTTCTTTTGGATCAGTTGCTCTAGACAATGTGTCAGCCGTGTACATTAGTTTGCCTGGTGTGTATACAACATTTAACGCGTAGCATTGCAGTCGGATCATCATTCTTTGAATTCTCAAAGGACAGTCATTGAGTAGTTTTTTTGAACAATGCAATCAAAGGCTTGGTCAGTTTCCACAGTGATCAACTGTCCTGAGACAAACTGATGAAACCTTTCACAGGCATGTGATGCTGATCCTTTTCAATTTGTGCGTATCACTTTTCTCCATTTGTCAAGGAGCATGATACATATGTTATTGGTTGCCAGTCACCATACTTCTGCAGTAAAACAGCTCCTAACCCACTGATGCATTGATGAAATCTTGAGGGTTTTTTCAGGGTCAAAACTTAAGAGGTTCCAAGGTTGTCATAGCCAGGAGCGGCACTGGGGTTAAGCTCCCAGTGCTCATAAAATGCTCCTTACGGCGTCTGTCTCGAAAAGCCTCTGACAACTAAGTCCAACTCCTAGCCTGCCCGTGTGGTTTAGTCTCTAAGCCCGGTGGAACTGCTTTTACTAATAGGAGAAGGGGCAAGGGTGGATCTCTGGCGCCTTAAAACCAGATGCTTCGGGTAGATGGTGGCTCGTCAACCTGGGAAGGTAGCCCATCTAGGGGAAGGTAAACCCTGATTTCAAACCTCCGCTGCCTTGCGGCACACCCGGTCACGAGAAAGGCTTAGGGGCTCCGACTCTGGATTTTTCCTCAGGGTTGACTCCCGAAGACAGATCTCTGTTGTGCTCAACATCGTTCTGGCAGCTCCTGCGATGGCGCTGGTGCCAAACTATAGCAGCCCTGCTGTTCCTTTGGATTCATCAGTGACGTGGAGGGCGACATGCTGCATGGGTAACATCTTGCCCTCCATATCTTCCTGCCCAGGCTTGAATCCTACCAACACCCAACTCTGGAAGGTAGAACACCGGTGCGCATCGGCCTGTTCAGCCACAGGCAGTGCTGTTCCAGCAGAGTAGAGGTTTAGGATTCTTTTCCATGGTCATCATAGACCGACGGAGGCTGACGAAAACCTAAGAATTGGTTCTTCTGTAAGTGCTGTCTTCAGATTTTTCCATGCATTCTCATGTTCATAATTCCATTCCCACTCAATATTTTTCCCTCAATCAGCTGTCTCAGGGGTGCCATCCTCAGTTTTGGAATGAACTTGCCCATGTAGTTTATCATGCCATTAAACCTCTGTACAGCCTTCTTGTTTTGTGGTCTTGGCATGTTTACAATTGTCGATGCTTTTTTGGGGGGGGGATCAGGTCTGACACCCTCACTGCTCAAAATGTCTCCCACAAATGTCAGTTCTCTAACTCCAAGCTAGCATTTCTCTTCGTTCACTCTTAAATTGGCTTTCCTAGTTGCTTCCAGAACATTTTTTAGTCCATGTTCAGCTTTTGTGCTCCCCCACACTGTCATCCACTGATGTGTCCACCCCATGTAAATGCTCATAGTTCATGTGAATTGTCTTGTGATACACTTCAGGTGCTGAAGCAATGCCAAATGATAGACGGAGAAACCTATATCTTCCAAATGAACTGTTGAATGTACACAGCTTTGAGCTTGCATCATCCAGCTTAAGTTGCCAGAATCCTGACGATGCATCCAGCTTGCTGAAATATTGTGCATTTGCAAACTGACATCTCTTCTCTTGTAGGAAGCTTAAAATGTTCGCTTTATTGCTCTGTTTAGGTCCTGTGGATCCATGCATACTCTAGGCTTTCCTTTCTTCTTTCAGAGGCTTTAAAAGGGCAAATGGCACTTTTCAGCAAGGATGAATGACTGGTGGCACATTTGTCAACCCTGATCGTGTGTTCTCCAGGAAGGCATCCTAGATCCTGAAAAAGGTAATCCTATTCTCTCAGAAGTTCATCATAGTCTGACTCCTTCACTTTCAACAATGTACACTTTTTACCAAGTTCAGTCTTTCACAAGCTGATAAACCTAATATAGTCTGCACATCTTTTGGCACTACTATAAATGCAAGTGTATGCTGCCTGCGTCACTTTCACAGCACATTTTCCTTTCACAGGTATTCCAGCTCCTGAGTATCTTAACATTTGTTGCATGCAGTTTTGGTCTTGGCCCAAGATTTCTGGACGTAGCTTCTGACATCAGATTAGCTTGAGCTCCTGTATCAAGTTTCATTGTCAGATTGATATTTACTTTTAATGTCATTATTCAGTCCTTGTTAGTCGTTTTATTTTTTGTGACTACATCAAAGTTCCTCAGAATCACATCCGTCCACTGTATACACCTTGTTTTGAATGGGGGTTTACAGCACTTAGCAAAATGGTTTTTATTGCAGTTCTTACACGTTTTGCTAAAGGCTTGACATGATTTTGGAGGATGTTGTCTCCCACACTGACCATTTTTTTCTTGTCCACCTCAGTTTGGTTTTACTCTAAAGAAAAAACTGTCATGGCGGCCTCTGGGCAGTCATTGGCGTCATCAACTCCAGCTGCGCACAGACCAACAGGTGTTAATCAACGGCTGTTAAAAGCCAATGTCGCTGACAGCCCGTCACGGAGTCGTCTGTCCTCCTTGTCGGAGTATGAGCCTGAACTCCGCTCTCTGGTCTCGTCAGGAATCTCTCGTCTCATCTGGAACCTCTCTTGCCTCGTCAAGAACCTCTCTTGCTTCATCAAGGACTTCTCATCAGTTTCAACCAAGTAAGAACAATTTGCTACTCAACCCCTTGTCTATACCCCTGTGCACAGGTGGACCTCCTAGGCGGCGGACCTGCGTCCCCAGCTGACGGGGCAACGCCATCTCGCCCACGTAGCGCTTCGCTACCACCGCGACTACCGGTACGTCTTGCTCCTCAGCTTCAAGAACTGTTATCTCAGTTACAGGAGTATTTGCCACCACTATCAGTGGAGTCCGTCATCGTCATCAGCTGTATCATCATCACCACATTCAGTGGAATCACTATCCTTGTCATCGTCTGGATTATTGTCACTCCGGTCTGTGAAGTCACGGCCGGTGTCATCACCAGGATTTCCCTCGTCACAGCCACGGGTAGTATCTCCAGCACGTTCACGGACACCCTCACCTCCACGCTGCACGGCCGCTGGAACTCAGCAGGGCGAAACCTGTGCTACACTCAAGTAAGCCTCTCCACCTGCAGCTCATCACGAGTGTGGAGCAAAAGTAATTGTTTTCTGCTTTTATGTTCCAGGGTTGCCGGGTCTCCGTCCAGGCTGCTCAGCTCCAGTGACCAGAACACTATCCACGCACTCACACACGCACTACACTCTCTCACTATTAAATAAAGATTATTGTCACTATCTGCCCGTGTCAGTGTCTGTCTCCTGGGTCCTAAACCATGTCAAAAACACCACTTCAGAAGTCACAGTTTTGCATCGGTATTTCTTCATTGTATTCACTGAACAGTTCCTTGGCTTGTGTCTTAACCATCTCTGCTGCTCTGCATAATGTTTTGTCCAGATACAAATCTTGCTCTCTTAATAGTCTCAGACTTATCAGGAATCCCACACACAAGCCTGTCTTATTAAAGAGTCTGCCAGTCCTCCAAACTCACGTTTTACTTCCGTTTCTTAACTCAGTCACATACTGATCAATTGTCTCAGTTTTCTGCACACGTGAAGAATCTGTGCCTCTCGAATGTTACTTTTCTTTTAGGTATGCAGTATGATTGAAACTTCTCCACAATTTTGGCCAACTTCACCTTGTCCCCTACGGCATCAAATGTGAAGTTATTAAACATTTCCAGTGCTTTGTCACCAACAACAAGCAGGAATACTGATGCTTTCAATTTTTCACTCTTCTCATCAGCACCAATTGCTGCCAGGTACAACTCAAAGCGTTGCTTGAATTTTCTCCAATTTTCAGCCACATTACCCACCAGCTGAAGGCAGGGTGGAGGCTGTAGTCCCTCCATTTTGTCTGTATTGACTTTGCTAGCAGAGTCAGCTTATTGCTAATGCACTCGTTTTCAATCCTGCTTTCAGTGTTGGCGTTTACTCAAGACCATCTTCTGACACCATGTTGTGTTTATATTGTGCTTTAGTCAGAAAGTTTGGACTCTTCAAGTAACCTGGTCTCATTATTGAAGAACCCACACTTTCTGACTAAAGCACATTTACAGCATAGCATACAGCAGCTCGTCTTGCTCCAAATTACAACTTTTGGTTTAACACCAATACAATGGCATACACTGCCACCTTCTGGCTGCTCTCATTACACCCACCACCCCTTCATTTACCAGAATCGGCATTGTGGTCCGAACAGTGTGTAGTTCAGCTGGGTAATTCCACAGTGGTGGTTGGTGAGGGCTCTGGTGTTTGTGAGGAAGATTGAAGGAAATTGAGGTTTGGTGTGTAGTTTGTGCAGCTGGGCACAGAGGCCAGCCCTGCAGCTTCATTTCTGCTTCCTCTCATCGCCGTCTGTGCTGCTTGTGGGGCCCGATAATCCACGGAGCTCCCGGTGGTCTAGCGATCTCCTCAGGGACATGGTACCGATTACTGGAATGAGCACTAGTGACGTCGGAGATAAGTTGCAGGCCAATGTCTAGAAGCTCCTGGCAACTGCAGGTAATTAGTCTGTTGCAGATGAAGGACAAAAAATAGGCAGGAAAAACAGAAACAAGCACAGTAGTCTAGAGTGTCTAGCTGCTGCGTGTGAATGCATCACCATTTTTTCCTAGTTATGACCGATTATAATTTGCCATGACAGAATTTTCCAACCTTGTTCAGTGGCGTTTTCTCCCAGAAGCCAAGCTTCCCCTATTTTCAGCCTCTGACTGTCATTTTTATTAATTATACATTACTGTTTTTCCATATTATCAGGTGCCATTTCTATTAAATATATATTATATATGTAAACTATCAAAATGCGTATTTAGCCTCTTCCACTCTGGGAATGTTTAGGCATTTTTAGGGAAATTGACAGAAGTAAATCAAAAGCTGTTCAACCCTTTGTTTCGCCAAAAAAAATTCAGAGTGTTTTCTTTTAAATGAGACCAACCCCATGAAGATGTTGCAGTCATAATCTCTAAGTGCTCCTGCTGCTAACAGTCATCTAAACAGTGAATGAAGAAAAAGTTCACCTGGGTGGTTTTTTTTTTTTTTTTTTTTTAGATACAAATGCTTGCAAGTAACAGCTGCCAGATACTGGCTGGAAAATGCAACAGAAATGTAGAACGAAGTGTCAAGCTCAGGTCAAAATTTTGTAACAATACCACAAAAATTAAATATATTACACAGCTTTTTTTCTCAGGTTGTTCCCAGGCATTTTTGAACTGTGTCAAATGGCACAGTTTGGAAAAACGTCTAACTTTTGAATGCTTCAACATAGAAGCTTCATCTTGTGCTCTAATGAAAGGTGACGCTCAGGGCTATATTGTTAGATATTCAGAAACACTGTCAGTAGTAATGACGCAGAGAAAGTGAAGTTTAAAATATAAACACGCTTTACTGAACAAAAATGTCAATATACAAAACATACCATTTTCAAACAAATGTTAACAAATGTGAGTGTGAATGGGTGGATAGCAGGATCTGTAAACCACTGTGTTCAATTAGTGGGTTTTTTTCTTATCTCTGGATGACCAATTTAGTTTTATCAAACCCTGGTACCCTGATTCACAACAATCAGGACATAAAACCATACCATAATCCCCCTTTTATAAAAACAAAGTCTGTCCTTTATAGGTTATTGGCAATGTGCCAGTTGTAACAGTCCCGGTTTGGGATCAAATAGAGAGGCACATCACAGGTGGAACACTTGAGTGGTGTCTTTATGGCACTGCCTGCATAGTGCCCAGAGAAAGACAATCCTGTGATGTGCAGTGGGTGTAGGATGAGGTGGTGTGGCTGATGGAGCGCACCTGTGCCAGCTGCTCAGCAAGGGTCTCCCGAAAAGCCTTCCGTGTCAGTGGCTTCTCTCCTCTTCCAGAGGCGAGTGCCTTGTGGAGGATGTATGCATTTACAACAGCAATGTCCATGAAGTGGTTAAAAAAAAAAAAGAAGCTTTTATACCACTTCATGGTCTTGTGGAGAACACTGTAGTAGCCTATCAGGACATCTGACAGGTCCATTCCATCCTGAATGGACAAAAAAACAATTAAGAATAAAAGGAAAAAAACAACTTCAATATATTACTCAAGCTAATTGTTACATTTTCAAATCATTACATACCTGTTGTAGTCATTTACACAAGGAGGCATGGAGATGTCTTTGACCACTGCCCCTGTGCATCTTTCACCCTCCGGCACACCGTCTCTCCTGAGTGGGCAGTGTGCACTGGGGAGCACATGAAGACATCTCTTGCGTCTTGCCACTGGAGGAAAAGAAGGGAGTCCTTCCTCATCCAGCGGATGCTTCCCCGTGAAGATCTGGACACCAGGCTGTTCTCCTTGGTCTTTGGAAAGCCGACCCTGTTGGTGCGGATGGTTCCACAGGCATAGATCCTCTTTTGCAGGAGATCCTGAAAAAGGATAGGGCTTGTGTAAAAGTTGTCAAAGAGTTTGTACCCAGTGCCCAGCAACTGATGCAGCTACTTGACACACTGACTCATAACTGAGTCCCATGCCAGTACTTGACTTTGCCTTCATACACAAAAAGTCCTAGGTGTAGCCAGTACAGGAGTGGGTCAACACAAACAGGTGTGAGCATGTGAGGTCAATCCAGGGGCTGGTGGATGTGTTGTAGTGTGCAGAGCCATGTAAATTGGTGTTCTCAACAATGTTGTCTAGCACAGATGGAGTGAAAAATAATTGGGGCAACTGAACGGGGGTGTATGAAGCTGTTGAAATTAACAGATCCAGGTGGATTTTTGGGACGAAAAATGGGCTGTGGTGGAATCATGTCAGGGGTGTCAGCATCATGCCACCTCTCCTCAGCTGATGAAGGGCCGGCAGATGTTCCAGGCTGAGGGCTGCCATCACCACTCTTGCCTCCTCTTACTCTCCCCAGTGGTCTCTGTGGCTTATATTATTCATACATCCATACCTACATATGTATAGACACAAGAGGAATGTTTAGAGATTGCATATGTGGAATGACCTCACGTCTCAGAGCAGGACAATAGGTCTCGACCACCGGCGAAGATCAACGAGCAGATGGAGACTCAGCGGTGGAGACCTGAATGGACTTCCTGACCCCCAGGGTCAGGTGGAGGAGAGAGAGGACAATAGAAGGAGATAACGCGGATGTGTGATGTCGGCTTTTGTTGTGATGTCTTTTGTTATGTGATGTATAAGTACGAAGGTCTGACTGCGCTCAGTCTCTTTTCTGCTTCTGCATTGAGATGAGACATGTTGGAGATTGGAAGCCGACAATAAACCTGATTTATAAAATCACTTCGCTTCCTTATTTCAAGCTCCCTACAGTCTCCCTCTTTTTGGGGTCAGGGTTTCCTCTTTTGACGAGCTCTCCTGCTGCTCCATTCTTCTGCGCTTGCTGGCAGAGTAATTGTCTGGCACTCACTCCTCAGAGTCTGAACTTTGTAAATGACTTATTTTCACATAGACAAACTTCAGATTAAATTTTTATTTTTCACTATTCTCCTATTTTCCCCAGAGTTTACATACACAGCACAGTTCCTGTTTTTTTTTTTTTTTTTTTTTTAACAGGAAAAAATAGCCTACAGTGCAATAAAAATTATACTAAAATATTACATTTCTAGAGGGTAACAAACAACCCCTCCCCCACACCCCCCAATGGCAAAAAACCCCCCAAAAAACTTGTTGCCATGAGGGACTGTTGTAATTACCGATCAGTCAAAATTTATTTTTATTACCATTGTTATTGATAAAGAATTTAGCTTATAACACTTACCTGTCCACAACAGCACTGTCGTTGGTGAACATCTGTTCTCAAAGTTCCTCATTGTCAGACGAATATGAAGTTGGTTTCATTGTTATTGACTTGTGGTTCTGGTCACCCGACCCGGTCAAACCATCTCTGCTTCCATGCTTGCGGTTTTTGCAAACCATTTTTCCAAACAAATAAGTACAATAGTAATATAAAAAAAAAAAAAAAAAAAAAAAAAAAAAAAAGTGGCTAATGGCCAAGAGTGGCTAATGCTACTGTTATGCACAGGTCTCAATGTGAGACACCCAGCAGGCTCAGGCAAAAAGGATTTTGCGCAGGGGGACGCATGCGTTTTACCGGCAATATAAACGCGTAACAAAGGCATGTCAGGTATCACTGAATTCAGAATTTCACTGGCTAAACAACTCGTCCATCGTCGAACTTCTCAGCTTCAACTGGCTTGTTGTATTTGCGGTCGTTGGTAGGCAGGTCCTTCTTACTAGGTTTTCAGTCATTGGTTCTTCAAGGTTTCAGAAACCCAAATCAAGGCTCTTTAGTCGAATGAGATGTCAGTCATATCTAAACCAAACAAACACTCCTTTGGCTTTCTGTTTACGGCTGTGTCTGTACTGGAAGATCAGAAATACAGCTTTTTTCCATTGCGCACTGAGACGTGCCCTACCACGGACTCGCAGAGTGGGAGAGGATATTAAGGTATTTAACGGTTTTGATTGTCCATGACCATGTTTACATGAACACAACCGGATTAAAAGCCTGATCGGAATAAAAATGTTTCTTGTAAACACACCAATCTGAATATTCTGACCCGATCGTGCTCATTCGGATCAAAATTTCATTCTGATTGAGATGGGTGGATTATGCCGATAGTTAATCCGAATGGTGTGCATGAAAACACTTATTCCGAAGGTTGGGTAGAAAGTGTTTACTGTGCATGTTTGTATATCAGCCACACATCGATGTGACGCATTTCCGCCTTCACAGCAGCTAGCAGAAGACGTAGTGGGAGTAAAACAAAACTAGTCTGTATTGTCCTGCTGTCTCCCTCTGTTCGTCATATGCAGTATGTACATGTAGCTTCATTATGGAAACCAGCAGAAGCGAAAGTACAGTCTGAATAACAATACAGGTCCATTTCAAAAAGAAAAAAAGCGGGGCTTGCCAGCACTGGAAGTTGCTTCTATTTTTGGAATGTCGAAATGTCGATGTGCGCTTGTCAAAATGATTTAGTCTGTTCAAACGTGTGACATAGAAACGCACGTCCTAATCAGATCAGCTTTTTCAGGATCCATGTAAACAGTAAAGGTCTGATCTGAATTGTAATCAGATTGACGAAGTTTTGCCCATGTAACCGTGGCTACCGACTTGCCAGAGAGGTCCTTCTCATTTCCTAGAGTATCTAAGAATAGGGGGGAAATGGCGCCTCCGTTACATGTACTGAAATATATGGTGAGATGTGGTATTGCACCACTAGGGGAGGATTTGAGAGCCAGCAAGGACGAAGTTGCTTCGGCCTCCATCGGTCTATGATGACCATGGAAGAGAATCCTAGATATCTATTCTGGTGGAACAGCACCACCTGTGGCTGAACAGGCTGATGCGCGAATGGCAGTCCCCGTCACAGGTCGCACTTGTGGATGGTCTCCGTGCTACTGTGTCTGTGGTGGTTCTTCCTGCAGGTCCTTTTTTAATCTGCTGCAGCAGTCAGTTTCTCTTCACCCGCCTTGAGCTGTCTGGTCAGGGTGCCTCTCCATTTGGAGCGGTCCGTTGCGAGGTCCTCCCAGCGCTCTGTTGGTCTCCAGGGCCTTCATATCTCTCTTGCAGACGTCTCTGGCAGGAGAGATGCTGGCCGCCCACAGCTGCGCTTCAATCGCCAGTTCTTCGTAGAGGACGTCTTTGGGGATTCTGCCATCCTCCATACGGTGAACATGGCCTAGCCAGCGGAGCCTGCACTGCCTGAGTAGAGTGAACATGGGGGGGGAAGACCGGCGTGGGACAGGACTTCTATGTTGGGCACTTTGTCCTGCCAGGATATGTCCAGGATGCGACGAATGCAGCACAAGTGGAAGGAATTCAGTCTCTTTTCCTGCCGGGAGTATGTTGTCCACGTCTCACTCCCATAGAGCAGTGTGCCGATGACGCAGGCGTTGTACACTGCCATCTTCATCTTGACAGAGAGGTTTGGATTCTCCCACACTTGTGTGGTGAGACGAGCGAGTGTGGAGGTTGATTTTCCAATCCTCTTGTCAATCTCTGTATCAAGGGAGAGGTTGCTGCCAACCGTGGACCCCAGGTACGTGAACTGATTCACGACCTCCAGCTCTTAGTCGTCGATGGTGATGGTTGGTGGTGCTTCCGTGCCTTGCACCAAGACATTAGTCTTCTTCAGGCTGATGGTAAGCCCGAAGTCCATGCATGCCTGGGAGAAGCGTTCCATCAGGGTCTGAAGCTCTTGCTGTGTGTGGGTCGCAACTGCAGCGTTGTCTGAACAGCATCTCTCTGATTAGAGCCTCACGTACTTTGGTTCTGGCTTTCAGGCGGGCGAGGTTGAAAAGCCTGCTGTTAGATCTTTTATGCAGATAGATTCCCTCTGCTATGCTCCTGAGGCATGCCTTCAGCACAGCAACAAAGAAGATCCTAAAGAGGGTTGGCGCAAGTACACAGCCCTGTTTCACTCCGCTGTGTATATTGAATGGCTCTGAAACGTTGCCGTCGTACTGCACCATCCCCTGCATGTTTGTGTGAAACGATTCGATGAGGCTTTGCAACTTTGGTGGGCATCCTATCTTTGGCAGGATCTTGAAAAGGCCCTCTCTGCTCACCAGATCGAACACTTTAGTGAGGTCAATGAAGGCGACATACAGGGGCATGTTCTGTTCTCTGCACTTTTCCTGAAGTTGACGAATGGAGAATACCATGTCCACCGTCAATCGCCCAGCGTGGAAGCCACACTGAGACTCGGGGTAGACACTTTCGGCAAGCTTCTGTAGACGAACAAGGACAACTCGTGCGTAGACTTTGCAACAGCTACAGGGGCATCTTCCTCCTCAGCATTGTTGGCAGTCGCTTCTCTCCCCTTTGTTTTTGTAGAGGGTGATGATCTTGGCGTCCCTCATGTCCTGTGGTATGGCACCTTCCTTCCAGCACTGGCAACAGTAGGGCAGTCTTGCAGTGCTTGATCAGGTCGGGGGGTATGCCATCGTTGCCTGGAGCCTTAGCAAGGCCATTGATAGCTTGGCCGCTGGCGAGTTCGTCAATGGTTGGCTCGGCGTCAAGTTCGTCCATGGATGGCAGGCAATCGATGGCATCAAGGGCTGATGGTGTCACGGTGTTCTGTCTGGAGTAGAGGTCGGAGTAGTGCTCCACCCATCTCTCCATCTGCTTGTTCTTTTCTGTGATCATCTCCCCAGTGGAGGATTTGAGGGGGGCCATCTTGCTCTGAGCCGGACCAAGTGCTTTCTTGATGCCGTCGTACATACCACGGATGTTTCCTGTTAGCTCAGCCAAGACATTCAAACCACTGCCATGAGTCCAGTACTCGTTGGCGCAGCGCCGAGCAGTCTGCTGAACTTTGCTTCTCGCAGCCCTGAGAATCTCGAGATTCTTCTCGTTTGGGTACTTCTTATACTCAGCAAGTGCTGAGCGCTTGGCTTCAATGACAGGGGTCATCACGGTCGACTTGGCATCAAACCAGTCCTGTGACTTCGAGGTCTTCCTCCCAAAGGTAGCCAAGGCTGTGCGGTGGATGGCGTTTCGCAGCTCTTCCCACTTCTGCTTAGCAGACTCCTTGTGGTTCACCAAGTTCCTTCACAAAGGTGGAGGCAAACTGCTCAACAAGTTCTGGTTGGGCCATCTTGCTGGTGTCAATCCATGCCTTTCCAGGCTGTCTGGCACGGTGGAATTTCTTCAGCTGCAGCTTGACCTTGCAACACCAATGAATGGTCTGTGTAGCAATCTGCACTCTGGAACGAGCGGGTGATTAGCACATTCTTCAGTGAAGTGCGCCTGGTCAGGATCAAGTCCAGCTGGTGCCAGTGCTTTGAGCGTGGATGTCGCCAGGAAACCTTGTGTTGGGGCTTGGTCTTGAAGAACGAATTTGTGATGCACAGATCATGTGTGCAGAACTCGAGCAGCCGCTGTCCGTTGTCGTTCATTCTGCCCACGCCAAATGGTCCAAGACAGGAGGGCCAGGAATTGTGGTCAGCACCCACTCTGGCATTGAAGTCTCCAAGGAGAATGAGTTGTTCAGAGTTGGGGATGATCCTGACAGTTGTTGCGAGATTCTCGTAGAACTCGTCTTTTGCCTCAGGTGTGGCTGTCAATGTTGGGGCATACACACTGACGAGGGTGACTGGGCCTTGAGTGGTGTTAAGGCGGAGGGTGAGGAGTCGTGCAGAGCCATTGCTTCCCAGTTCCACCATCTTCAGCAAGGTGTTCTTCACTGCGAAGCCCACTCCGTGTTCCCTGTGTTCGTCACTGCCTTTTCCCTGCCAGTAGAACGTGTAGTCCTTCTCTCTCCAGGAAACACGGCTGGCTGACGCAGGCACACTGAGTGGCGATATCCACTTCGAGTCCTCTTCAGCTCATTGATGACTGCAGTCTTCCTAGTGTCGCTGATGTCCTTGAGGTTAGCAGTGAGTCCTGTCACCATAGTGTGGACGTTCCAAGTTCCCAGTTTTAGAGTTGGTCTCTTGTTTTGTTGTCTTGCCTGGTGCAAAGGTTCTCAGCCTGCCGTTCGGACTTCACCTCATCCCCATGCACCCAAAGAGGAAAGCAGGCTGTGGCGGGACAACACCTTATTGGCTGGGGGCTGCCCAGCTTGAGGCGGATGGTAGCTGTCCAGTGAGAACAGATGATCCCTCCCACTGTCGCGAACAACCCCTGGTGCCACGCTCTACACCAATTGAGCGGTGGCTTATAACCGTAACTGTCATTCCCCGTGTTTCATCTACACCGAAGGCGAAGCTGGAGTGTCCTCTCCAGTGATCCACCTTCCAGCATTGGGCATTGGTAGGATTTTGGTTAATTTTTGTAGTGTTTTTTTTTTTTCTCACAAAACTAATCTAATGAGACCGTAGGCATGCCACTACTAGGGTGAGATTAGTCAGTTCTGTGCAAAATCCAGCCAGCCGTAAATTTGCCAAGCCCACATCAGACCAATCAAATCAGAGGCTCATTAACGTTGGTGTTTGTGGGAGGCCAGTGGTCGCTGTTCGCAACATTAAATGCCAAATCCTGGTCCTCCATAATGGTACTTGCTAATTAAAAAAAAAAAAAAAAAAAAAAAGGACTTGTAAGACTGGGTATAAAAGGCTGATGCGGAAGAGGCAGTCTCTGATCTCACCTCTGCCTAGATGGGAGCGCCTTTGTGATACTGAGTCAAACAAAATCACATTCTACTGCACCTCCGGCCTCATTATTGCCATATTTGTTAGGGACAAGACATTTGGCGACGAGGATTAAAGTACGGATAAGGGAGTTTCTAGTATTCGGCTATTTTTGGAGCTTCCCGGCGAGTCGTTGGTTCCCTGGGTGAGGTGGCGTGCCGCATTCCAAAATTATTTGGTGGCATTGAACCTTGGCCAATTGGGGAAACTACGTGCATGAGCAAGATTGGTCCATAATCTCGGCATGGAGGGACAACGTATTCTCAGCACATTGGGTGAGAGATAGTTTTGAGGACGGGGATGAGCTAATGGCGTGTTACTTTTGAGCTCCTGAAAACGTCAGTTTCGAGGATTCAGTTCCGACAGTGGACTGGTGAGTTGGTGCAGCGATATGTTGTAGACTTGTGTCAGCTGGCTGGAGACTGCCAGTTCGGGAGTTTAGATGAAGAAATGGTCCGCGATCAGCTGGCGGAGCACACGCTATGTTCTGTGGCACGGTCAAGACTCCTCACACACAGTTTATCTGCTGCTTCAAACTGTTGAGCTATCTCGCCAGCCATAGCTAATGTCAGTTCACCTATCAAGGGACCGCAGTGAGAACTACGTTGAGGCAAGCTGAATCACAGTCAGCGGCACAGGCTGTGGACCCAGGTAGCGATGATGGCACAGACGAAGAATACGCTACACCTATTAAATTAAGGTCCGTCACGGGGTCGCCCAGATGCATGGGGCGCGAGTCCACCAAGTACTGATACAAGGCAAGGCAGTGTCCAGCAAAGGGCAAACGCTGCACCGTGTGGACTCCTACATCATTTTGCCAGGGCCTGCAGAAAATTTGAGCGAGGGGAACAGTGACGTGAAGTGGACTTTCCCGCCAAGACTTAGTTATTCATACCGTCTCCGAGCACAGATGGCCATATATACTATATGGTGACACTGGATGGCGTGGAAGTGCCGTTACTGGTTGACATGGGTGCAGCAAGGTCCATGTTGAATTTGTCTACTGTGAGGAGTTCGTATCCACAAAATGGCAGACAGACTTCTAACACGGTAATATGGGAACAGAGGTAACAGACTGGCCATCGTGGGTTCACTGGATCTGACATGAGGTACAAGTCAGCAGTGGTGTCCAACACCGTGGTAACTGTCAAAGGGTTGAATGTGATGGACTGCGACCTTTTCTATGGACTGGGCTTCACAATCACCAGTGGTATCGGAGAGGTTGGGCCGTGGTTTATGGAACCGGCCGGTTCCGAGAGTGTTGGATTATATGGTATGGGACGAATCTTGGCCTAGTATTCTGGGAGATGAACAAGACCAATCCCACCCAGGGCCATCGCGGGAGGGTTCCTGTGCCAGGGCTCAAGTTACCCTGGATGAGGGAACTGGGCGGCATGGTGGGTGGAGCCGAATGGATGGGTTCCTCTGCTTCTGGAGTTTGGCTGGGGTAAACTAAGAAGCAGGGGGCTACAACGGCTTTGCTGGCGTTGCAAATGAAAGAGCGGGGCAGGACCGGCTGGCACGGTGAACAGATGTGCCACACAGGAACACTGGAGGCTGAGTCGGGCTCCTCGGGGGGTTGCTGGTGTGGCGCGACCCAGTGAAGAGGCCTGGTTGAGACATCGTGGACATTGGAGGCCAAGCTGGGCTCCTCTGGGAGTCATTGACGTGGTTTGACCCAGAGAAAAGGTTCAGCTGAGAGGGATCCATGGCAAGAGGAAACGACGGGAGGACCAGGGGTGGCTGCAGATGGTGGCCGTTTGGCAGGACTGATACCTTCAGCTGTCAGATGACTCATGGAGACACCCCAATGAGCTGCAGCGTGCCAACAAAGAGAAGGAGGTGTCGGGGCTCCGATGTGGCTCATCTACAGGGGTGAAGAGACCAAGAAGCTCTGGAAGGGACCCGCCAGACGGGTCTCCGGGGGGTGGTTTCTCCATCGGGACCATACGGTAGTGCACCCTTAGTGAGACGGAGGTCTGTGAGAATGACCTCCCCTCTTGTCTGTGTTGGTGTGTTTAAATAAAGCCTGTTTCGTCAGTCATCTCTCCTTTCTTGTGTGAACCCTCAATGTCACTGGTGTCAGAAGTGGGACTATTGAACAGATGGAAGCCAGAATCAGAGCAGAGATTCAGCAGCTGGAGCGGTTCATCGCTCAGCTGGGAATGGACAAAGCTGGTACACCGACCCCCAGAGTTGCTCGCCGGGATGAACGGAGCAGCAGACTTGACGGGACCAGCGTACCCCGCCTTCTGTCTTTCTCAAGGCAGGACAGGCTAAACAGAGCAGATCAGCCCCACTCCCCACCCTTTTCAGGGAAGAACGGGCTGGAGATTCCACTGCGACCAGGGGCGGCGAGTGACCAAGAGGCAACCGTCCCACCCATCCGGCAACCGGCCAAAGTTCCACGCTTTAACGGTGAAACCCTGTTGGACGACTACCTGGTCCAAGTTGAGCTGGCCGCTGCGTTGAACGGCTGGCCACCCGAAGAGACCGCCGTGCAGGTTGCACTGGCCCTGGAGGGAAGGGGGTCTCTGCACGTTGTCCGATCTCCAGTCGGAGGAAAGTCACCGCTGGCCAGCGCTGCAAGGAGCGCTAGGGAGGCGGTTTGGGAGAGCAGCCGATGCTGAGCACGCCGAGGAACAGCTGGCCAACAGCTGACTAGGCAGCCGAGAGAGCCTGGGAGCCTACGCAGTGGACATATGGCTGCTGACACGGCGTAGCTACCTGGATTTTGAGCCAGAGATAGTGGAGAAGCTCGCCCTCTAGAACTGCATCAGGGTTCTCCGCCTGGCCCAGCTCCAGAACCACATCCGGATTCACGCCGTGAGCAGCTGGGAGATGGCTGTGGCAGAAGCGGAGCAGGTGGAACCGCTAATGGATTGTACAGATGATGCATCTGCACTGAGAGCCTTCCAGGCCATGGCTGAGAGCGAGGAGGAGGAGCTGCGCCGGACCACGGCGGCGCACCCATGGAGAAGATGGCCACGGCGGCGTGAGGAAGGGTGCTTCCACTGCGGGGAGCCAGGACATTTCGTGCGGTACTGCCCAGCACCCACCCCAACGATAAACCGGCCTCTTGTCAACGTTAAACTAGAGCAAGTTGGCATGGACGGGACCTGCCGCTTCCCACAGACATTTTCCCCGATGAACTGTCACCGCATGTGGGCTGAATTGGACACTTGCCAGGAATGTACCTACAGTGCAGCCTGGACAACATGCCGATCCGGGCCCTGATCGACACCGGTTCTACCATCTTTCTAGTCCGACCTGATGTGTTGCCTGGCATGGACAAGACAGAACTGCAGGGGTGGGAACCCACCGGGCGCTGCATCACCCCGGCTACCGGTGAGCGCGCCAGACTGGGAGGGCGGAGAGTTCTTGTGGTGGGGGTGGCCGGCCAGAACACAAACCACCCGTTCTGGCTTGCTGACATCCAAGGCCCCTGCATTATTGGACTTTATCTACTTCACAGCATGAGCGCAAGAATTGACACCGCCAGATAGTCCCTCCTGCTGGGAATTCTGACCATCATGCTCTGCAGCAGGGCCCAGAGGAGGAACCCGGAGGCCTGCATGATCGAGGGACTATCAGGGTGGGCCGAACTGGGCGGGTCACCGCAAGTACTGAACACAACGGCGCCACCAGCACGAGCAGAGGGAGCATGATCACCGATAAAAACCGCGGGGGGGGGGGGGGTGCTCAGCAGAGCGGGTCAATGTGTCAACAGAAACAGCAGGTGGTCAAGGAATTGTTCCAGCAGAGCTGCAGTGGACTAGAATTTGGACAGACGCCAGCTGCGGGAGCTGTTGGACTGCTACATGGATGTCTTCGCTGCGAAGGATGAGGAGTGCACCCGAACCAGCTTGGTGCAGCACGGGATCGACACCAGTGAGACCAGGCTGAACTGACTCCGCCCCGCCGTCTGCCGTTTTCAAGGCGGGCTGCAGCAGAACAAAAAGTATGAGCAATGCTGGAGGCTGACATTATTGAGCCCTCCAGCAGCCCCTGGGCAGCGCTGGTGGTGCTGGTTAGGAAGAAGGATGGTTCATGGAGGTTCTGTGTGGATTACTGACGCCTGAATGACGTCACCCGCAAGGATTCCTACGCCCTGCCCCGCATCAATGATGCGCTGATCACGTCGCTGGCTCCAGCTGGTTCAGCTCGCTGGACCTCTGCAGCAGCTATTGGCAGGTACCACTGTCACATGAAAATACACCTGAGAAAGCAGCCTTCTCCATCAGGCAGGGACTGCATCAGTTCAAGGTGATGCCATTTGGACTTTGCAACACCCCGGCCACCTTTGAACGTCTGATGGAGCGAGAGTTGCTCATGTACCCCGGAGCCGCTGCATTGTTTATCTGGACGACCTGCTGGTTCACGCAGCTGATTCTGACAGCGCCCTGTCCAACCTGTGGGAAGTATTGGACGCCATCCGACAGGCCGGGCTGTGGCTACACCTGTGGAAAACCCACCTATTTCGGTGGAAGACCACCTTCCTGGGCCACGTCGTCAGCACAGCAGGAGTTTCCACAAATCCAGAGAAAGTGGCAGCGGTGAAAAACTGGCCAGTGCCGCGTGCTGTGGGAGAGCTACAGAGTTTTCTCAGACTGGCTTCCTATTATAGGAGATTTGTGAAAAACTTCACCATCGCCAGCCCACTGCATCAGCTGACACAGAAAGGCCATGCGTTTCAGTGGAGTGAGAGCTGTGCTGCCGCTTGTTCCCAGCTTTGCTCAGCGCTCATCGGATCCCCCATCCTGCAGTTTCCCGACCCGAACCGCCCTTTCATCGTGGACACGGACGCCAGAAACCAGGGCATCGGGGCGGTGTTATCCCAGGAGGGAGAACATGGAGAGCAGGCAATTGCTTTTTTTCAGCCACACTCAGCAGAGCCGAAAGGAATTATTGCGTTACTCGCAGAGAGCTGTTGGCTGTCATCCAGGAGCTTTGCCATTTTTGCCCGCATGTGTACGTTGGGAGGTTCCAATTCAGGACGGATCATGCTTCCCTGACCTGGCTACTGAACTTTAAAGAGCCGGATGGACAGTTTGTGAGATGGCTGGAGGCACTGCAGGATTATGATTTTCAGATAGCGCATTGTCATGAAGGCGGCCTGCCTGATGCACAGTCTTGGCATCCCTGTGCTGCAGAGGACTGTCACTGCCAGCGGGCAGAGGATTGAGACCAAGCCTGGGTTTTCTGCCCGGAGCGGAAATGGGGACTGTCACCAAAACTGGCGAGCCATTGGTCGGGACCGTGTGAGGTCCTACAGTGACTGTCGGATGTGGTGTACAGGGTGAGGCTGCAAAAAAAGGGACCGGGTCGTGGTACTCCACCGTGACAGTCTCACCCCGTACCAGCCATCCGCCCTACGGGTGGTTGAGCCGGAGCCTTCACCCTGACCAGATACACCGACCGACGCACAGAGGAACACGAGCGGACCTGTGCGTGCTGGTCGTTGACAACGGAGGCCGCCCCAACACCTGGACGGATTCGTGTTGGACTTTTGAGCTGGACTTTTATTCTGGGGACAGAACCCAGTCCGGGGGGGGGGGGCAGTATAACGTTGGGGCTGTGTTAAAGGGGCGGGGATTTTCCCGGCATGCTTTAGCAGCGGAAGATTCAAAGGGTGTCATTTGTGTGTTCAAGTGTTCTTGCTGTGTCATAACAGTTATGACAGCAATGTTATAAGAAGAGTCAGCAGTGAAGCCAAGCTTCCCCTATTTTTCAGCCTCTGTCATTTTTATTAAGTATATATTTAATAGAAATGGCACCTGATAATATGGAAAAACTGTAAACTATCATAATGCGTATTTAGCCTCTTCCACTCTGGTCAATTTCCCTAAAAATGCCTAACAATAACATACCCAAAGTAAATCAAAAGCTGTTCAACCCTTTGTTTTGCCAAAAAAATTCAGAGTTTTCTTTTAAATGAGACCAACCCCATGAAGATGCTGCAGTCATAATCTTTAAGCGCTCCTGCCACCAAGTCATCTAAACATACTGAATGTAAAGAAAGTTCACCTGGGTGTCTTTTAGATACAAATTGTGATGTATGGGAGTTGTATTTGCATATGCCACCCCATTGGTGGGCGCTGTACCCTGTGGCATCGCCAATAGTATAAGTGTGCTCATTGAACTGAACTGTGTATGTGCATGTGTGTACGTGTGCGTATGCCTGAGTAAACGAGCAAGCTAATGACCTGCAGCCGTGTGTGTCTGTTTGTTCCTCCAAGTGGTAATCTAAAGTAGAAACCCACGGACATATCATTGGCGACGAAGATAACTTTAGGTTTCCAAATCTCGCCGCGGTATTGACTGCGAGTGACGGAGGAAGAGGAACGTTGGTCCTGGTGGGAGTTTGGCTGGGCGCGGCACGCCAGGTGACAGGACGCCAGGTGATAAGATTGCTAAACGCTAGTTAACTGCACGCCATGGCTGGAGTTATTGGACACATTAACCCATTCGACGAGTCGGAGCAGTGGACAACCTACGTTGAGAGGTTTGAGCATTTTGTAACGGCAAATGGTATTGCAGAGGAGAAAAAGCTTGCTGTTTTCTTAAGTGTAATTGGTGCGTCAACATATGGACTTTTACGTAGCCTCGTAGCTCCAGATAAGCCGGGGGCTAAGACATATGCTCAACTCACGGAAGTTTTGAAAGACCACTTTTCTCCAAAGCCAGTTGTGATTGCTGAAAGATTTCGCTTTCATAAACGGAACCAACAAGAGGGAGAAACTGACGCAATATATAGCAGTCATTAAAAAGCTTTCTGAACACTGAGCTTGGTATGCACCTGCAGGATGCATTGAGGGATAGGCTCGTGTGTGGACTGAATATAGAAGCTATCCAGAAAAAATTGCTGATGAAGCTTACTTTTTCCAAAGCAATGGAACTAGCCGTGTCAATGGAGACAGTAGCTCGCGAGACACATCAGCTGAGCGACGCGCTGAAAGTGCATGTACTGTCACCACACGACAAACACACGAAATGTTCGCGCTGTGGAAAAATGAACCACAAAGAGAGCGATTGTTTTTATAAGGAGCAAAAATGCCATAAATGTGGTAAGAGAGGACATATCGAAAATGTGCAGGAACAAAGACTGTAAATAAGGAGAAACCAGTGGAGTATAAAGCTAAAAAGAAAAAAAAGGGTGCACCAACTGGATGTAAAAGAAATATCTAGTGATGGTAGCACTACAGACACTGAAGTGATCCTGCATATGGTATCTCAGCAGAGTAATTTGTCATACATGTGTTAAACCAAAAATTGAAGGTAAAAGGATTATCATGGAATTAGATACCGGTGCTGCCGTTTCTCTGATTTCAAGAAAACTATGATGCACACTTTAAGGACTTGCCCTTGCGCCAAACCCATATGTTGAAAACATATGGGCGAGGTGATTCCAGCAGAGGGTGTCATCACCGTTTCAGTGAGGATGAACAAGCAGTGGGCTAGACTACCACTGTATGTGGTTCGGGGAAGTTCACCCCCACTTTTTGGTTGGGAGTGGCTGCGGAGGATTCAAATTGACTGGTGAGAAATAAAGACGGTCCGGGAGGAGACGCTAGAGGGCGTGCTACAAAGACATGCAGAGGTCTTTAAGAATTAGGCACTCTGAAAGGCATGGAAGTAGCCATAGCGCTTAAGCCGGATCGTGTGCCACGGTTTTGTCAAGCGAGAGTCGTTCCCTATGCCCTTAGGCCAAAAGTGGAGGCTGAAATTGACCGATTGTGTGAGCAGGGCATTATATCCCCTGTCAAATTCAGTGAATGGGCAACACCCATTGTGCCCGTTGTGAAAAAGAACGGAGATGTTAGGATATGTGGGGATTTTAAAGTCAGTTAATCCTGCCCTGTGTGTGGAGAAATACCCAATTCCACGCATTGAAGATCTATTCGCATCACTGTCGGGGGGGGGCAGCATTTCAATAAACTGGACTTCTCATGCCTATTTGCAAATGGTGATAGAGGGAAATTCCAGAAAATATCTCACAACTACATCCAAGGGTCTGTTTTGTTACAACAGGCTGGCATTTGGAATTACCTTAGCACCAGCGATATTCCAGCGTGCCATGGACCAAGTCCTCCAGGGTCTGCCGAACGTTCACCGTTACCTGGACATATTTTGGTCAGTGGACAGGATCATGTGCAGCATCTGAAAAATCTGGATGCAGTCCTAGGGCGCTTGGAAGAATTCGGTTTGCGAGTACGGAAGGAAAAATGTGAATTTTTCAAGGATTCACTGGAATATCTGGGTCACGTCATTGATGCCCAGGGTCTACACAAGGCACCAGAGAAAGTCAGGGCAATTGTGGAGGCTCCTGCACCTACAGACGTGAGTCAGTTACGTTCTTTCTTGGGGCTAATTAATTATTACAGCAGATTTATCCCCAACTTGTCATCTGTCCTAAGCCCACTGAATACTCTTGTGTAAAGGAAAACAATGGCAATGGACATCTGAATGTGCTGCATCTTTCAAAGAGGCAAAAGAGCAGTTACTCTCTCAAAGCGTGTTAACCCATTATGATTCACAACTTCCCATTTGGCTGGCGCGTGACGCATCACCTTATGGTGTAGGTAGTGTCGTCTCACACATTCTCCCGAATGGACAAGAGAGGCCCATAGCTTTTGCATCAAGGACTCTGAATAAGGCAGAACGCAATTATGCCCATATTGAGCGTGAAACTCTTGGCATTATATTTGGAGTTCGTAAATTCCATCATTATCTGTATGGCAGGCAGTTTACACTCCTTACAGATCATCGCCCATTGACCACTATTCTGAGTCCGTGCAAAGCCACACCATCTATGGCTGCTGCTAGAATGCAGCGGTGGGCTCTCCTGTTAGCTGCCCATAATTACACCATACAGTACCGAGAGGCAGCTCGTCATGGAAATGTGGATGGGCTTTCACACCTTCCATTATCAACATCATCAAGAGAGAATCAGTACTGTGGACAGTTTTCATATTAAACACCTAGAAGCCTTACCTGTGAACTGTCGAGAAATCTGCCGAGAAAGCAGGGGTGATCCTGTCCTTGCTCAAGTCCTGGAGATGGTCTCCACAGGTCACTTTCCGAGGGTCCAGGATGTGGCCAGCACATTGGCGCCATTCATCAGCCGGAGGGATGAGCTGACACTCCAGCAAGGTTGCCTTATGTGGGGTGTGCGCGTCATTCCCTCAAAATTGAGATCACGACTGCTGTCGGAACTGCATACTGGACACCCAGGTGTCGTCAAAATGAAAGCTGTTGCCTGCAGTTACATGTGGTGGCCTGGAATTGACGCTCAAATTGAACAAGTCTCAAAAATATGCCAGTCCTGTCAATTTACACAGAAAGCACCGGGACCAGCACCACTCCACCCATGGACCTGGCCTGGATCCCCATGGCAGAGAATTCATGTCGACTTTGCTGGGCCGTTCCAGGGCCAAATGTTTATGTGGTTGTAGACGCCCATTCAACATGGGCTGAGGTACACCTTATGAGTTCCACTACAACGGCTAATACCATCCAGGTGCTCCGAGGGTTATTTAGTCGCTATGGGCTCCCTGAGGTGTTAGTGAGCAATAATGGTCCTCAGTTTACCTCACATGAGTTTGACACTTTTATGAAAGGCAATGGAGTAAAGCACAATCGCTCTGCACCATTCCATCCATCAACAAATGGTCTTGCAGAACGTTTTGTACAGACATTCAAGCAGTCACTGAAGCGCTCCACTGGAACCACTTCCATACAACACCGACTGGACGCCTTTCTACTCACGTACCGTAACACTCCACACTCAAAGGAGTCCCCGTCTATGCTTTTCATGCATCGCAAGCTGTCACGCTAGGCTTCAACAGGTCCAATCGAGATCGCAGAGGTAGAGAAAGCACAAGAGGCACAGTGTGCGTATCGAGGAATGCATGCAAAAGCCAGAACGTTTAAGGTGGGAGACCCAGTTCTTGTTCGGGATTACGGGAGAGGACAGAAGAAGTGGATACCAGGGGTTGTTTCCGCTGAGACTGGCCCTGTATCCTACACCATCGACATCGGCACATTGCAGCACTGGAGGCGACACGCGGACCAGATGCTGGCCAGGGTTGTTGAATGGGATACCTCTACAGACGACGGCGGAGCTGCATCGTCGTGCATTTCAGCAGACCTGCCTGTGCTGGAAAAGACTGTTCCAGAACCAGCTACTCCGGTTCCTGTGAGTGACCCCTCACCACTACCCCAGGTAACCTCAGAGGGAAACATCACCTCCAGAGACTGGTAAGAGATATCCTTCTCGTATTACTAAACCACCAGAGCGTTATGTTCCATAAACTTTAAGATACTTTTAAGAGACATATTGGACATTTTTGAATAAGAGACCTTTATGTGTTAGTCAAGGGTTTATTCTGCCCTTTTGGTGAGACGTGACTCATCTGACTCAGGGGACTGGGATCGTCTACTCCCAGCCTCAAGGCTAGTGTGTGGTTTTTTTTTGGTTTTTTTTTTAAATAATAAAAGTTGTTTGCTTTGTGTATCTTGGGGGTGGGTACAATATTTAGTGGGGAGGAGATGTGATGTATGGGAGTTGTATGAGTTGCATTTGCATATGCCACCCCATTGGTGGGCGCTGTACCCTGTGGCATCGCCAATAGTATAAGAGTGTGCTCATTGAAATGAACTGTGTATGTGCATGTGTGTATGCCTGAGTAAATGAGCAAGCTAATGACCTGCAGCCGTGTGTGTCTTTGTGTTTGTTCCTCCGAGTGGTAATCTAAAGTAGAAACCCATGGACATAACACAAATGCTTGCAAACAACAGCTGCCAGATACTGGCTGGAAAATGCAACAGAAATGTAGAACCAAGTGTCATCAAGCTCAGGTCAAAATTTTGTAACAATACCACAAATATATTACACAGCTTTTTTCTCAGGTTGTTCCCAGGCGTTTTTGAACTGTGCCAAATGGCACAGTTTGGAAAAACGTCTAACTTTTGAATGCTTCAACATAGAAGCTTCATCTTGGGCTCTAATGAAAGGCGACACTCAGTGTTTCTGAATATCTAACAAGATAGCCCTGTCAGTAGTAATGACGCAGAGAAAGTGAAGTTTAAAATATAAACACGCTTTACTGAACAAAAATGTCAATATACAAAACATACCATTTTCAAACAACTAACTACTAACTAACCTGCACTTATATAGCGCTTTTCTAGTCACAAAGACCACTCAAAGCGCTTTCATTAATACTAACCCTCTATTCTAAGGGCCTATAGGAAACAGATATCTAGGGACAATTTAGAACAGCCAATTAACCTAACATGCATGTTTTTGGCATGTGGGAGGAAACCGGAGAAATCCCGGAGTAAACCCACGCAACACGGGGAGAACATGCAAACTCCACACAGATCACTGTTGGTCGGGGGCTGGGATCGAACCCACGATCCCCACAATCCCCCGGCCAAGGGTAAACTGTGCTGCCGCAGTGCTAACCACTGCGCCACCGTGCAGCCCAACAACAAATGTGAGTATGAATGGGTGGATAGCAGGATCTGTAAGCCACTGTAGTCATCCAGAGATTAGAAAAAAAACACTAAGTGAACGAGTTAGTGTTCTCAAACCCTGGTACCCTGATTCACAACAATCAGGACATAAAACCATACCATAATCCCCCTTTTATAAAGTCTGTCCTTTATAGGTTATTGGCAATATGCCAGTTGTAACAGTCCCGGTTTGGGATCAAACAGAGGCACATCACAGGTGGAGCACTTGAGTGGTGTCTTTATGGCACTGCCTGCATAGTGCCCGTCCATTTGTGCGGTGCCCAGAGATAAAGACAATCCTGTGATGTGCAGTGGGTGTAGGATGAGGTGGTGTGGCTGATGGAGCGCACCTGTGCCAGCTGCTCAGCAAGGGTCTCCCGAAATGCCTTCCTCCACAAGGCACTCGCCTCTGGAAGAGGAGAGAAGCCACTGACACGGATGTATGCATTTACAACAGCAATGTCCATGAAGTGTTTTTTAAAAAAAAAAAAAAAAACAACAACAACAGCTTTTATACCACTTCATGATCTTGTGGAGAACACTGTAGTAGCCTATCAGGGCATCTGACAGGTCCACTCCATCCTGAATGTATAAAAAACAATTTAAGAATAAAAGGGAAAAACAAAGCACTTCAATATATTACTCAAGCCAATTGTCCCTCCATCCATCTTCTACCGCTTTTCCGGAGGTCCGGGTCGCGGAGGCAGCAGTTCAAGCAGAGAAGCCCAGACTTCCCTCTCCCCAGCCACCTGCTCCAGCTCTTCAGAGAGGATACCAAGGTGTTCCCAGACCAGCTGGGAGACAGTCTCTCCACCGTGTCCTGGGTCTGCCCCGGGGTCTCCTCCCAGTGGGATGTGCCTGAAACACCTCAAGTGGGAGGCGTCCAGGAGCCATCCTAATCAGATGCCCATACCACCTCAACTGACTTTCAATGTTGAGGAGCAGCGGTTCTACTCTGAGCCTCTCCCGGGTGACTGAGCTCCTCGCCCCATCTCTGAGGGTGAGTCCAGCAATCCTACAGAGAAAGCTCATTTCAGCCGCTTGTATCCGCGATCTTGTTCTTTCGGTCATTACCCAAAGCTCGTGACCATAGGTGACAGTAGGAATGTAGATTGACTGGTAAATCGACAGCCCTGCCTTAGAACTCAGCTCCCTTCCACGTACCAAAAGCCAGTTTAGAAAGCTTGGGATCAGTATGCCAAGGTCTCCACCTTTGACCGCCACCTAATCCACATAGCACCGGACCCCCATGATCCCTCTCTGCAGGTGGTGAGCCCACTGGAGGGCGAACCCATGTAACTCCTTCGGGCTGAGCCCGGCCAGGTCCCATGGGTGGAAACCCAGCCACCAGACACTAGCCTTCGAGCCCCTCCCCCAGGCCTGGCTCCAGGGTGGGGCCCCGGTAACCCCATACCGGGCGGGGTACACCGAATCCTTGATATACAATTTATCATGAGTCTGTTGGATCGTTCTTAGTCTGGCCCTTCACCCAGGACCAGTTTGTCTTGAGACCCCATCAGAGGCAAATTGTCCCGGACAACATAGCTCCTGGGGCAACTCAAGCCAATTGTTACATTTTCAAATCATTACATACCTATTGTAGTCATTTACACAAGGAGGCATGGAGATGTCCTTTGACCACTGCCCCTGTGCATCTTTCACCCTCCGACACTGTCCTTGAGTGGGCAGTGTGCACTGGGGAGCACACAGACATCTCTCGTGTCTCGCCACTGGAGGAAAAGAAGGGAGTCCTTCCTCATCCAGCGGATGCTTCCCCGTGAAGATCTGGACACCAGGCTGTTCTCCTTGGTCTTTGGAAAGCCGACCCTGTTGGTGCGGATGGTTCCACAGGCATAGATCCTCTTTCAGGAGATCCTGAAAAAGGATAGGGCTTGTGTAAAAGTTGTCAAAGAGTTTGTACCCAGCAACTGTGATGCAGCTACTTGACATACTGACTCATAACCGAGTCCCATGCCAGTACTTGACTTTGCCTTCATACACAAAAAGTCCCAGGTGTAGCCAGTACAGGAGTGGGCCAACACAAAGCTTGTAGCCCCACTTCACTGGCTTGTTCTTCATATATTGTTTCAAGCCAATGCGGGCTTTTGAAGCAACCATCCCCTCACCCTGGTCAGGACATCGCCATCGATGAAAGTTTCTTCTGCACGCTTCTCATCTCCTCATAGAGAGGCTTGATTTTGCTGAGGCGGTCATGCATATCCGTGCCTCTTCTGCTCATTGGCCTCTTCTGCTGCTGAGGTCAAGGGCCCAGATGATCAGCAGAAACTTTGTCCTGGTTATTACACTCTTGGGGAAAGGAGGGTTGTACAGCTTTCCCCCTCGCCAGTAATCGCTGAAGGATTTGCACTTTACTATACCCATGTAAATAATGACAAAAAATGAGAGCAGGTGAGGTCAATCCAGGGGCTGGTGGATGTGTTAATCTGTGCTAGACAACATTGTTGAACACCAATTTACATGTTTCTGCACACTACGAGTGAAAAACTGGGGCAACTGAACGGGGGTGTATGAAGCTGTTTAAGTTAACTGAGGTCCAGGTGGATTTTTGGGACAAAAAAATGGGCTGTGGTGGAATCATGTCATGGGTGTCAGCATCATGCCACCTCTCCTCAGCTGATGAAGGGCCAGCAGATGTCCCAGGCTGAGGGCTGCCATCACCACTCTTGCCTCCTCTTACTCTCCTCAGTGGTCTCCCTCTTTTTGGGGTCAGGGTTTCCTCTGACGAGCTCTCCTGCTGCTCCCTTCTTCTGCGCTTGTTGGCAGAGCTAATTGTCTGGCACCCACTCCTCACCAGAGTCTTAATCTGAAGTTTGTCTATTATGTGAAAATAAGTCATTTACTTTTCACTATTCTCCTATTTTCCCCAGAGTTCACATACACAGTTCCTGTTTTTTTTTGTTGTTTTTTTTAATACAGGAAAAAAAATAGCCTATAGTGCAATAAAAATTATAAAATATTACATTTGTAGAGGGTAACAACCCCTCCCACACACCCCCACCACAAAGGAACATGCCACGTAAAAAAATAGCCTACAGTGCAATAAAAATTATAATAAAATATTACATTTCTAGAGGGTAACAACCCCTCCCCCACACCCCCCCAATGGCAAAAAAAAAAAACTTGTGGCCATGAGGGACCGTTGTAACTACTGATCGGTCAAAGTTTATTTTTATTACTATTGTTATCGATAAGTGTTATAAGCTAAATTATTCTTTACCTGTCCACAACAGCACTGCTGCTGGTGAACATCTTCTCAAAGTTCCTCATTGTCAGACGAATATGAAGTTGGTTTCGTTATTGACTCGTGGTTCTGGTCACCCAACCTGGTCAAACCATCTCTGCTTCCATGCTTGCCGTTTTTGCAAACCATTTTTCCTAACAAGTACAATAGTAACTAGAAAAGCACTCAGAGCGCAGACCTCCGCCAAGCGCCACAGTTCCCCCCCGTACAGTGTTTGTGTGTACGTTTTCAGATTCCTTGACCATGAAAACATATGTCTAGCAATTGGATTCACAATGATCGGATTAGTGGTTCAGTAGTAAAAGCATTACCTCCTTGGCGGAGGTAATAAACTGAAGTGTTGGTGTTGTGTCCATCTCCTTCATGTGCAAAGTCCCAGGCTGCGAGCGTTTTTATAGATCCCTGAAAGCAGCACTCAGGGCTTCACTGACGGATGCAAATTGCGTAGACAGGTTGCCGTGGGTTTTATTGGGTTTGTGCTCCGTGGAAAAAAAAAAAAAAAAAAAAAAGAGGTTTTTGAATCTTCCCCGGCAGAGAGCTGTTTTTTGCGCAACCCCTATGGCTGGCCGGGGAATTTCTGCCAAATAATCCGGCAGCGGACAGCTGGCAGTCTCAGTTTTTGCAGCGTAGCGCAAACAGGCACGCTGGCGGGCCTGGGCCACCACTGTTTTGACGGACGCAAATTGGGTAGACAGGTTGGCGTGGGTTTTATTGTGTTGTGCTCCGCAGAAAAAAGTGGATTTGAATCTTCCCCGGCAGAGAGCTGGTTTTTGCGCAGCCCCTATAGCTGGCCGGGGAATTTCTGCCAAATAATCCGGTGGCGGACAGCTGCTCGTGTCAGCTTTTGCAGCGTGGCGCAAACACAGGCACGCTGGCGGGCCCTGCCCCCCACAGTTTTCCGCGTGCTTTTGTGCCTAAAACTTTGAAGGCGGCGGAGTTTGTGTTCGTCAGACACGACGACCAGCGCCCTCTATTGCCCCTGCACACATGTTGAAAATGGCCGTATCTCACAATGTTAAAGAATCCTTTTAAAAATTCCTGTATCAAGACGGTGATCCGTATCATCCCCCAAATTTAATCAGTTCTTCCTTGTAGCATTTCCAACAGCGCTTGAAAGTTTCATCGAAATCCGTCCAAAACTTTGAGTTACCTTGCTAACCAGACAGACAGACAAACCCCGGCAAAAACATAACCTCCTGGCCTTTGGCCTGGTGGAGGTAATGGGGAAAAAAAAAAAAAAAAAAAAGAGTGGCTAATGTTACCGTTATGCACAGGTCTCAATGCGAGACACCCAGTAGGCTCAGGCAAAAATGATTTTCGCAGGGGTCGCATGCATTTTACTGGCAATATAAACACGTAACAAAGGCATGTCCGGTATCACTGAATTCAGAATTTCACTGGCTAAACAACTCTTCCATCGTTGAACTTCTCAGCTTCAACTGGCTCGTATTTGCGGTCGTTGGTAGGCAGGTCCTTCTTGCTAGGTTTTCAGACATTGGTTTAGATATGATTGACATCTCATTCGACTATTAAGAGCCTTGATTTGGGTTTCTGAAACCTTGAAGAACCAAACAAACACTCCTTTGGCTTTGTTTATGGCTTGTCTGTACTGGAAGATCAGAAATGCAGCTTTTTTCCATTGTGCACTGAGACGTGCCCTACCACGGACTTGCAGAGTGGGAGAGGATATTAAGGTATTTAACTGTTTTGATTGTCCATGACCACGTTTACATGAACACAAGTAACCGGACTAAGCCAGATCTGAATAAAAATGCTTTTTGTAAACAATATTCTGACCGGATCGTGCTCATTCAGATCAGAATTTCATTCTGATTGAGATGGGTGGGTTATGCCGATTGTTAATCTGAATGGTGTGCATGAAAACACTTATTCCGAAGGTTGGGTAGAAAATGTTTACTGTGCATGTTTGTACGTCAGCCACACATCGACGTGACATATTTCCGTCTTCACAGCAGCTAGCAGAAGACGTAGCGGGAGTAAAACAAAACTGGTCTGTATTGTCCTGCTGTCTCCCTGTGTTCGTCATATGCAAAAGTATGTACATGTAGCTTCATTATGGAAACCAGCAGAAGCAAAAGTACAGTCTGAATAACAATACAGGTCCATTTCCAAAAAAAAAAAAAAAAAAAAAAAAAAAAAAAAAAGCAGGGCTTGCCAACACTGGAAGTTGCTTCTATTTTTGGAATGTCGAAATGTCGATGTGCGCATGTCAAAATGATTTAGTCCGTTCAAATGTGTGACACGTGGAAACGCACGTCCTAATCAGATCAGCTTTTTCAGGATCCATGTAAACAGTAAAGGTCTGATCTGAATTGTAATCAGATTGACGAAGTTTTGCCCATGTAACCGTGGCTACTGACTTGCCAGAAAGAGGTCCTTCTCATTTCCTAGAGTATCTTAGAATGGGGGGAAATGGCGCCTCCGTTACATGTACTGAAATACATGAGATGTGGTATTGCACTACTAGGGGAAGATTTGAGAGCCAGCAAGGACGAAGTTGCTTAGTTTTGTGAAAAAAAAAAAAAAAAAAAAATTAATCAAATGAGACCATAGGCATGCCACTACTAGGGTGAGATTAGTCAGTTCTGTGCAAAATCCAGCCAGCCGTAAATTTGCTAAGCCCACATCAGACCAATCAAATCAGAGGCTCATTAACGTCAGTGTTTGTGGGAGGCCAGTGGTCGTTTGCAACATTAGCAAGTACCATTATGGAGGGCCAGGATTTGGCATTTAATTTAAAAAAAAAAAAAAAAAAAAAAAAAAAAAAAATCCTTTACCAAGCTACCACTGGACCAACTCAAAATTAAATCTGACTGCAAGCCAATGCCAAAACTAGATCTGCGCATGGAGAGAAACGGGGCATTCGTAGAATATGTGGACAAAAAAAAAAAAAGACTTGTAAGACTGATTTTGTTTGACTTGCAGTATCACAAAGACTTCTGCCTAGATGGGAGCGCAAGATCAGAGAGCCTCTTCCGCATCAGCCTTTTATACCCATTCTACTGCACCTCTGGCCTCATTGCCATATTTGTTATGAACAAGACATTTGGCGACGAGGATAAAAGTATGGCTAAGGGAGTTTCTAGTATTCGGCCATTTTTGGAGCTTCCCGGCAAGCTGTTGGTTCCCTGGGTGAGGTGGCATGCTGCATTCCAAAATTTGGTGGCATTGAACCTCGGCGAATTGGGGAAACTACGTGCACGAGTGAGACTGGTCCATAATCTTGGCATGGAGGGACAACGTATTCTCAGCACATTGGGTGAGAGTGATCGTTTTGAGGATGTGGATGAGCTAATGGCGTGCTACTTTTGTGCTCCTGAAAACGTCATAGTTTTGAGGATCCAGTTCCGACAGTGCTGCCAGCGGACTGGTGAGTTGGTGCAGCGATACGTTGTAGACCTGTGTCAGCTGGCTGGAGACTGCCAGTTCGGGGGTTTAGAGGAAGAAATGGTCCGTGATCAGCTGGCGGAGCACACGCTATGTTCTGTGGCACGGTCAAGACTCCTCACACACTCAGCTCAACAGTTTGAAGCATCAGATAAACCATCTCGCCAGCCATAGCTAATGTCAGTTCACCTATCAAGGGACCGCAGTGAGAACTACGTTGAGGCAAGCTGAATCACAGTCAGCGGCACAGGCTGTGGACCTGGGTAGCGATGATGGCACAGAAGACAAAGAATACGCTACAGCTATTAAAATAAGGTCTGTCCTGGGGTCGCCCAGATGCATGGGGCGCGAGTCCACCAAGTACCGATACAAGGCAAGGCAGTGTCCAGCAAAGGGCAAACACTGCAGTGTGTGGACTCCTACATCATTTTGCCAGGGCCTGCAGAAAATTTGAGCGAGGGGAACGGTGACGCGAAGTGGACTCTCTCGCCAAGACAGTTATTCACACTGTCTCCGAGCACAGATGGCCATATATACTGTATGGTGACACTGGATGGCGTGGAAGTGCTGTTACTGGTTGACATGGGTGCAGCAAGGTCCATGTTGAATTTGCCTACTGTGAGGAGTTCGTATCCACAAAATGGCATAGACAGACTTCTAACATGGTAATATGGGAACAGAGGTAACAGACTGGCCATCGTGGGTTCACTGGATCTGACATGAGGAACAAGTCAGCAGTGGTGTCCAACACCGTGGTAACCGTCAAAGGGTTGAATGATGGACTGCGACCTTTTCTATGGACTGGGCTTCACAATCACCAGTGGTATCGGAGAGGTTGGGCCGTGGTTTATGGAACCGGCTGGTTCCGAGAGTGTTGGATGATATGGGACGAATCTTGGCCTAGTATTCTGGGAGATGAACAGGACCAATCCCACCCAGGGCCATTGCGGAAGGGTTCCTGTGCCAGGGCTCAAGTTACCCTGGATGAGGGAACTGGGCGGCATGGTGGGTGGAGCCAAATGGATGGTTTCCTCTGCTTCTGGAATTTGGCTGGGGTAAACTAAGAAGCAGGGGGCTACAACGGCTTTGCTGGCGTTGCAAATGAGAGAGCGGGGCAGGACCGGCTGGCACGGTGAACAGATGTGCCACACAGGAACACTGGAGGCTGAGTCGGGCTCCTCGGGGGATTGCTGGTGTGGCGCAACCCAGTGAAGAGGCCTGGTTGAGACATCGTGGACATTGGAGGCCAAGCCGGGCTCCTCTGGGAGTCATTGACGTGGTTTGACCCAGAGAAAAGGTTCAGCTGAGAGGGATCCATGGCAAGAGGAAACGACGGGAGGACCAGGGGCGGCTGCAGATGGTTGCCGTTTGGGAGGACGGATACCTTCAGCTGTCCGATGACTCATGGAGACACTCCAATGAGCTGCAGCTTGCCAATGAAGAGAAGGTGTCGGGGCTCCGATGTGGCGAAGAGACCAAGAAGCTCTGGATGGAACCCGCCAGACGGGTCTCCGGGGGTGGTTTCTCCATCGGGACTGTACAGTAGTAGGGGGTGATGGGTTATGCTGATGTTATGATGTCAATTGCCCAGGCTACATAGTCAATGTTTCACACATGTAGTTATTCTGTGAATTACCCATGTTCAAAAAAAAAAAAAAAAAAAAAAAAAAGAAAAAAACCCCACAAAAAACCCCAAACAATGTTTGTGTTTAATATGTGCAGTTACTGTGGGGTTTGCCCGGGTTATGGGGTGATTGTTTTGGGGGCTCATGGTGTGGATGCCCATGTTGACTGGTTTGTTTATTAAATTGAGGTTTTATCCTTTTTGTATACATGTTTGTGGGATTGTTTTAATATATTAGGAACATGGCAGGTTTTTTATTTTACAGACAATACATATTGTAACGTTGAGGCTGTGTTAAGGGGGCGGGGATTCTCCCAGCATGTTTTGGCAGCAGAGGATTCAAGGGGTGTCATCATTTGTGTGTTCTAAAGTGTTATTGCTGTGTCATAACTTATGACAGTGTTATAAGAGTCACAGTAGTGACTGATCATTCATTTGTGTCACCCTTAGTGAGACAGAGGTTTGTGTGAGTGACCTCCCCTCTTGTCTGTGTTGAGGAGGTGTGTTTAAATAAAGCCTGTTTTGTCAATCATCTCTCCTTTCTTGTGTGAACCCTCAATGTCACACTGGTGTCAGAAGTGGGACTATTGAACAGATGGAAGCCAGGACCAGATCAGAGATTCAGCAGCTGGAGCGGTTCATCGCTCAGCTGGGAATGGACAACAGAGCTGATACACCAACCTCTGGAGTTGCTCGCCGGGATGAACGGAGCAGCGGACTCGACGGGACCAGCGTACCCCACCTTCTGCTTTTCTCAAGGCAGGACAGGCTAAACAGAGCGGATCAGCCCCACTCCCCGCCCTTTTCAGGGCAAAACGGGCTGGAGATTCCACTGCGACCAGGTGCGGCGAGCGACCAAGAGGCGACCATCCCACCCATCCGGCAACCGGCCAAAGTTCCACGCTTTAACGATGAAACCCTGCTGGACGACTACCTGGTCCAAGTTGAGCTGGCTGCTGCATTGAACGGCTGGCCACCTGAAGAGACCGCCGTGCAGGTTGCGCTGGCCCTGGAGGGAAGGGGTCTCTGCACGCTGTCCGATCTCCAGCCTGAGGAACGTCGCTGCTGGCCAGCGCTGCAAGGAGCGCTAGGGAGGCGGTTTGGGAGAGCGGCCGACGCTGAGCACGCCGAGGAACAGCTGGCCAACAGCCGGCGAGGCAGCCGAGAGAGCCTGAGAGCCTACGCAGCGGACATACGGCTGCTGACATTGTGTAGCTACCTGGATTTTAAGCCAGAGATGGTGGAGAAGCTTGCCCTCTGGGACTGCATCAGGGTTCTCCGCCTGGCTCAGCTCCAGAGCCACATCCGGATTCACGCCGCGAGCAGCTAGGAGATGGCTGTGGCAGAAGCGGAGCAGGTGGAACTGCTAATGGATTGTACAGATGGTGCATCTGCACTAAGAGCCTTCCAGGCCACGGCTGAGAGCGAGGAAGAGGATCTGCGCCGGACCACGGCGGCGCACCCACGGAGAAGATGGCCACGGCGGCGTGAGGAAAGGTGCTTCCACTGCGGGGAGCCAGGACATTTCATGCGGTACTGCCCGGCACCCACCCCAATGACAAACCAGCCTCTCGCCAACGTTAAACTAACAATGTTCACCAACATTAAGGTGGCATGGATAGGACCTGCCGCTTCCCACAGACATTTTCCCCGATGAACTGTCACTGTCCAATTCGGCCCACATGCACTTGCCAGGAATGTATCTACAGTGCAGCCTGGACAACATGCCGTTCCGTGCCCTGATACGACACCGGTTCTACCATCTTCCTAGTCCGACCTGATGTGTTGCCTGGCATGGACAAGAAGAACTACAGGGGTGGGAACCCACCAGGCACTGCATCACCACGGCTACCGGTGAGCGCGCCAGACTGGGAGGGCGGAGAGTTCTTGTGGTGGGGGTGGCCGGCCAGAGCAAACCACCCGTTCTGGCTGGCTGACATCCAAGGCCCCTGCATTATTGGACTTGATCTACTCACAGCATGGAGCGCAAAAATTGACACCACCAGATAGTCCCTCCTGCTGGGAACTCTGACCACCATGCTCTGCAGCAGGGCCCAGAGGAGGAACCCGGAGGCCTGCATGATCGAGGGACTGTCGGGGTGGGTCGAACTGGGCGGGTCACCGCAAGTACTGAGCACAACGGCGCCACCAGCACGAGCAGAGGGAGCATGATCACCGATAAAAACCGCGGGGGGGGGGGGTGCTCAGCAGAAACAGCAGGCGGTCGAGGAATTGTTCCAGCAGAGCTGCAGCGGACTGGAATCAGGACAGACTACAGCTGCAGGAGCTGTTGGACTGCTACATGGACGTCTTCGCTGCGAAGGATGAGGAGTGCACTCGAACCAGCTTGGTGCAGCACGGGATCGACACCAGTGAGACCAGGCTGATCTGACTCCGCCCCGCCGTCTGCCTTTTTCAAGGCGGGCCACAGCAGAACAAAAGTACAAGCAATGCTGGAGGCAGACATTGAGCCCTCCAGCAGCCCCTGGGCAGCGCTGGTGGCGCTGGTTAGGACGAAGGACGGTTCATGGCGGTTCTGTGTGGATTATCGACGCCTGAATGACGTCACCCACAAGGATTCCTACCCCCTGCCCCGCATCAATGATGCGCTGATCACGTCGCTGGCTCAGCTCGCTGGACCTCCACAGCGGCTATTGGCAGGTACCACTGTCACATGAAAATACACCTGAGAAAGCAGCCTTCTCCATCAGGCAGGGACTGCATCAGTTCAAGGTGATGCCGTTTGGACTTTGCAACACCCCGGCCAACTTTGAACGTCTGATGGAGCGAGTGTTGCTCATGTACCCCGGAGCCGCTGCATTGATTCTGGATGACCTGCTGGTTCATGCAGCTGATTTTGACAGCGCCCTGTCCAACTTCCAGGAAGTATTGGACGCCATCCGACAGGCTGGGCTGTGGCTACACCTCTGGAAATCCTACCTATTTCAGTGGAAGACCACCTTCCTGGGCCACGTTGTCAGAGCAGCAGGAGTTTCCATAAATCCAGAGAAGGTGGCAGCAGTGAAAAACTGGCCAGTGCCGCGTGATGTGGGAGAGCTACGGAGTTTTCTCAGACTGGCCTATTATAGATTTGTGAAAAACTTCATCGCCAGCCCGCTGCATCAGCTGACACAGAAAGGCCATGTGTTTCAGTGGAGTGAGAGCTGTGCTGCTGCTTTTTCCCAGTTTCGCTCAGCGCTCATCGGATCCCCCATCCTGCTGTATCCCGACCCGCCCTTTCATCGTGGACACGGACGCCAGAAACCAGGGCATCGGGGCGGTGTTATCCCAGGAGGGAGAACATGGAGCAGGCAGTTGCTTTTTTTCAGTCACACTCTCAGCAGAGCCGAAAGGAATTATTGCGTTACTCAGAGAGCTGTTGGCTGTCATCCAGGGGCTTTGCCATTTTCGCCCGCATGTGTACGTTGGGAGGTTCAGTTCAGGACGGATCATGCTTCCCTGACCTGGCTACTGAACTTTAAAGAGCCGGATGGACAGTTGGTGAGATGGCTGGAGGCACTGCAGGATTATGATTTTCAGATTGTGCAGGCTGCCTCCATGCCAATGCGCTGTCTCGGCATCCCTGTGCTGCAGAGGACTGTCACTGCCAGCGGGCAGAGGATTGAGACCAAGCCTGGGTTTTCTGCCCAGAGCAAAAATGGGGACTGTCACCAAAACTGGCGAGCCATTGGTTGGAACCGTGTGAGGTCCTACAGTGACTGTCGGATGTGGTGTACAGGGTGAGGCTGCAGAAAAGGGACCGGGTTGTGGTACTCCACTGTGACAGTCTCGCCCTGTACCAGCCATCCGCCCTATGGGTGGTTGAGCCGGAACCCTCACCCTGACCAGATACTCCGACCGACACACAGAGGAACACGAGCGGACCTGTACATGCTGGTCGTTGACAACGGAGGCTGCCCCGACACCTGGACGGATTCGTGTTGGACTCTTGAGCTGGACTTTTATTCTGGGGACATAACCCGGGGGGGGGCAGTGTAATGTCGGGGCTGTGTTAAAGGGGTGGGGATTTTCCCGGCATGCTTTGGCAGTGTTAGATTCAAAGGGTGTTATTTCATACTTTTGAACACACAAATATCCTGACCAGAATAAACTTTGTCTTGTTCTTTCCACTTCAAAGAAGAAAATTTTTTTTAACAGTATGTACAGGCCTCAACACTAACCATTACTGTAAGGCCTTATTCATGCTGCATTTCCCCTCTAGTCCGCTTTGGACGAGCCGGCATACATGCGGCGCCATTCATGTTCACTTTTTTCATCTACCCAGGCCAAGCAGTTGACGCATGCTCACAACCATCATTTGTAGTTTCACTCCCGCCTGATGGGTAGTGCCAATGCACTGACGCACCAGGATTTTCACCAACGAAGAAATGCTGCTTACTTTCCGCTGCTCGACTTCCCAGTTTTCACTCCTTTTCCACGAAGATGCTGCTGCTGAAGTATTTGTGTGATTCATGTATGTTTATTCTCTTCTTCTGCTTCCTCGTTGTCTTCGTCTACTTTGTCTTTGTATTCTGTGCCAATATTGCCACCTTGTGAATGGGACGTTCAGTCTTGCATGCGCTTTTCAACGTGTTCAGGTTGTGGGCAGGCGGTGTGGTCACAAAATTTGGGCTGCACGCGGTTGTCTGCGGTCGAGCACTGGATACTAGCGGAGTGGAGACTACGTAAATTTCGTTGCACAGGGTTTCCAGTTACAGACAGCAGAGGTGCGCAATGAATCCAGCTTAAGTAATGCCTCACCCAACCATGTCCCTAACCTCAAACACTTTATATTTTGTTTTCTTTGGAATTCAGTAAATGCTTTAAAGAGAAGTGAAGGTGAGCACAGATGGGGCTAGATATGAAATTGGTTGTGTAAGAGCTTTTTTGATAACCATCCCACACCCTCCATATTGGGTTGAAATATGACTTGCAAACTGGTGCTCATTTACAATTACATAATTGATAATTTCAGGAATTATGCGCCTGAATGGTATGAACTTCACAGTAATGATGTGATGAACATCACCTCTTTAACTGCACAGCAGGGCAGACAGACACTCCAGCTGCGTTTTCATTTAGGGTGCTGTGTTGGCGTTATCACTAAGCTGGACTGAATGCTCCAGCTCTGACACCTTTCTTCACACAGTCTCACCTCTTATGACCAACTGAAAAACCTCCTGCCAATCACAGAGTAAAGCTATATCTCATCTACTTATCTTTGTTTTACAATGGTGTGAAAGTGTTTGTCACATGTTTCAGATCAAACAAATTTAAATATTAGAAAAACAAAATGAGAAATCAGGAAGGGGCAAAGATAAGTAAAACACAAAATGCAGTTTTTAAATGAAGGTGTTATTACTAAGGAAGGGAAAAAAATGTCCAAACCTACCATGGTCCTGTGTGAAAAAGTGATTGCCCCCTAAACTTAATTGGTTGGGCCACCCTTAGCAACAACTGCAATCAAGCATTTGCGATAACTGGCAATGAGTCTTTTACAGCGCTGTGGAGGAATTTTGGCCCACTCATCTTTGCAGAATTGTTGTAATTAAGCCACATTGGAGGGTTTGAGCATGAACCGCCTTTTTAAAATCATGCCACAGCATCTTAGATTCAGGTCAAGACTGACTAGGCCACTCCAAAGTCTTCATTTTGTTTTTCCTCAAGCCATTCAGAGGTGGACTTACGGGTGTGTTTTGGATCATTGTCCTGCTGCAGAACCCAAGTGTGCTTCAGCTTGAGGTCATGAACAGATGGCTGGACATTCTCCTTCAGGATTTTTTTGGTAGACAGGAGAATTCATGGTTTCATTTACCACAGCAAGTTTTCCAGGTCATGAAGCAGCAAAACAGCCCCAGACCACACTACCACCACCATATTTTACTGTTGGTATGATGTTCCTTTTCTGAAATGCTGTGTTACTTTTATGCTAGATGTAATGGGGACACACACCTTCCAAAAAGTTCAACTTTTGTCTCGTCAGTATTTTCCCAAAAGTCTTGGGGATCATCAAGATGTTTTCTTGCAAAACTGAGAAGCATTTGTTCTTGCTCAGCAGTGGTTTTTGTCTTGGAACTCCACCATAAGAGTGGGCAAAAATGGCCTGCATGGCAGAGTCATGAACACTGGCCTTAACTGAGGCGAGTGAGGCCAGCAGTTCTTTGGATGTTATTGTGGGGTCTTTTGTGACCTCTTGGATGAATTGTCGCTGCGCTCTTGGGTAATTTTGGTCGGCTGGCCACTCCTGGGAAGGTTCATCACTGTTCCATGTTTGCCATTGGTGAATAATGACTCACTGGTTTGCTGGAGTCCCAAAGCTTTAGAAATGGCTTTATAATCTTTTATCCAGACAGATCAACTATGTTTCTCATTTGTTCCTAAATTTCTTTGGATTGCAGCATGATTTCTAGCTTTTGGTCTACTTCACTTTGTCAGGCAGGTTCTATTTAAGTGATTTCTTGATTGAGAACAGGTGTGGCAGTAATCAGGCCTGGGTGTGGCTAGAGAAATTGAACTCAGCTTTCCAAAGACGTGATAAACCAGTTGATTTACGTTTTAACGGGGGGGGGGGGATTACTTTTTTCCCCCCATACAGGGTTATGTAGGTTTGGATTTTTTTTAGCCCTTAATAATAAACGCCTTCATTTAAAAACTGCATTTTGTGTTTTGTCACATTTAAATTTGTTTGATGATCTGAAACCCTTAAGTGTGACATACAAAAAAAAAAAAAAAAAAAAAAAAAAAAAAAAAAATCAGGAAGGGGGCAAACACCATTTCACACCACTGTAGTTCTTTGCACCAAAAGCAGACAACTGCAGGTGGTTATTTTGTGGGTTTACCCAATGCCAGTCTTACGGTAATTGCATAGATTATTTTTTCCAAAACCCTGTCTTTGGATCATGACTCATCTGTATTCAGTCTGGAGAGCGGGCAAAGAAAAGTAGCTGTTTCAAAATCCTGCTCCTGAAGTGACAGAAATCTTTGAATAAAAGTTTGAATTTTATATGCAACTAGATTCAACATCAGTGTAGCTGTAATGACTGGTCATTGTTAAGAGTGGCAGTGTGTAGTACTGGGATTGGCAGACTGACTAAATCCATGACATTTATTGTTAATGTCCTTAAGAAGGCCACCTTTTTTAAAAGTAAAAATGCTCCCATTTACTACAAGAAGAGTGACTGTTCATGGCCGTTTCTGCTTTTTGGAGTGCTATACATTTTGTGTGGGGGTGCCATTTTTGTAAAGCAGAGGAATGCTGATTTGTGGCAGTGTGTCAGTCTGGTACACTAAGGAGAAAATGCTCATTTATCAAAAAGTCAGATTAAAGAAGTAAAGTTGACTCAAGCAGTTTAAACCTATAGAAAATTCTACTACATCTCAGTGAATTCGGGTGCTATAATGTGTCAGTTTCAAAAACTAACCATAATCATTAAAATTAAACTAAAAAAAAGGCTTGAAATATTTCATTGTAGGTGTAATGAATATTGAAAATAAAGCCTGAATTCTATTCTAAAAATCACTGACATTTCCCCACAATATTCTAAAGTAGTGAGATGCACTAATGAAAAACAGTGAGACAAGAGACAGGGTTGTCCTCAAAAATGTTTAAATTCAGGAAACAAAATTTCAATAGAAAACATAACTCTGCAGCTCCAGTGACGGCACAGGGTTCTTCTGCAGCGAGATGCAATCAACTCCAGCACTGCACCTAAAGACAAATTATTTGATTGCCAAACTAAATCAAATCCTTATCAAATGTCATACTGATACAGAAATTTTTTACTTTATAACTAGATATTGCAAAACCGTGCCCCTTAAACCTTTTATTCCCTGGCATCCCCTAATACTGGAGCTGCACAGGCAAACCGCTCCAAAAAGGAGTAGAGAAGAAAAGGTTCATGCATGCAACCATTTTCAAAGTTGTCACTTATGATTTTCTCCATATTTTAATATTAAAACAGTAATTTAGTAATGAGTACAACATGTAATTGATGGAGTTCTTGTGATCACAGGGATCAGAGAGAGTGACCAAGAAGAGAAAATAGCTGCATGCAGCGCCTTGAACTATTTTACAAATTGCAGTTTTAAAAAAAAAAAAGGTGGCGAGAGCCACTCACGTGATTGTTTCCTCATTTTCCACAGCTAATAACCAGATATCATTAAACTAATAGTGCAGCTCAGTAAACCAGAATATTGTGAGAGTTTTTTAATCTCAGTATAATTCATAAAGAGTTCATATAATTAATGATTGAACACTGATTGCACAATGACTGAGGTATGTGCTCTGAAAAGCACTCAGAGCACATACCTCTGCCAAGGTTCCTTCCGTCCATCCTGGATCACCTCCACAATGTAATGGGTTTGTGTGTAGGCCACGAGCCCGTTCTGAGAGAAACCGCAACAAAGTCTATCCAGTAGTTTGAGGATTCTTGCACACACTGAGAAGATAAGAGCCTTGGTGGAGGTATGTGTTCTGGGATCATCCCCAAAATGTTATGGTTCCTCTCTAGCCCAAGGACCACCTTTGGAGAAAATTTTATCCAAATCCGCGCAGTAGTTTGTGTAACCCTGCTGCATAAATACAAATAAGGTCCTTGGTGGAGGTATGCACTTGCAGATTACCAAAATTTAATGGGTTCATCCTTGGCCCAAGGGCTACCTCTGAAAATTGTCCAAATTTGTCCTGCACTTTTTGCGTAATCCCGCTAACAGACAGACCGCCCTGATTACATACTGTAACCTCCTTGGAGGAGGTAAAAATACACATCGTTAATAAACGCCTTCATCCTGTGCACATTCGACAGTTTCTTTTCCACCACAGCAGAGGTATAACTCCCTTTTAATGCCATTTCTGTATCACTATGCTGAGGCTACACAGTTTTTCCTGATGTGACCTTCCAGCCGTCAGTCACCCCCGGCACCTGTGTGATATCACTCCTGACAGCCTCATGAGCATTTTGAAGCGATTACCCACACAGCTTCCTAATCACTGCATCTTAGTTTTCTTTATATTTTACATTAAATTTTAAGTCATTCACAAAACATGTGAGGAGCTTAGCTTGTTACGAATGAAGACAGTTATTTTAATTCTCTCAAAAATATTGTAGCCTTCTGGATGAATGCAGCCACAAGGGCTGATGGGAAACATTAAATGTTAAAAAATGAGTGGGTTTTCCTTGGGCCAGTGGTTTAGTTAGATCAGTTTATATGCTACCGTTTCTGTTGGGATATTTGAGTTGCATGCAACATTTATGTTTGGCACCATGAATCTAAATGCTGGGGAGAAACAGGCCTTTGTTGTGAGCATGTAACAAGGAAAGTTAGCTAAATACAGCACAACAATGTTCCCTCTAAGCTGTGCGCTTGCGCAATCGGACACTGCTGCATTCTCCGCACACAGTCTATGCAGCGTATAAAATAAAATCCAACCTGAACTGTAAATAAAATTAAACCTGCAAGCAGGTGTAAGCGGGCCTTTGCCCCTCCCTCACGCACCCACCCTACCTTGGTGGCTCGGAAAATTTGCTGTTGTCGCTGCACGGGCTGCATGAATAAGCCATTTGGCAAGAACTTCCTTTGAGCAATAAGTGGCGCAATAACTTGTCAAATATTCTTATGTAGGTGCGTGCAGAGTGGGACTAATGTCCAACATGGCAATTACAGTGAAAATTTGACAGTTTGTCCAATTTACAACTGTCCAACCTATTGCAATAAGGTTAACTTGGACATGTGGCCATTGTAACACTTAACATTTTAAGCAGATGTTGCAAACCGATGTAGAACTGCAGAAAAGAGTCTTGACTTACATTCCACATTTGGTGACCCTTGGACTTCCAAGCCTCCAAAGTAAAAAAACGTCTTGAATGGCAAGGAATGGGTTTCCATGGGAACTGTGCTTATCACAGGACAAAAGTGACTTCCACTGAGGGTAGTCCAGTGCACTCTGAGAAACCACTGAAAATATCATGTCATTGTGACTACTGGTCTTTGGACAAAATTTGATACAATTTTGTGCAGTACCTCATGTCAACAGTAGGTGCTGGGACAGTTTTGTGAATACTGATATGCAGACATGTTCAGAATGGGAATAGTATGATTTGTGCAAAGTTTGGTCCAAATCAGATGAGGACTGTTTGAGCTGTAACAGTCATGTTTTGCGTTGCGAGAAAGCCATTGAAGCACGCTGGTCCCCATGGAAACAGTTCTGTAGTATGTAAGTGTACCATCAATGAGCCCTAGTCATTCCTTCATGTCATTTTTTCAGCTGGTGAGAAAAATAAACAGTTGTCAGCAATTCTTCCTTTAATCATTGGGGCGCCAAAACTTATTTGTATATATAGACTCGTTTGGGGCAGGAGAAATATTAAACAGAGGATTTTGTGAAAATCGTACAAAGTGTGTTAAATTTACAAGGGTCCGATGTAACCACTATACAGAGCTTTAACTTGTTATTTTTATATAGGAGCATTAAGGGTGGGACTATTATCCATTGTCGAAAGTTTCATCCTGGACAAACTTGTTTTCACCAATGTTTCATGGCGAGAAGTCAACCTTCACCATGTTGCCATGACAACACTTCCCTGTCAGTTATGTGTGGTCCACCCATATAGGAATATGACAGTTACCTCAACCCATGTTAAAGATTTCATGACTCCAGGTTGTTCCTAATTCTGCAAACAAGATCAAGGATTGAATGGAGAGGAGGGCATGTCCATGGTAACACGTTTTGTCATGCTAAACTTGATGGGATATCAGATGTTTTATATTAACAGAACTCCAAGGGTGGTGGTGTTGCACTGTATATTGATGACCTGTACAGGTGTAAGCTTGTAAATGAAATGTCCTTAGCACTACCAGGGATTTTGGAATGTGTTACTGTTGAGATTGACCTAAACAAAACAAAAAATCTAATCATAAGCTGCATATATAGAACACCGGGAACTTGCATTGAGACATTCAGAGATAAATTAGTCGAGCTGTACAATAATATTACTAGTAAGAAAATGGTAGCAATTTGTGGAGATTTCAATATTGACTTACTGAATCCAACAAAATGTAGTTAGAGTTCATGAACTCTATGTACAGCATGAGTCTATATCCCACAATAACACATCCCAGTAGAATCACAGTTCACTCTGCTACACTTATTGACAACCTGTTTGTCAATGTTTTCGATAAGAAAATAGAAAGTGGATTATTGCTAAATGATATAAGTGACCACTTGCCAACCTTTGCACTTATCCATGGCCACACGGGGCCCAACGCAGAAAAAAAACTTCAAAATCGTTCAGACACAAATCACCAAATGCAATCAGTTCTCTTAAAGAGGACTTGCTGAAGCAAGACTGGACAGAAGTCTATGTATCAGATGTAAATGAAGCCTATGACACATTTAAACATTGTAACCACTATGAAAAAAAACTGCCCATTAGTAATAAAAAAGCTTAAACACAAATTTGCTAATAAGCCATGGTTAACCAAAGGACTACAAAAGGCGTGTAAAAAGAAAAATTCATTATATAAAGCTTTCCTAAAGAAAAGAACAAAAGAAGCAGAGCAGCGGTATAAAACATACAAAAATAAGTTAACATATATAATAAGATGTAGTAAAAGACTATTACAGTAAAGAACTGGAGAAAAACAGAATATTAAAAATACATGGACAATACTCAACAGTATCCTTGGAAATAAAAGCAGAAATACAAGCTACCCAACTAATATTCCAAAAAATAATAAAACGACTCAGAGTGTGAATATCGCTTCACCTGCAGATGAATTTAATAATTTTTTTGTTAACATTGGACCTAAACTGGCCCGAGAAATACCCACTACGGTGCCAACAGGTGATACAATATGCAATAACACTGCTGTAAAAGACTCCATCTTCATAAAGAACACAGACGAAAGAGAGGTCATTGAAATTGTTAAATCGTTCAAAAGTAAAACATCTGACTGATGGTATCGACATGCTACTAGTCAAAACTGTTATCGAATGCATAGTAAAACCACTGACGTATATCTGCAACCTCTCTCTCCAATCAGGTATATTTCCCAATGCAATGAAAATAGCTAAAGTAATTCCGATATACAAGACGGGCGACAGAGGGGAACTCTCAAACTATAGACCAATTTCACTATTACCACAATTTTCCAAGATACTTGAAAAAATATTCTATGAGAGAATTGACAACTTCATACTGAAGAATGATTTATTATGTGAGCAGCAATATGGGTTCAGACACAAGAGGACAACTGCATATGCCCTAATGGAATTTACAGAAAAAATATCAACAGCCATTGAAAATAAAGAGTATTCAGTTGGAGTATTCCTAGATCTTAAAAAAGCATTTGATACAGTAGATCATAATTTATTAAAGAAACTACAAAATTCTGGTATTAGAGGTGTAGCACTGTCCTGGTTAAGTAGTTACTTAAAGAATAGATATCAGTATGTATGTGTTAGCAACAAAAACTCAGAGTTGCTGAAGGTCACCTGTGGAGTCCCACAGGGTTCAGTTTTGGGACCATTATTCAATATGTATATAAACGATATATGTAAAGTCTCAGAAAAAATGGACTTAATATTGTTTGCCGATGACACTAATCTGCTATGCAGTGGAAACAATTTGGAACAACTTCTGGATACACTCGGGAAGGAATTAGGAAAGCTTAAACTGTGGTTTGATTCAAACAAATTAACGCTCAATTTAAGTAAGACAAAATTTATAGTCTTTAACAACCATCACAACAATCCAGTACCCAAACTCAGTGTAAATGGTGTAGAGATTGAAAGGGTATCTGAAACCAAATTCCTTGGAGTAATAATTGATAAACTGTGTTGGAAGTCACATTAATTATATTAAAGGTAAAGTCTCCAAATCAATTGCAATATTACACAGTGAAATATTTGCTGAATCAACCCACACTATACACCTTGTATCATTCATTAATACTCCCATACATGACATATTGTAATGAAGTATGGGGAAATACATATAAAACAAACATATCCACTCTTTATGCTTCAAAAGAGAGCTATTAGAATAATAAACAAAGCAGCTTACAGGGAACCAACAAACCCACTTTTTCTTAAACAAAAAACTCAAGTTGAAAGATCTGGTTGACTTTAAAACCGCAATAATAATGTTCAAAGTGAAGAATTTATCACTGCCTGCAAATATCCAAAAGTTGTTCCAAACAAGGGAGAAACGATATCACTTCAGAGGAACATGTATATTTCAAAAGCCTACAGTGAGAACAACCACCAAGCAACACCGTATTTCAGTGCAAGGAGTCAGATTATGGAACGATTATGGACCTGAATTAAAATCATGTACAACGCTTGGACAATTTAAACAAAAACTAAAGGAAGAAATACTCCAAACATATTTACAAGACGACATGTAAACTCACATAAGGATTGACATTTCCAGCCTGTGTTGTAGCTTAGTTTTTTTTCCCTCTGTGACATTCTGTCTTAGATTTGTCTTGAATAGTAACTGCTTAACTTGGCTCTTTTTTTTCCCCCCCTCAGTCACACTTTGTCTTAGCTTTGTTCTAAATTGTAATCACTCTTGTCTTGTTTACCCTTTTTTCTTTGAATTCTTGGATGGAATATGGGTGGGCAATATAAGCTGCGGCTTCAGCCATCACCCATTTCGGATAACTCACGTGGAATTGTTTAGTAGAAGGAGTCTGTCTAATTTGACCTTGTTGTTATATTATACAGTTTCTTTAACCTGTACTGTATTATCCGAAATAAATTCATTCATTCATTCATTCATTCATTCATGTGCAGTTATGATCAAACCTGTGGTGTGATGAATCTCAATTTCACATCAGTCTGGCAAGTGACGCATGAGTAATAAAAAAAGTTTTCAGCAATTCTTTTAACCACTATGCGTCTCTATATCTTGTCAGGTATTTTGATGACGCATTCAGGGTGGTAATATTTTCCATCTTGGAAACTTTGGTGCACATCGGACAAGTTTTGTGCGAGTTAAAGCCGTTTGATTTTGTAAGGAGAGGAGTCAAACTTCGCCATGGTGCCATGGCAACACTTCGCTGTCAGTTACGTGTGGTCCACCCATATAGGACTATGACAGTCATGTTAATGTATGTTACAAATTTCATGACTCTGGGACCTTCCCACCACTTCCCATAAACTCATGCACTGAATGGTGAGGAGGGCATGTCCATGGTAGCACGTGCGATGTCATGCTAAAGTTGATGTGCAGTTATGATTATCCCTTTGGTCTGATGAATCTCAGAAAATTTCACGTCATTCTGGCCAGCAGCGCGTGAGTAATAAAAAGTTTTCAGCAATCCTTCCTTTAACCACCCGGGGGCTCTATAACTCGTTTTTATATACATGTGTTTGCAGTGGAACTAATTGAATGTGCAAAATTATGTGAAAATCGTACAAAGTTTGTCCAATTTACAAGTGTCTGTTGCTCTAACCACAAGGTGGCGCTATAACTTTACATAGACGTGTTCGGGACGGGAGTCATCCATTGTCGAAAATTTGGTGGAAATCAGATGAAGTTTGTCCAATTTGCAAGTTTTTGATATTCCATGGCGAAGAGTCTGTACGCCATGGCAACACTTACCTATCAGTTTGTAATAGTCCTATATGGGTGGACAACACATGCCACCTCAACCTATGTTCAAGATTTCATGACTCCAGGTCATTCCTAATCCTGTAAAAGAGATCAAGGATTGAATGGCGAGGAGGGTGTGTCCATGGTAACACGTGTGACGTCATGCTAAAGTTGATATGCGGTTATGATCATCCCTGTGGTGTGATTAATCTCAGAAAATTACACGTCAGTCTGGCAAGTGACACGAGTAATGAACAGTTTTCAGCAATTCTTTCGTTAACCACTATGTGGTGCTATATCTTGTCAGGCATTTTATTGTTGACGCGTTTGGGGCGGGACTATTTTCCATCATGGAAAGTCTGGGGGACAGACAAATTCTATAAATTAAGTCAAAATCTCAAGTGTGGCCAGGGCGCCATGGTGAAGTTTGATTCCTCCCCTTTCAACTTCAAACAGCTGCCACTCGGGCAAAAATTAACGGCCAGTGCCTATAGATGCTGCCATGTAAAAATGAGCTCAATTGGAGCAGGTCCCTAGGACTAGTTCGTTCAAATGCTAGGTGTGACTTTTTCCCGAATTGGAGGTTGAGTGAATTTGAGGCAAGATGGCGGCCTTCCTGTTGGTTGTGGGTATGGGCCACAATTATGTTTTTTGCATGTCTTGAGATGATGCACACCTCACCCAAATTTTATGTCTGTATGGCAAAGTTGTGTGTTTGGCCCAACCCAGAAAAATTAGGGGTGGGCACATGTTTTCCAGTTTATTGAATTTTTTGCCGGGTCTGGAAAACAAAAAAAAACAAATCACGTTTTGGTTAATGTTCAGAGGGTGAAAAATTCATTCGTTTAGGTGGAAGAATTTCTTCGAGCTGAGCAATTACAATAGGGCTTTCGCGGACTGACGTCAGTGGCTCAGGCCCCAATAAACCCATTATAGTGAACACTGAACAATGGACAGCGTGTGGACACTCACACCTAGAAGCAGCAAGAAGAGGGAAAGAATGATGCCTGATGGAGGAAGTGTCTCTGGGAGGTATCAAGTGAGTGCTAGAAACCTCCTGGGGAGAGGAAGAGCTAACCAGACTAAGGTTTTCACCCCTGCAGCACAAGCTGGCACATGGCGAATATATTGTGATTTACGCAAGTGTTATAATTGCACCACACATTCTTTGTCCAAGCAATATGAATGTCAGAGCCTCGGTTGTTATGCATAAGTTTGACTGAGATGACTAACGCTGTCCAGCCAGTGATATTGGCTGCGTAAGTAAATGCATGTGAAGCGCATCATGTCATTGATCGGGCTTTATGTGTACATGCCCATATGTGCTGGTGTTTTGCAGGCTAGCTAGCCAACAGTACCGTGGAGTTAAGAGATGCAAATGCATATTGGGAAATGAACGGGTAGTGGCACATCCACTCACCAAGTCAAAAAAAAAAAAAAAAGGTTCTTTTAACATGGAATGGCTGTTGGAGTACAGCCGTGGGCAAAATTGTTGGTACCCCTCTGTTAAAGAAAAACCCACAATGGTCAAATATCTTAAATCTGACAAGTGGTAATAATTCTATGAAAATTACAAAATGTGTCCTAACGTCACCCTTTAAATAGGCCGACTGATTACAAGTCTGTAGACACCTGTGATAAGTAGTCTGTGCTGTTCAGTGTGGTACACACCATGTCACCAAACATGGACCAGAGGAAGCAAAGGAGAGTTGTCTCAGGAGATTAGAAAAAAAAAAAAAAAAATTATAGACAAGCATGTTAAAGGTAAAGGCTATAAGACCATCTCCAAGCAGCTTGATGTTCCTGTGATTACAGCTGCACATATTCAGAAATTTAAGATCCACGGGACTGTAGCCAGCCTCCCTGGACATGGCTGCAGGAGGAGACTGATAATATGAATGGTAACAAAAGAGCCCAGAACAACCTCTAAACACATTCATGGTGAACTCCAAGGTCAAGGTATATCAGAGTCGGATCGCACCATCAGTTGTCGTTTGAGCCAAAGTGGACTTCATGGGAGACTACCAAGGAGGGCACCACTGTTGAAAAATCATAAAAAAGCCAGACTGGAATTTGCCAAACTGCATGTTGACAAGCCACAAAGCTTCTGGGAGAATGTCCTATGGACAGACAAACCTGGAACTTTTTGGCAAGGCACATCAGCGCTATGTTCAGATGCAAAAATGAAGCATACCAAGAAAAGAACACTGTCCCTACCCATGAAACATGGAGGTTCTGTTATGTTCTGGGGCTGCTTTGCTGCATCTGGAACAGGGTGTCTTGAATCTGTGCAGGGTACAATGAAATCTCAAGACTATCAAGGTATTCTAGAGAGAAATGTGCTGCCCAGTGTCAGACAGCTTGGTCTCAGTCGCAGGTCATGGGTCTTGCAACAGGATAATGACCCAAAGCACAGCTAAAAACACCCAAGAATGGCTAAGAGCGAAACATTGGACTATTCTAAAGTGGCCTTCTATGAGCCCTGATCTAAATCCTATTGAACATCTGTGGAAGGAGCTGAAAAACGCCGTCTGGAGAAGGCACCCTTCAAACCTGAAACAACTGGAGCAGTTTGCTCATGAGGAGTGGGCCAAAATACCTGCTGAGAGGTGCAGAAGTTTCAGTGACAGTTACAGAAATAGTTTGATTGCAGTGATTGTGCAACAATATACTAAGTTAAGGGTACCATCATTTTTGTCCAGGCCTGTTTCATGAGTTTGTTTTAAAATAATTCTGTTGAACCACAATTCAAAAGCATTGTCCGATTTTCACTGGTTAATTTGTATAGAATTTTTTATTTACCACTTGTCAGATTCAAGTCATTTGTGACCATTGTGGGTTTCTCTCAATAGAGGGGGTACCAACAATTTTGTCCATGTGTGTGTGCAAACAGAAGTTGTGAAACTGGGTGAGATTTCTTTTTCGAATAAGATCGGCTCTGCAAAATGTGCTGCAAAGCCAAAATGGCAAGCGAGTTTTTGGAGGGAAAAGTGTGGACTGAATGGAAGTTGGACTACCTCAAGCGTCACATTCAGCAGAAGTCATTTGAATGCTGTTGGAATTGTACGAAGACGCAAGATGGGAAAGGGGAACAGTACATTGTGGGAGAGCGCAAATGATCGAGAGAAAAGTAACAAGCTGCCACACAAAGAAATCCGACCCTGAGCAAGTTTGAGTTCTCACTGATAATTCTACTCCATCAAAATGAATGCATCGATGCTGTCGGTTCAACAAATCCATAATCACATGGGAAAGCATGAGTATACCAGAACACTGGCGAAGCAAAAATTTGTGAACTCAATGAGACTCCAGAATGAGACGATGTGCAATGCTAAAAATGCACCCTGGCATCCCCTGATAGTAGATGAGAACAGACAGTGCACAAAATGCTAGTCATTAAATAGAGGGAGGAAAATGACGTCAACTATAAAACTGTTCGGCGGCATCATCCAGCTGACCACATGCACCGCTCAGGATATTGTGCAGGCAATAACTCAGTTTTACTCCAAGCATGGACTGGACATGCAGAGAATGGTGACGCTGACCTCTGATGGCGCCTCAGTAATGCTAGGAAAGCACAATGAATATGCTGAATTTAAGTACATAATGAAGCAAAAACTTAAACAAGGGCCAATCAGCACATTCTCAGATCTGGTGGCTGCAGCACTTAGATGTGAGGAGCTAAAGGAGATCTCACAGCTTGTGGATATTTGTGCTACATTTCAAGCATCCAGTGCAGATTGTGAAAGAGGCTTTAGTTTAATGATTCATATCAAAACAGCATCTAGAAATTGTCTTGAAGTGGCACATTTGGACCAGCTGATGCACGTAAAGTCAAAGCAAGAAGCAGATGGGGCTTCAACCTGGACAGAGTGTACAACCATTGGAGAAGCGAGAAGGACAGACGGGAAAAATAAGGTGAAATTTAAGTCCCCAATCAGACTTGTGCTTAGTCATATTTATTAAGAATTTTCATTTATGGATATAATCATTAAATGCCATTTCTAGATTATGAGTAGAAATACTAAAAACTGTTTACAGACAAAGTTACAGGAATTTACACCATCACATGCTTGTGCTACAGCACACGTCATTGTGGAAAATGCGAATGTTTTAATGCAAACAAAATTTTCTCTGAAAGGTCTACATGTCTCAATTCTTCCAGAGCAGCTGCAGGACCACCACCCAGACCACAGCAGGACCCTGTCATACAACATACTACACAGCTCATGAACAAGATTAGTCTTTCATTCCAAGTGGGCCAAATCACATTAAAAGTAATCAAACGGAAATCACTGCTGTAATTTGATTCTTTTAATAAGCCACGTAACTTGCTATGATCTCAGATTTTGGACAGGTGTGATACTGGTGTGGCCACAGTGTGCACGTCTGATGTTGCTCACAGTGGTCCACGGAATTCTCAGGGAGTTTGTGTGTATGCTCAGACACGAAAAATTAGGGGGAACATTGCAGAGCAACCACTGGCATAACTGTTGAAGCAGTCATACATCTAATAAGAGCAGATGTAGAAATATTAAGGTCAATCTTAAAAGTCCCCCCTGCTACAGGTGGTGTATTAGTGATGGGATCCACAGTTCACTAAAAACACTGAGTCACTTGTGGTTTGTTTGAGAAATAGGTCTGTTCACATATTCATACACCGAATCACTCAGTACTGTACTGGAGCTGCAACCGCCGACCACTCACTGAACTGAGTTGGTGAAAGGAGCAGGAGGGGCTCACTTGCTGCTGAGATGGCCGATTCAGCTGGTGATCCCTGGCGTTAATTACAGTTCCGGTAAGTGACTCTGTACCATATGTTCACCCACAAAACTAGTAAATGCGACCGAATCATTCATAAACGTTACAGCACTCTTTCCTATAGCATTTGCTTACATTGCCCTATGGAGGAAACGCTAGTGCTTGTGCTTGCAATTTGCCAAAGAATTATTTGATGTCAACTGGGCCTGAACCCCCAGTTGCTCCTGGTGGGTCAGGCCAGCGCCTGTACCCGGCAGCTCCGGCACCATCAGGAATGGATGGACAGCAGGATCTGTAAAGCGCTTTGGTGATCAGAGATGAGTAAAATGTGCTATATGAGGGAATGCCATTTACCATTTCTGATTTCTCTTGTGGCTCTTTTTTGCCAAAAGAGCCACCAAGCCTGATGGCAAAATAAAGAGACATTTCATCCAGAACTGTACCTTCAACAAAAAGAAATTAAAAGAAATGGAAAAAAAAAAGTGAAGTGCTCCATTTGGATTCACAGCCAAACAACTTCTAGTAGCAGCTTAAGGCTTTAAGCTTAGTTTCCCTTTATAACAGCACAAATGACATCTTAGTTCGGGTCACGTTGCTTTGACTAATGTGTGTTGACATGGTGTAGCCAATAGTCTGCAAGGCCAAACATTCAATAAGTGGAGTCACTAAACTGACTGGAATCACTGCAGTTTGTGCCACCACTGCCTTTTCATGCATCTAATGGAATTACCTGACAGAGTAATGATTGCTGTGTGGTTAATTGAAGTAAATGACTAGTGATGAAGTTCTGAATGCTGACAGAACTCCATCATTGCATAATTGTAATTTATCCTGTCGTATGATGAACGTGAACCCCTTGGAATGTTCTGCTGTTCAACACCTCTCTCCACCTGGCCGAGACAAGCTGCACCCTTATTCACATCTTTATAAAGTCCTTACTTTTTCGGCTACTCAAGTGATCCAGATGTCCTTGGATTGCTTTCATTTCAATTTAAATGACTTAAAGCACACCCCAACCAGCATGCCCATGTGGGCCCCACTGCAGATTTAAGCTGGGCTGGCCTGTGGGTCCCATGTGGGTTTGTCCACGGGTTCCATGTTGGCCCCATCTGCGTTTGCCCATGTGGACTTTACCTGTCGTGCAGGTCACAGATGACCTGCATGTGGGTGAGCAGGTTTCAGGAAGACTTGCCAGAGGCAAAATTACACCAAAAAGTCGTGAATTTGAGAAAAGTGAAAATTTGCAGGAACAAAAGTGAAATTAAATTTTTCTTGTAAGTTTAACTTTTTTTTTTGGTTACTTGTTTGTACCCGTAGGTAGACTTGGTTTGCAGTCTGGTGACAAGCCATCGGCTGCTGGTCGCTGCGTGCGCGAGCGCCCTAAACCTACATGTTTTTGGTGTGCGGGAGGAAACCCGCGCAACACGGGGAGAACATGCAAACTCCACACAGCTCACTGTTGGTCGGGGGCTGGGATCGAACCCACGATCTCATGATCCCTGCGATCCCCCGGCCGAGGGTAAAACTGTGCTGCCACAGTGCTAAACCACTGCGCCACCATGCAGCCCCTTTTCAAAGTTCCAAATTTAAAGAAGTAGCAAATAAATTGAAGTTACGAGAAAAAGTGTCATGCACCTCCTTTCCGTTTTCTCCCCAGGCAATCAATACATCTGGGAGATTGGACGCACCTGCTGCCTCTACTCAGCACTTAAAGATCTGCTCTTCTGTTCCTCAGCGCTGGCTCGTTTGGGTATACTGCCTCTGCTAGCAACGAAGAAAGTATTGCATATGTTCAGTGAAGTTTTTGCACTCACCCTCTGTCTTCTTCTCCAGATTGCTGCCATCTGTGCGTGCTCACCAGCCCCATCATACAAACTCAGCTGCTACTACTCTCCACCCGCTCAGGCATAACCAAGTCACCCCCCCCCCCACGACCCACTTCATCCTGCTGGGGTTTCTGTTGGTTCACCTGTTCAGCCCAAGTAAGTGGTAATCTAGCTTTCCCACAGCCTAGTCTATTCCCCACTAACAGCTCGTCTGTCTCCACAGGCCCACTTCCTCTGGCGAGTGACGTTTTCTGTAGCTGTGCTCCTGTTCCTTTTGAGATTTAAAACTTGTAAACGTTTGTGTTGAGTTCTTTTGTTGCATTCTGCACGTGGGTTGTCTTACTATAAATCATGTCAAAAGGCTACACATTTGAGAAAAATTGCAAGTTCACAGTAAAAAAAAAAAAAAAAGATTGAATTTGAGAGTTCAAAATCTAAGAAAAATATTGCAAATTTATAATAATTCTTCAGATTTATATAGCACTTTTCATAGACACAGACACTTTACAATGAATACACTATAGGTAGCCAGGGCTTGACTAACTTTTTTGCTCATTAGCCACTGTGGCTAGTGACTTTCCAACATGACTAGCCACTCAGCCTTTTCCCTAGCCACAATTTTGTGGTTGGAAAATTAAGTTTAATATGATCAAATTTGGGTATCCCATGCCAAGTTTTTCTTGAACTAAATTTACAATTTTGTAACAATCATGACTGTTGAATTTTTTAAATGACCCTTCTGTCACAACTCGCCGCTCAGCGGCGCCAGCTGTGCGCACACCTGCGCCTTGTCAGCGGCGAGGGATTTAAGCCGCCTTGCCCTGGGCTTCGGCCTGAAGCCGTCTGTTCTCATCGGCATCTCTTGCTGCAAGGAACCCCCTTCATCAAGCAAGATACTACGTAAGCATCTCTTACCTTTTCCTCCCAGCCTTCTACCCTGTGCACAGGTGGATTTCCTGGTGGCTGACAACGTTCTCTTGCCACCATCTCCTCGCTGCTGCTTCAGGCGCTCCAGGTTGCTGTCTATCGGGCTACGCCCTTGCTTAACGCCAGCCACCTGCCCAGACCAAGTAAGCCAGCTGTCACCATCATTATCTCCTGTGTTGGTGTGGTGCCCGTTACCCTTCTCCCTCTGCTTCTCCCATAGGGTTGTCCGGCTGAACGGCTTCTTGCCCCCGTGCCTGATGCAGCACCACCACCAACACATTCTCATCTCAGACACGCAGTCATACACTCGTTTAAGCTATTGGATTTACCCTGAGCCTGCGTGTGTGTCTCCTGAGCCGTGCATTATGTCAGTACGGCTTCAGCAGAGCGGCTCGGCAGACAGCGGGCTCGCACGCCGACTTTCCACCCTCGAGGCTCAGGTGGATCTAATAGCCCACCAACAACAAGTGATCCTCAATCAATTATGCACTATTACTAACCGATTGGACCGTCTGGACCCCCAACAGCCGTTCCCCCCGGCTCGTCTGGGTGGCGCAGCTCCTGCTGCTCCAGCGGCTGTTCAGCCTGCTCCGGGTGCACCGGCACGACTCACCTATTCAGACCCCCGCCCGCTTTAGTAGTAAGCTCTGTGGAGCGCGGGGGTTTATCATGCAGTGCGAGTCTGTTTCACCGCGTCCCCGGAGACTTTCCCTCAGACCAGCCGGATTGGCTACATAGGAAATCTCTTGGAGGGTCGAGCGCTTACGCCGTAATGGCGAAGCCCAGCTACGCCACCCTCACCTATGGCCAGTTCGTGAGACTGTTCCTGGAAGTGTTCGATCATTCGCGTACAGAGAGCGTTCAGGTCTATCGTCTTCTCAGCCTCCAGCAGGGAAGCCGATCGGCCGCTGATTACGCGATCGACTTCCGGGTTGCTGCGGAGGAGGTTTGCTGAGGAGAGCGTTCGCTCTGCGGCATCTTCCTTCGCAGTCTCAGCGCTGGTCTGAAGGATGAACTGGCTGGACGGGATATCCCGGAGACATTAGCGGAGCTGACTTCCCTTGCCATCAGCTTGGACCACAGGCTGCGTGAGCGTGCCTCGGAGCGGAGGTCTTCTCGCCCTCGAGGGGCCTCGGCGTGCCCGTCCCAAGCTCGCCCCCTGGCGTTGCCGCCACCGGGGTTCTCCGAGGAGTCGGAGCCGATGGTGACAGACTGGACAAAGCTCCCCCCAGCGGAGAAACAATGCCGCCGTGAGTTGGGCCTCTGCATGTATTGCGGGGGCAGCCAGCACATGGTGGAGCATTGTCTGGAAAAGCCAAATGGGGAGGTCTGCGAGTTACTGTAGGGGGCCTTGCGGACGCTAATCGGTTAACTCCCCTCACTCAATTGACGCTGCCCATCGATTCTGTCACAATCCCACAGGGCACCTCTCCCATGCACTGGTGGATTCAGGCGTGGAGGGTAGCTTCATTTCACAGAGCCTGGCAACCTGATTGGGCATCCGTTGCCACCCTCTCAAGTCTCCTCTCACCCTAGTAAATCTCTCCCGTGTCTCCCTGGGAGAAGTAACACACCAGACGACTCCTGTCCCAGTAATTATCTCAGGAAATCATCGGGAGGATATCACCTTCTACGTCCTACCATCTTCAGTAACACCTGTGATCCTTGGATACCCATGGCTCCGCCTCCACAATCCTGTCCTGGAGGACCGGCAGAGTGTCCGCTTGGAGCCCTTTCTGCATGGGCACCTGCCTCCAATCCGCTGCCTGCGCCCCGTCCTCTCCTCTCACTCCCAAGGACGCCGCGCCTCCAGATCTCACCCTGGTGCCCTCGGAGTTCCATGACCTGGGCATGGTCTTCAGCAAATCCAAGGCGATGCCCCTTCCTCCACACCGGCCCTACGACTGGGCTATTAACATCCGCCAGGGGGCACCCTTACCCTTGGGACGTCTACAGCCTGTCAGCGCCGGAGAAGGAGGCAATGAACACCTATTTGAAGGAGTCGCTGAGTGCTGGAATCATCCGCCCCTCATCTCCATTAGGCGCAGGGTTCTTTGTGGGCAAGAAGGATGGCTCCCTTCATCCTTGTATTGACTACCGTGCCCTCAATGACATCACAGAGAAGGACTGCTACACCTTGCCCTTAATGGACACTGCCTTCCACTCCCTACAGGCGGCGACTTGGTTCACCAAGCTGGATCTTCGCAGCGCATACCACCTCGTCCGGATCCGGGAGGGAGACGAGTGGAAGACAGCCTTCCGTACCCTGAACGGTCATTTCGAATACCTGGTTATGCCGTTCGGGTTGACCAACGCTCCAGCCGTCTTTCAGCGCCTTATTAATGACATCCTCCGGGATTTCATCGGCCTGTTTGTGTTCGTCTACCTGGACAATATCCTCATCTTCTCCAGATCTAGGGACGAGCACTGGGTCCACGTGAGGCGGGTCCTTCAGAGGCTGCTGGAGAACTGGTTATATGTTAAAGCGGAGAAATGTGAATTCTATGCCAAGACTACGTCCTTCCTGGGGTTAGTCATCTCTCATGACCAGGTGCTTCCGGACCCAGCGAAGGTTAAAGCGGTGGTAGAGAGGCCTACTCCTACATCTAGGAAGAAGGCACAACAGTTTATAGGGTTTGCCAATTTCTACCGCTGCTTTGTCCCAAATTTTGGAGCCATCGTCGGTCCCCTGACCCGCCTCACCTCCCCTAAGACCCCGTTCCGGTGGACTGAAGAGGCCACAGCTGCTTTCCAGGCGCTGAAGGCGGAGTTTTCCTCCTCCTGGGTCCTCAGCCAAGTCGACCCCGCGCTGCAATGCATCGTTGAGGTGGATGCTTCGGACACGGGGGTGGGGGCGGTGTTGTCTCAGCAGTCGCCTGTCAACGGGGCCAAACGGCCCTGCGCCTCTCTCGGCGCTAGTCCCCGGCGGAACGTAATTACGACGTGGGGGACAGAGCTCCTCGCCATCAAGCTCGCACTTCAGGAGTGGCGCCACTGGCTGGAGGGGGCTGCCCTGCCATTCGTGGTACTTACTGATCACAAGAACTTGGAATATTTAAGAACTGCCAAACGTCTGAATGCCCGCCAGGCATGTTGGTCCTTGTTCTTCGCCAGGTTTTGTTTTAACATCACCTTCAGGCCTGGCTCCAAGAACGGCCTGCCTGACTCCCTCTCCAGGCAATTTGCCCCTGAGGCGTCAGAAGACGCCGTCCACACCATCTTGCCCAGGTCGTGCGTTGTGGGGGCCGTCTCGTGGGACAGAGCAAGATCCGGAAGGCGCAGGAATTGGAACCGGACCCTCGCGGCGGACCGGAAGGGAGGCTTTTTGTGCCGTCCACTGTCCGGGGGGGGGGAGGTTATCCACTGGCTTCATACATCTAAGCTCACCTGCCATCCTGGGTCCTCCCGGATGATCGACCACCACCAACGTTCCTTCTGGTGGCCGGGTCTGCGGAGGGACGCCGCCCGCTACGCCTGGGCCTGCCCCATCTGTGCCACCAACAAGTCAGGTAACGCTCCCCCCGCGGGCCTGCTCCAGCCCCTGCCCGTCCCTGGTCGCATATCGCCCTAGACTTTGTCACCGGTCTCCCTGTCTAACACCTTCGACACAGTCCTGACCATCGATCGTTTCTCCAAGGCTGCTCACTTCGTGCCATTACGGGGGCTCCCTTCTGCCTTGGAGACGGCGGACCTCCTCATCCAGCACGTGGTCAGGCTGCATGGGATTCCGGTAGACGTGGTCTCGGACTGGGGCCCCCAGTTTGCCTCGGACATCTGGAGGTCTTTCTGCAATGCCCTGGGAGCCAAGGTAAGCCTCTCCTCCGGCCATCACCCCCAATCCAACGGGCAGTGTGAGCGGACCAATCAGGAGCTGGAGGCTGCGCTCTGCTGCGTCACTGCATCCAAGCCTGCGTCCTGGAGCACACACACCTCGCCTGGGTGGAATACGCCCATAACACCGCCCGCTCTTCTGCCACCAGGATGTCCCCATTCAAGGCATCCCTGGGCTACGATCCTCCTGTTTCCTATACAGGAGAGTGAGTTGACTGTCCCCTCAATCCGGGCGCACCTCAGGCGGTGCCGCTCCATCTGGTCTTCGGTGCGCAGTGCACTTTTACGCACAGCGGAGCGCAACAAGTCCACGGCGGACCGGCACAGGAGACCTGCCCCTGCCTACCAGGTAGGCCAACGAGTCTATGTGTCCACTCAGGACGTCTGTTTAAAGGGTGAGGAGAAAGCTGGCGCAACGGTTCATCGGTCCATTTCCCATCACCAAGATCATCAACCCGGTGGCTGTGCGTGTGGCTATCCCCCCTCCCTCCGCATCCATCCCACCTTCCACGTCTCCAAGGTGAAACTGGCGGTCTCCGATCCCCTCTGCCCTCCACCTGCAGCGCAGCCCGTGCCCCGGATGATAGATGGCCATCCGGCCTGGACAGTCTCTACCATCCTGGACTCCTGGCGCCGGGGTTGCGGGTTGCAGTACTTAGTGGATTGGGAGGGCTACGGACCTGAATGGAGACAATGGGTGTGCTCCTAGTTTGTATTGGATCCGTCTCATTGCTGAGTTCCACCGAGCGCACCTGGAGAAACCATCGCCAGGAGGCGCTGCTAGGGGGGGGAGGGGGGGAGTACCGTCATGACTCACTGCTTATCAGCGGTGCCAGCTGTGTGCACACCTGCGCCTCATCAGCGGCGAGAGATTTAAGCCGCCTTGCCCTGGGCTTCGGGCTGAAGCCGTCTGTTCTCATCAGCATCTCTTGCTGCAAGGAACCCCCTTCATCAAGCAAGATACTACGTAAGCATCTCTTTTTTCCTCCCAGCCTTCTCCCCTGTGCACAGGTGGATTTCCCGGCGGCGGACAACGTTCTCTTGCCACCATCTCCTCGCTGCTGCTTCAGGCGCTCCAGGTCGCTGTCTATCGGGCTATGTCCTTGCTTAACGCCAGCTACCTGCCCAGACCAAGTAAGCCAGCTGTCACTATCATCATCTCCTGTATTGGTGTGGTGCCCGTTACCCTTCTCCCTCTGCTTCTCCCATAGGGTTGTCCGGCTGAACGGCTTCCTGCCCCCGTGCCTGACGCAGATGCCACCACCAACACATTCTCATCTCAGACACGCAGTCATACACTCTTGTTTAATAAAGCTATTGGATTTACCCTGAGCCTGCGTGTGTGTCTCCTGAGCCGTGCATTATGTCACCTTCTAGATACATAATAGCAAGAGAAACACTTAAATTATTTATCAACAGCAGTAAATGCTGGAAAACAGTCTAGAAAAATATTTGCAATACGAGAGTGGAGTACAGGTGGGTTTGGGGTCCGTCCCAATTCTCATTTGTATCCCTTCCCCTTTGCCGACTCCGACCCCTTGACAGGTTGAAAATGACCCATGAATTGGGACACTTGTTCAGGGCTACACGAGGTCAGTAGTAGTTGCTGATTGATTTAATCTAAAATCGACAATACCCATTTTCACCAGGAAAAGAAAAAAACGGACGGAAAAAGTAATTTTATGGAGCAAAGTCTCAAATTTACATGAACAATTCTAATCAGTACAGAAAAGTCAGAAATTTACTAGAAAGTTGTAAATTCAGAGGAAACACGTTTAACACCCCAGGACCAGCACATTAAAGATACATAATTAGGTTTCAATTCCATGAAATGGCTGCAAATCACAGATAAACAAGTTCACCTCAGAAGAAGCTTCATTTGCTCTTTAGAGCAACATAAAGTTCAGTCACTTTCTCAGTCATACGAAAACTTAAATTTGCACAACTGGACAGTAAACGGGGGGCTTCTTGCTCTAAAAATCATATTTAACCACAGAGGTAGAAGCTAATGTGGGCTGAGAGTGCAGTTTAACTACTCAATAGATGATTGGGTGCAATTCCCCTGGTGATCAGATTGCTGAGGACAGGGACAGGTGTCCTGCTGTCAGTTCAGCACCATTTCTAGCCACAAACCAAACCTACCTGCGGAGCACAGTGTCTGGTTTCTTCTGTACCCCAGCCTGGAGCAGTCCTGTGTATTAGGGATGGGCATATCGACAGTGGGAGATAAGAGTGCTGTGCTCTAATTTTCTGTGAGACCTGGCTCTCAAAGTCCATGAGTGCACCATTCAGCTACAGACCCACTCCGTACATTGGAAAGACCGGACATCAGCCGCGGGTAAGACAAGGGTGGTGGGGGTGTGTGTGTGTGGAGTTGTACAGACTAAGCACTGTTTGCCTCCGTTAGGCAACATTAGAAAGCACTTCATTGACAGGTATAATTGTGTATCTGCATAACAATAAAAATGTATGAAGCCAGATAGTAATCAATTACCCAAGTTGGAAGCTTGTCTTAAGGAAATCAAAGCTTGGATGACTTGTAATTTCCTGCTATTAAATTCAGATAAGACTGAAGTCATTGTTGATCCAAAAGACCTTAGAAATACCTTTCCAAATCAAACTTTCAGTTTGGATGCGGTTACTCTTAATAGCTCTGAGGAACCTTGGAATTATTTTTGATCAAGATCTGTCCTTCAATTCACATTAAATTTGTTTCCAAGACTGCCTTCTATCATTTGCGTAATATTGCCAAGATTAGGAGTATCTTGTCTCAGTGATGCTGAGAAACTGATCCACGCTTTTGTTAGCTCGAGATTAGATTATTATAATTATCAGGCTGTCCTAAAACATCTAAAAAGTCTTCAGCTGATCCAAAATGCTGCAGCAAGAGTTTTAACAGGTACTAGAAAGATCATCTCTCCGGTTCTGGCCTCCCTTCACTGGCTTCCCACAGAGTTTAGAATTAAGTTTAAAATCCTTACAAAGCTCTAAACAATCAGGCTCCTTTTTATTTAAAAGATCTGATACTACCGTATTATCCTAACTGAGCACAAACGCTCCCAAAATGCAGGATTACTTGTAATACCTAGAATCTCCAAAAGTACAATGGGAGGCAGAGCCTTCAGTTATCAAGCTCCTCTCCTGTGGAACCAGCTGCCAATCTGGATTCGGGAGTCAGACTCGGTGTTTAAGAATAGGGGTAAAACCTCTTTGATATAGCCTACAATTAGGGAGGGATCATGCGTTTCTGAACCCTCCCTTAGTTATGCTGCCAATAGGTTTAGTCAGCCGGGGGCCTCCAATAATGCACTGGGCCTCACTCCTTTCTTCACTCGCAATGAAATTTTTTTGCTGTCATTAACATCTGTTCTCTCCCATAGATCGAGTCCCCATCGTGCCGTTTGCTCTCTTCATGTCTGTTCTTTCCATCTTCTCCATCCCCTCACCCCCCAGCCAGTCGCAACAGATGACTGCCCCTCCCTGAGCCTGGTTCTGCTGGAGGTTTCTTCCTGTTAAGAGAGTTTTTCCCTCTCCACCATCACCAAGTGCTTGCTCACAGGGGATTGCCTGATTGCTGGGATCTTTCTGCAACTGTGGGGGTCCCCCCTACAGTTGAAAGTGCTATGAGATGACTGTTGTGAAATGGCGCTGTATAAATAAAGTTGAATTGAATTATCTACTGAGGGAATTCACTGCCATGATTTTGGCCGCCGTTTACATTCCCTGTGAGGCAACTACACAGCAGCACTCTGCAAACTCCATGATTTCAGTGCAGTAGAGACGTCCCATCCGGATGCTGTTTTTGTTGCTAGTGACTAACCAGTGCAATTTATGGACTGTACTTCCCAAATGTTACCAGCATATATGTGTGCTCAGTCTGAGTAAATAACTGCATATATTCCTGTATACATTTGCATCCTTTTATAGAAACGTGGACAGACTAATTTACTGTACACACTGTTGTCTTTGAATCCTTATTTAAATCCTTCACCTGAACAACGAGAGCAAGTTTTTAGCCAAAGTCAAATTCCTTGTATGTGTTGTGCATACTTGGCCAATAAAGCTGATTCTGATATGGACATTCCCACCTGCGAAGAGAGCACACAATCATGTTTACACAAACGTATGCGGTGCATACAGAGTGGCACCCCGCCCCATTTTAGACAGATCACATGTCCCTCTACACGGATCCCAACATACAAAGACTGAAACAAACCCTGTTAAGCAAATTAAACGCTGGACTCCAGAGGCTGAGAGCACCCTGCAAGACTGTTTTGCCCGGACAGACTGGGATGCGTTTAAAGCTGAAGCCATCTGGGAGGACTCTTCTGTAAACAGAAGACCATGCTGAACATGTGACTGGGTACATCAATACTTGGAAAGGAAAGTTTGAGATTAAAACTCCAGTTTTGAAAAGGCAAGGCATGGTGTTGTCAGACTCGCGTCTGCAGCCAGGTGTCACGTGCACGTTCAGTCGCGCTCGTGACGGACTGGCTGTGCACGAAAAACTGCACATGAGCAGAATCAGCGTGCAGACACCATTTTGAAGGCGCTAAGAGGGAGTCACCCTAGCCGCCATTTTGAGTGAGACCAGTAGACCTGCCCAGAGCGATGTCACTAGTGTCTGCTCTTGGGAGTGCAGAGATAACTCCCTCCATCTTTTGGTCAACTATAGGAGTTTCATTTCTTGCATGAGTGCACACTCCGATTAAAGTGGAATGAATCTATTAAGCTTACTTATAATCAAATAGAGCTTCCAAGTTAACTTGGAATCAACCCAAATTATCTGGAACAACCTAAATTTAAACCCAATTCAAAGTTTTATGCCAAGAACAAAAGGAAAAAAAAACTTGTTTGTTTTAGAGGTTGTTCTCAGTGGTGGAAGAGCTTTTGAAGCTCTATCGGTTTTGTTTTAAATACCACTGTGCGATTTCTTTCACTGGAAGCCATTCAACTTAGGGATTTGAATAAATGACAATGTTTATTTAAACTTAAGTTAATGTTAATCCTGTGCATGTTGGTAAAGGATTTAATGATTTACTAGATATTTAACCAAAATTTTCCAAAATTAGGAAACCACATTCAGCAATTAACATTTGAAAGCTGCATCTTACTTACAGTCAATGTGTTGCTTTTGGTTCACGTTTCCTCCCCAGGAGAAGGAAAACATTTAACCAACTCACCATTTCTCACCAAGATTTAAAGACAAAAGGTGAAAACATTGATCAGTCTGTAAAATAATTTTTCACAAGTCATTAACTAATCCCAAAGAAGCCTTAGTGACAATATAGACAGTTTCCTAATCTGTAAATATTAACATTTAAGCTTTAAATGAAAACAGGCTTTAACTAAAACATTTAACCTTTTCCATTTGTAAATAGAAAAACTTTCAAGTGAGATTCAACAAAAATTCACAACCTATTTATTGAGGACCATTCCAAAACTACACTGATAAATGAACTCAGTCAATCCACAATTTTTGTCTTGTGAAATATAAATCAGAATACAGTGTCAAACACATTCCATATTTCTAAATAATTCCAAAATATTTACTTCCCTTCTTACAAGCCTGTAAGTTGAATTCTACAAAGCTTATAACTAACCTCACTGCAAAATACTCAAGGTTAACCCTTTACTAACAACTTTAGCTATAATCAAATAGATTTCAAGGTAAGCATTACACAAATTGTCAAACATGTCAAATCTATTTGCTGAATTGATTACCTTCAAGCAACATTGGAAGAGTTTGCTTCCGACCTTATACCCGGTCTCTCCAAACAAGTTCAAGAAACTCCACCCATGGATTTGAAGCAAATCACAAACCCCCCCCCCCAAAAAAAAACAACACTTTTGGATGAATGTTAAACTAACCCACCAAAAGGCTCATGGACTTAGCTTTTCTTGTTGACATCACACAGGAGCTGAATGTATTGAACAAGAATTTACAAGGCCGGGGCAGCTTGTCAGCGCTGCCTATGACAAGGTCAGAGCATTCTCCACAAAACTTATGGAAAGCCCAGCTCAGACACCTCTGCCATTTCCCAGCATGCAAGGCACTCATGGATGTGGGCACACCATTCAGTGGTGAAAAGTATGCTGATGCCATTGTAAAGCTACAGGAGGAATTTGATCACAGGTTTGCAGACTTCAAGTCAGCTAATTTTCAAACTTTTTCTGACCCCTTCTCCTTCGATGTGCAAGATACCCCTCCTGTGCTTCAAATGGAGCCAATTGACCTTCAGTGCAATTCTGAACTCAAAGCCAAGTTCAGGGAGGTGAGTGGAAAAGCAGACAAGCTTGGACAATTTGAGAGAATTGCCCCCCCCCCCCCCACCTTCCCTGAGCTTTCCAGGATGTTCAAGCAGACCATGTGCCTTTTTGGGAGCACATGTGTGAAAAGCTCTTCACCATGAACTTTCATAAGTCAAAGTACAGGTCCAAACTTTCTGATTAGCATCTTCAAGCCATACTGAGGGTCAACTGCTTCCTCCCTCAAGCCAAATGTGGCTCAGCTGTGTAAGAAGCACTGCCAGGTCTCTGGTAGCAAGGAGCAGATCAGAACATGAACGGTTCTTCAGCACATCGGCTTTTCTTAACTGTTATTATCAAAGGTTGAAGAAATTGAATCAGTTTTTTGGAATACTTGAAACCCTTTTTGTGGAGGACTTTATGTGGCTCAGCCTCACCCAGACTTTACTTCCAGTGGCCCCCAGTTAAGTTGAGTTTGAGACCCCTGCCTTACAGACCTACGAAAGGACACCCCTTTCATCTGGTCTGAGGCTTAACAGGCTATGCTAGCGTTGAAGCAAAAGTTATGCACAGCACAATGTCTGGCCTATCCCAACTGCAACCAGCCATTCTTCCTACAAGTGGGGTTTTATGCCAACTGCTAAAGTGCTGGATTATACCAAATCTATGACCATGATAAACGAATCATGGCCTATGCCAACAAAACCCTCTCTGGTCTGGAATTGAAGTACTCCGACTGTGAAAAAGCCCTTCTGGCCACTGTCTGGGCAGTCAAACATTTCTCCAACTATGTGGGTGGCCAGAGAATCACAGTTGAGACTCACCACCAGCAGTCTTAACAGTCAACGCATCAGAGAAGGTGTAACAAATGCCAGAATAGCCTCCTGGTTGATAGCTCTACAAAGCTTTGACGTGGAGGTCCACTACGCACAGAAGTTGAGAAGCCCTCTCGGCACAGACTTGGCTGCCTGCCAACAGTGCTCTGAGGACACTCCAGGACCATCCATTCATGCAGAGCCACCTACAGTCACTGAAGACCCGAACCATCACTACTTCGACCAGAACATCTGTCAAGATATGGTCACTGTTTATGTTGATTGTTCCTTCCACCATGAAACTCACATCTGTGCTTGTGTGGGAGTAGCATGGTTGAACAATCAGTCTTTGGGAACCCAGTTGAAAGTTGTGGGGTTCACGTCATCCCAGTATGCAGAAATTGCATGTGTGCTCATTACACTGCAACTTGCCGTAGACCATGGCATTCGCACATTGGTCATCTGCACAGACTGCAACTACACACGCCTCAGTTTCATGTGCCATTTAGCAATCTGGAAGGCCAAAGGTTTTGTAACCTCCAACAACCTCCAGGTCTACTGGAAAAAGGTCAGGTCACTCGTGCACACCAGATCAGGACAGAATGGAATGACCTTGTGGACTCACTTGCAAAACAAGGAGCCATACAAGGCACCCCCTGGTCCTTTGATTCTGCTCTGGTGCAGACTAGTCCCACCCACCATAACCCATACACAGAAAAGCAATGGGTGCATGCAGCGACCGGCAGCTGGTGAAAAAAAGTCTGGGTGTCTGTTTTTACGCACTTCAATGTGTTAAAATTCTGTGTCGTTTGTCCTGGAATGTTTGTGGACTGTATAACGAAGAGCTCCCTGGTTCCATCAATATGGATTTCCTCCCCATTTTTGCAATGCTGCCTCTTTCCCATCGGCTCTGTGTCTAAGGTAAGCACAATTGTGATCATGCCGGGGAGAATACAATATTCCAGGGACATGTTACTGCATTTAAACATGGATAATTCAGCATCTGTGATTGAGTCTATGCTGCAACTGCCAGACTTTATTTTAAGAGACGTTAATGGACACAGCGATGAAAAGAGACGAGGAAACACGGAAGGTGTGAAATTACGCCTGAGGAGACAGTTTAATAGCATTCCTCTCCCTTCCATGATTTTGGGGAATGTACAATCTCTGAGGAATAAAGTAGATGAAATTCAAGGGAATGTATGCTACCAGAAGGACTTCAAGAACTGCTGTGTCATGGCTTACACGGAGACGTGGTTTACTGCGCATGACCGGGAAGCGGACCTGTGGATTGATTGCTTTGGAGCCCCATTTTGCTCGGATCGGCAGGAAGAGGTAACGGGGAAACGTCAGGGGGGGTGGCGTATGTTTCTATATTAACAGTACTGCACATCTGTCACGGTCAGAGAGCGCATCTGTACACCTGATGGGGAGCTTGTCTGTATCGCTACGCCCCTTTTATCTGCCTCACGAGTTCCAACTTTTCATCACGACTGTACATTCACCTGAGGGCAGATGCCGACTCCGCCTCCAGCACTGTCTGATGTGGTCCAGCGGCTGCAGCCAATATCCCCAGAGGTGCCAAACTTTATTCTTGGGGATTTTAACCATATTTCTTTAAAGACGACACTTAAAAACTTTTTAGTATGTCTCCTGCCCAACCAGGCGAAAAAAAAAAAAAAAAAGACATTGGACCTGTGCTATGGATCCATTGAGAGGGCCTATAAAATCACTTCCCCTTCCTCCTTTAGGATCCTCAGATCACAACTGTGTACATTTACTGCCCACATAAAACTGCTCTAAGAGGCAAGGTGAAGACCAGAGACAGATGTGTGGGCAGAGGATTCAGTGCACTGCCTCCAGGAATGCTTTAACTGTACGGACTGGGAGGTTTTCACACTGTCCTGCAGGGATGATTTGGACTCTTTGGTGGATGTCACATGCTCATACATGGCTTTCTGTAAAAATATGATCGTTCCACATAAATGTGTCAAAATAAATCCCAACAACAAGCCATGGGTTACAAAATCAGTTAAATCCTGCTTAGAGGAAAGCACTTGCCTTTAAACAGGGGTCTGTTTCTGAGCTACAGATTGCCACAAAAGAGCTGAAGTCTGAAATTTTAAGAGCAAAACAGAATTATAAATCAGAATTGGAAAGTAAGATGGCAACAAAGAAACTTGGTTCAGCCTGGGCCAGTGTGAAAGCTATTGCAGGCCTTTAGAGCACAGAGCGCAGTAATTGTGTGTTTTTAGATGTTTTAATTCAGACAGAGCTGGCTAATGCTCTTGTTTTTATGGTCGTTTTGAAAAACTGGTCAGATGTGAGGTCCTAAAGCAGACTGAACATGCATTGGATCCTTTGCAGTTTGCATATAAGCCTCAAAGGAGTGGAGGATGCCACTGTCACTGTTTAACATGCTTTTTAAAAATCTGGATTTTAATGGGACACATGCCAGGCTTTTATTTGTGGACTTTTCCTCCGCCTTTAATACAATCCAACCTCATTTTAGTTGAAAGGCTCCTGCAACAATTTGATTTGAGCAATAATTTGGTGGGTTGGATTCTGGATTTCTTAACCAATAGGACGCAGAGAGTAAGGGTCAATGGTACATTGACCTAAAGTGCTCTTCTACTGGCTCTCAGGGGTGTGTGTGTCACCACTACTCTTCATTCTGTACACAAACATGTGTCGGAGCAGACATGACCGACAAAGTATGCTGATGATTCAGTTATTGTCAGTCTCCTCCAGGATGGCGAGTGGCCACGGCCCAGTAGTTGATTTTGTTCACTGGTGTGAAGATTCCTACCTGCAGCTGAATACGACAAAAACTAAAGATATTATTGACTTTAGGAGGAAAACTCCCAGGCACAAAGTCACCGTACTAAAAGGACAGACCACTTAATGTGTACAATCCTACAAATATCTTGGGACGATTGATAGTAATTTAAACTTTGAAGAGAACTGAAAGGGTGTGCAAAAAGGGTCAGCAACATTTGCATTGAGGAAACTTGCACACTTCCAAATTGACCGAGCCATAATGACAATGTTTTATTGGGCTTTTATTGAATCCGTTTTATCCTTTAGTGTCATGGTTTGGTCAGATAAAACTGAAACAGGAAATCCTTGGATCAGGTAGTTAGATGGTCCAGTTGTTTGCTTGGTGAGTCACAGCTGAGCCAGACATCCTTGTACAGGCGACAGGTACAGAGGATTGCTACCTCCATTTTAAATGACTCCCACCCTTTGCACTGCAACTTTCAGCTTCCCTCAAGACGGAGGTTTGCCGTCCCAAAAAGTAAAACCCAGCACTACAAAAACAGTTTTGTTTCTGCTGCTGTCAAAGAGTTGAAGTTGTAACAATATATTGCACATAATTTTGGTACCCATTTATTAACTCCATTTTATATTTACTTTTTTGTAGGATTTTATTTGGGTTCCAAATCTTTTATTGGGTTTTAGACCTTTGAGTTTAACCTTTTTGATTAGTCTAACTTTTTAATATGACCCTTCTCTCTTATCTCTGGTTTTTCCTCACCTCTGTCTTTATATCCTGATTGATGGAGCCTTGAGTATTTTTATCATGTTTATAGTCAGCTTCATGTGTGCTTGTGTTTATGTTGAATGTAATTGTGGCTTGTAAATATGGATGTCAGACTGCAAAACAAATCTACCTATGGGTACAAATAAAGTAACCTGAACCCCTTCAGTCTGCAGTCACCAGGGCCCAGGACCTGACAAACCACATGGTCCCCTAGCGGTTCACCCCATTTTCTGACACTGACCTCTTCAAACTCTTGACCCTGCAATCCATAAAGTGATACCTCTTAGATCCTGTACACAATGCACCATCCGACTCAGATCTTGCTGACATTACAGGCTTGAAACTGCTTTATGCTGCACAATCGTCCTTACAGCTGCTCAGTGGCATTCTAGTTCATGTTTCTGATGAACTCCCTGCACCTGTGGTTCCTTGTAACCAGAGGGGGTGATTGTTCATGCCCATGATTGCCCAACTGCAGGACAAAGGCATCAAAGCGACGTACAACACGCTCAAACAAGTGGCATATTGGCCATACATGCGAAAGGATGTAGCAGACTACATCAAGGGATGTCTCATATGCTGCCAGTTTCAACTAACCAACTTGATTCACCGAGCACCCCTAAAGAAAAGAGGCATTTCATTCCCATGGTCTGACCTCCAAATTGACTGGATAGGTCCCCTTCCACGGTCAACCAGAGGTAAATACTTCCTCAGTCACATGTGCTTTCACCAAATGGGTCGAGTGCTTGCCTGCTCCCAGTTACATGGCAGAAACCACAGCCTACTTGTTGATGAACCATGTATTCTCCAGATTCAGTCTGTCAAGCCGAATCAACTCTGACCGCGGCACTCATTTCACTGCCGAAGTCATGCATCAACTGTGGGAAACCTTGGGAGTTAAAGCCAACTTCCATATTAGCCACCACCCACAATCCTCGAGACAGGTTGAAAGCCCACTGAACTGTAAACATACTGAAGTGTTTCACCACACCGAAAAGACTGGGATGTAAAACTTCCTCTGATCTTGATGGCCACCCGAGCCACACCCCATGAAGCTACTGGGGTCTCACCTTTTGAAATGACAGGCCGACAAATGACTTTGCCCCTGCATTTACTCTACCAACCTGGAGAGGGTAGTGTTGCCACAGCTTGCACTACTCACCAATACATGACTGACCTGACCAAACAGCTCCAACAGACTTGCCTTTGCCCAAAAACATTTGGACTGATCAGCTGAAGGACGCAAAGCCTACTATGACCAGAAAGCCTCACATGACAAACTCCAGTTGGGAGACAAGGTTTTCTACTACTCCATTCCTCAAACAGGACAGACGAACACATGGGCAGGAAAACTTGCTTGGAAGTTCCTCCTTGGTGGACGAGTCCATACATGATCACAAACTTAGTCATTTACCAAATCAAGATACGCAAAGGTTGCCAGAACCCCATCTCCAGATGGGTCCACTGTAATCAGATCAAAGCTCACAAAAACCCTGTGGGACTCGTTGGGGACAACACTGTTCCATCAAGTCAGTAAAACTTAAGATCTTGTTTGCACCCGATAGATAACAGTTAGCCAACTATCAGCCTCAGGTATACTGTCACATTTCTCTCCCTCAGTAAACTGTATTAAACCTCCAAAGAGTTAACCCAAATTGACTTCCTTAAAACCTAACTTCTAAAGACCCTGCAAAGTTTCAGTGTCACCTTACCATTTCAGAGTAGTACACACAAAACCTCCAATATCACTAGCTTAAGTCAATAACCATAAAACCCCACTTAAGGTGATAACACTAAAAGCTTAGAGCTCAATCTCTAACAAAGTTGTTCCACCTCAGAATAATTTTCACCTACCACTCAGGTATCTCAAGAAAAACCAACAAGAAGCTCAAAATTAAAATCACTTTCTATGCGTCTTGCCAGGATGATGGCCTTCCTGCTGTTTGGTTTAACCCTCTGCCTAACCATCGCATCTACCTTCACTGGCCTTGTGAGAGGGTCCCAAGTCTGCAATCACTTTGACCAACCAGGACTTCTGATTACAGAATGTCAAATCCACACCCAAAAGATCTTGTGGTTTGATCCCATCACAGTGGTCTACCGAAACCTTCCGCTAAGCTCAGGCTTGTCCTCTTTGGTCAGACACTGGATCACACAAGCTATAGACCATGCTGAAGCAGATATGTTCTGGAACAATAAGTTCACCATTCCCCAGTTCAACTTAACCGCACCCAAAGTCAGAAACCAATGAGCTATAGGTGGATTCTTAGCAGCTGCCTCAGCCTTAGGATTGCTTTTTAGCTTAGGTACCTCTGCCGTCACTTCAGTCAATATCAATACCCTAAAATGTCAGGTGAGCTACAAGCTGAACTCCCTTTGATTCAGGCCCAACTGGTGGTCCAGACAACGAGCCTACAAGCTGTCTGCACCACCTTACAAGGTATGGTGGTAGTTGTGAACACTCAAACTTTGGTTAAACTCAAGTTGATACAGTCGATGTTCTCTGTACTTCAGGTTGACTTTGCCCAAGCACAGCTAGTGTCCGTTACTGTCAGACATGATTAGGGATATCAGCTCTTCCGTTGACACCTTGGCAATGGGCAGAATTCCACCCTACCTCGTCCCCATGTCATTGGTTACAGAATTGCTTGCTGTAGCCATTCAGAACTTTCATACTACTTCAAGCCCATTTAGCCTTTACCTTGGGCAACGCTATTCCCATCTACGTTGACCCTGAAAAGCACCAGATGGCTTTCATTGTCAACCTACCTATGGTCACCTATGATAGCATCTACCGGTTGAAGGTAGTCAATGTTGGGATTTGGAAGCAGGACACTCATGTCAAGGTCAAAACCCCCTCAGTGGTGGTGTATCATAACGGACCTGGCCTTTACTTGGTCCCGAACCTACGCATGTGCACTCTCACCAGGGATGTCCACTATTTGTGCTCTAGTAAGCCTTTTAAGGATAGCACCAGAGGCATCTGTGGGATCCAATCATCCTCAGGACATTACCTGTCCCACCATCCTCACCCCATGATCAAATCAAACTTTGTCATATTGCTGTACATACAACTGTAGTGCAGGCAAGATGAAATTGTGTTTCTCTTGGCATCCATATAAGAAGCAGCATGATTAAGACACTCCCACATAGCTCCACCCCCCATCCATTCACACATCCCTGAGACATACTTGGGGAAAAGAATAACTAATATACAAAATGTCCGTAGGTGCAGTAGTGTGTATGAGAGATTCCGGGTCAGCTGTTCAGCATCCTGACAGCTTGTGGGAGGAAGCTGTTGATCAGTCTGGTGGTTCTGCCTCTGATGCTCTGGAATCGTTTACCAGATGGAAGAAGTTCAAAGTGTTTATGCAGAGGGTGAGAATGATCCTTGACAATGTTCAGTGCCCTGCTCCTACAACGGTTCTGAAAAAGTTCTTGGACAGAGGGGAGGGAGACTCCAATTACCCTCTCCGCCCCCTTGACTATCCTCTGCAGGGCTTTTTTGTCTGACATACTGCAGCTGGAGTACCATGTAGCAATGCAGTACGTCAGAACACTCTCCACCACACCTCTGTAGAAGGTCCTGAGGATGCAGATGGGGAGAGAGGCCTGTTTGAGTTTCCTCAAGAAGTGTAGTCTCTGCTGAGCCTGCTTCCTGATCTCCAAGGAATTCTTGCTCCAGGTCAGGTCCTGGGAGATCTGCACTCCGAGGAACTTTATGTTCTCTACACTCCACTAAACGGCCGCCGATGCTGAGGGGGACGTGCTCAGGCTGTGACCACCAGAAGTCGATAATCATCTTTGTTTTGTCCACGTTGAGCACCAGATTGTTCTCCCTGCACCAGCCCTCCAGGTCTCACTTCTTCCCTGTACATTGATTCCTCATCCCTCTGAATAAGTCCCACCACCGTGGTGTCCTCTGTAAACTTAATCTGGTTCCCCTCGTGTTTGGATACACAGTCATGTGTTAGAAGTGTAAACAGTGGCCTGAGTACACAGCCTTGAGGGGTTCCGGTACTCAGCGTGACAGAGTTGGAGATGTTGTTTCCAACCCGGACAGACTGATGTCTCTCAGTCAGGAAATCCAGGATCCAGAGACATCTGGCGGTGTTCAGACCGAGGAGTAATTTCTCCATCAGTCTCTGGGGAATAATGGTGTTGAATGCTGAACTGAAATCAATGTACAGGAGTCTGGCGTAGGTGTCTTTCTGGTCCAGGTGGGTGATGACAGAGTGTAGGGTGGTGACTATAGCATCCTCCGTGGAGCGGTTTGAACGATATGCAAACTGGAGTGGGTCGTGTGATGCAGGGAGGCAGGCTGTAATGTGTGGTTTGACAAGCCGTGCAAAACACTTCATCACAATTTGTGTCAGTGCAACAGGACGATAGTCATTCAAACAGGACACCACTGGTTTCTTTGCCACTGGTACAATGATAGAGGTCTTGAAGCATCTGGGAATGATGGCCTGACTCAGGGAGATGTTATAAATGTCAGTCTGGACATCTGCCAACTCGCTCGCGCAGTCTCGGAGCACACGTCCCGGAATGTTGTCTGGACCTGCAGCTTTGCGTGGGTTGACTCTGGATAGGGTCCTCCGTGTGTCCGCTGTGTTGATGGTAAAATCTGGTCCGACTGATGATCGCAACTGCCACACAGGCCCACATCATTGGAAACCGGTGGCTTGTTAACACCCCAGTGCAATCTGCTACAGTCACCTAGGACCAACATGACATTTTCTCAGAGCACACTTCCCAAAACTTTTTGGGTTCAAGTTCCTAAAGGCTCCCTCTTTCATGTTGGAGATTTGGCCCTGCATCATCTCAACACTGACCAATAGGGCAGTGTCGATGTGTCCGATTTCTTCTAAGCAAGCACTCAAACTCAGCTCTGAGATTGTGGATAAAGTCACTCTTGAAGGCCCTCAAGTTGTTGACTTGGTTTCAATAGGGAATGAGCTCCAAGTCCTTGAGCCAGACCCTAAACCACTATTCCATCCCAGTTTGCACTCCTGGTCTGTATCAGATGCAGTACTCATGTGCCTGGTCATTTTTGGGTACCTCCTGACGTTTGCCGCAGCTGGTACCTACCTCTGCAAATTAGAGCCTTCCAAGATCAACTCAACTGCTTGGCTACTAGTACTAGGCGTAGTTTCAGATGTCAAGACCTAGATCTGAGTCCCAACATTGAGAACCTATTTCCTGGAAAGGAGATTCTTTGTCTAGAGCACAGGTGTCAAACTCATTCCATGGAGGGCCAAGACCCTGCAGGTTTTACTTCCACCCAGTGTCTTCAACAGGTGATTTCTCTAAATTTCTTCCTACTGATTGCTGATCAGTGAAAACACCTGCTGAAGACACTGGGTGGAAGTAAAACCTGCAGGGTCTTGGCCCTCCATGGAATGAGTTTGACACCCCTGGTCTAGAGGAACGACCCATCAAAGTTGCGTTAGAGGAAACATAAGCAGGTCTGCTAAATTGACCCCATGTGAACCTCCCTGAGTTACCTCAATATTGCTCAACTTAAACACCTCAAAAAAAAAAAGTTTTGTATTCTTAGTTTTTGATTTTTTACTTAGAATTTTTGAATTTATATGCATGCTTATATACAACAACTATACAACTCACAATCAACGTACATCAGCCGGGATCATGGATCCCAAGAAAGCTTAGCAGACTGAGGAGGTGGACGATATTAAAAGATTGCTCGACTTCTTGGCTGTAGAGATTTCTGCTGTTAAGCTGCAGCAACAAAACATCCTGGGTCTGCTCGAGGAGGTGAAAGCGCTGCGGATCCAGAATGCCGAGAAGGACAAGAGGCTGGCGTATCTGAAGATCAGAGTGTCGGACCTGGAGCAGAACACTCGGGTGAACGATGTGATCATCACGGGGCTCCACATTAAACCTCGATTGTACACGCGGGCGGTGGCCGCGGACAGTGGAGGGAGGCTCGACATGCTGGAAGACGAATCGACGGAGCAACAAGTGGCGGCCTTCCTGCAGTCTAAAGGAATCCGGCTGGACTAACACCTTTGAGGCCTGCCACTCTCTGCCCAGGAAAAATGGCGACAAACCGGCTGCGATAGAGGTTTGTGAATAGAAAACACAAGATGGCGCTGCTTAAACAAGGTAGGAAACTGAAAGGAACAAACATTTACATAAACAAGCACCTTACAAAAGAAAAGGCAGAAATAGCCAGAAAAGCAAGATACCTGAGAAAGCAGAAAGATTCAAAACACCTGGACATCAAACTAATATACATCAAATTAAATGGATCACCTGAAGAAGCCAAGGTCATTAACATCCGTACTATTATGGAACTGGACAAATATCAATGAATATTATTAACTGGAGTCAACAGCAACAAGAGAACTGTAGGACACTGAAGGGATATACTCATCTGCAACAAGACATTTAACAACATGAAAAAACAAACAGGAACTGAAAGTTTGAATATACGGATCACAACCCACAGGACGTAGAATATAAACAGACCCTGATAATTTATTTAGCTCCATCAATAATTGTAGTTTCTACACGGATGAACAGTTTAACACAATGGTCACATCTGATTTCAATATTTCTATGATCCACTTCAACAGCAGAAATCTATGCCGACTTTAACATTAAAGATTTACATCAGTTTAAAGAGCCATTCAGTATTGTGGCAATATCAGAGATGTGGCTCAGTGAAGAGAAAGGAGTGGATTTTACCATGGATGGATGGCTATGAATTAAATAAATAGAAAAGTGAAAAAAGGAGGAGGAGTTGCAGTTTATGTTGACAAGAGCGTGCAATACAAGGTTGTTGAAAATGTCAGTAACTGGATGCTTTATTTGAATGTATTACAATAGAAATCTGTCTGGACAATGAAGAATATGGTCGTGAGCTGTGTATATAGAACACCTGGATCAAACATTGAGTTAGTTTTGCACACTTTCCATCCAGTCCTTAAACAAGTCAAAGTTATGTTCATCTATGGGGATTTCAATATAGATCTGATGAATTCAAAACAGTTTGAGGTGATTCTGCTAGGTCTGGTAATTGTTGGATGGAAGCCCATACTGTACATTGTGTTAAATTCTTCTGTCACACAGTGCCACACTAATAGATAACATTCACAAACATTATGGAAAATAATCAGGAGTGGGTTTTTATTGCATGACATCAGTGACCACCTGCTGATTTTTGTTGTCTATCAACGTGATTATGGGAAGAAAAAGTATACCAAAAATATTAAATATAAAAGATTATGAACCAAAGAATCTATACATTTACTGACAAAGGAATTATTAATACAAGACTGGAAGATGGTTTATGATGATGAAAATGATCTAAATAAAGCATATAAAAACCCTGTCCTATAACAATACAGTAACAGACAAATATTCCTTGGGTCACCAAGGGGTTAATAAATGCATGTAAAAAGATTAAACAATTCATTAAGTGCAGAACGGTGGAGGCTGAGATCAAATATAAAAGATAAAAATAAGCTTAATATAATGAGGACCTGTAAGAAAGAATACTACAACAGAATATTAGATAATAAAACTTAAGAGGAATATGGCAAGTACTCAATGGGATTAGTAATCAACCTAAGAATGCCAATTATCCAGAATATTGAAAATGGCAATTGATAAATATGGAGAATGTGGTCAGTAGTTTCAATAAATTTTTTGTAAACTTTGGTCCCGAATTAGCAAAAATCAATAGTGACAATAGAAAGGTATGGGATAAGAGGGGTCAGACTGAGTTGGGTGGAAAGTTATTTAAGTAACAGACAATTTATACAAATTGGTGAGCACAAATCACCCTTCATGGACATCACTTGTGGTGTGCCCCGGGGTCAGTTTTGGGACCAAAAATTCTGAAATTTATTTTGTTTGCAGATGACAAATATCCTTTGCACTGGTGAGAATTTGCAGCAGGTTTTAGAGGTGTCACAACTGAAATGAAAAGGTTAACGCAGTGGTTCAACAAAAAAAAAAAAAAAAAAAGATTGTTGTTTGGAAATTATAAAATAAATCATGAAATAATGGTAATGATAGATACCAGAATAGAAACGGTACAGGAAAATAAGTTTCTGGGGGTGACACTAGACAAAATCTGCTGGAAACCTCAGTCACATCCGGGCCAAGTTGGCAAAATGTATAGGGACACTGGGGAAGACGAGACACATCTTGGACTATAAATCATTGTTCTTACTGTACAATTCACTGTTTCTACCTTATCTTAACTACTGTGTAGAAGTCTGGGGAAACACCTACAAGACCAACCTACAGTCAATATGCACATTACAAAAAGGAGCTATAAGGATAATGTAGGATATAGAGACCATACCAATTCGTTGTTTTAAAAAAAAAAAAAAAAAATCACATGTCATAAAGTTCATCAATTTAGTTAAATTTAAGACAGCACAAGTCATGTACAGGGCAATCAACTCCCAACTAATATACAAAATATTTAGAACAGACAATTATAATTTGAGAGGAGACTTAAACTTTACAAAACCCAAGATACGAACCACCAAGAAAAGTATGTGTATATCTGACTGGGGTGGATTTGTGGAACAGTCTGGAGCCGGAACTGAAACCATGTACAAACAAAATCAATTCAAAAAGAGGTATAAACATTTGTTGAAAGGATATGTTAGAAGGGTAGTATTTATATGTACGATTCACTATGCTCACTCTGGGACACTATGGAATGGTGGGTGGGACAGTACTGTGTATATCTGTTGGTTGAGGCTGGTTTTGATGTATGGGCATCAATGTATGTTAGGATGGATGGTGTTAATGTTGATATGTACAAAATAGTTAATTGTTTACTTGGGGTCTTAAATGTGGTAATTTGTATATAATTCACATGGGTGTATTTATGGAAAAGAGCTGGAATTAATAAGTGTTCACTTCTTCCTTCTCCCTTTCAAACACTGTATACTGTTACTTTATTGCATTTGTCATTTGTTTTGTTTTACTTTGTTCGAAATAAAGTGTCAAACATTCCTTGCACTCCATTTTGATTTTTGTGCACAATTCAGACCATTTTTGAACAATTTTAATAGCTGTTTTATTGTAAACCAAAACACTTACCTCAGGTATGTAAAACTACATACCTTCTTACTTTTGTAACCAGAGTTTGAGTCATTTCAAGACATACCTTAGCTTACCACTCAAGCAATTTTATAAACTACATTTGTCCATATTCAAATTATTTCTGGAAATTCCTGGAAGTCTTTCCAGTAAACCGAATTCAAAGATCTCTAATTAGTAATAGATACTGCTTACATGCTAGTGTATGGACAAAACCTTTAGCCCAGTATTTAGGTCAAGTGTTGCCAAGGAGACGAAGCTGCCATGGATGTGTACCAACGCTGACCGACGCTCACTATTGCTACAAAGTGGGGAAATATGTAGTATCAACGTCTCCTCAAACCAATCCAGGAGATCACTTTTCCTCATTTTACAGAAGTTTCACTTCATTTTAAAGTAACTCACTTAAGGTCTGGTCAAGAATACTGTGTCTTCAACAGGACCCCAGTGTAAACAATTTCACTTTTGTAGAGGGACTTGATAAGGATTTGCTTTTAAAGGCTTAAGTGGACCGTAAACTCTTGAAGTAAAGATCTCAAAATGACAGTTCATGCCGATGGTATCCGCTTTACAGGAACTGATGCTCTTAAAGTCAAACTTCTTAAATGGGCAGATATGACCACCTTCCTTCTTTTAGACTGTTTCCAGAACCCTCTAGGCCCCCACCCCACTCACATGCTAGAGACTTAAAAATTATTTAGGGCTCAACAATACCTCCTAGTGGACATCTATGGAATATGTTTCATTGTGTAATCTGACTCAATTCTGACTAAACAAGTTTTTCCTTCCAGCCATCATCTCCCCAGGATTCTAAGGACTGAAAATCACCCTTTTGATCACTGACCATGGTTTGCAGTAATTCATTAATCCTTGATTTTAATGTGAGTGCATGTATTAGGAATGTGTACTAGGAATGTTTATTTCCATGAGTGTTATTCAAATGAATGTTATTAGTAATGGTATAAATGCAGGATCACTGAATATTAGCCCTGAGTCACTTAGATTTTTCACTGAACACAATTTCATAAGAACTGAATGTTTACCAATCTGTCTGCTACCACTCATGATAACCAATCACTAGGCTGCCCTCCAATGGATAATGCCCCTTTTAATTTGATTGGCTGTTCCCAAACAAACCTGTTCTCTCATTGGAAAAAAAAAGCCCAAACTCCTCTTTATGGAAGAGGATTGTCTGTCTCGTGGCCGGCCCCGCCTTATGACCCAGCAGCGCGCTTCAGTTAAATGCGCAAGAGCCACCCTGCATTTTAGGGGAAGACGTTAGAAGTTACAAGGGGGGGGGAAAAAAAAAGGTTTAGATCGGAAAAACAAGCGTTTGTTTTCACTTCTTCAGAGTTCTTTATACTTCCTTGCAGTTCTCTTGTCCAAATTGTTCTGTGAATTTTAAGAAGTCTTGTGTGTGAACTTTGTGAAATCCTGTGTTAGTTTTCCTCGTTTTCTGGTTAAGTGAGAAGCCATCTTATGAGCTCGCCTTAGAGAGTCAAACTCAAAATCCCCCCCCCCCCCTCAGAAGCCATTCTTATCCTAGTTGAATGTGTCCCCTTTGATTTTTCTGACTTTTCATGCAGTTAAAGTGGACTTAATTTTCCCCATTTTAAAGTAAACCGAGTTTTTTTTTTTCTGGACATCCTTTTCCAGCCTCATCCATGTCTGACCCTGTAAAGAAACCAAGAGCTTGTGGGTGAAACTGACTAACGTTCTTCCTTCAGTCTTTGGTTTTGTTCTGCAGGATGGAGACATTAAATTTGAACCAGTTGCCAAAGGACTCCACGCCTGCTTCGAGAGCCTTCACTGCTGCCTGTCCACTGTCCACACTGAGCCCCCGGCCGAGTCTGCTTTTTACAGTTGTGAACCATCTGAAGGCTGAGCAGCAATTGCTTTCTCCCTGGGTCCCTACCTTAAAACCCCAGCTGGCACTGACCTGCTGAACACGGACCTACAGCTGTTCGTAAGTGAGACTCCAATCGTTCCCATCTGCTGGGTTTAAACGTGAGGTCCTAAAATTTCAATCACAATTTCACATAACCAGTATTTCATGGTACAGTTAGTCCTTCAGCCATAGGAAAAAGCTATAAACTGAAGGAAAATTCTTATTTTTTTAACAACCTCATTTTGTAGATTAATTCAGAAGTTCCTTTTTGATAATCAGCTTATGGAATTTTTCCCTATAAAATTGCGTTCTGGTTTTGTTAGATATTTCAGCCTTCTGTTACAGTTGAAACAGAAAATCCTGGTTTCCTCTTGGTTCCACAAAGGCTTAACTATAGATTTCATGCTCAAAAATCCACCAACAGTTGATGTGATATTGAAAATCCGTTTATCATTTGAATGCCATGCAACCTGAATGAGTTTAATTTAATGAAAGTGTAAAAGAAGTCAAAGCATTTTCCTTTTGCATACATGTTTCCTAGATCATGGCAGGAAAAGGAACTCCCTTAAATTTGAGACTGATCCATTAATTGAAGGTATGGAAATTAACTGAAATCAAGTTAATACAAGTTCTTTTAGAACTTGTGCCCCTTTTTATGAGGGCTTTCCCCATTTTATTTGGCGAGTGTAGGGGTGACAGTTTAACTTTGTCCCCTCGCACACCCACTATTAAATAAAATAAAGTAATAAAGGTACAGAAATTAAATATCGCTACACCATGCAAGACACACCCAACTAATCAAACTGCAATGCCAATGGTCAATGAAGTCAGATCAAATTGCAAATCAATGAACTGCAATTTCCCAGTTTGGGATCAATAAAGTACATCTATGAAGCAATAGCTCCAAAGAAAAGAAACAAAACGCAGACAGTGAAGCAAAAGAAGAATGTTGCAGTGTAGTTTTTCCCAGATTAAGTTTTGTTTCAGTATTGTCCTTCTGACAGAAGATTCTCCACTGAACTTGAGTTTATCTGAAGTGCTTTAAAAATGTTTGAGATTGTACTGTTGTAAATTATTTGGTTGCAGGTTCTTCTACAGAGAAGAGAAGCTGTCTCACTGAGGGGTCTGCTTCTAAATCAAAGAGAAGGAAACATGCATTTTTCAAGATAAGGAAAGAGAAAGTGTCTTCAAAAGCCATCACCCTGTGGATGTAGACTACAGTACAAGCATGGCGCCCCCACCCTGTTGTCTTTTACCCAGCGACAAAAACAAAAAGCCAACTTGGAAGAGACATTTCTCATTATCAGAGCCTCTCCTAGCTATTTGGGTGCCTGAAGCATAACTTTCGTTTGGTGGCCCCACACTCAGTTCAGTGCAAACTAAACACACTGAAGAAAGTAGATACTAACTGTTCAATATAATTTTATTCCCCTTGTCCTATCAAGCAGCTTGATGAGCAGAAGAGAAATCCGCTTCCCTTATTGTGCCAAACATTTACTTTGCCAAAAGGAGCTTTATACAGCATATGTACTGTATATTATAGACTCCTCTTGTAATAACTTAAATATTTTATTACCTCCGCTAAGGAGGTAATGTTTTTACTGGGGTTTGTCTGTTACCAACATAACTCAAAAAGTTATGAGCAGATGTTGAAATTTTCAGGAAAAGTGTGTAATAGCACGGGGAACAGATTAGATTTTGGTGATGATCTGAGTGCATGCCTCCAAGGGCTTTGTATTTGTGCAGCAGGATTACGCAACTACTGGATGGATTAGGATGAGATTTTCAGAGGTGGTCCTTGGGCTAGAGAGGAACCCATTATATTTTGCTGATGATCTGAGAATGCATACCTCAGCCAAAGCTCTCATCTTCTCAGAGTGTTAGCAATAATACTCAAACTGATGGACAGACTGATGCAATTTTCACTGCAAGTGGCTATAGGCCTACACAAACCCATTACATTTTGGAGGTGATCCATGAGAAACGGGAGGAGCCTTGGTGGAGGTATGTGCTCTATGAGTGCTTTTCTAGTTTAAATTGTTTTACCCATGACAGACCCAACAGGGTCAAAGAAAAGAGGAACACCCACAACTGAGACAAACAGAAGACAAATTGTTTCTTCTTCTGAAGTCTCCTCACAAGTCTGGTATCTGCACCTGTAAAAGAACATGTATGCATGCGTGTGTATGAGAGTGTGCTCAAAGTGAGTCTGTGCATGTGAGTGGTTTGCCAGGAAACCGAGCTCACAGCAGCCCCCCTTTCCCCAGAAATACTGGACAAGCAAGAGTCACCAATCCCTACAGAGTACAAATGCCCCAAAGCAAGCGAGCCCAAGGAAAACCACGGTGTGCCCCCACCCCCACAGAGAGTCCAATATCCCCCCGGGTTGGAAACTGGGACGCAGGCACCCCAGTGCCCCCAGCCCACACCCAGGGAAAGTGGCAGAAAGGCATGGGGAGCCCCACAGGGGGCCAGCCCCCCCAGTCCAAGGGAGACTATGTGGACAGGAGATACCATCCCCCAGTCCAGCATGCACTCACCCTCTCCTTCACACAGTCTTACACTCCCACACTTGGACTCACTCTCACCCACTACCACACTTGTTCAGTCTCACTCCCCTTCCCACTCACCCTCAGTTGCTTGCACTCACATGCTTCCTTTCACTCCTACATTCTCATTCGTGCTCCGACTCATTTATTCACCTTTAACACTTGGGGTGGCCACGGCACAGATGCAGTGGGCATGAATGTGCACCAATGCCCAGCAGTAGCCTGGGAGGCTGCTGACAGACCAGCAACCACACCCCTGCCAACCCACCCCAGGGCAGTCACGGCTACAGAAGCAGCCCACCGCCACCAATGCCCACCAGGAGCGAATGACCAGTGGACCCACTGCCGTGATGTGGCTAGTGGGTCCATGAGCCAACATGCCACCCAACATGCAAAGCACCACAAATTTGACCCCACCACAATCGCTACTCACTCCCTCGCACCCATTCACTTGTAGTGCCTTGGGATGACGACAGCATGATGTGCCCCAGGCCACCAGCCAGGAGTCAGGCCCCCGGCAGAAGGAGGGGATCAGGGATGGAGGAAGACCCCTACCCCTTGCCTCCCATGCATGAATTGTGATGGGAAAGTGTCCTTGTCCATTTCAGATAGTTGCTCAAGTTCAGTTGGCAACAGCTACACATACACTAGCCTAATTTGGCAAAAGTTTGCCAACGCTGGCAAATGCTAGCAAAAGTTCGTAAAAGTTGGTGTGTGCTGGATTAAAAAAAAAAAAAAAAAAAAAACTGTTCACCAACAATTTCACTGATGTTTGGACTAATTTCTGATTTTTCAGAATGTCTAAATGTTGGTCCAAGCACTACAGTGTAAACCCAGCTTAAGGTATGGTCATGGCTGACTGCAAAAATTAAATTTGTCAACTGGATATAGGATGAACTGTGACTGTATGGATCAGAAAATTTAGACAAGCATAATCATGCTAACTCTTCTGTGTATCGCACTGTTCTGTCCATTTCATTAGTTTCACAATGAAACTAAAACAACCAAATTTATATAGCCAGTATAAGGAGGGTATGAAGGAATTATGACATTCACAAGAGCTCTCCCGACACTGATGCCCACATGTCCAAAGTAGTTCTGAAGGTCTCTTCAGCTCCTCTGTTCTGAGTGACAGCACAGACATGCTCTGATCTCATCTGCCGGCCCGTTCTGAGTTTTTCAGATAAACACCAAGGAATGGTGCTCAGGAAAATATAATTTGATGGAATGTATAAACCTTTCAGAAAAATGTCATGTCATAGCTTAACTCACTGGTTTTCTTTCCAGCAGCATCAGGAATAAAGTCTCATCTTCACTTGTGGTTAATGAAGCAGATTTTCTAGCATTAGTCTGCAATAAGCCTCACATTTACTGTAATCATAACAGAATATGGGGCACACTGTGCCATGCTACATGAGCTGTAACCAGTTATCCAAAAAGTGCAGAATCACATATCTGCATCCAATTGCAACATGAAGCCCAAACTTGATTTATTTTGGTGGAAGGTTGTGAGTTTTATTGCATCAGCATACAGTATGGAATGTGACATTTTAGGAACCTTCAGTTTAAAAAAAAAAAAAAAAAGTCACCACAAACAGATTTCAAATTCTAACTTTCATTATTGATTCATATTTCAAGACTTTGTGCAAATGAAGTTCAGCTTTGTCTGAAATGACACCTGATGAATTTCTGTAGGAATAATTTTGCAATTCCAAACATTCTCACCAACCCTGACAGGTTAGTTTATAGTCACTGAAAGCATGCATGATAATTTAGAGATCCTTGTTCCTCCAGTTCCTCTGGGTAGTTGGTAGACCAGTTCTCTGCTCCTGAAGGGTATACTGTACTCTGCAAGATTAGTGGCTTAGCCAGGTAAAACTGGCTCTAGACTGGATCACTGATGCTGAACCGAGGACCAGGTTAAATTCAGAGTTTCAGTTTAAAATCTGATGAAACACTGCACTGACAGGCACTGCTGGGAAGAGGAGTGTTTAAACAGGGTGGAAACTTGCAACATTTTGTCCCTGATGTATGTTGACAAAAGCATCAGATGTTTTAAGACCTCTGGCAACTGTCAACATGCGTCTTTTAAAGTCAGGTCAATGGAAATGAGAAACACTGGAACTTTTCACGATTTTCTATAGCTCTACAAAATAGAAATGATAACAGATCTAATGAGAAGTTACACTACAACCTTCAGAATCCCTCCTCTAATGGCTCCCGTGAGAGTGTATTCTGATATACTTTTGCAGCCCAGTGTGCTAATCAAATGGTCCTTTGACTAGAACAGGGGTGTCCAACCATGTGCCATGGAGAGCCAAGACCCTGCAGGTTTTACCTCCAGCCAGTGTCTTCAACAGCAGATTTCAGTGAACTTCTTCCCACTGATTGCTGATAAGTGAAAACACCTGCTGAAGACTGGGTAGATGAGAAAACCTGCAGGGTCTTGGCTCTCCATGGCACATGGTTGGACACCCCTGGACTAGAACAAAATTACTATGGAGTAGGTCCATTTCTAGTTGTCAAATCATCAGCTCCCCCATAAAAAAAAAGAAAAAAAAGGTTGGCATCATCATGGTTCACAGGGTAGGGAAGGCAAGCAAAGGGGGAAGGGCCCAAACAAAGGCAAAGGTCAGAGAGAACAGGGACTTTATCAAAAACTAACTAAGGCTGGAAGACAGAACTACAGACTTTGGGAAATACTATAAAGCATACAAGCACACAAGGCTGAAATTGTAAACTAAAACTGCATGAGTGTTTTTAAAAAAAAAAAAAACCCTGGGAAAAAGGAAAGGCGCTTTTCCACTAGGGTCAGTACAGTACGGCACCCTTTGTCCGCTTTTCCATTAGGCACCAGAATTCCTTACGGTTCTATTTAATTGGAATGGTTCCCATTATCGGTACTCATCCAGAGCAGGTCCAAAGCGTACCGGCACTGTTATGTCAACCTACTGCTGGCCACTGATTGGTCCGGGCATAGCGTCATGAGTGGGAGTTATGCCGACGTTCCAGAATTGCTGGCTGGCTGCCATTTGCAATTTTTCGTCCGTGAGCCCGCAAACAAGTGATATTATAAATAGAATGTCTTAACAAATCAGTGGTCCAGTAGAATTTTCTTTGCATTTCGGCTTATGAGAGAATGCAGAGGGAAGCAGACTGAGCTTGCAGTGGGGAGCACTACCAGACACTAAATAGACTGAGACGGACTGGGAATTAGACCCAGCCACCCAAAGTGAATTGAATGTACAGCCGCGATGCACCCAACTTCAGCAGTTGAAGCCGTGGTATTGTGATATACAGGACAGTGAGTGACGTGATATTCATGTTTTACGTTATATTTCCCAGTAGTGGAAAGTTCACTGTGGACAGACGAATGCCACACGAGTTAGCTGCTTTTTTGCAACAGCGGCTCAATTGAGTTCTTCCTCCATCTTTCCGATCCGGTGACAACTTTCTGATCCAGCGACACCTTACACACTTTATACATCACGGACACAGATCGCCCCAAATGTCGAGCCGGCGGACGGAGCCACCGTTTACAGCAGGAGACTGTACAGCAGGGAACAGCTGCTAGCACTCAAAGGCCACTCTGTGCCAACGGAAAAACTCGACACCGGGAGAAATGAGGTGAAAACGACGTGGTTGTCGGGCTGGTGTTAAATGGCGGACAAGGAATATAAGGTACAGACCCACCCTCCCATCCATTGTTATGGGGAATGTACGATCTATATTGGGAAAGGTAGATGAGCTAGCGGCCATTTCCCGCTATGATAGCATATACTGGGAGTGCTCCCTCCTTTTGTTTACCGAGATGTGGCTAACTGAACTAGTAGCAGATGCCAACATTGAGCTGGAGGGTTTCCACACGATACGGGCAGACCAAACACCAGACAGTGGCAAAACAAGGGGCGGTGGAGTGTTGATGTTAACAGTGATGTGTCCCAGTCTGCACCAATTATTAACACTGCAGCAAAGACATCGAGTTGCTAGCTGTTAGCCTGCGGCCTATCTCCCGAGGGAATACTCACGTGATCTGCATTGTTATTTATGCAAATCTGACGGTGAACACTGGGACAGCGCGTGACGTCATCCACTCAGTAACTGGCAGGCTGCAGACACTCAGATGCTCTTCTCATCTCAGGCGACTTCAACCATGTTTCACTGTCTCCCATTCTACCCACGTTTACCCAGTATGTCACATGCCACACTAGAGACAATAAAACACTGGACTTATTCTACGCAAACACTAAGGAGGCATACACCTCATCACAACTCCCCCACTCGAGAGATTGGATCACAACTTTGTTCATCTCCGTCCAGTGTACAAACCCCTAGTGCACAGACAACCTCCAGCCATGCGCACAGTGAAGTTATGGTCTGAGGAGGCAATGGATGCTCTAAAGGGCTGTTTTGAAGCCACCGCCTGGGAGCAGCTCCGTGATCCACATGGTGAGGACATCGATGGCCTCACTCACACCATCACGGACTACATCAGCTTCTGTGTGGACAACACCGTTCCCACCAAGACCATACGGTGTTGCTCAAACAACAAACCCTGGATCAACCCTGAGATAAAAACACTTCTGAGAGAGAAGAGGATCTTCAGGTCGGGGAACAGGGAGATGAAGTCCGTACAGAGGGAGCTGAGGAGAAAGATCAGAGAAGGCAAGGACAGCTTCAGGAAGAAGATGGAGGACAAGCTGCAACAGAGTGACATCAGCGGGGTCTGGAGAAACCTTAACCATCTCTGGGCTCCAGAATACTTCCCCCAGGCCACGGGGGGCAGGGAGTGGGCGAACAATCTGAATTTGTTTTTTTAATAGGTTTGACCAACCGCCCCCCTCCCCCCGACTGCACAACAACCACTGCTGCCTCTGAAGACATCAAGTCCTGCTGCCCACTCCCCACTCCATCATCCCCCCCACTCCCAACACACAGCCCCCCCAACCTGACCCTCACTAAGACCCAGGTGAGGACGGAGCTGAGGAAGATCAAGGTGAGGAAGGCGTCGGACCGGACGGCATCAGTGCAAAGCTCCTCAAGTCCTGTGCAGACCAGCTGTGTGGGATTGTGGAGTATATCTTCAACCTGAGTCTGAAGCTGGGGAGGGTACCACAGTTGTGGAAAACATCTTGTGTGGTACCTGTACTAAAGACTTCCCACCCCAAAGATCTGAACAGCTACAGACCAGTGGCCCCGACGTCCCACATGAAGACCCTGGAAAGACTGCTCCTTGCTCACCTCCGCCCCCTGGTGGGACCAGCGATGGATCCACTCCAGTTCACCTACTAGCATGGTATTGGGGTGGAGGATGCGGTCATCTTCCTCCTTCACCTTTCTGTCCCACCTGGAGAAGCCTGGGAATGCAGTGAGGATCATGTTCTTTGACTTCTCCAGTGCTTTCAACACCATCCAACCGATGATCCTGAAGGACAAGCTGCTGTGTGCAGGGGTGGACCAGCACCTGTCATGGATCCTGGACTACCACAAACTGGCCACAGTTTGTGAGAACCCGGGACTGTGTGTCCAACACGATCGGTAGCACAGGGCCCCCCCAGGGAATGGTTTTGGCTCCCTTCTTGTTCACCCTTTATACTGCGGACTTCTCACAACACACTGCCATCTACAGAAGTTCTGATGACTGATAGTTGGCCTCATCTCCAACAGAGATGAAGCTGAGTACAGAGGGCTTATCCAGGACTTTGTGGACTGGTGCCATAGGAACTGCCTCCAGATCAACGCGAGGAAAACTAAGGAGCTGGTGGTGGACTGCCGCAGGCAAGGACAACCCCTCACAGCACCAGTAAACATCCAGGGAACAGACTTTGAGATGGTGACATCCTACAAGTACCTGGGTGTTCATCTGAATAGACTAGACTGGTCACACAATACTGACGCACTCTACAAGAAGGGACAGTGCAGGCTGTTTCTGAGGAGACTCAGGTCTTGATGTACAAGGGGCACTGCTGAAGACATTCTACGACACGGTGGCATCAGCCATCACTTTGAGTGGTCTGCTGGGGCAGTGGCATTACAGCAGCCTATAGGAAGAGACTGAACAAACTGATCAAGAAAGCTAGCTCTGTCCTGGGGCAGCACCTTGACCCAGTGGAGGAGATGGGAGAGAGAAGGATGGTGGCTAAACTGTCATCTCTGCTGGAGTCCGAGTTCCACCCTATGCAGGACACACTGAATGCACCAAGGAGCTCATTTAGCAGTGATTACATCATCCTAGGTGCACAACCGAGAGGTTTCGCAGGCCCTTCCTGCCAACAGTTGTCAGACTGTATAACCTAAGCAGGGCTGCTCGCAGAGATAGCAAAAAGACATGGCAACCTAATAGTATTGAATGCAAAAGACGCAATAGACTTACAGTGGTCCCCTCCGGTATACAACTAGGAAAATACCGGTAGCTACGGAGGGTGACAATATGTATGGGTACATAATCATACCATGTAGGATAATTAGACGGTTATGCCGTTTCATTCCATTTAGTTACAATGCTCCGCACTGTGTGTCTATATTTATGTTTATATGTACATATGTATACTCGCTGACCTTGTTTTTTCTTGCCTTCTGATTGTTGCTCTGAGTGTTGCCATCCCTGTGCTGTTGCAATCCTGGAATTTCCCCATTGTGGGACTAAAAGGCTTCTTATTTTAAGTGTTTAAACGATGACCTAGCTCAATGCTAGGTCTGTCCAAGTATGTTTCCTTGTGTTGACAATATCTGAAATAAGCTAGTTGTAATCCTGGTTAAAAAGGTGTTTACATGTTGCATTTTTGTGCCGTGTATGAACTTAAGGTGTGTGTGTGTGTGTGTGTGTGTGTGTGTGTGTGTGTGTGTGTGTGTGTGTGTGTGTGTGTGTGTGTGTGTGTGTGTGTGTGTGTGTGTGTGTGTGTGTGTGTGTGTGTGTGTGTGTGTGTGTGTGTGTGTGTGTGTGTGTGTGTGTGTATTTTGATTGTAGAGTCCAAACAGGATCTGCTGAGAATGGTGATGTTTTGACAGCAGTATTGACAGGTAAACACATTTATAGTCAAATCTTTTGTTTTTTAAGTTAAAATATAGGTAAACCACTTGTTTATTTTGTATCAGATCATTTGTGATCCTTTGAGTTAGTCATAATAGTGCATCTTGCACTTTAGGGAATGGGAGTTGTTCAGTCACCTTTAGAATTTAGTTTATATGCGTAGTCTGTAGTATTTCATCTTTAAACTCATTCAGTAAAAGAACACATTACAAATATTTGAGACCCACTGTAGTGCTTCCCTTTATATTTTAGCAATACAAGCACAAAACACCCATACTTGAAAGCAGGGTGACCGTGGTGGCTAAACTATTGATAATGTTATTTCACACCATCACAACTCAGTATCTAAACTGTAAATTTTAGAGATTGAGAGGGTATCCAAAATTAAAATCCTTGGTGTAATCAATAAAACTGTTAGAAGTCACATTATATTCAAGGTAAAATATGCAAATCAATCAATACTGCACAGAGTGAAATATTTGCTGAATCAGCCCACACTAATAGACTTTGTATCATCCATTAATACACATATTGTACTGAAGTATGGGGAAATACATAATGTATATCCAGTCTATTACTCTAATACCTCTCTTCTGAAGCATAAACAAAGCTGCAGTAATGTTTAAAGTGAAGAATCTATCACTGCCCACAAATATCCAAAAGTTGTTCCAAATAAGGGAGAAACTATCATTTCAGAGGAACATGTATATATTTCAAAAACCTTCAGTGAGAACTACCACCAAGCAACACTGTCTCAGTGCAAGGAGTCAGATTGTGGAATGCTTTTGGACCTGAATAAATAATGTACAACGCTTGGACAATTTAAACAAAAACTAAAGAAATACTCCAAACATATATACAAAGCATGTAAAATCACATAAGGATTGTCATATCCAGTCTGTTGTGCTGTTGCTTAGTTTTTGTCACGTTTTGTCTTGCCTTTGTTCTGATTTGTAATCCCTTATTTTAGAATTCTTAGATGGAACATGGGTGGGCAATATAAGCTGCGGCTTCAGCCATCACCCATTTCACATAATTTATGTTGAATTGTAGAATCCAAGGAGTTGCTGTTTAATTTGACCTTGTTGGGGTTTTTTTCCTCCCTTTATTATTCTGTTCCTTTTTAATCTAATCTGTCCAAAATAAAGATTTATTCATTTCTCAAATATGTTTTAAACTTGCTTTAATTATCCACCCCCCATTTCTGCCTTTTATCTAGGCAAAGGGAAAATGATCCACCCAAACCAGACCTTTACAGAGATGCAGGCTGAAGATCTGCTGAACCAGGACCAGTACGAGGGGCTGACCAGTTGCTTCTCAGTGAGGCAGCGTGGCTGGCATGTGTGACCTAGTTTTTTTTTTTTTTTTTTTAATATACAGTTTGAATTTTGCGCATTCTAAATCTGTAATTTGCTGCTGATTGTAACAATTTAGTGATTCATGTGTTTGCATCATGATTTTCTATTTTGTTAAGACACCGGTGGGAAGACAGTCAACAGTACAAACCATGTATCAGTGATGCTGAAAATCTCATTTAAGAAAAGTAAAACACTTATTTGCTGAAGACTGTAAAACAAAATAGAGACATCTGCAAAAGTACAAAGGTTTGTCAAAATTCCCAGGGCAATACTACATGAATACATGTATAGTTCACCGTTGATTCAGAGAATATATATTTATACAGCATCTACATGTAGTCAGCAATACTCAATACGATATATTTCCAGTTAATCCATGCATTTCTCCATGTAACCTTGTGACTGCATTATTTTAATTACTTCTAATCCTAGATCCATTTGTTTTGGCTTAAAATGCATCGTAATTGTTAAATATATCTTATGCCTAACTCAGTACTGTTTACCTGTTGAAATATACATTTAACAGCTCATATGCTACAATATGGCACCTGATCCATGTTTTGCCACAACACCACTGGCTGGAGCAGATAAATTCCATGACGTTTCAGTCTCTCCGTGATTTTGACAGATCAGAGCAATTTATTGTACAGGAAGCTAAACATTTCTACAGACATTATAGCCACTTTGCGTTTGTGAAGTTGGGGTCACATCACTGTTGAATGTTAACGCCAACTGTTTGAAGCGATATTTTTTGCCACAAGAGCCATCTGAAACAATACATATTTTAGTACCCAATATCGATAACTTGCCGACATTACAATGTTGTACGGCAAACTTAAACGCAAAGTAACGTTAGCAATCATTAGCTTACTGTCATACGCAATGTAGATCGCATCGTCATGTCTACTGCTCTACGGTTTCCAAAATGCTCCAGTACTTTTCCAGAGTGTGTCGTATTGCTGACTTTGCCTTTTGTTCTCCATTTTTGCCTTTAGTCTGGCAAAAGCAGCCAGAATGCAGACGCCTTGTATCCTGCCAACTTGTTTTGCGTAACGTTATGCTTGATTTACGCCAGTTATGCTTGTTTTATGTAGCGTGAGGGAGAGGGTTACACCACCTCCCTGTAACTATTGCCCACCCACTTCAAATGGGACCTAGTGCAGTGGAAACAAAGCGGGCCAAACTGTACTGTCCCGTCCTGACCCTAGTGGAAAAGCACCTTTAAGAGCTGGAAAGAGGGCAGCACAGGAGGACTCAAGAGGGATGTTCAGGAAGGACAGACACTGGACTGGAAAGAATAAAGGGAAGGAGACTGTCAGGGAAGGAACAGGTGGAGACAATCTGGTAGCTGAGAGGAAGGACAGAGAGACATGTTCAGAACAATCAAGGAGGGGGTACACAGAGGGACAAGAAAGAAAACACCAAGAAGAGAAAGACATGAAACTAAACAGTCAACTGAGAAAACAAAGGACCAAACAGGAACATAATCTGAAACAGGCAAAAAAAACAAAAAAAACACAACCCACACACAAAAAAAAATAAAATAAATCATACCCAATAATAAAATATAGCCACAAGTGGTAATGGGTTCCGACCAGATGGAGGAGGCTCAGGAGACAGTTGTCCAATAACTGGAGGGTTGGTAGTTTGAGTCCCACTCCTCCCAGCCATCCTGCCATTGTGTCCTTTGGCAAGACACTTTACCCACCTTGCCTCTGGTGTCCGCGACACTGTTGTATGACTAAAATTGTCGTGTCAGAAGCCACTGGCACTGATTAACAGCCACATTCCCATCAGTCTGCCCCAGGGCAGCTGTGGCTATGGCAGCAGTTTACCACTATTAGTGTGTGTCTGGATTGAATGAATAATGGACTTGTGGTGGACACACTCATGGAGATTCTGTGACTCACATTTTAGGTCAGAACAAAGGCAGGAAGCTGCAGGAATATTAGCTTTGGTATGCAAGGCCTGAGACTGTGGGGGTGCAATTAAAGGATTAAAGAAAGGATGCATGGGAGACAGAAGTGATATCATGGAGAGAAATGCATTGTGACTGTCTTTATAATGCAAAGTGGTCTGTGTGACATGTGATCTACGAAGTGTGAAGTCCCTGATATTTAAGGATGAGAGTTTAGTTTCATTCTTTTTCCCCCCTCTCTGCTTTGAGATGATTGTGTTGTGAATAAAGTTTACTTTGAGAGAGAACTCTGTCTCGTCATTTTCACATCACCACACTGGTGACCCGAGATGTATCATGGAAGAAGAAAATTCCCCTGGGCCAGCCGCATCAGGAGCCCCCAGCCAAACGAATGCCGCTACAGTCCAGCTACCGGACTTCTGGCAGAACAATCCGTGCTCCTGGTTCAACGCGGTTGAGGTGCAGTTCAACCTCCGGGGGATATCGGTAGATGCCACAAAATTCTACCACGTAGTCGCAAAGCTGGACAACACGGCCCAGCATGTGGAGAGCCTGATTGACCAGCCGCTGGAGTGTGACAAATACGATGCGTTGAAGGCTGCACTCATCCAGCAATTCACCCCCCTCGGTGGAGGAGAGAGCAGAGAGGCTCCTGGCGCTGACGGAGGGGGAAAACGACATGCCCGCGAGCCTGATGGAGAAGTTGTTGAGGTTGAAAGACTGACGATCACTTCATTTTCACCCACCTCTTCCTCAGGACTACTGTCAGCAGCGAGAGTGACCCTGGCCAGTTCGCCACTGTTGGCCCTATGGGACTACCACGCGCTGGGCCAGGAGGTGCAGCGGATTGTCAACGCCACCAAGCGGTGCGCAGCCATGGCCGCTGCAGCGGAACGCGGCGCGACAACAGGGGGCCAGAGGCAGCGGTGCCAGACTCACTGACGACAGCAAGGGCCAGAGAACGTGGACCGGACATCCTTTGTTTCTACCATCGCTGCTTCGCAGAGGGCATGCAAGTGTGTACCGCCGTGCCAGTTTGGGCAATGCCAAGACTGGGGATCGGTAGCAGCCGTGGCCCTCGGGGAAGAGAACAAGCTGCTCTACTTGTCGGACGCACGCTCGGGGAGGCAGTTCCTCGTCGACAGGCTCCCAGTTGAGCTTCACACCTTCCTACGTAGACAGACTAGCTGGTTCCGGAGGTCCCCGGGTGACGGCAGTGAACGGCTCGGAGATTAAGACCTTTGGTGAGAAGACTGCTTCTGTCTCTACACGGCCGTACATTTGAGTGGACTTTTGTTGTAGCAGCAGTAAGTTTCAATATGTTGGGGGCTGATTTGTGCTCACATGGTTTGTTGGTTGATCTCGCCAACAGGCGCCTGGTTAATGCACCCTTGATTCTATCCCTGTACAGTGCGAGTGGCCCCGCCAACAGCTCAAGCCAACGTCACAGCTGCAAGCGGTAAGTTCCACACACTGCTCACTCAGTTCCCAGCACTCACGGTCCCCACATTTTCGGCAACAGTCGCTAAACACGGGGTGGAGCATTTTATTACCACTACCGGACTGCCCGTTTTTGCAAAAGTTCGGCACTTTGACAGTTAAACTAGCCATAGCGCGTGAGGAGTTTGCCAACCTGGAGAGGTTGGGCATTATCCAACGTTCAAACAGTCCGTGGGCTTCCCCCCTGCATATGGTCCCGAAAGCTGATGGATCATGGCGCCCTTGCAGGGATTTCCGCAGGTTAAACAACGCACGACTGCTACCCAATCCCACATATCCAAGATTTTTTCGTTCATTTGGCAGGGGTGCGCATTTTTTCTAAGAGACTTGGTCCACGGTTACCACCAAGTCCCAGTGCGCACTGAGGTCATACCCAAAACAGCAGTAATAACTCCGTTTGGCCTATTCAAGTTTTTACGCATGCCATTTGGACTTCAAGGGGCTGCTCAGACATTCCAGCACATGATGGATGCGGTGCTTCGCGATCTCCCTTTCGTGTTAGTCTACCTGGACGATATTTTAGTAGCCAGCGCATCCAAAGACGAACATGAAAAACACCTGGCCACAGTTTTCCGAAGGTTGGGAGATCACGAGTTGATAATCAACCCAGCGAAGTGTCAGTTCGGGGTGGCACAGATCGATTTTTTAGGACAGTGTCTCCCCTGAAGGAGCAGTTCCGCTGCCTGACAAAGTGTGCGCTGTGGCAGATTTTCCCCGGCCACAGACGGTCAAGGGTGTTGCAGGAGTTTTTGGGAATGGTGAATTTTTATAACAGTTCTCCCTTGTGTGGGGCAACTCATGCAGCCGTTGTATGCAGCGCTAAAAAAAAACAAACAAAAAAAAACACCCCACACACACGCGGGTAAGAGAGTGGCCCCCGGAGCGGGACCAAGCGTTCTCGGAGGTGAAAGCAGCCTTGGCAAAGGCTGCGTTGTTGGCACATCCAGACCCATTGGCCCACATAGCGCTCACCACTGACGCATCAGAGGTGGCCATAGGGGCCGTCATGGAGCATCATGTAGCCGGGGTTTGGCAGCCCCTTGCCTTTTTCAGCAGGACCTTGTGCGATAGCGAACGTAAATACAGCGCGTTCGACAGGGAGCTGCTCGCTCTCCATTTGGCCATCTGCCACTTCCAGTTCTGGCTGGAAGGACGCGCTTTCACCGCGTTTGTTGACCACAAACTGCTAACGTTTGCGATGGCCAAGGTCTCTGAACCGTGGTCAGGCCGGCAGCAGAGACAGCTGGCTGCCATATCAGAGTTTACCACTGATATTCGGCATGTGGCAGGCAAACTCAATGTAGTGGCAGATTGCCTCTCGCACGCCGTGGCGGCCCCAGTCAGTGTAGGGTAGATTATGCAGCCATGGTTGCGGAGCAGGTTAATGACGCGGACGTGCACGCGCTCCAGTCTGGACCAACAGGGTTAAGGCTGGAGAGCAGGGTGCTGCAAGACGGTAGGACTTTTCTGCACACAGACTGGGAGGTTTTCAAAATGGCAGCCTCCCAGGGAGACAGGACAGATGTGGAGGAGTACGCTGAAACGGTCACCAGCTACATCAAAGTGCACAGAGGATGTCACTATAGTGAAGACTTTCACTGCACGGGGCAACTATAAACCCTGGATGACTAGGTGTGCTTGCTGCTTACAGCCAGAGATGCAGCCTTCAGAGCGAAGGACAGGATCGCTCTCCGCTCAGCCAGGTCTGCACTCTCAAAGGGAATCAAGACCGCAAAAATCCAGGGACACCTGTGACACAGGGAACAGCAGATTGATGTGGCAGGGAGCTCAGGCGCTGGTGGATTATAAGTCTAGGCGGGGAGGTCGATTATTATACTTCACTTCCAGATGGGCTCAACAACTTCTTTGCATGTTTTGAAGCATCAAACCCAACAATCAGAGGGAGGGCTGGCCCATCTCCACCATCTGTTGGGCCAGCCATCACCATTAACACATTGGACACAGGGGACCCTAATCAGGGTCAACCCATGTAAAGCTGCAGGTCTGGACAACATCCCAGGATGTGTGCTCCGAGTGTGTGAGTGAGTTGGTGGATGTCCTGACATTTATAATATCTCCCTGAGCCAGGCCATTGTTCCCAGATGCTTTAAGATCTCTACCATAGTGCCGGTGGCAAAGAAACCAGTTGTGTCTTGTCTGAATGACCATCGTCCTGTCGCACTGACACCAATTGTGATGAAGTGTTTTGAATGGCTTGTCAAACCACACATCACAGCCTACCTCCCTGCATCACATGACCTGCTCCAGTTTGCATATCATTCAAACTGCTCCACGGAGGATGCTATTAGGGTATTTCATGCGACGTCACGGATCTAGGTCACAGGCCGGCGCCGCCATGCTGGCGGTCAAGCGCTGGTGGGTATAGTACACAAGCTTGTGTAAACAAACCACTTTCATGTTTTCTAAGCCCTGTCATCGCTGTTTGTCGTCATGCCGGAGACGTGTTGTGCTGTTCACTGCCATAATAGGCGTGGACAGAAGGAGAATTTTGTTAGTTATTTGTACCCGTAGGTAGATTTGGTTTGCAGTCTAGTGACAAGCCACTGGCTGTCGGTCTCTGCGTGCGCCCTAAACCTACATGTTTTTGGTGTGCGGGAGGAAACCAGAGAAATCCCGGAGTAAACCCACGCAACACGGGGAGAACATGCAAACTCCACACAGCTCACTGTTTGTCGGGGTCGAACCCACGATCTCATGATCCCCCGGCCGAGGGTAAACTGTGCTGCCGCAGTGCTAAACCACTGCGCCACCGTGCAGCCCAGAGAATGTGAACTTTTACAGGATTCCTGCACTGAGTCAAGAGCATGACCGTAGAAACATGTGGATTGCTGCAGGCTGGACTCCCACAGAGTACACTCGCTTGTGAGTCTCGCTTAGTCTTGTGAGCCTCAAAATTCTCCAGACTGTATGGTGAAGGGTGCACGATCAGGTAAATCATCAAGTCACTGACCTCAAAGTCTGGCAGTGTGACATCCTCAGCTGTGATGGGGGAGAACAACACGCCAGGTGCAGTGTAAGGATCACAGCCTCCTAGAATGGCTATTTTATCCTGATACCGCTTCAATTTGATGCCAGAGAGGTGTTTGGTCTGTTCACTCAGACCTCCTTCACGTTCAGACATTAGTGATAAAATACCAGCTAACCTGTCCCACACTTCCAGAAGACTCAGAAGTTTGCAACACTCACGATCTTTGTTATGTAAACAAGCCTGGCAAGTGTTGCGCTTGACCGCCAGTATGGCCACCGGCTGCATCGCTGGGCGTGCGGGTCACGTGACTGAAAAACCTCAATAGTCACCACCCTGCACTCTCATCACCCACCTGGATCAGAAAGACACCTATGCCAGACTCCTGTACATTGATTTCAATTCAGTATTAAACACCATTATTCCCCAGAGACTGATTGAGAAATTACTCCATCTCGGTCTGAACACCGCCACATGTCTCTGGATCCTGGACTTCCTGACCAAGAGACCTCAGTCTAGCCGTGTTGGAAACATCTCCAACTTTATCATGCTGAGCACTGGATCCCCTACAAGGCTGTGTACTCAGTCCACTATTTACACTTCTAACATGACTGTATCCAGACACGAGGGGAATCAGATTAAGTTTGTGGATGACACCAGTGGTGGGACTTATTCAGAGGGATGAGGAATCAATGTACAGGGAAGAAGTGAGAGACCTGGAGGGCTGGTGCAGGGAGAACAATCTGGTGCTCAACGTGGAGAAAACGAAGGAGATCATCGACTTCCAGCGGTCATGGCCTGAACACGTCCTCAGCATCAGCGGCTGTTTGGTGGAGATCAAGTTCCTTGGAGTGCAGATCTCGCAGGACCTGACCTGGAGCAAGAATTCCTTGGGGATCAGGAAGCGGGCCCAGCACTTCTTGAGGAAACTCAAATAGGCCTCTCTCCCCATCTACATCCTCAGGACCTTCTACAGAGGTGTGGTGGAGAGTGTTCTGACATACTGCATTGCAACATGGTACTCCAGCTGCAGTACGTCAGCCAAAAAAAGCCCTGCAGAGGATAGTTAAGGGAGCTGAGAGGGTAATTTGAGTTTCCCTCTCCTCTGTCCAAGAACTTTCAGAGCCATTGTAGGAGCAGGGCACTGAACATTGTCAAGGATCACCCTCACCCTCTGCATAAACACTGAACTGCTGCCATCTGGTAAACGATTCCGGAGCATCAGAGGCAGAACCACCAGACTGATTAACAGCTTCCTTCCACAAGCAGTTAGGATGCTGAACAGTTGATCTGGAATCTTTTTTACATACTACTGCTCCTTATGGACATTATGTGTATTATACATATATAGTTCTAGTTCGTTTCAAGTGCGTCTCAGGGATGTGTGAATGGCTGTGTTGGGGTGGGGTGTGTGAGTGTCTTAAATTATGTTCTTTTTACTTATATGGATGCCTAGAGAAACGTAATTTCATCTTACCTGCACTACAGTTGCATGTACAGCAACATGACAAAAGTTGATTTGAAGGGGTTGTATTGTTTAGCAACATTTAAAACCTCAGGTGTGCTGCACAGTTTTTAAAGTTGAACTATGTAACCTTGTTCTGTGTACGAACATTGAGAAGCCAACAACCACAGTGACCACAACCTCAGTCCTTACAGCCAATTGCAGGGCGTTTTGCTGTTGGTGGCTCAAGTTGTGCTATGTGATTCATTGCTGGACCTGATGCTGCAGCTGCTATAGTCAAAATCAAGCTAAACAAAACTAAACAGGAAGCCTTCTCAAAATAAACTTAGCATTCATTTAATTCAAATTTGAGCAAGAACAACATTAGGAAACAAGAGTCCCAAGACAAAATTTGAGACCCAGGATATGGAATACAATCAGTGCTCATCCTGCCTTCGTTGATAGATCAGCCCAGGTTCTGGCTAGGTAGTTTGAATATTTTTGCTCGACAAACTAAATTATTTTCTTTATGAGCGGGATGTTTGTACCAAATTTTACACTTCTGACCAATATTGGTTACCATCTGCAGCTTGTTTCTACTGGGAAATGTGACCACTTCTATTGAAACATTTTAACAGTCCACCTTGTTTTGGAATAGCACTCATTTATTGAGCCTGAGAGTGGAGATTCAGCCTGAAGCTTGATAAAGGTCACAGGGAAGACAGGGGAACCAGCATGCACACCAGTGAAAACACAGACGCAAACTAACAAGAGACGAGGAGAACTGAGCAGTACTTATAAGGGAGACAGTAATCAAACACAGGTGTGTAATCAGCAGCAGCTGATGAGTTAATCAGTCAGAGCAGAGTGTGAAATGTGAGCTCATCTTCAGATCATAACAATTAGTTTGTTTTATTCCCAGATTTCTGGTTTTGCAAGAATGTGTACAGATGGGAAATACAAAGGTTCTAATGAGAAGAGAGTGTGGGATTAGAGGACGTAGAGAAAAGGCCGCTCATCTGCTCTAGTTTAAAAGTTTCCCATGCTCAGTCTGACTACAATGATGAAGTCAAACAAAAATCTGTCAATGAGACGAGGTCCAAGTCTTAAAATTCTATATCCAGAGCCCATCTGTTGTTCACAGTACAGCTTGAAATCTATTTGAGTTGCAGATGATGTTTCTAAATTGATTGTGTGCTATAAATATATTTATTTTTAATCAATCAAGCCTCCATTTAGTCTCAACTGCTGGCTGCTCTGCAAAACAGATCCAAGAATCCTTATGGTGCAAATATTGAAGTAGAGTTTATGGCTGCTCAGGTGATCATTTTGTCTGTTTAGAGAATCTGTGATGGCTGGTTACCATTAAAAAGAAAGGAATGGAGGTATCCTACATAACAGGTGCGGTTGGACTAATGAATGAAATACAGAGATAATGAGCAGCTGGCATTCTGCTGGCAAACAACATCCAAATGCATTTTCTCACTGAACAAACAGATAAAATTAACATTCATGAAATTCATGCCTTTTACCAAGTTCTAATATCTTTGTTATACATGTTATATAAAATTTCATAACAGAAGGCATGCTGCAATGTGAGAAAGATTTAGCTTTGAGCAGCAGCAGGTACAGCTCTGCCGTTCCTTCTTCTCCAGGCCTGCATCTGAAGCTGAGGAATCAAACAGAAGAGCAGAGGTCTGCTCTGCCTCATTTGTCTGTTCCAACTCAACCTGCTCACTGCTCTGTCACAAAATGTTGTTGTTCTCCATGTGAGCCAATTAAAACTGCCTTCACTGCAGCCAATACACTCAGCTCCACCAGCTGCCACGTTTGCTCACATATCAAAGTTCCTGTTACAGCCACAGCACATATTAATTGGTTGCATTTTTCCCCTTAAAATGGGACTTTAAACGTGGCAGCTGGATTGACTGAAATTAACCAGGAGGCTGAGAGCAAGGAAACAGTAGAGTAAAAAATAATTTGCCCACATAGCCCAATTTGCATTCTTTGAAACACTCCAGTACTGAGGAATCTCTTCATAGTCAAACACTGACATTTAATCTTCAATACTGATCCTTTGTAACAGAGAGGCATTAATGTTTAGGGCTGTACCAAAATACTTGACTATCTGGATATTGTTTTGTTAAATTTTATTAAATGTAACTTTTTTGACAGACTTTTTTGGAGTCGAGGCTTCTTGTGGTAACGTATCGTCACTTCCTGTGTTGCTGGCTGTTGGTGTGGTTTGCTCTGCGCTTAGCTCTCCTCACTCTTCTGAGGATTATCCACCTTATTCCTACGCCCCATGATGCCTTGCGTGAATTATGGTAGGAACTTCCTGGACTAGTTTAGAATGTGGTTGTCACTGAAACGAGACACTTTTCCCTGTTAAAAAACAAAGACTTCAGCATCAGAAATGCGGGAACATGGCCTTTTGCACCTCAAAACAGCAATATAATCGGACCACTTCCCACGACTATCTAGGGATAGGAAGATGACCTTAAAAAGTTGCCTGGCAGACAGTAGCTCCGTTTGTTAGCGCCGCTGCTAAGATGCTAACGCTGTAAACAAAAAAAAAGCTCTGAGATAGATCAATGTCTCCACCGCAATAAAGTTGGCTGCATTTTGTTAAAATATGCAGGACATAATCAGATTTACCTCAGAGCAGACGTAGAGTCTAGTCAGAGCTACAAAGAACCACACCATGCTTGGGTGTTTTAATGTCAGGGTAAATGCAAACGGCTGCAGCTGTTTGTTTTACCCCGAAATTAAAATGCTCTTGCTGCTGTCATGCCATGAATGCTTGTTATTTAACTTAACACGTACGGACCTTTTCTGACAATTGTTCAGAATTTTATTGATCTATATTTTGTGGTAATTTAAAAATTAATGCATGCTGAAGCATGGTGAAGTCCATATCGTTCCAAGGCAGTGCAATGAATGCACCCCCCTCCCCCAAAACTGTTTGATGTCTTTCTTAAATCATTAAGCCTTAAGAAGCAAATTGTTACTATTTTTTATTTATTATTTTACTTCATGCAGCCTTCATTCTGGTGACATATATAACATAAACGTCAGATCTGTGACATTCATACAAGTGAAAACTTACATGGTGTGCTGTTGTGTCTGTCCTGTTTCTGTACCACCGATCACACCCACAGTCCTTTTTCATTTTCAGTGCATGATCTACGCATTGCCGGTGAGAAGCCTCCATTTATCCAGTCTGGCACAACCACAAACACCAGCAACAAGTGCCAGAACTACACCAAAACATTCAAAAAATACAAACACTATAAGTGCTGAAATTAGCTGCCACTTGAGTGCAAAACACGCATGTGGATGATACATTACAATGAATTTGAAAAACTTTTAAAAACGCTATTTTAAATGCCCCACTACTAAACTCTTGTTGACTGATTTAACACTACTGCAGCCAAAACCGGAAGTTCCGCTCATAATCATTCCTACAGCGGCACCCCCAGGAATAAGGTGGATTGCCTTTAATAGCATTTTAATCGCTTTTTCCCCATCTACGGTCACCTCTCACTGCTGTTTATCAAGCCTTTTGCACCTGTGTGTGCACTCAGTGTCGCCTAATCACCCTCTTTAGCCTTCTGTTCACCTTTCATCGGTGTTTGTGTTAGCTTCGGGTTAGCCACTAGCTATGGCTACTAGCTCTCCTTCCCCTTCTTCTCTGGTGTGCTCTCTGTGTCAGATGTTTAGCTACACTTCTGTGTCTTTTAGTGTTAATGGTAAATGTAATAAATGTTGTCTTTTTGAGGCACTCGAGGTGAGGTTGTGTGATTTGGAATCCTGGCTCCACTGCATTGAAACACCATCAGCACCAGTTAATAATGACGGACTCCCCTTAGCTGCAGCGGAGCACCCTAGCATAGGGCCTGTTAGCCGTCCCCCGGCATCCATCTCTCCTGAGCAGCCAGGAGAGAATGGGTAGGTGATGGTGAGAAGGAAGCATAGTCACAAGCCCCTGGTTCACCACCAACCTGTTCATGTTTCCAATCGTTTTTCCCCGCTCAGCGACACACCCGCTGAGGAAAAAACTCTGATCATTGGCGACTCTGTAGTCAGAACTGTGACCCTAAAGACTCCAGCGGCCATAGTCAAATGCATTCTTGGGGCCAGAGCAGGCAACATCGAGTCAAATTTGAAAATGCTGGCTAAAAGTAACTAAATAATCCACAATTGTTATCCACACCGGCATTAACAACATCCGACTCTGGCAGTTGGAAGTCACAAAACAACGTGGAATCGATGTGTGACTTTGCCAAAACAATGTCTGCCTCTGTAGTATTCTCTGGGCCTCTCTCCATTCTGACCAGTGATGACATGTTTAGCTGCTTGTCATCCTTCAACCGCTGGCTGTCTGTGTGGTGTCCTGCAAACAATGTGGGCGACACAAACAACTGGAACTCATTTTGGGGAAAACCTGGTCTTATTAGACAAGACAGCGTCCATCCCACTTTGGATGGTGCATCTCTTTTATCGAACAATCTGGCATCATTTTTATCCAAATTTCCAAAGCCTTGACAACTCAGAGTTGGGACCAGGAAGCAGAGTCACAGTCTTACATGCCTCTCTGCAGCTTCTCTTCATCCGCCACCCCTCAACTTAGCCCCTGTCTTCCCCATCAGAGAATCATTGTCTGCTCCCTCCAAAGTAAATAAAAATATAATGTATAAGAATCCCAAAGTGATTAAACAAAACGTTGGTAAAACTCAAATTAAACATGAAGCCTTTAATGACTTGGCCTCTGTTCCTCCTCATAATTTAAAAATGAAATGCAGTTTGTTAAATATTAGGTCTCTAACTCCCAAGTCTCTGCTAGTCCATGATCTGTTAATTGATCATCAGATTGATTTAATATCCCTTACAGAGACTTGGTTAGGGCAAGAGGATTATGTTGGTTTAAATGAATCAACTCCTTCTGGTTATTTAAACTGTCAAAATCCCACAAGTTCTGGTCGTGGAGGAGGAGTAGCAACAATTTACAGTGGTGTGAAAAAGTATTTGCGCCGTCCTGATTTCTCATTTTTTTTGTATGTTTGTCACACTTAAATGTTTCAGATCATCAAAGAAATTTAAATATTAGACAAAGATAACACAAGTAAACACAAAATGCAGTTTTTAAATGAAGGTCTTTATTATTAAGAGTAAAAAAAAAAAAAAAAATCCAAACCTACATGACCCTGTGTGAAAAAGTGATTGCCACCCCCCTGTTAAAACATAAATTAACTGTGGTTTATCACATCTTTGGAAAGCTGAGTTCAATTTCTCTAGCCACACCCAGGCCTGATTACTGCCACACCTGTTCTCAATCAAGAAATCACTTAAATAGCACTTGCCTGACAAAATGAAGTAGACCAAAAGATCCTCAAAAGCTAGACATCATGCTGTGATCCAAAGAAATTCAGGAACAAATGAGAAACAAGGTAATTGAGATCTATCAGTCTGGAAAAGGTTGTAAAGCCATTTCTAAAGCTTTGGGACTCCAGCGAACCACAGTGAGAGCCATTATCCACAAATGGTGAAAACATGGAACAGTGGTGAACCTTCCCAGGAATGGCCAGCCGACCAGAATTACCCCAAGAGCACTGCAACGGCTCATCCAAGAGGTCACAAAAGACCACACAACAACATCCAAAGAACTGCAGGCCTCACTTGCCTCAGTTAAGGTCAGTGTTCATGACTCCACCATTAAAAAGAGACTGGGCAAAAATGGTTGGCATGGCAGAGTTCCAAGACGAGAACCACTGCTGAGCAAAAAGAACAAAGGCTTGTCTCAGTTTTGCCAGAAAACATCTTGACGATCCCCAAGACTTTTGGGAAAATACTCTGTGAACTGATGAGATAAAATTTGAACTTTTTGGAAGGTGTGTGTCCCATTACATCCGGCGCAAAAGTAACACAACATTTCAGAAAAGGAACATCATACCAACAGTAAAATATGGTGGTGGTAGTGTATGGTCTGGGGCTGTTTTGCTGTTTCAAGACCTGGAAGACTTGCTGTGGGAAATGGAACCATGAATTCTACTGTCTACCAAAAAATCCTGAAGGAGAATGTCCGGCCATCTGTTTGTGACCTCAAGCTGAAGCACACTTGGGTTCTGCAGCAGGACAATGGTCCAAAACACACCAGCAAGTCCACCTCTGAATGGCTTAAGAAAAGCAAAATGAAGACTTGGAGTGGCCTAGTCAAAGTCCTGACCTAAATCTGACTGAGATGCTGTGGCATGACCTTAAAAAGGCGGTTCATGCTTGAAAACCCTCCAATGTGGCTGAATTACAACAATTCTGCAAAGATGAGTGGGCCAAAATTCCTTCACAGCGCTGTAAAAGACTCATTGCCAGTTATTGCAAATGCTTGATTGCAGTTGTTGCTGCTAAGGGTGGCCCAACCAGTTATTAGGTTTAGGGGGCAATCACTTTTTTACACAGGGCCATGTAAGTTTGGATTTGTTTTCCCTTGATAATAAACACCTTCATTTAAAAACTGCATTTTGTGTTTACTTGTGTTATGTTTGTCTAATATTTAAATTTGTTTGATGATCTGAAACATTTAAGTGTGACAAACATACAAACAAATGAGAAATTAGGAAGGGGCAAACACTTTTTCACACCACTGTACTATTCCAAATTACTAGTTAATGTAAAGCAAAAACATAATTCCTTCAAGGGCCTGGTCCTCAGTATTGGGCATGTTAGTAATTTTAGATTAAACCCAGTTTTGTTTGCCATAGTTTATCATCCTCCCTTAGCCTACTCAGAGTTTTTATCTGAATTCTTGAGTTCTTAGCAGATTTAGTGCTGAAATTGGATAGAATAATTATAGTAGGGGACTTTAATATACATGTAGATGTAGATAGTGATTGCCTTAATATGGCATTTAATTCTATATTAGACTCGATGGGGTGTTCTCAGAAAGTAGGAAATTTTATCCATTAGCTCCACCATACGTTGGACCTTGTGCTGACATAAGGCATAAAAATAGAAAATCTGGTAGTGTCTCCTCATAACCCTGTACTGTCAGACCATTATTTGTTAACTTTTGAGTTTACTATTTCTGACTATTTAGCTTCGAAAGAAAAATATTACTACAATATATGTCTCTCAGATGATGCTGTTACCAAATTTAAGCACATTGTTTCCTCAATGTCATGTATCAACGCAACAGAGATAAGCTATGGAGAGCTTGCTCCTTCTGTAATTGATAGCATGGTAGATAGTGTGACAGCATCTCTGCATCAGACCCTAGACATGGTGGCCCCTTTAAAAAAGAAAAAGTCTAATCAGAGATTTCCGACTCCTTGATTCACCACAGAACTCGTAGCTTAAAACAGAAGACTTGTCAATTAGAAAGAAAATGGTGCTCCACTAAATTAGATGAAATCTATTTAGCTTGGAGAAATCATCTTCCAATTTATAAAAAAATCTCTTAGGAAAGCTACAACAAGTTTTTATTCCATATTAATAGAAGAGAACAAAAATAATCCCAGGTTTCTTTTCAGCACTGTAGCCAGGCTGACAAAGAGTCAGGACTCTGTCAATCCTTGCATTCCCTTAGAGCAGGGGTGTCCAATCATGTGCCATGGAGGGCCAAGACCCTGCAGGTTTTCTCTTCTACCCAGTCTCTTCAGCAGGTGTTTTCACTTATCAGCAATCAGTGGGAAGAAATTCAGTGGAATCTGCTGTTGAAGACACTGGTTGGAGGTAAAGCCTGCAGGGTCTTGGCCCTCCGTGGCACATGATTGGACACCCCTGCCTTAGAGCTTACTAGTCAGGACTTAATGAACTTTTTCAATAATAAAATTTCATCTATCAGAGATAAAATCAGTCAGATTCTTCCCACCATTAACTTAAATACAGTAAGTACTACAGTTCCTTCAATTGATATCTGTTTGGATGAGTTTACTCCAATTGACCTTTTAGAGTTAGATAAAATTTCCTCATCCAAGCCTTCAACTTGTCTTTTAGACCCTATTCCTACCAGGTTATTTAAAGAAGTCTTCCCATTTATTGGTAGCTCTATTCTTCAAATAATCAATTCTTCATTAACATTAGGTCATGTATTGTAGGCTTTTAAAACTGCTGTAATTAAACCCTTACTCAAAAAGCCAACACTGGATCGAGGAGTTTTTGCTAATTATTGACCAATTTCTAATCTGCCTTTCATTTCAAAAATCTTAGAGTTGTTGCTATGCAATTATTTGACCACTTGCAGGGAAATGGTTTATTTGAAGAGTTTCAGTCTGGGTTTAGAATCCATCATAGTACTGAAACAGCCTTAGTGAAGGTTACTAATGACCCCCTTATCGCATCTAATAATGAACTTGTTTCTGTACTTGTCCTTTTGGACCTTAGTGCAGCTTTTGATACTATTAATCCTAATATTTTACTTGATAGATTAGAACACCTTACTGGACTTAATGGGACTCCTTTGCAGTGATTTAGATCTTATTTGTCTGATAGGTTCCAGTTTGTTCATTTCAATAATGAGTTTTCTTCCAACTCAAAGCTCAATCATGGAGTTCCACTGGGATCTGTGGTAGGCCCTGTTCTCTTTAGTTTATGTATGCTTCCACGAGGCAACATTATTAGAAAGCACTGTATACATTTTCATTGTTATTCAGATGATACACAATTATACTTCAACTCAATTCAGCTTTATTCATATAGCGCCGTTTCACAACAACAGTCATCTCATAGCACTTTCAACAGTAGGGGAAACCCCCACAATTACAGAAAAACCCCAGCAATCAGGTGATCCCCTGTGAGCAAGTGCTTGGCGACGGTGGAGACGAAAAACTCTCTTTTAACAGGAAGAGACTTCCAGCAGAACCAGACTCAGGGAGGGGCAGTCACCTGCTGTGACTGGCTGAGGGTGAGGGGATTGAGAAGAAGAAGAAAAGAACAGACATGTAGAGAGCAAACAGCACAATGGGGACTCAATCTATGGGAGAGAACAAACACATGTTAATGACCAGCAAAAATATTTCATTGAGAGTGAAGAAAGGAGTGAAGCCCAGCGCATTGTTGGAGGTCCCCCGGCTGTCTAAACCTATTAGCAGCATAACTAAGGGACGATTCAGGGGCACATGATCCCTCCGTAATTATAGGCTATATCAAAAAGGAAGGTTTTAACCCTATTCTTAAAAACAGAGATCGAGCCTGACTCCCAAATCCAGATTGGCAGCTGGTTCCACAGGAGAGGAGCTTGATAACTGAAGGCTCTGCCTGCCATTGTACTTTTGGAGATTCTAGGTATTACAAGTAATCCAGCATTTTGGGAGCGTAGTGCTCTATTAGGATAATAGTGAAGTATCAGATCTTTTAAATAAAAAGGGGCCTGATTGTTTAGAGCTTTGTAAGTGAGAAGAAGGATTATAAACTGAATTTTAAACTCTATAGCACAGGTGTCAAACTCATTCCATGGAGGGCCAAGACCCTGCAGGTTTTACCTCCACCCAGTGTCTTCAGCAGGTGATTTCACTGAATTTCTTCACACTGATTGCTGATCAGTGAAAACACCTGCTGATGACACTGGGTAGAAGCAAAACATGCAGGGTCTTGGCCCTCCATGGAATGAGTTTGACACCCCTGCTCTATAGGAAACCAATGAAGGGAGGCCAGAACCGGAGTGATATGATCTTTCTTATATATATGTGTGTGTGTGTGTGTGTGTGTGTGTGTGTGTGTGTGTGTGTGTGTGTGTGTGTGTGTGTATTAGGGATGAGCTGATCCGATTTGCCGTATCGGTATCGGGTTCAATTCAGGCAAAATGGCTGGATCAGTATTGGTAAGGAATAAAAGTAATTTACCAGTCCGATACATTAATAATAATAAAATGAAGGCACGATCATGTTCTCAGCTGCACTATGCGTGGCTTCTATAAACACAAGCAATGAGTGTCACATCACTGGACCCTGACTGTGGGACTCGCCTCAGTTGCTGTGTGGTACCAGCATTTACAATTTTACACCACCAACTTGATGAAACACTTGCAAAAGTATCATGGCAAAGGAGTGTGCTGAATTAGATAGATAGATGTACTTTATTGATCCCAAACTGGGAAATTACAGTGTAGCAGCAGCATGACAGTAGAGGACCAAAACAACAGAAACACACGCATGACAGACAAAGGGATTATCCATGGAAAGTAAAACTAACACGACTATAAAACCTACGTATATACATCATAGCTTAATATATGATGACCCGTATAAACACATGAATCATCCCACTGCACAATGCAGGACTATCAGGAGCAGAGTGAAAATGTGAGATACCAGTTAGACTGTAAGGTGCAGTGTGGCAGCATAGCTATGACCAGAATACAACATCATAGTGAGTTATTGTACAGTGAAATGGCATGTGGCAGGAAAAATTTCCTGTATCTGGCTGTTTGACAGTGAAGCTAGAGCAGTCTGCTGGAGAAAGTGCTCCGCTGTCTGTCCAGTGTGTGGTGGAGAGGGTGATCAGGATTGTCCATGATGGATCACAGTTTATTTAGTGTTCTCCTCTCCACCACTGTCTCAAAGGTCTCTGGTCTGAGACCAATTACAGAGCCAGCCCTCTTGATAATCTTGTCAAGTCTGTTGGCGTCACTGGCTCTGATACTGCTACCCCAACAGACAGCAGCAAAGAAGATGGCGCTGGCGACAATGGTCTGGTAGAAAAGCTCCAGCATCCTGCTACACATGTTGAAGGATCTCAGCTTCCTCAAGAAGTAGAGTCTGCTCATCTCCTCCTTGTGCGTGGCGTCAGTGTTGGCTCTCCAGTCCAGTCCATTGCTGATCCTGACACCCAGGTATTTGTAGTCCTCAACTACCCCCACATCCTCCTCCCAATCTGCAGTGGCTAAGAAGGTGTCCTCTTCTTCCTGAATTCAATCACCATCTCTCTGGTCTTGCTGACATTCAGCCTCAGGTGATTCTGCTTTGTCCACTCCACAAATCTATCTGCCATTGTACCACAAATCTGTCTACCATGAATCATGTCAAGAACTGAGCAGAAGGACGTGTGTCACGCAGCAGCAGCTGCTGCTTTCCAGCTCGGGAGGCTGGGTGCTAAAAGTGAAACCTAAAAAGAAGAAACTGAAAGCAAAAACCAGACTGGAGTGTACCTTTTGGGGGAGAGTCTTACAGTTGATGAGAGGTAGGTGACAGAAACAAAAATAGCAATTTTTTTTTTGTATTTTTGTATTTTGTTTGTATTTTGTATACTTTATTAATCACAGAGGGTGCAAGGCTACATGAACATGAAATGGAACAGGAATGACTTCAAAATAAGAGCAAACCTAAAAACTAAGAATGGACAGAGAAAAATATCATATACACTACTAAATAAACCGAGGACCAGGAGAATACGGATAATAATAATAATAATAATAATAATAATGGATGACAAAAATACAACAGCACTTTAAATTTCATCTGAATGTGTACTTAAATACTCAGCTTCAAAGTTTTGTATAAATTTGCACTTAAAACTTCAGAATGCATGTTTCCATGGTCCTGACCAGTGAAATGCTGCCAATGTTGCAAAGTTTAAAGTAAAAAAAAGCAGCAGCATTTCTGAACTGAGTCAAATTTGTAATATATTCTTTGACTTTTAGATTTCTGTTTTTATATGTGTACAAAATGCAGCTAGTCATTAACAAAGTATGTTCTGTACTGTTGTTTTAAATAAGAGAGGTGGTATTGTGTTTCGATCAGTATTGGCCAATACTTAAAGTCACAGTATTGGTCTTGAAAAAGTGGTGGTATTTTGGGGGGGGAAATAATAATAATAATATTGGCTTCCCCTTTAAGATGTGTCAACCCCTTAGAAGAAGAAGAAGAACCCAACTTTATTGCCATTCAATCCATACAGCTAATCATGTACAGTAAAATAAAAATAATAGAAAATAAATTGTTTCTCCTATCTGCAATGTTAATCACGTCTAGAATCAGGAGGGACCGCTGCCATGCAAGGCACCACCACAAGCAACTTTTCCTTCCCCCATTCTATTATGCTGAGCACCAAGCTAGAAGGCGAGAAGTACCATTTTTATATGGTCTTTGGTATGACGCGGCCGGGGCTTGAACCCACAACCTCCCGGCTGTGGGGGGGGGGGGGTGCTCTACCAACTACGCCCCCACTCCGTGGAGTTACACTCACCTCTGCACCCATACAAAGTATGTGATTGTGTACATTATTTCATCTGAAGACGCTAAGAAAAAGCAAGCAAACTGTGGTTTTTGAACAGATTTTGATGACATTTTCAGGAAAGGTGTGCAATGGCACCGGGACAGAGTACCAGCAGACAAGCTAAGGATGTCTTGCGAGACACATTACCCACATGGGATGGAAACACACAGCACTGGACAATGTTTAATTTTTATTACCTCTGCCAAGAGGAGGAGGTAATGTTTTTGCTGGCGTCATGCCAAAAAGTACACTGTAACTGTCCATTGTTGATGCATAGAATATGCATTTATACAGCATCTACTGTACATGTATATCCAATAAATCTATGTATTTTTCCATGTAACCTTGTGACTGCTTTATTTTAATTGCTTTTAATCCTAAATCAAGTTTGTTTCTGGTTCAAAATGCATCATAAGTGTTAAATATATCTTATTATACCTACAGTGCATCCGGAAAGTATTCACAGCGCTTCACGTTTTCCACATTTTGTTATGTTACAGCTTTATTCCAAAATAGAATAAATTCATTTTTTCCTCAAAATTCTACACACAACACCCCATAATAACAATGTGAATTTTTTTTTTTTACATTTTTGCAAATTTAGCAAGTTTTTTTTATTAAAAATAAAAAAACTAAGAAATCACATGTACATACAGTAAGTATTCACAGCCTTTGCTCAGTACTTTGTTGATGCACCTTTGACAGCAATTAAGGCCTCAAGTCTTTTTGAATATGATGCCACAAGTTTGGCACACCTATCTTTGGGCAGTTTGGCCTATTCCTCTTTTCTTCACCTCTCAAGCTCCATCAGGATGGATGGGAAGTGTCGGTGCACAGCCATTCTCAGATCGCTCCAGAGATGTTCAACAGGATTCAAGTCTGGGCTCTGGCTGGGCCACTCAAGGACATTCACAGAGTTGTCCTGAAGCCACTCCTTTGATATCTTGGCTGTGTGCTTACGGTTGTAATCCTGCTGAAAGATCAACCGTCGCCCCAGTCTGGGGTCAAGAGCACTCTGAAGCAGGTTTTTATCCAGGATGTCTCTGTACATTCATCTTTTCCTCTATCCTGACCAGTCTCCCAGTTCCTGCCTCTGAAAAACATCCCCACAGCATGATGCTGCCACCACCATGCTTCACTGTAGGGATGGTATTAGCCTGGTGATGAGCGGCACCTGGTTTCCTCCAAACATGACGCCTGGCATTCACACCAAAGAGTTCAATCTTTGCCTCATCAGACCAAAAGAATTTTGTTTCTCATGGTCTGAGTGTCCTTCAGGTGCCTTTCTGGCAAACTCCAGGCGGTCTACCATGTCCCTTTTATTAAGGAATGGCTTCCATTTGGCCACTCAACCATACAGGCCTGAATGGAATGAAAGGAACGCTGGAGCTCTGACAGAGTGACCATCGGGTCACCTCACTGACTAAGGCCCTTCTCCCCCGATCACTCAGTTCAGACGACTGGCCAGCTCTAGGAAGAGTCCTGGTGGTTCAGAACTTCAGCCATTTATGGATAATGGAGGCCACTGTGCTCACTGGGACCTTCAAAGCAGCAGAAATTTTTCTGTACCCTTCCCCAGATTTGTGCCTCGAGACAATCCTGTCTCGGAGGTCTACAGACAATTCCTTTGGCTTCATGCTTGGTTTGTGCTCTGACATGCACTGTCAACTGTGGGACCTTATACCTGTATAGACAGGTGTGTGACTTTCCAAATCATTTCCAATCAATTGAATTTACCACAGGTGGACTCCAGTTAAGCTGTAGAAACATCTCAAGGATGATCAATGGAAACAGGATGTATCTTAGCTCAATTTTGAGCTTCATGGCAAAGGCTGTGAATACTTATGTACATGTGATTTCTTAGTTTTCTTATTTTTAATAAATTTGCAAAACTCTCAAAAAAAAAACTTTTTCATGTTGTCATTGTATTGTGTGTAGAATTTTGAGGACAAAAATAAATTGAATCCATTTTGGAATAAGGCTGTAACATAACAAAATGTGGAAAAAGTGAAGGGCTGTGAGGACTTTCTGGATGTACTGTACCTCAGTACTGTTTACCTGTTGAAATACATTTATGGCTAATATGACCCCATAACTACAATATGGCACCTGGTGATCAATTTTTGGCAGCTAATCACTTTTTGCCACAACACCGGCATTGCTTTGTCTGTCTTTCTCTTGGCAACATTACTCCAAAATTTATGAACGGGTTTTGGTAAAATTTTCAGGAAAGGTGTGTAATGGCACGGGGAACAGATGATTACATTTCTGTGGTGATCTGGATCACCATCTGGATCCAGGGATTTTTAGGAAAAATCTGTATCAACTTGGTTAAATTTTACTTTTGCTGATACACCAGAATTTCTGTAGCTAAGTTGCTTAAAACAATTTATTTGTTATTTCAGTAAATCTTATAGAAGGAAACTTGAATTAGTATTTTTTATTAATGTCAAATGCAGAAATGTTGCATTTAGAAAACTGCTGCATTTCGAACAATGTCATTTGGGAGAAGTGAGCTGCTTGGTGGAGGTCTGCACTCTCCGAGTGCTTTTCCAGTTGTTTTTGCTGCCGTTTCTCTGTCTGTTAGCAGGATCAGGCAAAAACTCATAGATGGATTTGGATGACATTTTCACCAGAAGTGACCCTTGGCCCAAAGATGAACTCATTACATGTTGGACGTGATCCATGAGTGCATACCTCCACCAAGGCCCTACAGTATCTTGCAATGTACAGATGAATGGCAATATGGACGGACAAAGGGACAGAGGGGAGTGTGGTATAGGGAAATGGGGCACTTTATTGTGAAGTGCAGTGTGATAACGTGAACTTCCTGTCACATCATGGCACTGCCCTATATAGTGGGCAGTGGGATGTTTTTATGATTGTTGTGGGATAAAAAGCCTGAATTTGCGGGAGCTTTTTTTTTGAAAAAGTTGCGAATGCATGTTAAAGATAAGATAAGATAAGATAAGATAAGATAAGATAAGCCTTTATTAGTCCCACAATGGGGAAATTCCAGGATTGCAGCAGCACAGGGATAGCAACACTCAGAGCAACAATCAGAAGGCAAGAAAAAACAACATCTAGTAAACATATGTCTATATTACTATAAATGTATATATATAGACACACAGTGCAGAGCATTATGGTTGGTTGGTGAATGTGCAGCAGAAAGTCTAAGCTCTCTCTCCGCGGATGCGGCGGGCCAGCTGGAAGTCTTTGGGCATGATGGTGACCCCCTTGGCGAAGAAGAGACCACCAGGTGGGCCTCGCTGGTCTCCTGCAGAGCCATGACGGCGAAGCTCAGGAAACGCAGGACGGTCTTGAAGTCCTGAGCGATCTCCCTCACCAGGCGCTGGATGGGCAGCTTACGGATGAGCAGCTCCGTGGATTTCTGGTAGCGACGGATCTCTCTCAGAGCCACGGGCCTGTGACGGCGAGGCCTCTTCACTCTGCCGGTGGCCGGAGCGCCTCTCCGAGCAGCCCTGGTGGCTAGCTGTCTCCTGGGGGGCTTCTTCCTCCAGTAGATTTTACGGGCGGTCTGCTTGGTTCTTGCCATCGCTCTTTATTATTCTGTCTTATATTTCTTGCACGCCGCCTAAACTCCAGCCCGGCACCCGCGTCGTTTTCGCTACAGCTCCCGGTATGTCGAGTTTCCCATTAGCACCGGGCGGCGGCCAAGTGCTAGCTAGCACTAGCTTCTCCCCGCTGTAACGTCTCCCGCTGCAAACCGTGGCTCCGTCCGCCGACCCGGGAGACCCCCGGGGCGATCCGTGCGTCCGTGATATATATACAGAGTGAAAGGTGTAGAAAGAAGAAGGAAGATTAAAAAAAGGCTGTTGCAACGGGCAGCCTACTCGTGTGGCGCCACCGGTCCGGCGGGACCGGTGTAAAGAGTAAAGAGTATAGAAAAGAGTATAGATATAAAGAGTATGTAAAGAGTATAGATTTGGAAATTATTGGCAGCACCTTCATCTGAAAACTCTCTACAGTTCCCAACCACTTGGTACCGAGTGGAGAGGAAAAAATAAATAATTTATTATGTTGCTTTGTATTGGCTGTTGGAGTCTGTGTTTTTCTGAAAAAAAAAATACAGAGAATATCCTCTCTCTTTCCATGCCTACCTGTCTGTCTGCTGTATGTCGGTCTTCAAACACACACATCTTTCATGTACAGCTGGATGGCGGTGGGGGTGTGTGTGCGTTTGTCCATCCAGACCGGAGATTCACATATTTAAACCTCATTGACCAGATGTAGCAATGATTTTACTTCTAAAGATGTATAAATGTTCAAACACTGGCTGTAGTGTAGTGTTCTCTCCTCATGCGCCCCCACGACAGGGTGCTTTGGGGGCAGGCGCATGTTTTTCAACACAAACCCAGCGCTTTGTACACGCAGTCAGGATGGAGATGTGGTGAAGCGTCCACGGGCAGGCTGGGGGAGACGGAAGAAGGGATGGTGTTGAAAACCTTGCGGGTCAGTGTTTTTTTTAAATCACACACTCTGTTTGCTGATGTGTTCCGTTACTCATTGTAAACTATACACTCACTAATCACTGTAAACACAGAAGTGAACACGATGCAGCAATGTATTTGATTGGTTAGACTGAGCATTTCAGCGCCAGTTAGAGACAAATTTGATTGGTGAAATTGGCAGAAGTTGAGGAGGATTGGCCAAAATTGTGGGAAAGTTGTGGTGACATAGTTGCAAGGCCACGCAATAGTTGCGCTGACTGGCTGATTTTGCTTGAATTGGTGTGATCACAACATTGCAAAATCCTGGAGGGACTGCATAACATAATAATAATAATAATAAGTTTATTTATAGAGCACCTTTCACAGAGAGTCACAAAGTGCTTAACATGGTAAAAAACAAAATAAAAACACAGGCACATAAAACAGTAAAACAAAGTAGACAGTAAAAGCACATAAAAATACAATTGGCACATAGTTAAAAAGCCAGGCTAAAAAGGTGGATCTTTAGTTGCTTCTTAAAAACACCAATGGAAGGTGCAGATCTAAGTTCAAAAGGCAAGGAGTTCCACAGTCTGGGAGCAACAGCAGCAAAGGCTCTATCGCCTTTGGTTTTGAGCCTAGTACTAGGAACTACCAATAGATTCTGATGAGAAGACCTGAGAGACCTGCTGGGCTGGTGTAGCGAGAGCAGGTCACTAATATAAAAAGGCGCCTCTTCATGAATGGCTTTGTAAGTAAGAACAAGAACTTTAAAATCAATTCTATAATTTACAGGAAGCCAATGCAAGGAGGCCAAAACAGGAGTGATATGACAGAATCTACTGGACCTAGTTAGTAATCTTGCAGCAGCGTTCTGGACTAACTGTAGGCGGTGTAAAGAGGATTTGCTAAGACATGTAAAAAGAGCATTACAATAGTCCAAACGTGAAGAAACAAAGGCATGAATAATGATTTCTAACTGAGTGTAGGAAACCAATGACCTAATTTTGGATATATTCCTAAGGTGGAAAAAACAACTCCGGGTCAGAGATTTGACATGCTGATCAAAACTCATCGATTGATCGAAAATGACACCAAGATTTTTTAGATTAGACCGCACGTTAGAGCTTAATGAACCAATGCTATTAACCGAACTATTAACATAACACTATTAACATATCATGCATGCAAAAAAAAAAAAAAAAAACACAGAAACTACAAATAAAGTGCTACCGCACAGTCATTTTGGTGAAAAAGTAAGAAATTGCATTGGGGGGTCCGGGGTAGCCCTTCAGCAGGCGTGCCCCTGGAGACCGCAGACCTCCGGAGCAATGACAGATCCTCTGGACGACAGAGCCCGGATCCCACACCGCCATCACCGACTCCCGTCAAGCCTCGCCACCAGGAGCGTCTTCCCGTACACGCTGAAGCTGAATGGAGTGCCTCGACAAGCTGTCGGTCAACCTGAAGTATGCTGCACCCAGCTCAGCCACTATGCGCAGACACCACTGATGTTTTGCTGGCTGTTGTTTGGCCCATCTTAGCCGTGGACGTCCTTCACGTCCTTGGTCATGTTAGAAAACATTCATGCTTTTCCACTGCTGCAGTTTTAAATGTGACATGATCACAGCCAACAACAACCATGAGTCGTTTTCCCACAGTCTCTAAACTGAAGAAATAAGAGCCAGATTATCCTGACGAGACTTACTGTACGGATCAAGACTCTGTCGATACGTACCTTTTTCAGGAAACATGACAAAATCATTGGTGTTTTCCCCAATTTGCAAATAGCTTGAAGTTTATGACCATACTGTACTGCAAAAATTCTTTAGCTGGAGGAAGATTTAGGGATTACAAAAACCGATTCCGCTTGACTGATCAGATGATGTTGTTCTCAGGGAATTGTTTAAATAATGGACGGAACAGCAAAAACAAACAAACAAAATACAGGAAGTTCCACCCAACTGCTTCTATGGAGGTTCTTTTCATTGGCATCTTAGATAAGCCACACTTCTTATTATACATTGGAAGGCATGATAACCTAAAATTATCATGCTGAATGTTATGCAAATCAATGTTTTCATTTGTATTCATAAGGTAATGAGATAGGGAGGGAAAACACATCTTGTTGTGGTAAATCCAATAAAGATGGACTTTCTAAGTGGCAGTTACAATTCACTTTCATTATGAGCACAGGTGGTGATTATAGTTTTGACGGGTGCTCTTCTCCCAGGCAAACACAACACTGTATGATGTTGGCATCTGTCCAAAGCTACTCCTGCAGTGAGGGGTGACTAGGACACAGACACCCTTCCACCCTTAAAATACACACTATATGATGAGCCTGTAATGAATCCAGCTCAACAGCACATGTCCTCATAGCTGTGGAGCTGCAGTTTGATAAGGGGCTTGAGTAGGACCAAGAACAATGTCTTGACTTGCTGCCACCAACCAGTACAAACACCATTAAAAAAATAAAAGCTTGGCAGTGCAAGTTTAGAACAAAGCTACAGTTTCCTTATTCCTGTCACAGTTTAATGAAGCAGAGACAGGTTTTCAAATGTGTGAAACTGCATCAAGTTTCTACTGGGATCAAAACGTTGAGAGCATCTCCAAAGTATTCTGCTGCCAACAAGAGCAAACAGCTGCGGCTGCAGGGGAACATCTGTGTGCTTAAGTGAGCAAACTCATCAAATTACCCCGTCAAGATTGCTATGAGCAAATAAGCATAAGGAAAACACTGACACACAGTTACATTGTTGAGGAAACTGTCACTACATGTGTTAGACTCTCTATTCATTCCTTTACTTACTACACTCTGGAAATGCTCCAGCACATGACAGCTGCCTTGGTCAGAGAGTACAAATTCTCTGTGAGCCTGAAGACACAGGGATGCGTCCCTATAACACAGAACTGGTACCATATAAGTGTTGCCATGGAGATGTTCAAGATGAGGATAAGAGTGGCTGTACAGTAAACGTCCTTGATTACGTAAATCTATCACACAGCCCCAGCCTCCACGGCATAGCACGGTTTGTTTGTCTCCTAGGATGCCCTTATTGTGGTGTGCTTGTTACCAAGGTAACTGCTGTTTTCACAATGAGAATGTGTAGGATGCCAGAAGCGACGCCAGAATAGGGTTCAATATAGATAACCCAGGCTTTACTTGAACATTGTGGCAGATTTGTTGAAACATGGATCTGTTCTACAAATGGCTCTGGCTACAGTAAGAACATGTGGCCACGTCAGTGTGTGTCTGATGGAATCTAAAAGCAGACAACGGTCCGGACGGTTCTCATGAGAGGAGGAAATGTTGTGAATAATGGATGAGGATCGGGATGAAGTATTTGTATGCTCTGTGTGTGTGTGTGTGTGTACAATCTGAACCACAGGCAAAATTGTACCGCTTCTGAAACGTTACATAAGCTCCACTGGGTCATGAAATGCATTTTCCCAGACAAGTTTACAGTAAATTGGAAAATGATGAAGTAAACAGGAACTTTCTAAGAATCTTGTAACAGTTTCTTTGTAGCACCGCTCCCTGTGAATGTTCATATAGTGTAAGGCCTGAGGATTGAACATGGATCAGGGATTAAAGATGACTGGCCTTGATTACAAGAGATGATTGATTCTAAGCTGTCATCAAAGCGTGGAGCTGCACTCTCTCAAGATGATTACTGTTGTATAGCTGAAGGAAAGAGCTAGCCTGAATCTTTACAACTTGATATCTCATAAAACTAATGCACTGCCAGTCTGACTTGAGACTACAGTTGGCTGGTAAAACCTGGTTATGATACAGCTGTGGTTGAATGATCCCCTGTACAAGTGGAAACTATTCTACAGGATTGCAAGTATGTCTCTCACTGAAATCTTATAATATAAGAACTATAGCTACTCAGGAGTGGGTTAGGTTCGAGAAAGATACTTAACCCCAAATTTCCTCTCATGCTACTATCAGTGTATGAGTATGTGGGATCAATAAAAGCAAAATTTTACATGTAAAAGTAGCATGCTAACATGGGAAAATATATAATGCAAAACTGACTCTGATATGTTGTTTCTGGATGGCACAGCTGATTCGATCTCTAGTGCTGTAGTACTCAAGATTGGTCTTGGTATTGAGCTGGTCTTGAGACTACGTTTTCAAAGTGTCTGCAAGGTCTCTGTCTCGTCTCAGAATTAGAGTCATCTGTACAATATGGATTGTAACTGGAGAATATTTCAGAGAACCAACAAATCTTCTATTTATAAAATTGAATTTATTGAAATTTAAGGAATTAGTGGACTTATGTATAAAATAAATAATGGTCTGCTACCTTCAGGAATCCAGGGGTTGTTCAAGATTAGAGAAAGTCTGTGTCATCTGTGAGGACTTTGTATGTTTGAAAAGCCAAAGATAAGAACAAATGCATAAACACCATTTGTCTGTTGTTGGGTTGAAACTATGGAACGGTTGTGCAGATGATTTGAAAACGTACCACACCTGTGATGTTCAGGAGGATGTTAAAGCTCAATTTAATAGAGAAATATAAATCCACTTAATTTATAAAGAATCGCCTGATTTAATTAAATTTCCATATTGATGACTTTTTTTCATTTTTTATGTTTTGTGGCTACCACTGTATTAAGCAAAAGAGGTAGGCATAAATAAGCTTTGCTTCAGTCTACACCCTTTTCTTTTTGTGTTTTGAAATACTTTTTTTCTTTGACTGAAAGTTTGATGTTTACTTTTGTCTGATGACGGTTATTACCTCTGCTGAGGAGGTAATTTTTTTAACCCGTGTTGGTTGCTTGGTTGATTTGTCTGTTACCAACATAACTCAAAAAGTTCTGAACAGATTTTGATGAAATTTTCAGAAAAGGTGTGTAATGGCACGGGGAACAGATGATTTGATTTTGGTGGTGATCGGGATCATGACCTGCATGCAGAATTTTTTTGGGGAAAAATAACAATAATATTGGGCTTCACCTTTAAGACGTGTCCATGGAGTTACGGTCACCTCCACACCCATACACAGTTTGTGATGGTTGACATTATTTCATCTGCAGACACCAAGAAAAAGCAAGCAAACTGTGTGGTTTATGAACAAATTTTGATGACATTTTCAGGAGAGGTGTATAATGGCACGAAGAACAGAGTACTGGCAGACAAGCTAAGGATGTCTTGTGAGGCACGTTATGCACATGGTATGTAAACACACAGCACTGGACAATGTTTCATTTTTATTACCTCCACCAAGTGGAGGAGGTAATGTTTTTGCCGGTGTCGTGCCTAAAAGTACACTGTAATTGTCCATTGTTGATGCATAGAATATGTATTTATACAGTATCTACATGTATATATCCAGTAAATCTATGTATTTTTCCATGTAACCTTGTGACTGCATTATTTTAATTGCTTTTAATCCTACAACAATTTTGTTTCCAGTTCAAAGTGTTAAATATATCTTATTATACCTAACTCAGTACTGCTTACCTGTTGAAACATATATTTATTACCTCCGCCAAAGGGGGAGGTTATGTGATCATCGGCGTTGGTTTGTCTGTTTGTTTGTTTGTTTGTCTGTTTGTCTGTTTGTTTGTCTGTTAGCAACATAACTCAAAAAGTTATGGACGGATTTTCATGAAATTTTCACAGATTGTCAGAAATGGGGTATCCTACAGATGATTAGATTTTGGTGGTGATCCGGATCACCGTCCACAACAAAACCACCATTACGCAAAATGCCATTTTCGTGAATAACTACTAAACCACTAATCCTATCATTGTCAATTCAATTGTTGTGAATCCAATTGCTAGTCATATGTTTTCACGGTCAAGGAATCTGAAAACGTACACACAAACACTGTATGGGGGGAACTGTGGCCGCCATTATGGAAAATGCCATTTTCGTGAATAACTATTGAACCACTAATCCTATCATTGTCAATCCAATTGCTAGTCATATATTTTCATGGTCAAGGAATCTGAAAATGTACACACAAACACTGTATGGGGGGAACTGTGGCCGCCATTACGGAAAATGCCATTTTCGTGAATAACTACTGAACCACTGCTTGTCATAGGTTTTCATGATCAAGGAATCTGAAGACTGTATGGGGGGAACTGTGGCGCTTGGCGGAGGTCTGCGCTCTCCGAGTGCTTTTCTAATTAGATTTAGAATCCTGTATTAGTCCCACAATGGGGAAATTACAGGGCATCCACATGAGTGGATGAGGCAGCCACTGGTGCGGCGCCCAGCCCTTCCACCATTCACACCTGGGGCCACTTTAGAGTGTCCAGTTAACCTAACTTGCATGTTTTTGGCATGTGGGAGGAAACCGGAGAAATCCACGCAGACACGGGGGGAACATACAAACTCCACACAGATCACTCTTGGTTAGGGGCTAGGATCGAACCAGGGATCCCCTGGTCAAGGGTGAGTTGCTGTGCTGCAGCAGTGCTAACCACTCTGACACCGCGTTGCCCAGTCTTATGGCTAATATAACCCCACTACAATATGGCACCTGGTGATCAATTTTTGGCAGCTGATCACTTTTTGCCACAAGGGGTTTTGATGAAATTTTCAGGAAAGGTGTGTAATGGCATGAGGAACAGATGATTACATGGTTGTAGTGATCCAGATCACCTCCTGGATCCAGGAATTTTTAGGAAAAATTTGTATCAACTTGTTTAAATTTTACTTTTGCTGATACACCAGAATTTCTGTAGCTACTTTACCTAATACCATTTATTTGTTATTTCAATAAATCTTATAGAAGGAAACTTGAATTAGTATTTTCTTTATCAATATCAAATGCAGAAATGTTGCATCTAGAAAACTGATGCATTTCTAACAATGTCATTTGGAGGAAGTGAGCTGCTTGGTGGAGTTCTGCACTCTGTCAGTGCTTTTCCAGTTGTTTTTGCTGCCGTTTCTCTGTCTGCTAGCAGGATCAGGCAAAAGCTCACAGATGGATTTGGATGACAGTTTCACCAGAGGTGGCTGTTGGCCCAAAGATGAACTCATTACATGTTGGAGGTGATCCGTGAGTGCATACCTCTACCAAGGCCCTACAGTATCTCGCAATGTACAGATGGATGGCGATATGGACGGACAAAGGGATGAAGGGAGAGAGCCTTGGCAGAGGTATGTGCTCTCTGAGTGCCCTCTAGTTTACCTTGTTTTAATTTTTGATGGATGCACAAAAAGAAAATTAACTAAACTAAAATAAACTTGGTCTTGTCTCAGACAAAATGGAGTTGGGATTTTAAATCAAAACCATTCAGGACCAGGACTTGTTTATTTGTCCACATAATTAGTATGATTGCAAAAACAATCTACTTAAATGTAACAATGAAGGAGACGCGGGCAGTGAAGATGGCTGCTTAGGTGAGGAGCACCGCAGTGCAGACAGCCTTTTTTTTTTCTTCTACAAGGGCGTTTTTCTCTTGTTTCCTCAGCTGAAATTATTATTATTAATACACTTTACATCGAGACTGGATTTGTGGAGAACAGGATTAGTATGCCAACGCAACAGCAGAAAATTAATCTTCGCCCCAAAGCCGGTGCTAGCAAGGAAAATCTGGCTAGAGCTGGTGATACCACATCGAGCCCTCCTCCCTCTCCGCCACCTTCAACAGGTGCAGGTGTTGCCAAAGACCAAATGGCAGAGGACATCTCTAAGATCTTTGAACTGTTGAAGGAAATATCGGAGAGGCAAGACACCAAACTCAACTCTATTGAGGCGTCAATGAGGGCGGTGGACACCAAGCTAACGGAGTTAGCTACCCGGCTGGGAGATGTGGAGTCTCGCATCGCTTTTCTTGAGGATGCTAATACAGCTCTGGATGCTAATCCCCCCGCAACCCAGACGCAGGTAGAAGATTTACTTTTGAAGCTGGACGATTTAGAAAATAGATCACGCCGAAACAATCTACGCTTTGTCGGCTTTCCAGAAAATTGTGAAAAATCAGATGCCCTTACCTTCATGCGCAAAGCTATCCCACATCTGCTGAAAATGGAGTTCCCTGGAGGGCTGGAAATTGACCGTGCGCATCGGAACCTCGCTGGACGCAGACCTGACGGGCAGCCGCCCAGGGCTATCCTGATTTGACTTCTGCGCTTCCAGGATAGGGAGCGTATTGTGGAGGCAGCACGCAGGATGGGAAAGCTGGATTGGAATGGTCATCACATCATGATTTTCCCGGATTATTCCAGACGAGTATCCGAGATGAGAGCGGCGTTCAAGCAGTGTAAACACCTGCTGCACCAGAAGAAGATTGCATTCTCTCTCAGGTACCCTGCAGTTCTCGTTGTGAAGTTGGCAAGTGGTAAACAGGAGTTCACTGACCCTAAAGAAGCATTGAACCTGATTCTTTCACTACCGTGAGACATTGATGAACAATGGTATGAATATATGCTATATGTTTATTTGTTATATATTTTTGACTGAGGATTTGATGCAGTATTAATGTAAGGTTCCTTTTTTTTGCCCACGCTTTATTGTTTATAGGCATGAGGCTGCTGCGATGTTGCGGCTCTCCCTAAGTTTATTGCACTGTTCACAGTCACGGTCCTAGAGTTTTTTATTTTCTTTTTTTTGGTTGGTGCGGTTTTTGTGCACCGATGGGTGACATTGGTTTCAGGTCACCAATTATGTTACTTTATGATTATGTGGTTTTCGGGTTTTTTTATTTATTTATTTTTTTTTATTTTTAATTTTTATTGTGTTTGTCTTTTGCCCAGTGAGGGGGTTTTTGGTGGAGAATTGCTGGATATTTTGGATGGTAATATGTACCGTTTATGATGTCGGCTAATTGTCAGAGCTTTCTTAACCTCATTACTTGGAATGTTAAAGGCCTTAACCACCCAATTAAGAGGAAAAAAATTTTGGCGTTTATTAAATCAAAAAAAGTGGATGTAGCGTTGCTTCAAGAGACCCGCCTCACTAAAACAGAATCTAAAAAACTCTGTCGGGACTGGGTGGGCCATGGGTTTGCGTCTTGCGGTAATAGCCAGAGCAGGGGAGTGGCAATCCTTATTCATAAACATTTGCAGTTCAAGTGTCTAAAAGAGGTTAGTGATGATGATGGACGACTCCTTATAATTCTTATAGAAATTCAGGGCCATAGGATGATACTCGCTAATGTTTATGCACCAAATATAGTTGATTGTGCATTTTTTGCACAATTGGAACACGAATTAAGCGAAATGGGTAATTATCCCATTTTAGTAGGCGGGGATTTTAATCAGGTCATGGACAACATTTTAGATCGGAGCACCCCCTCACAGCGTTCATCTAAATCTGGCTCTATATTGAAAGACATGTGCAATGCAATTGGTTTGGTAGATGTTTGGCGGCTTTTTAATCCGTCCACAAGGGATTACACTTTTTATTCCACTGTTCATAATGTGTTTTCCAGGACTGATTATTTTTTAATGTCAAAATTTTCTGTTTCTTCTGTAAATTCGAGCTTCATTGGTAGCATAATACTATCAGATCATGCCCCTGTTTTTCTACATATGATCCCGCCTTGTCAGTTGAAAAAAAATTCTAGATGGAGGCTTAATTCAAGCTTTCTTTTTAATCCAGATTTTGTGTCCTCTTTGAAAGCAGAGATCTCCTTATATCTTGAGACAAACTGGGATTCTGCTCCCTCTGCCAGGGTTGCTTGGGAGGCCTTTAAGGCATTTATTAGGGGACATATTATTCAATATGCATCTTTTAAAAAGAAAACTAACATTGCTAAACAGATTGATTTGGAGAGGAGAATAGCTATATTAGAGACTTCATTCAAACAAGACACAAATTTAGTAAATTTGTCACCCCTTCTGAAGCTTAAGTATGAGCTGAATTCAATTCTAACACAAAAAGTTGAATTTTCCCTATTTCGTCTTAGGCACAAACAGTTTGAGGAGGGGGATAAAGCTGGCAAAATGCTGGCTAGATATATTAAAATGAAAGAAGCTCAGTGTACTATATCTGCTATTAGGACACAGGATGGTACTCTGGTGTCAGACTTAAATGAAATTAATGGTGCTTTCAGAGAATTTTACACCTCGCTTTATTCTTCTGAAATGGAGGCTGGATCTCAAGAGATCTATGCATTTTTATCATCCCTATCTTTGCCCTCCCTAACGAAGGAACAAATAGACTTACTTGACGCCCCAATTACTAAAGAGGAAATTGTGAAAGTGATTAAGAGCTTCCCGACTGGAAAGGCACCGGGCCCTGACGGATTCACTGCGGAATTTTACAAGGCCTGTGTTGATGAGCTTTCTCCTTTACTTTTAGAAATGTTTGCGGAATCTTTTGAACAAGGCCGTTTGCCCCCTTCTTTAACAGAGGCTTTCATTTCGCTTATTTTAAAAAGCAATAAAGATCCGTTAGAATGTAAGAATTATAGACCAATTAGTCTTATAAACTGTGACTGTAAAATTCTCTCCAAAATTTTGGCATTAAGGTTAGATAAAGTAATGATATCTCTTATAAATCCTGATCAGGTGGGTTTTATTCGTTCCAGGGGTGCGGCAGACAATATTAGGCAATTTATTGATATCATATGGTTAGTTCAAAATGATCCCTCACTTGCACACCTCTCTCCAGTGGCAGCCCTCTCCCTGGATGCTGAAAAAGCATTTGACAGGGTTGAGTGGCAGTATCTCTTTGCAACTCTAGAGACTTTTGGTTTTGGTTCAAAGTTTCTTTCTTGGATTAAATTACTATATAATGAACCTAGAGCTTCAGTGATATCAAATCGAGTTACATCACAGTCTTTTAGACTTTATAGGGGTACGCGCCAGGGCTCCCCTTTAAGTCCCTTGCTTTTTGCTTTGGCATTAGAACCATTAGCTGTTGCTATCCGCAAAGACGGCAATTTTCCAGGTATTCAGGTCCATGGCAGTACCCATAAGATAATGTTGTATGCTGATGATGCATTGGTACTGATTACACAACCTCAAAAATCAATTCCAGCTCTTCTTAAAATTATTAACCAATTTTCACGTTTGTCTGGTTATAGAGTTAACTGGATAAAATCAGAAATTCTCCCTCTAACATCTTATTGCCCTAAAACACTGTTTACATTTGGTCAAAATATAGGCTTCTCTTGGCCAAAATTAGGAATTAAATATCTTGGCATCCTGTTTCCTCACATTTTATCAGATCTGATTCAGATTAATTTTGAACCCTTGCTTGAAAAATTTAAAATAGACATAGAAAGGTGGTCACCTCTTTTTTTGTCTCTCTGGGGCAAGGTCAATGTTATTAAGATGATTTGTGCACCCCGATTGAATTACCTTCTGCAATCTATTCCTCTTAAGATCCCAGTTGGTTATTTTCGACAATTTGATAGGTTGTGCAATAAGTTTTTATGGAATGGTAAGCGCCCTAGATTAAAGTTGAAAAGATTGCAGAAGTCTATAGATTCAGGAGGTTTGGGGGTCCCAAATTTGGTTTTATATCATTACGCTTTTAGTCTTAGACATTTGATTCATTGGGCTCTCCCCCCTGAGAGAGCGCCCCCTTGGTTTTATTTGGAGAATTATTTGAGCAGCCCTCTTCCCTTAGTACATCTAATCACAATTAAACTGTCTTCTGAATTTCAGTCGGATCCTATTATATCCTTTTTACAATACGTTTGGAAGAGAGTTGCTTCTATACTAGAGTTTAGCTCTCATCTTCATTCTATGGCTTCTATTTGGCTTAACCCAAGTCTCCATATTGGAAAATCCCCATTTATGTGTAAAATCTGGGTGAAAAAGGACATCTTGATGTTAAAAGATCTATATGAAGGGGGAGCTCTCAAATCATTTGATGTTCTACGGGTACAGTATGGACTACCACAGAATCAGTTTTGGAAATATTTACAACTTCGACATCTGCTGTGTCAAGTCTTTGGATCTACAACTACCCCTCCTCCTGACGTAGATTGGCTCATCCAGGCTTTGAGTTCCTGTGGCAAAAGATCTAAGGCCTCAAATTTCTATTTAATGCTCCTTAAGAGCTCAAATAAAGATTCTACATTCCTTAAACACGTATGGGAAAAAGATCTGAATTCACAATTTACTGATGTTGAATGGGCAAATATTTTAAAGAATGGGAAGAAAGTGTCTAGGGAATTGAAAACCAGACTTGTTCAATTTAAAATTTTGAATCGATTTTACTGGACACCTCGTAAAATGTTGAGAGCGAATCTCATTCACTCTTCAAGCTGCTGGAGATGTCTACAGGGGGAGGGGACATTAATCCATATGATCTGGAGTTGTCCGGTAATACAGAACTTTTGGTTGCAGATCCATAGACATATTATGACAATTGTTAAGCAAGAAGTGCCATTTACTCAGAGACTTTTTGTCCTTGGGGATCCATCAATGATTCAAGACCCAATCTCTGATGCCGAGTGGATTCAGACTGCTTTGATGCTGGGCCGAAAGTTGATCACTTTTTACTGGAAATCTTCCTCTGCCCCACCCGTAGCTCAATGGCTCAGTGAGTTGGGCAAGCTTGCTGCACTAGAACGCCTTTCATATAAGCTTCTGGACAGGATGGACAGCTTCTATAATAAGTGGGGATCCTATCTTACCTTTATAGGTGTAGTAGATTAAGCTAATCATTTTAAGAGTATTAGGGTGGAAATGGAATGTTTTATCCTCTCACTGGGTATACTTGTTTTTTGTTTTTTTTTGTTTTTTTTTGTGTTTGTTTGTTTCTGTTTTATTTTCTAAATTGAAAACCCAATAAAATTCAAATTACAAAATGTAACAATGAAGTGATTTGCAGGTTGAATTTTATGTCATCACAAACGGTCACAACCCCGCCCCTTTTTAGACAAGCATGTGAAGGTGAGAGGAAATAAAGAGAAGGGGAGCGGTTCAACCAAACTTTTTTCTGTTGATGGGATTTTTGAGAATATGTGGAAATTTCATGTTTGTGTTAATAACAGATGGTTCAGGATGTCTGAGTCAATTATAAAAATAGTTATTTTGATTTCAGTACCCTAGAATTTACTCAGAGATGGAACTAATAATGTATATATAGCTGTTTTATCCAAAACATGTTTAAGATACAGTGATATTAGGTGGAAGACATTAAAGAAACTGTGATCAATCTTGGACAATCCTGATCACCCCCTCCAACACACACTGGACAGACAGCAGAGCATTTTCTCCAGCAGACTGCTACAACTTTGCTGCCGAACACTTAGGTACAGGAAAACTTTCCTGCCACATGCCATTTCACTGTACAATAACTCACTCTGATGTTGTACTCTGGTCATAACTATGCTGCCATACTGCACCTTACAGTCTAATTGGCGCCTCACATTTCACCCTGCGCCTGATAGTCCTGCATTGTACAGCGGGTATGATTCATGTATCTATACGGGTCACCATCTATGATGTATATAAGTTATTTAGGCAGTTTTACTTTCCATGGGTAATCCCTTTGTCTATTATGCTGTGTGTGTTTCTGTCGTTTCAGTCCTCTACTGTCATGCTGCTGTTACACTGTAATTTCCCAGTTTGGGATCAATAAAGTATATCTATCTATTGTAGCATCATCGTCTCCTCACAGCCGAGACAGAAGATCACTTCTCTCCAGTTTACAGGAATTTCATTTTATTCATTACACAGGAATATCACTTTTCTGCCTTTTCAGGAATATCACTGGCTTTTATGTCGACTCATGCAGGCTTCTTCCAGGCCTGACCAAAGATGCTTGCTTTCCCAGGACCCCAATGTAAACAGTTGCCTCTTGCAGAGATTGTAAGGATCAGAATTTGCTTTTAAAGGCTCAAAGGAACATAAAACTCAGGAGACCAGACCTCTCAACGTGAACACTGCAGTTGATAACGTACCTTTTCACAGGAAACCAATGTTCTTAAAAGAGTCATAAACCACTTAATCTGACGGGTTTATAGCCGATGCTGTCCAGGTACCTTCGCCCAGATACTAAAGGAAATCATCTACAGCTCAACAGTACCTCCTAGCGGATACCTACGGAATGTGTTTTCAGTATGTAGGATGACTTTTAATTTGTTCTAAATATTAAGTTTCTTTCAGCTTATCCTCTGGATCCTAAGGACACTGAAAATCATCCCTCTTTTATCACCAACCATGGTTTGCTGCATGTTTTGCTGCAAGTTGATCTAAATGTGAATGCATGTATTATAATTATGTATTAGAAATGTTATATTCATGAGTGTTATTGGAGTAATGGTATAAATGCATGATCACCATATATTAGCCAAGTCATTTAATTTAGTTAGATTTTATATTGAGCATTTATTTCATAAGAACCGACTGAGTGTTGATTTTCCCTCTGAAATTTCATGGGATGGTGTCTTCATTTGATTGGCTGCTCTCAAACAAAGAAGTGTTCTCACATTGGATAGCAGCCATTTCAAACTGCTTCTGAAAAAGCCGATTGGTCTTCTTGCGACAAACCCGGCGAGGTAACTTTAAAAGAGAGAAGTTAGATTTGAGTTTAGTTAGAAAAAGAGTCAGAGATCAGCAAAGTTAAGAAACAGAAGAAAAAGGGTAGACAAAGAACAGGCAGGAAGATTAGCTAGAAATAGAATTAAGAATTAGAAACACAGAAAGAAGAAAGAAAGAGATTTTGAGAAGGATTAGGAACTAAATTAAGATTAAGGAAGCAGAATAGTAATCTAGATCTCAGAAGAAGATTTTATTCCACCGTTTCAAGGCCCTGTGAAGTTTTATTTTATTCTCTGTGTGTTTGTCAAGTCTTTCCTTATATTCTGGTCACTGAGGAGAACCCATTTTTCTTTAGAGCTCGTCCCTTTTAGAGAATCAAATTCTCAAACTTTTTCCTTCACCTCAGAAGCCATTCTTATCCTAGTAAATGTTTTTCTAACAATTTTTTTTTTCATGACTTTTCACGCCATTAAAGTGGACCTTTAATTTGCCTAGTTTAAAGTGAACAGAGACTGAGAAGATTTTCCTTCAGTTTTTGGGTCGATCCCGCTACAAGAGACCCCAAATTTGGACTCTTTTTCAAAGGACTTGTCACACCGCTCTGTGACAGACCACCCACTGCTGCCATTGTCTGGAGAGCCCCCAGCTGAGTTTACACTCCAACGGCTGTGAGGAGGCATCGCAGCAGCCGCTTCCTCCGACGTCCTAACTCCCAACTCAGCGGTACTGACCTGCGGAAACTTGGACCTACGGCTGTGTGTGAGTGAAACTTTTATTTCTCCTATCTCCTGGGTTAACGTTGGTTGGACTCTTTTTCAAAGGACTTGTCACACCGCTCTGTGACAGACCACCCACTGCTGCCATTGTCTGGAGAGCCCCCAGCTGAGTTTACACTCCAACGGCTGTGAGGAGGCATCGTGATGTCCTAACAATTAAATTACAATTGAATATGGCCCGTATTTCAGGGCTCAATTAGTCTCTCAGCCGCAGGATGGGACTGTAAACTGAAGGAAAACTTTTAGTCATTTTTAAGTAACTGCCCTTAAAATTTTTGTAGATTAATTCAGGAGTCATTTTTAGATAATTAGCTTATGAATTTTCCCCATAAAATTGCGTTGTTTTGTTAAAACATTCCCGCCTCATTTACCGTTCAAACATAAGTCTAGTTCTCCTTGGTTCTGCAGGGGTGTAAAGCTGGATTTTATGTTCAGGAACCCAATATCAGTTGATGTGATATATTACGCTGTTATCATCTGAATCTGTTTATTCATCATTTGAACGCCATGCCATGTAACCTGAATGATTTTAATAAAAGAGTGAATGAGAGCAGTTGAAAGTGTTTTCCTTTCGCATATACAGGTTTCCTAATCATGGCAGGACAAAAACTCACTGAAACTTTGAGACTGATTCATTAAGTAATTTAAGGTACAAAATTAATTAAAATTAAAGTTAATACTATTGTCCGTTAGGACTGGTGCCCCTTTTACGAGTGCTTTTATTTAATTTAGCGGGTGTAGAAGTGACGGTTCAACTCCGCCCCCTTTCACACCCACTATTAAATAAAATAAATAATTCCTGTACCTTATGACAAATATTTTTATAGGCAATTCACCCTACACTATCTATCTATCTATCTATCTATCGATTGATCGATCGATCGATCGTGGTGTGAAAACATATTTGCCCCCTTCCTGATTTCTAATTTTTTGTATGTTTGTCACACTTAAATGTTTCAGATCATCAAACAAGTCAGATCAGCCACCCGGGGATGGGTCAGTGGGGGTGGGGGGGGCTGCTGGCCTGCGCCAGCAGTCTCCCCAGCCGCTGCCGGGCACTGGTACGCATTCAGGTTCGCTGCATTTGCATCGCAGTCGTCCCAAGTAATAAGGGTGAATAAGAGTGGGTGAGTGTGTGGGGGAAAGCAGGAATGGATGTGAGTAGGTCAGAGTGTCAGTGAGAGTGCATGTATGGGTGAATATGAGTGAGTGTGGGTGACCCTGAGGGTGAGTGAGAGAGAGATTGAGTGGGTACAGGAGTGAGAGAGAATGGGTTGGTCCGGGAGTGCGAGTGTGGGACTGTGTACGGGAGGGGGTGAGCAAGAGTGAGTGAGTACGTGTGGGTGCGTATGAGAGCATGAGGGTGTGGATGTGTGGGAATGGGTGTGTCTGTTAGTCAGGAGGTGCTGGATTGAGGCGGTAGTGCCTCTCGGCTACGTGGGCTCCCCTGCAACGGGCAGGGGGGGCTTCTTTGGGTGTGGGCGTCCCCGGGGTGTGTGGCGGTGGCACTGGGGTGCTGTGGGGGTGCCTGGGGGGGCTCACACCAGGGACGTGGGCCGGTTTCTGGCCCCGGGGGGTGGGGGCGCTGGCCTCCCAATGCCTGGGGCTTGGGGGCTGGCGTTAACCCCACTTGGGGGGGGGGGTGAAGGGGTGGCAGGCTTGGGGGTGTGGGCCGGTCCATCTGGGGGTGGATGCCTGGCTTTCCTGGGGCTTGTTGACCTCGGGCATTTGTGGCCTGTGGGGATTGGTGGTGCTGCCTTTCCTGCTTGGGGTTTTTTGGGGGGGTTGCTGCTACCGGCCCCCGTCTTCTTATGTTTCCTGACAAACCACTCACATGCACACACTTATTTGGGGATCAAAAGTCTTGATCCACAAGACTTTTGGGAAAATACCCTGTGGACTGATGAGACAAAAAGTTGAACTTTTTGGAAGGTGTGTGTCCCATTACATCCGGCATGAAAGTAACAGCATTTCAGAAAAGGAACATCATACCAACAGTAAAATATGGTGGTGGTAGTGTGATGGTCTGGGGCTGTTTTGCTGCTTCAAGACCTGGAAGACTTGCTGTGGCAAATGGAACCATGAATTCTGCTGTCTATCAAAAAATCCTGAAGGAGAATGTCCGGCCATCTGTTTGTGACCTCAAGCTGAAGCGTACTTGGGTTCTGCAGCAGGACAATGATCCAAAACACACCAGTAAGTCCACCTCTGACTGGCTTAAGAAAAACAAAATGAAGACTTTGGAGTGATTGGCGATCTGTCCAGGGTGTGCCCTGACTCTCGCCCAAAGATGCTGGGATAGGCTCCAGCTCCCCCGCGACCCGAAAAGGATTAAGTGGAAGAAGATGGATGGATGGATGGACTTTGGAGTGGCCTAGTCAAAGTCCTAACTTGAATCCGATTGAGATGCTGTGGCATGTGTCACGGGTGGCTCTCGCGAGCCACCATAAGACGCCACACAGTCACCAGAGAGTTTAGTGAGAGTTTTATTAACGGTGAGAATAGTGACAACACAAGCTGCTGAGACAATGACACTTGAATGACACTTGAGTCTACTCACAACAGGAGGCATAGGCTGAACAGCTCTACAGGTCCAGAGGAGGAGACGGTCAAGTACAGACAGACGAGGTTGGTGATAAATAATAACACCGGCTGCTAAGGCAGAGACACACAAAGATCGATACACACCGGGAGGGGTAAGGCTATACAGCACACTTACTAGTCCAGGGGCACGATGGTCAAACCAAGCAGACATGGTAGGAATAAATCCTAAGCATCCGTAACGTGACGGAGAGTTAACAGACACTGCTGCGCCGATGCGGCCGCCAGCGCGGGTTAAAGTAGCCTGAGCGCTAACGACCACAAATGCAGCACAGCTGTTGAGGGTTTGACAGCTCAGCGGAAGCTTCCCCGAGCACTATCACAATAAGAGCTCGGAGAGCTAGAATAATAATGCCGCTGTCAAACCCTGACAAGAATAACCCGAGCACAAAGGCATAGTGCTCGGGTCATGACAGTAGCCCCCCCTCACTTGACGGGCTCTGAACGTCTAGTAACACCTGCCCCCTCTCCCCCCAACCACAGGGCGAGTGGATTGAGGAACAGGCAAGGAAGGAGCCAAACAAAACCTAACAAAACCCTAAACAGAAAAGGAAAAGAATACATCACCTGAAATATCCATCCCATTTCCCCCAGAACAATGACGAGAGGAAAAAAAACCAGAGAAAAAACAAAACAAAACAAGACATGACTACAATACAAGGGAAAAACAAACAAAGCAAAAAAAGCACCTGACACTGAAAGTTTTCCCTCCGAGACCACAGACAACCCGTCTAACTCCAGTGTACATAACCTAACCCAAACACACAATGACCCTGGAAACCGAAACAAGAAATAAATGCAAACATGATAACTATGGAAAAAAAACAAGACGTAAATGCAAACACATGACTATGACCAAGAAAAAAAAAAAGCACACTAACACATGGTAACTATGAAAGAGAAACAAGAAATAAATGCACACACCTGGAAACTAAGAAACGAGAACACCAAACTATGGCCCCTCAAAAGAAAGGGGAGAACAAAACAAAAAACAAAACATGACCATAGCCCCTCAAAAGGAAGAGGGGAGGACAAAAAAAACAAAAAACAAAACCCAGACTATGGACTATAAACACACATGAGGCAATCTAAATTGCTAAACATAACTTGACATAACTACGGACTGTAAACACACATGAGGCAATAAAAAAAATTGCTTTACATAACTTGACATGACTTGACTATGGATTTCAAATACACACATGAGGCAATAAAAATTGCTTTACATAACTTGACTATGGCTTTCAAAACACATGAGGCAATAAAAATTGCTTTACATAACTTGACATGACCCTGACACCGTATGGGCCAAAACAAAAGATGATCGGCGGAGATCCAGCGCCCCCCAGGCAGAGCTCCGGCGACCTCCCTGCCTTCGATGGCCCACGGATAGTCCCACAAAAACAGTACATGGTCAGGCGGCCTGCCCCAGTGCCAGGCCCCCAGAAACAAGTCCTCTGGTGGCCGGACCAGGTCACCCAGTAGCAACCACAGTTTATCGGACGACCAACCCAAGACGCTGAACGCACAAAGCAGTTCCTCGGGTGGCCGACCCGCATCCCACAACCACCAGGACCATGGAGGAATAGCATGCAGCCCGCCTAATGACGACAATACATGAGAGCGCAAGTCTGCCAGACAAAAACCTCCAACGGCCCCCAGCTGGTGGCTCCTGAGAGGGGAACAATCAAAAAATTGAACGTCCTCGAATCCTGATTGGGTCGCAGCCGCACCTGCGCTGGACCCCCACTGGACCTCATCGGACCCCGATTGGGTCACCGCTGCACCCACATCGGACCCCGACTGGGTCACAGCCACACCTGAGCTGGACCCCCACTGGACCTCGTCGGACCCCGATTGGGTCGCAGCCACACCTGAGTCGGACCTCGACTGGGTCACCTCGGCCCACGCGTCGGACCCCGACTGGGTCACCTCGGCGACGACCTCCATCCCCGAACCTGGAACCTCCAGTCCCGTGACCTTGACAGATTCCAGACTAATAACGCTGTGGAGAGGCTCAAAGAACAAGAGAGGACCGGGATCAGTTCCACCGGCAACGCCAGAGCCCAGCGAGACAAGCTCGGGTGCAGCAGACGGCTGCCCCTCGCTCGCCTCCCCATGAGGCAGGCAAAAATGCTCTAACACACCATAAAGGAAAACAAGGAAGAGCACTTGCCTGCACTCGGGCTCTGGAGCCGTCCAGGACTTCGTCGATCCAGGTTCAGACAGACGCTCATCGTCGGGCTCCCACTCGGCTGCGTCGGGTTCCACAGCCGGCCTGATGGTCTCTGCAGCTGGATCCTCTCGCACTGGCGTCCACGCCAATAACCCGTATGGTGTGGGGGCAGAGGACCCTCGACCTGCTGACTCGGGCTGCATCTCTGAGGAACCCTGGGGATGCTCACTCATCGGCTCTGGCTCCTCACCGCAGTCCGTTCTCCTCCTCTGTCCAACACTAGGCTGCAGGGCCGGGATATCTCCCAGAGCTGCAGGCCTCCCCCTCGTTCGACGGCGTGGGACTGACGCCGAGGACCGCTCCACAGGAGGAAACACAGAGGCAGCAGGTTCAGTATTACTGGCTACAGCTGGAGAAGGAAACTCGGGGAGCTGCGAACCCCGAGCTTCACCCCCAGAAGTCAGACAAGACAGATCACTATGATGGATAGGTAAGTGAAATTGAACTTGCCTGTCTCCTGCAGGGAAGATGGTGCCAGCTGTAGAGGACGTTGCTCCTTCCCTCGCTCGCTGGATGGTAACCCAGGACCCATGGACGGAGCTCACCGGCACAGGACTCAGCTCACTCTCAGCAGCTGGCTGATTGAGCCGATCATTCCGGCGGCCCAGAACTGGATCCGGAGCAGGAGCTTGCTGAAGACGTGCTCGACCGCGACGCCGACGCCTCCGCCGGCCCCCAGATGGTGGAAACTCCAGGACTGGATCGAGGACGGGATCAGGATCCGTAGGCCAAGAGCAGGAGTGCCTCTTCTCCTGCTTCACGCCGCGTTCCTCCTCCAGCATCAGGAAAATCTCGCTTTGTGCGGCGATATCTTCCCTCCTCGTGTCGACTTCCGGGTGGTCGGCCCAGCAGGAAGGGAGATGACGAAGGACATCTTCAGCAGCGTCTAGGTGCCAGTGTATTCTATGGTGGTAGTCCAGCAGTGAAGCGGAGATGAGCATCTCATCCACGACTTCCAGAAAGCCTGTCAGCTCGTGGCTCAGGCTCCCAGCGCGGTCCCTCCGCGACGGCATTCTTCCCACACACTCAGTACCCAGACGGAAACAGCAACTGTCCAAAAAACTCAAAACTCCCTGGTGAATTGCGTCTCGGGTTGGCGTCACCGTAAACGCCGTTTTGGCAGCAGTGTACTGTCACGGGTGGCTCTCATGAGCCACCATAAGACGCCACACAGTCACCAGAGAGTTTAGTGAGAGTTTTATTAAAGGTGAGAATACTGACAACACAAGCTGCTGAGACAATGACACTTGAGTCTACTCACAACAGGAGGCATAGGCTGAACAGCTCTACAGGTCCAGAGGAGGAGACGGTCAAGTACAGACAGACGAGGTTGGTGATAAATAATAACACCGGCTGCTAAGGCAGAGACACACAAAGATCGATACACACCAGGAGGGGTAAGGCTATACAGCACACTTACTAGTCCAGGGGCACGACGGTCAAACCAAGCAGACGTGGTAGGAATAAATCCTAAGCATCCGTAACGTGACGGAGAGTTAACAGACACTGCTGCGCCGATGCGGCCACCAGCGCGGGTTAAAGTAGCCTGAGCGCTAACAACCACAAATGCAGCACAGCTGTTGAGGGTTTGACAGCTCAGCGGAAGCCTCCCCGAGCACTATCGCAATAAGAGCTCGGAGAGCTAGAATAATAATGCCGCTGTCAAACCCTGACAAGAATAACCCGAGCACAAAGGCATAGTGCTCGGGTCATGACAGCATGACCTTTAAAAGGTGGTTCATGCTTGAAAACCCTCCAATGTGGCTGAATTACAACATTTCTGCAAAGATGAGTGGGCCAAAATTCCCCCACAGTGCTGTAAAAGACTCATTGCCAGTTATTTCAAACGCTTGATTGCAGTTGATGCTGCAAAGGGTGGCCAAACCAGTTATTAGGTTTAGAGGGCAATCACTTTTTCACAGAAGGCCATGTAGGTTTGGGTTTTGTTACCCTTAATAAACACCTTCATTTAAAAACTGCATTTTGTTTACTTGTGTTATCTTTGTCTAATACTTAAATTTGTTTGATGATCTGAAACATTTAAGTGTGACAAACATATAAAAAAAATAAGAAATCGGGAAGGGGTCAAATACTTTTTCAAACCACTGTATAATCAACATGGACTTAAAGTTCAGACTCCCAACTTTAATTTGAGGGTATTCACATCCAAATCGGAGTTACGGTTTAGGAATTACAACCATTTTTCAAAAACTCCTCATTTCAGGGTCTCAAAAGTAACTGGAAAATTGACCAAAAGCTATTTTATGAGTTGCATGGGCTATTCCCTGAATAATCCAGCATCAAACACATAAAAGGTCTGGAGTTAACCTCTTGCACTCCGGTGTACCACGGGCGGACACGTCTCTGCGTCCTAGAGCGCTCGAGGGCGCCCTAGAACGCACACTGTGCGTCCTAGAGCGCACTGAAAAAAAAAAGCTGCATTTCCGTTCTTCCACTACAGACACAGCCGCAAACAGAAAGCCAAAGGAGTGCTTTGATTGGTTTAGATGTGATTGACCTCTCATTCGACTAATAAGAGCCTTGAATTGGGTTTCTGAAACCTTGAAGAACCAATGACTGAAAACCTAGCAAGAAGGACCCGCCTACCAACGGCTGCAAATACAGCGAGCCAGTTGAAGCACAGAAGTTCGAAAGCATGCGTCCCTTGCATAAAATCTGTTTTGTGTAAGGCTGGGTGACACACAGGCATTCGCCAGTCTTTTTTTCTTACTACTGTTCTTATTTGTTTTGAAAAATCGTTCGCCAAAACCGCAATCATGGAAGCGCAAAACTGCAATAATGGAATTATGGTTTGACCGGGTTGCGTGACCAGAACCATGAGTCCGTAACAAGCGGACCAGCGTCATGTTCATCTGACAATGAGGAAGAGAAGTTCACCAGCGACACTGCTGTTGTGGACAGGTAAGTGTTATAAGCTAAATTATTCTTTATCCCTGAAAATTGTAATCAAAAATGACTTTTGACCGATCAGTAAATTACAACTGTGCGTTATCGCAACATGACGGCTCTGGTCAGGTCCGGACGGCGCACGGACCATGTCCAGTCCGTGCGTCGAGTCCGGACCGTGAATGCCCCCCCTCCCCGGTACTCTTCTGTAGCAGATTGCAGATATTATCACAGATATTTTAGTACAACTGTGCGTAGTAGACTGCGGCGCCCGTCATGTGTCGATGGACGATGTCCGTCCTCTGTAGCGGGGGGGGGGAGGAGTTGTTATCGTCTACATTACAGATATTTTACTATAATTTTTATTGCACTGTAGGTTATTTTTTCTTGTAAAAAAAGCCACACATTTTTTACGTGGCATGCTTCTTTGTGTGTGGGGGCTTGTTTGTTCATTCATTCATTCATGAATGAATAAATAACCCCCCACACACACACACATACAGCCCTTCACCTTTTATTAGAGCCCAAGATGAAGCTTCTATATTGAATCATTCAAAAGTTACAGACGTTTTTCCAAACTGTGCCATTTGGCACAATTTGGCACAGTTCAAAAACGCCTGGGAACAACCTAAGAAAAAAGCTGTGTAATATATTCATTTTTTGTGGTATTGCTACAAAATTTTGACCTCAGCTGGATAACACTTGGTTCTATATTTCTGTTGCATTTTCCAGCCCGGATCTGACAGCTGTGTGTTATTTGCAAGCATTTGTATCTAAAAAAACACCCAGGCGAAATTTATTTTCTTCAAGTTCAGTATGTTTAGATGACTGTTACTCAGTGGCAGGAGCACTTAGAGAGATTATAACTATTTTGCCAAAAAATTCAAAATGTTTTCTTTTAAATGAGGCCAACCCCATGAAGATGCTGCAAAGGGTTGAAGAACAGCTTTTGATTTACTTTGGGTATGTTATTTTTTGGCATTATTAGGGAAATTGACCAGAGTGCAAGGGGTTAATTCCATTCTGGAATTAATTTACATTTGGAAGCTGTTGCTTTGAACCCACAACATACAATCAAAGGAGCTCTCAATGGAAGTGAAACAGACCATCCTAAGGCTGAAAAAAGAAGAAACCCAACAGAGAGATAGTGGAAATGCTAGGAGTGGCCAAATCAACAGTGGTTGATGGAAAAAAAAAAAAAGAGTGCACTCGTGAGCTTGGAAACTCAAAAAGGCCTGGACGGCCATGGAAAGATGATTGTAGGATCCTTTTAATGGTGAAGAAAAACACCTCATGGTGTGGATTGTCGGCCCACGCTCAAAGTTAATGCGTGGCTGCGGGGTGGCCTTCTGTTGTCGATGTCTGTCTGGGGTGGATAGTTGATGGGCTTGCGGTGGGCATTTTGGGATATTGCTTGACATGTGGAGTGCCCCCGGTGGACGAAAAGGTTGTTTCCCTGCACCTTCAGGTTGGGAAACGGGTCCTGACCATCATCTGTGCCTATGCACCAAATTATGGTTTAGAGTATCCACCCTTTTTGGAATCTCTGACTGGGGTGCTGGAGAGTGCTCCCCTTGGAGACTCCATTGTCCTACTGGGGTACTTCAATGCCCACGTAGGAAACGACAGTGAAACCCAGAGGGAGGTGATTGGGAGGATCGGCCTGCCCGATCTGAACCCGAGTGGTGTTCAGTTATTGGACTTCTGTGCTAACCACAGTTTGTCCAAAACGAACACCTTGTTCAAGCATAAGGGTGTCCATATGTGCACCTGGCACCAAGACACCCTAGGTCGCAGGTCAATGATCGATTTTGTTTTCTTGTCATCAGACCTGCGACCATATGTCTTGGACACTTACTGGTAAAGGTGCAGAGCTGTCAACTGATCACCACCTGGTGGTGAGTTGGACCCGATGGCAGGGGAGGAAGCCATTCATACCTGGTAGACTCAAACGTATAGTGAGGGTGTGCTGGGAACGTCTGGCTGAGGCCCCTGTCCGGGAGGTCTTCAACTCCCACCTCCGGAAGAACTTCAACCACATTCCAAGGGAGTCTGGAGACATGGAGTCTGAATGGGCCATGTTCTCCACCTCCATTGTTGAAGTGACTGCTCAGAGCTGCGGCTGCAAGGTTGTCAGGGCATCTCGTGGTGGCAACCCCCAAACCAAGTGGTGGACACCAGTGGTGAGGGGGTCATTAAGCTGAAGAAGGAGTCCCATCAAGCTTGGTTGGCTTGTGGGACTCCTGAAGTAGCTGAGGTATATCGGCACGCAAAGTGGAGTGCAGCTTGGGTGGTTGCTGAAGCAAAAACTCAGGTATGGGAGGAGTTCGGTGAGGCCATGGAACAAGACTTTTGGTCGGTCTCGAAGAGATTCTGGCAAATGAGGGGACGGTGTAAATTGACGGCAGATGAGGGGACGGCAGAAATGTGTGGTTGGAGGTGTGCATTGTGCGGATTGTATGCATGTGCGTTTGTATGTTTATGCTGTTTTTATACATTTTATACAGACATTTTATACATTTTGAGTTTACATATTTATGAACGATGCTCTGACTGGTTGGGCATTTTTAAATTTCATTGTTTATGTGACAATGACAGTAAAGCTTATTCTATTCTATTCTATTCTATTCTAGTTTATTGAACAATAAACTAGACTGGTCACACAATACCGACACACTCTACAAGAAGGGACAGTGCAGGCTGTTCCTACTGATGAGACTCAGGTCTTTTGGTGTACAAGGAGTGCTCTTGAAGACATTCTACAAAACAGTGGTGGCATCAGCCATCACTTTTGGAGTGGTCTGCTGGGGCAATGGAATTACAGCAGCCAATAGGAAGAGACTGAACAAACTAATCAAGAAAGCTAGCTCTGTCCTGGGGCAGTGCCTTGACCCAGTGGAGGAGATAGGAGAGAGAAGGATGGTGGCTAAACTGTTATCTCTGCTGGAGTCCGAGTCCCACCCTATGCAGAACATACTGAATGCACTGAGGGGCTCATTTAGCAGCTGACTACATCATCCTTGATGGGCGACTGAGAGGTTTCGCAGGTCCTTCCTACCTACGGCTGTCAGACTGTATAACCTAAGCAGGGCTGCTCGCAGAGATAGCAAAAAAACGTGACGACCTAATAGTATTGAATACAAAAGACGCAACAGACTTACACAAATGGTCCCCTCCAGTATACAACTAGGACAATATCAGTCGCTACGGAGGGTGACAATATGTATGGGTATATATTCATACCGTGTAGGGTAACTAAATAGACGGTTATGCTGTTTAGTCTATCTAGCTACAATGCTCCGCACTGTGTGTGTATGTGTATATATATATATATATACTGTATATATATACAGTAACTCACTGAATCATTGAATCCTTATTTAAATCTTATTTAAATCCTCCACCTGAACAACGAGAGCAAGTTTTTAGCCAAAGTCAAATTCCTTGTATGTGTTGTGCATACTTGGCCAATAAAGCTGATTCTGATTCTGATATATATATATATTTATGTGTACATACAGTATGTATATTCACTGCTCGTATTTTCTTATATTCTAAATTATTGCTCTGAGTGTTGCTATCCCTGTGCTGTTGCAATCCTGGAATTTCCCCATTGTGGGACTAATAAAGGCTTATCTTATCTTATCTTATTCTAAACTGTCCGGCTGCTCAGGAGGGGGAAGCAGCTCCCTGTCCACACTGTGTATGGTGCAGATGGGGCACTGCTGACTTTGACTGGGGATATTGTCGGGCGATGGAAGAATACTTCGAGGATCTCCTCAATCCCACTGACACGCCTTCCACAGAGGAAGCAGGGCTTGTGGACGAGGGGGACGACTCGCCCATCACAGGGGTTGACACAGCCTCCCTGGGAAGGTCTATACCAAGGTACTGGAGAGGAGAGCCCGGCCGTTGGTCGACCCTCAGATTCAGGAGGAGCAATGTGGTTTTCGTCCTGCCCAACCAGTTTACATGTGTTTTGTGGATGTGGAGAAGACATTTGACCGCATCCCTTGTGGTTTTTTGTTGGGGGTGTTTCGGGAATATGGGGTATCAGGCTTGTTGTTACGAGCTATACGGTCTCTATATGACTGTTGTGAGAATTTGGTTCGTATTGCCAACACTCGGTCGGACTCATTCCCAGTGAGAGTTGGACTCCGCCAGGGCTGCCCTTTGTCACCGATTCTGTTCATAATTTTTATGGACAGGATTTCTAGGCGCAGCCAGGGAACGGAGGGTGTCATGCTTGGTGACCACAGGATCTCATCTTTGTTGTTTGCAGATTATGTTGTCCTACTGGCTTCATCCAGCAATGACCTACAGGTCTTACTGGGATGGTTTGCTGCTGAGTGTGAAGTGGCTGGAATGAGAATCAGTACCTCCAAGTTCGAGTCCATGGTCCTCAGCTGGAAAAAGATGGATTGTCCTCTCCAGGTTGGGGACAAGCTCCTGCCCCAAGTGGAAGAGTTGAAGTATCTTGGGGTCTTATTCATGAGTGAGGGGAGAATGGAGGAAGAGATCGACAGACAGATCGGAACAGCATCTGCAGTGATGCGGACATTGTACCAGTCTGTTTTGGTGAAGAGGGAGCTAAGCTCTAAGGCAAAGCTGTCGATTTACCAGTCAATCTACGTTCCTACCCTCACCTATGGTCATGAGCTTTGGGTAATGACCGAAAGAACAAGATCGCGGATACAAGCGGCTGAAATGAGCTTTCTTCGTAGGATTGCTGGACTCACCCTCAGAGATAGGGTGAGGAGCTCAGTCATCCGGGAGAGGCTCAGAGTAGAACCGTTGATCCTCCACATTGAAAGGAGCCAGTTTAGATGGTATGGGCATCTAATCAGGATGCCTCCTGCACACCTCCCACTTGAGGTGTTTCGGGCACGTCCCACTGGGAGGAGATCCCGGGGCAGACCCAGGACTAGCTGGAGAGACTATGTCTCCCAGCTGGTCTGGGAACATCTTGGTATCCTCTCTGAAGAGCTGGAGCAGGTGGCTGGGGAGAGAGAAGTCTGGTCTTCTCTGCTTGAGCTGCTGCCTCCCCGACCCGAACTTCCGGAAAAGTGGTAGAAGATGGGTGGATGGATGGATGTGGTGCGCTGAATGGATCTGAGCCATTATTCATTATTATTATTATTATTATGTTTGTGTAAATGCAGACTGGGTGTATACAAGATGCGTGAGAGTTAGTGAGTGTGGTGGCCCCATCGTGCCTGTGATGCTGGTGAGCACTGGCGTACAACAATGGTGGGTCGAACGTTGCATGGCCTGTTGCCCTCGCCCTGGAATCGGGGTGGATCATACATTTTATAGGATACATTTGGGGTTTTGGGGTGGGGGTGTGCTGTACGGTGTCGGTGAAGAGGATCCCTCTGTCTACTACTGTGCCGTGGGGCCGCCCTCACCTCAATTTTAACTGCACGCCTGCTGCGGTGGCCCTTTGCTCAGGCGTGATGGTGGTTGCAGTTTTGAGGCTCCCAGACGAAGTTTCCCACGCAGGTAACTCATCCAGCGTAGTGGCTGGGGGCTGCCTCACCGCCGACCCTGGAACAGGATCTTCCAGGGCCTCAGGCTCCTCCTCCGTCTGGCGGCTAGGTTCAAGGACCAAAAACATGTAGGTTTAGGGCGCTCGCGCACGCAGCGACCGGCAGCCGGTGGCTTGTCACCAGACTGCAAACCAAATCTACCTACGGGTACAAATAAGTAACAGAAAAAAAAAAAAAAAAAGGACTGGCGAACTCACACAAGCATACAGAGAGGACACGGAGAGGACTGGTGAGGGGATGTCACATGCCGCTGGTGCAGAGAACTCAGGGGACTGCAGGATCTGAGTCTCTTGACCAGGGAACAGGCAAAATTGTTCATCAATAATGGGAATGGAGTGAAAAGGAACTTGCCTGTTCTCCAGGTTCTCGGTGTTCCCAGTGGCATCAGAAGCACTCTCATCCTTCTCCATGTCCATGGCAGGCCTGGGTTCCTATATATGCAGTGGAGAAGCCCCCAAACAGGCACAGAGGTGGATGAGTTTGGAGAAAAAACTGCCCCACCCACCTTGGCAGAGGTAAAGGCTATGGAGAAGGTGGCTGGTAAGCAAGGAAACAGCAGGAAATAGCGGCCTTGCTGCTGTATTCCCCTCCCCCGGTGAAAGAGGAGTTGCTGGCTGGGTGATGATATGATTCTTCAGGCGAGACCTCCGAGAATGGCAATGATGTGAAGGAACAGGTGATTCCACAGTCAGCGCATGCTCGAGTTCTGGCATGGGCTCCGACACCCTCAGGGAATACGCCTCTAACTCCGACGCCAATTCCGGGAGGAGCCACGGCTTCACCTCCAACAAGAGGTCTGTCTCCACCAGCAACACCTGCGTTCCTCCATCTACTCCGCAGACGGAGTGGGCTGTGGCTCTGGAGAAGGAAGCGGGGCTGTCGTAGGAGAGGCTGGAGGCTTTTTACGGTGCATGTGCCTCTTCTTAGTAAGGACCGGCTCCGGCATCTGAACCTCCTCCACCAGCAGGGAGTTTATGCGGCTGAGCACGTCTGTAGCCTCTGAGTAATTCCACAGGCTAGGGAACATCTTCATTACCCACGCCGCATTGTCCCGACCCTCCCGAACCGTCCTCGGGGAGAGAGAAGCCTGCGTCTGCGCCAGAAGGTCCTGCAGGAGGGACACCGCCTGCTGCTCCATTCTATTCAGGTGGCCCATGGTAACGTAGAACTCAGGTGGGTGAAAGACACACAGGGAAAGGTGAAAAAGAAAGAAACACACTACCTCACCGCTGGGCTCTTTTCTGGTGGCGGCATTCTGTCATGAACATGCGCTTTTACGCAGCACACGAATGAAAAGAGACGAGCCCACTTGCAGATGAAGTGTGTGTTTTATTAACAAAGAGTCAATAAAACAAAAGGTGTCCAACATAAGTAATCCAAAATAATAAGCTACACAACAGAGGAGCCCGGTTCAGTAGAGTCAGGTTGGCTACGAGAAAAAGTTCACGTCACGCCCCAGGGTAAACTGGCCGCTGGGGGAAACAGGAAACGTGAACCAGGGAAAAGGAGGACTTACATGAGTGTGCCGGAGCGCAGCTGGGCTCTGGGAAAAAACGACACCAAACATAGTCCCAGGGATGAGTAGACCAAACACGGAGAGATAACTGAACACAACAACTGGCTGTGTGCAGGATGCAGACTAACGCCGCAACAATAAGTGATTGAATTGATAGGGAATAAATACACAGTGAACTAATGGCATAGAGTGAATACAGGTGAGTAGCTGTGACAGGTGTGCTGATTACAGGCTGCTCACTGCAGCGACAGGCTGAGCAGCCAATGGGGAGTGCCTGGAGGAAGAGGGAGAGGCAGAACAGAACACAGAAAAACCCTAGACAATAAGTGGACAAAACAAGGAGACAAAATACAACAGTGTCTGAGGTCTAGGATAACATGGAACCTCAGACACATGACAGGAGTGAATGGTGGTACAGTTCACTTTGTGATAAAAAGTTGTCACTAAAAGCAAAGTTTCCAAAACTTCCAGAAACTACCTTTAAAATGAAACCAAAGTTTATAGGTGTACTGTGGGAAGTTTGGTGTGGTTCAGTCACCGGATGGTCCGTAGGTGTACCCTAAATTTTCCTGTTTTATGTAGGAGCACATGCAAATTTTGAGTCATTCTTCTTAACAACAAAGTTGCTGCAGATGATTCTTTAGGCTCATGACCAAAACCACAAAAAAGTACTTACCCACAGAGGAGAAGTGATTCTCTGAATAATTTAACTAAATCAGGCCGGGTTAAACATTAATGGGTGAGTGGGAGTTCCTCCCAGCATCTCCCTAAGGACACGCAGTAGTTGAGGAGACACTAATTGCTAACTCTTGTCCAGTACAAGTCTTTAATTAATGCTAGTGGAGAGTGGTGGTGCTTCCTTGGAGCTCAGCTTGTCGACCTTTCGAGGGTGACAGGGGGTGACAAGCAAAGTAGTCCCCCAGGGCCTGCCTTCTCACACCCCGGGTAAAATTACAAGGAGGGATGCTTTCCGTGACTACATAAAGCCATATTAACTGAGTCATGCTTTAATCTTCTCACACCAGCTACCATAACACTGCATGTGCTACAGTCGGTAGAAGGCAAATCTGTCTTGCTAGACCACTGCCTTTCCTGATCTCTGTTCTGATAGTATTCATGCGAAAAAGTGAACTTGGTTTTTACTAAAATGATCTCAACAAAGAACAAGTCCACAAATCCTTCCTGTCTGGTCCTCAGAGTGTCATCATGTACCGACCCAAAAGCAGAATCATTAATCAGTAGATATCTCATCTCAGGTTCCAAACCAGGTGGCATCTGTTAAAACACAATCACACCACAAATAACAGCTCATAAATTAAACAGTTTTTCTAAGTGAGATGATTGAAATGATATTTTTTCTTCTTTTTCTTTTTTTAAACAAGTGAATATGTAATTTACAAATGTGGATTCCTGGATAAGTAGTGTGGACGCTGCCATCCACTTGAGTTAGAACATTTTTTTAATTTTATAGTTATAGTTATCTTTATAGTGCTTGATGTGGAGTCTTAGCAGATATTGTGCAGATATATGACTGTATACAGGTAAAAGTATTGGGGCACACCTTTTAATCACTGAATTCAGCTGTTCATTTCAGGGCATCTTAATGCTTCAACTTACAAAGACATTTCAGACAATTCTGTTTCCAACTTTGTGGGAACAGCTTGGAGAAGGTGTTTTTTTTGTTTCAGCATGACCGTGCTCCAGTGCACAAAGCAAGGCCCATAAGGGCATGCCTGGATGAGCTTGGTGTGCAAGAACTTGACTGGGCCACACAGAGCCCTGACTTCAACCCCATCCAACACTTTTGGGATAAAGCAGAACAGGGACTGTGAGCCAAGCCCGCTGGTCTGCATCAGTGTCTCTTACCTCACAAATTCTCTTCTGGATGAATGGTTAAAAATTCCCACAGACGCACTCCAAAATCTTGTAGAAGCTTTCACCCAGTGGTTTGGCTCTACAAGCACTGTGAGCATTAGGAAAACTGCATGGGTTAGCTTAAAACACACAACTGTAACCATTTTTGTTGATATGCAAAGACTTTGGACTTTCTTATTTAAGCAACATTATGTAAAATTTTCACCTTAAAGTAAGGTTAAAAAAATTATCTTGATGGTACACCAACCTTTGACCAGGTGAATGTCATTTCCCCCATAACCTGAGTGGGCCAGTATTGCCTGCAAGAGCTACAGTATGTTTTTAGTAGGAATACTGAAAAGACTTCAGCTATGGGGATTATGATATGAGGTCATAGTCACCATAATTGCAGACTTAAATTTAATACCAGAGAGGTGATCTAATCAGGGCCATTTCCTGTTTTTTTGGGGGCCCCTATGCAAGATTTTGTTTGCCCCTCCTGTTTGTTTGCGGGTATATATTTGCAGACAGCACACATCACAACTAGTACATCTTTGATAATACAGAATAAATGAACATATTACCAGATATAAAATGACTAAATACATTATGAAATACATGCACAAAAGAAAAAAATAGAAGTAAGTGCAAAATTTTTCCATTTAAATAAACCTAAACAACACCATTGTAAAAACCAGAGCAATATTTATCCACCTTATTCCTGGGGGTGCCGCTGGAGGAGCGATTGTGGATGGAACTTCCGGTTTCATTTGACCCAGTGTAAAATCAGTGAGTTTCAGTAGAGTAGCAGGGGCATTTAAAATAGCATTTTTAAAAGTTTTTCAAATTCATTTTAATGTATAGTCCACATATGTGTTTTCCACTCAAGTGGCAGCTAATTTAAGCACTTGTAGTTTTTGTATTTTTGAATGTTTAGTTGTGTGACGCTCCTCACAGATAAGCACAGCTGAATCTGTGGCTTCTACAGCGATGAGTGGGTCATGCTCTCAAAACTAAAGGATTGTTTGTGAGATCGGTGGTACAGACACAGTACAGACACTAAGACAAGAGCCAGGTATGGTTTCACTTGTATGAATGTCACAGATCTGACGTCTCACCCCGAATTTAAAATGCAGAAGCACGGTGCTGAATGTGCATGGTGCCATTATGAGCTCTACAGACAATGGGGAGTCATCAATTATGACTTTCTTTCTTTCTTTGCTAGTGGCAAAGTCCCAGGAAACCCTAGAGTGTCTGATATCATTTTAAAGCTTAGAAACTGTACTTTCTAAAAATACCTATGTTTTTTTGTGGAAGACATAACTTCCGACCAATCGAACGTGGGTTTTTAACCTAGCTAAAATATTGTTTACATCGTTAGCGGCGCTAACTAGCGGAGCTCCAGTGTATGAGGCCACTTTTTAAGATCATCTTTCCATCCCTCAATAGTCGTGGGAAGTGGTATGATTATGTTACTGTTTTGAGGTGCAAGAGACCGTGTTCCCGCATTTCTGATGCTGAAGTCATTGTTTTTTTAACAAGAAAAAGTGTCCCGTTTCAGTGACAACCATACATTCTAAACTAGTACCGGAAGTTGCTATCATAATTCACACAAGGCATCATGGGGACTAGGAATAAGGTGGACAAAAAAATTGAAATATTTCCTCTTACCTTCATACTTATTTATCAATATATCAGCCTGTGGCGCCCATAACGGTAACATTATGAAGCTCACATATTCCACAGCAGAGACCCAAGCTCAGAAGGACTTTAAGCTTTTTTTTTTTTTTTTTTTTTTTTTTTTTTTTGTTACTTATTTGTACCCGTAGGTAGACTTGGTTTGCAGTCTGGTGACAAGCCACTGGCTGCTGGTCGCTGCGTGCGCGAGCGCCCTAAACCTACATGTTTTTGGTGTGCGGGAGGAAACCGGAGAAATCCCGGAGTAAACCCGCGCAACACGGGGAGAACATGCAAACTCCACACAGCTCACTGTTGGTCGGGGGCTGGGATCGAACCCACGATCTCATGATCCCCGCGATCCCCCGGCCGAGGGTAAAACTGTGCTGTCACAGTGCTAAACCACTGCGCCACCGTGCAGCCCTTGACTTTAAGCTTGCGGTGTGTATTGACATCACGCCTCAGAGGGACAATGAGTCTGGACCACCTGCAAGGACGGTCTGACCTCCTGGGGTCAGACAGAAGAGACAAGAGGACTCTGGAGTGATTAAATGTAAATAGAGTGATTAAATGTAAATGTGATTCTGTGTTTGATGCGTGGGTATAAATGTGGGTGCTTGACCGCAGCTCTTCCTCTTATTTTTCCGACTGAGAGAGAGAGCCGTGGGATGTGAAATAGAATAAATCAATACTGAGAAATCATCAGTCTCATCATTTCATTGATTCCCACATTGGTGACCGACACGTGAAATACACGGAAAGGCTTGGTCATGGAGGACACAAGCTCAATCAATCTCCCCGAGTTCTGGCAGGATGACCCGCACTCATGGTTCCAACACGTGGAATCCCGGTTCCTGCTCGGGGGAATATCGTCGGATGACATCAAATTCCATAATGTCATCGCAAGACTCGACAGCCGCACAGCTCGGTGTGTGCGGGGCCTGGTGCAGCAGCTGCCCGCTGCTGGCAAATACGACGCGCTGAAAGCTGCCCTCATTAGGAGTTTTGTGCCGTCAGCCGAGGTGAGGGCCAGGCGACTTCTGGACCTGCGCGACAGAGGAGGACGCAGGCCGACCGTCCTCATGGAGGACATGCTGCAGATGATCGGGGCGGACAACGATGCGTTCCTGTTTAAGCACATCTTCTTGAGGACCCCCCCAACACACATGAGGGGTTTCCTGTCCAGCATGAGGTGCATGAACCAGCAAGACTTCCGCGCGCTGGCCAGGGAAGCGGAACGGCTCCTCGACGCCTGTGACGAGCAGGAGACTTCTGTGGCAGCAGCAGACCTCGCAGCGGCGGCCGGGGGTAGTGAAGAGCCAGGGGCAACAGAGGCAGCCCCAGCGACGACGGCAGCGGTGCGGTCCCGAGGCAGAGGAGGGGACGGCCTCTGCTTTTACCATCGGCGCTTCGCTGAGAAGGTGCACAGATGCATCCCGCCGTGCAGTTTCAAAAAAACAGGGAAACGCACGAGCCGGGAGTCGTTAGCAGCTTCGACTCTCGGTGAACAAAGCAAGCTGCTGTACCTGACAGACGCGAGCTCCGGGCGGCAATTCCTCGTGGACACCGGAGCCCAGAGGAGTTTCATCACCGCGACCCATGCGGATCGAGTGGCTGGCCCCCGTGGAGACGGGGCAACGGCAGCAAACGGCTCGCCGATCAAAACTTTCGGGGAAAGGACGATGCGCCTGTCCTTGCACGGCCGCACATATGAATGGACTTTCATTGTAGCGGCGGTGAGTTTCAACATGTTAGGTGCTGACTTTTTGTGCTCACATGGCTTGTTAGTAGATCTGGTTAATAGACGCCTGGTTAATGCACTTTCTTTTTGTTCTATTCCTTGTGCAGCTCGAGTGTCACCGCCGCCAGTACAGACCAACGGCGCCACAGCAGGCGGTAAGTTCCACACCCTTCTAAACCAGTTCCCAGCACTCACAGTTCCTACGTTTTCAGCTAAGGTTGCGAAGCACGGGGTGGAGCACTTTATCACCACAAGTGGTGCACCAGTTTTTGTGAAAGCTCGGCGCCTGGATGCAGCTAAGCTCTCCATTGCGCGCGAGGAGTTCGCCAACCTGGAAAGGTTGGGCATAATTCGCCGCTCGAAGAGCGCCTGGGCTTCCCCCCTTCATATGGTGCCTAAGTCTGACCGCTCTTGGAGACCTTGTGGCGATTACCGCAGGTTGAACAATGCCACAGCACAGGACCGCTACCCAATCCCGCATTTCCAGGATTTTTCGGTACACTTAGCGAACGTGCGCATAGTTTCTAAAATAGACCTGGTCCGCGGTTATTATCAGGTCCCGGTCCGGCCAGAGGACATTCCCAAATACAACGCATTTGACAGGGAGCTGCTGGCGCTCCACCTGGCCATTCGCCATTTCCAGTTCTGGCTGGAAGGGCGGCGTTTCACCGCGTTTGTCGACCACAAACCGCTCACTTTTGCAATGTCAAAAATTTCAGAACCGTGGTCAGGACGGCAGCAGAGACAGCTGGCCGCAATTTCGGAATTCACCACTGATATCCAGCACGTAGCCGGTAAACTCAATATAGTAGCGGACTGTCTCTCACGCGCGGTAACAGCGCCTGTCCGCGCGGAAACAGATTGTGTTACCACAGGCGCGGAGTGCGGTGGCAGCGCGGACACGCACGCGGCCCCTGTTCACGTGGGGATAGATTATGCAGCCATGACAGCAGAACAGAGCGGGGACGTGGACGTGCGCGCGCTCCTGTCTGGACCAACAGGGTTAAGGCTGGAGAGCAAAAGCTTACAAACCGGTTCGCCCCCCCAATCTGCGACGTATCCACCGGGTGGCGCCGTCGCATTTTTGACGCGGTGCACTCCCTAGCGCACCCAGGAGTACGCGCTTCAGTGAAAATGGTATCAGAGAAGTTTGTTTGGCTGAGCCTGCGCAAGCACGTGAAGGAGTGGGCGAAAGCCTGCATGGCTTGCCAGCGGGCCAAGGTGCACAGGCACACGAAGGCTCCTTTAGAACCGTTCCACATTCCGGCTAAGAGCTTCGATCATGTGCACGTAGACCTAGTGGGCCCCCTACCGCCGTCGCAAGGGTTCACACATCTCCTGACAATGGTGGACTGGACCACGCATTGGCCGGAAGTTGTCCCATTACAATCGACCACAGCGGCAGAGGTGGCTCGCGTTTTTTTAACAGCCTGGGTAGCGCGGTTCGGGGTTCCGTCAGACATTACGTCCGATAGGGGTCCTCAATTTGTATCGGAGCTGTGGTCAGCAATGGCCAACGGCTTAGGGGCGACAGTCCACCGCACTACCACTTATCACCCACAGGCCAACGGTTTATGCGAGCGTTTTCACAGATCGTTGAAGGCAGCCCTCAGAGTGTCGCTCACGGATGCAGATTGGATAAACAGACTACCATGGGTTTTATTGGGGTTGCGTTCGGCACCCAAAGAGGACTTAGATGCCTCACCAGCTGAATTAGTTTTTACGCAACCTCTCAGGCTGCCCGGCGAATTCCTGCCAGCCCACGCGACACCAGAGCACCCCTCCCCCCCGTGCGGGGACCTCTAAGCGACACGGGAGCAGAAATGCTCCCGGGCCCCGCTCATCACACTTTTCCGCGTGTTTTTGTTCCCAAAGCGTTGCAAAACGCAGAATTTGTTTTTGTCAGGCACGACGCACAGCGTCACAGCCTCCGCCCACCCTACGACGGTCCATTTCGAGTGCTGGAAACCGGGGAGAAGTATTTTGTGCTAGATTTGGGGGGCAGGAGAGAAACAATCAGTATTGACAGATTAAAGCCTGCTTTTGTGTTGCGTGACGAGGCTGTACGACCGGCGTGGGCGCCTCGACGCGGCAGACCTCCCAGGGAACGGCCCTTGGAGACCCCGCAGGGGACAGATAACCCTTCTCCCCCTCCTTCCACAGATTCTCCGCAGGACGGCGCAACACAGACTGTGAAGCCTGCATACAGCAGGTTCGGGAGGAAGTTGAAGCCTAAACTACGGGCAGAGTGATGTGTGTTTTGGTCAAGCTGTGTAGATTGTGCTGTAGAGTCTGCAAAGGGGGGGGGGGGTGACATATGCTGTATGGCCGTTAGTATGGTGTTAGTGTATGCCCATGCTTTGATGTAGTGTATGTCCATTCTTTGATGTAGTGTATGTCCATTCTTTGGCGTTTCGGGGGGAGTGATGTGGTGCCCATAACGGTAACATTATGAAGCTCACATATTCCACAGCAGAGACCCAAGCTCAGAAGGACTTTAAGCTTGCGGTGTGTATTGACATCACGCCTCAGAGGGACAATGAGTCTGGACCACCTGCAAGGACAGTCTGACCTCCTGGGGTCAGACAGAAGAGACAAGAGGACTCTGGAGTGATTAAATGTAAATAGAGTGATTAAATGTAAATGTGATTCTGTGTTTGATGCGTGGGTATAAATGTGGGTGCTTGACCGCAGCTCTTCCTCTTATTTTTCCGACTGAGAGAGAGAGCCGTGGGATGTGAAATGGAATAAATCAATACTGAGAAATCATCAGTCTCATCCTTTCATTGATTCCCACAAGCCTATAAATTATCCACAGTGTCCTCAACTTAATTTCTCCTGTTTTTTTCCTCAGTTTTTGCTCTCAGTTTAAAAAAATAAATAAATGTGAACTTCTTTTTCTGTGACATGTTGGCAACTTGACAAAAACACAGCAAAGCGGTAAAGCAGAAGACCCGGAAGTGACCTTGTTATACCACAAGTACTTCACTACTGCGATACATCTTCCTTATCAAGGCAATTTTGTTTTGTTTATATTTTATATTAAGCTTTTAAGTGCTTCACTAAAACATATGAGGAGCTTAACTGATACAAATGAAGACAGCTACTTTTAATTCAAAAATATTGTAGCCTTTTGGATAAATGCATCTGCAAGGGCTGAAGGGAAATGTGAAATGTTAGAAAATAAGCATATTCTCCTCAGTTTACTGTGTTACTGCTGTGCATGTCAAAGCTGTTTATGTTGGGATAATTGTAACTTTTATCTTTGTGACCACCATCAGTGTACATGGTATGGCAGGGAGAGCCCACCCTTCTCTGCAGCACTGTGTGAGATGGGTGATGCCCCCTAGTGAAACATGAATAGTTCCATAATCTAGGTTTAGAAATATTACTAAGTCAAGGACTATATCGCTTAGTGCTATGATATTGAGATTCCCCTAATAGCTTGGGGACCTTTGCATTTGAGTACTTTACTGTATGAAGGAAACAGCCATGGGTCAAGTGGCTGAGCAACTTTGCCACATCTTGAAAGTTTTGGGTTTATTTCCTGACCATTTCAAACCAAAAGCGCATATAAAATGGTGCTTCCTGTATTCTAGCTAGGTGCTAAGAATAAATAACATAGAGGAAAAGATTTTAACTCCCAGTCACATCACAACCACTCCCTTCTTATTTGGTCTACTTCAGCAGCAGAATTTCACATCACTTTCTCAGACATCCCTGTGCCACTGCCACATTTAAATGACTCCACTACCTGCAATTTCCACCACTCCACCATCACAGCATTCACTTGGGGGAGAGGTATACTGAGAGGTATTTCAAGATGACTGCCTAACTTTTATGTGAATCATAATTGTAGATGGATAACTAATTTTAGCTGTCTAACTAAAGTCTTGATTATATAACGAATAGATATTCACAGATGCTGAAAATATAGGGATCGTCACAGATGCATGATATTTCTAGGAGCTCAGATCCCTATTATGGGAGTTCAGCTCCCACCGGCGCCCGCCCACTTAACTCAAAACTCATGCTATAGTAGTATTAGAACATTGTACTAATACTTTCCTGGAGGGGTGACCACATTTAGCATACAGACAAAAGTGGTGATTTATGTAACTGTATCTAACCTGAGTAATCACTCTGTGGAGTCATTAAACTAACACAAGTGCAATGAAGAGCCCCCCCCCCCCCCGCCGCCAACTAACCCGAACTGCTGCCTCCGCTCCACACATGTGGCTCCCATCACATCCACAACCCAGCCACCCTACATCTCCTTGTACTTCTGACCCTGCTGACGTCAGCCATTTTCCTTTTTTTTTAAAAATTAATTTTCTTTGCAACAAAAAACACAGACATAAAAGGTTAACACTAGATACACAAGCCACAAATCATAAGTAAATCAGAAAAGACCCCAACGATTGAACAATCCCCTATGAGCAGCACTAGGCGACAGTGGGAAGGAAAAACTCCCTTACAGGAAGAAACCTCCAGCAGAACCAGGCTCAGAGGGGCAGTCTTCTGCCACGACTGGTTGGGGTGAGGGAAGACAGAAAAAAAAAATACAAAAGAAGTGACATGCTATTCATAGAGATAACAACATAAAAGTAGAACAATATTTGTACAGATACGACATATGCAGTGTTGCGTCGAGGCTAGGTTAGCCTAGGACTACCACACACACACACACACACACACACACACACACACACTGTATATGTACATACCCACTCATATATAGATATAGCTAGAACTGTTCAAAGACATACACAGAAATTACAATTAGAAGATGAGACATGGAAGACTCTCAACAGACCAAATCAACAAATTAAGATTTATAAGAATGGGGGGAAAAAAAAAATCAGAAAAAGGGGGGGGGGGTGCAATTCATAACGCAGATAGAGGGAAAGGATTTAGTTATAATTGTGCAAATAATGATAGTTAGATAGCAACATGGGTTAATTTATGAATGACTGATGACCAGCCTTGTCAGACTCTACACTTTCCTTTTTAAAAGATGTCAGTGTTTTTTCCAGAGATATATTATCTGTCAATAGATCCTTCTACTGCATGACATTAATATTGGTTTTGGATTTCCAGTTTAAACGGATGGTTTTTCTTCGCAACAGTTAGGGCTGTGAGGAGAGCACAAAGAGAAGGACCTTGCAGATGTACAGCTGATAAGTTGCCTAAGATGCATAGCTGTGGGGAAAGTGGGATCACAACCCACAATCCAGCCACTCTACATCTCGTTGCACTTCAGACCCTGCCGACGTCAGCCATTTTCCCAGCAGTGTGCAGTTGACTGGTCTGCTGAATGTACTGTGCTGTTGGGGAATCAACCAATCATCAGCTTCATGCTCCTATCGTTAAAATCATCATCATCATCATCATCATCATCATCATCATCATCATCATCATCATCCTCTCCTTGTGTTCTATATGTAGGCTTCGAAAGACACTCATCTCCTGCTTTTTCTGAGTAGCCACTTTATTATATGGTCTGATCTGAGTGCCTCTCATGGACTGAGGAAACCATCACTGAAAATTGATGCTTGGGAGATGCTGTAGGGCCCTTGACCAAAGATGCTTCACCACTGCTAAAGCAGAGGTCAGCAAGGAGTGTCATCAAATCTCTGGTTTGGTCCAGTGTGGTTGAAAGGAGCAGGAGGAAATAATCTTGCTGAAATGATTTTTCCACCCACACCTCAATTATGTCAGTGATTCTTGATAAGCTAACTGGCCTATTAAGAAGTTTGTTAAGTATATAACATATTTGGACAGTAACATAAACAAGCACCATCACTGAAAGATATTTTTTTTTTAATTAAGAACAATACTTTCCATTCATCAAGGCAGCAGTATGCAATGTTTTGGGCAAATTTTCCATAATAATCACTCAATATATCAAGTGTGAACCGCCTCTGGAACTCTACATGCTGCAGATGTAAACAGAGAGAAAGAAGAACAAACTTGGTCTACCAGAGAAACTCCACAGGGACAGACTGTTCACCTCATGAAGCAGACCTTTTCATTATTGGTCAGGAAAGTTTAGCTAATAACTTTGATTGTAGTTATTTGAATGACATCCTTTATCAGTTTCCTAATCCTAATCTCACGTTGGAGTCCATGCTGTTTGCTTACTTGTTTGGCAAAATAAAAAAAAATACTTAATGTATAAGGAAAGTATCACGACCAGTCCATCTGGAATACATTATTCATTAGTTTCTCATTTGTTCATGTGCACATTTGTGAAAAATCTAATTTTGAAAAAAATACATAGTTGTTCCGTGAGTTAACCCAGGATTAAACTAAATAAGTCTCTCATTACATCTGCAAAGAAGTTTTGCTCTGTTCTTCTCCTGACTGTATTTGATTGAGCATTTTTGTTTTGAGTATTGAGTAGGCTGCATTAATTCTGTCTGACCTACTAATTCTGCCTAATTCCTAGTTCTGCTGCTCCCTCCACCATCTTGAATTGTACCAGGGCTGGGCTGCAGGTAAATCGCGTGACACACCTTTGCAGTGATGACTTTATGCCATCTAGTGGACTGAAAATGCAATTTATTAACTGATGCCTAAATGTACAGCAATTTGAGTGGTTTTTTTTTTTTTTTTAATTAAAAAATTGATCCGTGCATTTATGGATTGGTGCATTGTCACAAGTACCAAGTATCACAATTCATCACTGAATCGATCTTTTTTCCCCACCCCTAATCTTAGGTGTGCTATGTTTCATTCATCAAATGACAGTAAATCTGTGAGTAGATTTGCAACTAAATCATCCTGGTATTAAAAACTTACTCTGAATTCATTATCTAGACATTTAATTTTTTACAATGACATTCAGTTTTCAAATTTAGGATTCAGGTATTTGTCCCTCTCCAAAAGGTAAATAACAAATTTACCTTTACCAAATTTATCAGAAGAAAAAACATGCAAATTTAGGAGAAAATAATATAAATTCACACGAAAAAAGTAGGACCTTGATGATAGTCAAAAAATTATTTTAAAAAATCAGAAATTTAAATGATTTTACAAATATGTAAGGAAAAAGGCTTATTTTCCATGACAAAGATTGCAAATTTGAGAAAAATGCTACATTTTTGTGAGAAACTGAATTTAAGGGGAAAACATCATAGGGGATATACTGCATATTTATACAAAAAGTAGGCAAATTTACAAGACTAGAAAAGCACTCGGAGAGCGCAGACCTCCACCAAGCGCCACCGTTCCCCCCATACAGTGTTTGTGTGTACATTTTCAGATTCCTTGACCATGAAAACATATGACTAGCAATTGGATTCACAATGATAGGATTAGTGGTTCAGTAGTTCATCCATCCATCCATCCATCTTCTTCCACTTAATCCTTTTCGGGTCGTGGGGGGGCTGGAGCCTATCCCAGCATCTTTGGGCGACAGGCAGGGTCCACCTTGGACAGATCGCCAGTCCATCGCAGGGTAGTTATTCATGAAAATCGCATTTTCTGTAATGGCGGTTTTCGCCACAGTTCCCCCCATACAGTGTTTGTGTGTATGTTTTCAGATTCCTTGACCATGAAAACATATGACTAGCATTTGGATTCACAATGATAGGATTAGTGGTTCAGTAGTTATTCACGAAAATGGCATTTTGCATAATGGCGGTTTTCTTGTGGATCTAATCATCTGTAGGATACCACATTTCTGACAATCTGTGAAAATTTCATGAAAATCCGTCCAAAACTTTTTGAGTTATCTTGCTAACAAACAAACAGACAGACAAACAAACAGAACAAACCAACGCTGATGATCACATAACCTCCTTGGCGGAGGTAAAAAAGAAGTCTCTGATTTACAAGAAAACCTATAAAATATAGCAAAAAAGGTGCACACACAAAAAAGTGATATTAGAAATGTGAAAGCGCTACATAAAACACTGACAAAGTTTACTAAGAGAGAAAAAATGGCTGATGGCACCACTGAATCGTAGAAGGTCTTCAGAAGTGCCCCTTGCACTCCAAAAGACCTGAGTCTCCTCAGCAGGTACACCCTGTGCTGCCCCTTCTTGTAGAATGCATTGGTGTTATGTGACTTGAATTTTGTGGGGATGACAAGCAATATTTAAATGCATTTATATTTAGGGACTGGTGGTCAGAGTAGATTTTGTTTGTACTTGATAAATGTTCAGAGCTGCTAAAATTTTGATGGGTACTGAAACATATGTTTCACTCTGGATTTGTTCATCAACTGTTATTCTGATCACATTTCATGAACTAGAAAAGCACTCAGAGAGCGCAGACCTCCGCCAAGCACCACAGTTCCCCCCATACAGTGTTTGTGTGTACGTTTTCAGATTCCTTGACCACGAAAACATATGACTAGCAATTGGATTGACAGTGATAGGATTAGTGGTTCAGTAGTTATTCACGAAAATGGCATTTTCCGTAATGGCGGCCACAGTTCCCCCCATACAGTGTTTGTGTGTACGTTTTCAGATTCCTTGACCATAAAAACATATGACTAGCAATTGGATTGACAATGATAGGATTAGTGGTTCAGTAGTTATTCATGAAAATGGCATTTTCTGTAATGGCGGTTTTCTTCTGGACGGTGATCCGGATCACCACCAAAATGTAATCATCTGTAGGATACCCCATTTCTGACAATCTGTGAAAATTTCATGAAAATCCGTCCATAAGTTTTTGAGTTATCTTGCTAACAAACAAACAGACAAACAGACAAATAGACAGACAAACCAACGCCGATGATCACATAACCTCCTTGGCGGAGGTAATGATTAATACAATGAAAAGACCAAATTTGCATGAGAAAAGCTAATCATTTCTCAGATCAGCTAAGTCCTACCAGACAGCATTTATTCTGTGGTGTCTCCCATAGCTTTAATTAACATTAGCAAACTAGCAGCCAGCTAACTTCAGACAACAATTCACCAGCTAAATCAATAACATGATATTTACCCCCTTTTGGACAAAGGGGTTTGTCCTTTTATTTGACAACCAACAATTTAAAATGGTTTGTTGCCCTTGTGGAGCTCTTTTCATTCTGTCTCACTTGTGAGCTGAATGCATTCTAGACGTAGATGACCGTCCTCACTTGCCGCCCTTATAACTGACTCTGAGTATTCACCAGAGAAGACGCAAGGACTGGATGGGCAATACCAAGTCTGCAGCTGGGATACATTGTTTATTAGAAATGTTACTTTGCTTGCAAATGAAATAATGACAACTTCTTCATATTCCCTTGTAATATGAAGGGGTTATATTGGCTGGATTTGATTTTTTTTTGGGGGGGGGGGTGGGGGGGGGTTACAACCCCCCCATCCCTCTCATAAATTACACCTATGAGGATCATTGTGTCACAATCTGAGTGTGGGGGGATTCCACCGGGCTCAGTCTTTTTGCCTTTTTTCATATTTGTACAGTGTTGTTGTTTTGAGTTTCAATTCCTGTTATTTTTTCCTTGGTTGGTTTGTCACATATTCTGTATTGTTTCTTAGTATGATTTATTTTCCTGTTTACGTTCATTATAGTTTGTTATTCACATTTTTGAGGTTATTTGTTTTTATTTTGCCATCTCTTTATATTTTTATTCTGTTGTGTTCTTCCTCTGGGTTAACAGCTGTCAGTGACGTTTCCGGGTTGTTGCTCCACTTAGGCAGGGTCCCTGTCAGCTGTCAGCCCGCTCTCATTACTCCCAGTTGGTCTAAATTGTATCTTTGTTTTCTCCTGCCTGCTTAGGTGACCCACACCTGCTATCACTTGTTTCATTTGTTTCTAGCCTTATTTAAGGGCTGTTATTTTCATTTATTGTTGCCGGAGTGTTTTAGTTTCTTCCCCCTCGTCCTCACCTGAACCCTGCTCCTGTTCTGGTGAGCATACTCGTAAGTTTGCTTGTTGGGTTGTTTGACAGTTTGAATTTTTGTGTCGGTGCACTTTTGTGTTTTTGTTTCTTAATAAATTTCACAACTAGCAGTTCAGCATCTGGGTCTTTCTCTCTGCCCTGAGGGGCAATTCATGACACACTGACCTAGTGAATCCCATGAACCTCAGTGTTTGTGATATCCCTCATGATGAATTTACTATCTAGATGAAAGTCTAAGTGAGAATATGAGTAGTGAACTGGTGAGAAGAAGGTTTAATAGGAGTTGGATGATATGAATATCATACATTGCAAAGACCAAAATCATTCATGAATTGTTTATGAATGTCAGTAGACTGTGATTTCCTATAATTCCTTGTCTACCGAGCCTGTCAACTGCAGGATTTAATACCAGGTTGAAATCTCCTCCTACTATGAGTGTGGTGTCTGAGTGATCAGAGAGCGAAATGAAGAAAGTGTGAAAAAAGGATTGATCATCAATGTTTGGGCCATAGACATTGAAAATGCATAAATCCAGATTTTGAATTGAGATTTTAAGTTTGCTTGTTATTTTTATAGAAAGTTGAACTATTCCTTTAAGGCCATCACCCTAAATTTCTAAATAATTTCCATGACTCTCCTCTTTCCCTGCTTTTCTTTTATTTTAGTGATTCCATGAATAATCACATTTTGTTGACTTGTAAAACAATAGATTAAATGTGTCAAGGGGATTATTTTCAATATTTTCTTGTGTCCTTTCCAGTTTTGCATTTGTAACAATGGGTTCTCACTGACGCACCATTATCACTTTAAAACATAAACCTCAAATAAAAAGAAGCAGGGTGCGATGAATCATTCTGTTGATTAACTTGGATTAAGGGGAGCTATATCTCCAGTGTGTTTCAATGGAGGGAGGCCATTCAGAGTTCCTGCTTTGTGCTCATTGTGGCCAAAAATACACAAATCTGTTAATTAAATACTAAATGGATGGCATCCAAAACAGCTGCTTATACAGGCTTGTAATTTTTTATTTCTCCATCTGCTATTGTCTTTTTAAAAAAAATCTGGATATTATTAGCATGTTGTGCACGTATGCAGGCGAGCTCTGTGATCGAGGCTGGTTGCATTTATTTATTCATAGCATGATTTTTCTGCTGTGTTTTTGCACAGCCTCCCATAACTATGGCAACCAGCAGCAAACTCCAGAAGACAATCTGGGTCTGTTGTAGGAAAGGAAGATACATTTTCTTGCAGCACAGGTTTGCACATGACTTTTGAATGTATGAAAGCAGGAGGCTTCCCAGTCAATGGAGAGGCACTCATCTTCTTTAAAGAAAAAAGAACAGCAACAACTTACAAGCTGCCTACAAGCAGTCTTCATCCACATCTTACCACCTACCAGCTGCTTGTAATGCAGACACTGTGTGGGGTGCAGTAAGCGGCAGGCAACACAGGAGGTTGTATTCAAATATCAAGTTGACTTCCACTTACTATTACAATGCATCTCCTTACAATGCTGACTTTTTTAGACCATTCTTGAACAGAAAACAATCATATAGATCATTTTACCAGCAGGAATTGTGACTTATAATTACTGTACATGTTTAGAGTAGGTGAACTGCAGTGGCTGAATAACAATGCACAGTGAAATGGGTGAGATGAGGGGGAGATGTGTAATTTGCTGAATAGTCCCTCACCATCCCTTAACCCCAACCCTAATCTTTATCCTAATCTTAACAAAAAGTTCCAGTGGAAAACCCTATATTATACTGTAATCTCAATCATCTAGAAATGCGTAATGAGTGAAAGAAGTCACCAGCAACCCAAATTCATACCTTTCACAAACCCCAGTTCTAATCAAGTCGGGACGTTGTGTAACATGTAAATAAAAACAGGATACAATGATTTAAAAATCCTTTTCAACCTACATTCAAGTGAATAGATAGATAGATAGATGTGCTTTACTGATCCCAAACTGGGAAATTACAATGTAACAGCAGCATGACACAGACAACCCAACCAACAGAAAAAACACAAAACAAACCACAGAGCAATAGAAAAAGAGTTACCCAGTGAAGTAAAGTAAAATAGCTTAGATAACTTTTTATATAACGTAGGCTACTGCTAGGTTAAATAGATGAACCTTATGAGTCACTGGATAGTACTGACAGTACAGAGTACGGTTATAAGGCACAGGGTGAAATATGAGGTACCAATTATACTGTAAGGTGCAGTATGACAGCATAGTTATGACCAGAATTCAACATCAGAGTGAGTTATTGTACAGTGAAATGGCATGTGGCACAAAAGATTTCCTGTACCTAACTGTTCGGCAGCAAAGCTGCAGCAGTCTGCTGGAAAAAATGCTCCACTGACTGTCCACTGTGTGGTGGAGGGGGTGATCAGGGTTGTCTATGATGGATCGCAGTTTGTGCAGTGTCCTCCTCTCCACCACAGATTCAAAGGTCTCAAGCCTGGGACCAATTACAGAGCCAGCCTTCTTGATAATCTTGTCAAGTCTGTTGGTGTCGCTGGCTCTGATACTGCTACCCCAACAGACAGCAGCAAAGAAGAATGGCACTACAATATACACTATAGAACAGGGGTCACCAACTAAAACTGCAAGAGGTCCGATAAGTAGGTCCTCCTCCCCAGCTGAGGTCTGAGCTCGATGTGGGAATCTTTAGGCACCTCATGATTCGATTATGATTCAGAACTCTGATTTAATTCTAAAACTATTCTCAATGCATCTTGATGCATTTTTTCTATTCAGGATTTTTTCCTCCCACTGTGTAACAACTTGGTGCTTTTAATTCAAAGTATTTGCAATGACTGATGAATTTACTTCCAACATCTTTTATTAAAACAAATGGAAGAGATATCTGGCACATGGCCAAATTCATCTCAAAATGTGCTTTTACAAAACTGCCATCATTTCATGGACATTCTTTCAGAAGTCCACAGCTGTCTCCAGACAGGCCAGTATCATTTAACTTGCTTTCAAGTTACTTGCTTTTTTATTAAGCTCATGTTTTAGCTGTTTTTAGCTCAGTATTAATTTTTTTGAACAAAAAATCTAAAATGAATCCTTTGTTCAATTTCAAACAAAATTTGTAGTTTAAAATATTATAATACAGGAGAACACTAAATGTGTTTGTTGACTCCAAATAAATAGGTCTAAAATTCTAAAATTCACAACTAAAATCCTAAAAATGTTTTCCAAGAGAACACAAACTAAATTGTTTTACATTTAAAAAAAAGATTAATATCTAAAAAACAAAATTTCACAAAAAGTCCACCTCTATACAATATTTTTAGTGAAGAAAAAACTGTTTCAAACTAAGACAAAAAAAAATTGACACAAAATATAATTCTGTACTACAGAATTCCTCCAACATTTTTTTTTTTTTTAATCTCGACAGTAAACTGTGTTACAGCATGGATGGAGCTATAACTCCAAGATTACAGGCAAAGGGGAGGTGGAACTTTTCATGTTCAGTAACACACGGAGCTTCTACTGAGTTTTTACTTGATATTGAAAGCTACGAAAAGGGCCTCCATAACCAGCGACCTCACCTCTGTATCCCCGCATGGACTACTTTGGGCAGAATAAAGGAAGGATTACCCCGGTAAATGCATTCAATTTCACAACAGCTCTTCATTTCGTGGCTACAGACCTTAAACGAAGCATCTCTGTACCGGGTGGATGTCCTGGCTGTAAGCCTTGTGTTGAAGGGGGGTGGGGGGTGCACAGTGAACCGAGATTTTGTGACCTGCTGCATATATTCTGTAGCTGTTGGAGCCACAGAGTGAGAGTGCTGTTCGTGGAACAGCAAAGGGGGGGGGGGGGGGGGAGTCTGCAGCAGGACAGCACCCAAGGGCTCGTGTCATAATCTGTCTAGGCAGTCGCCAATATAGTTCAGTTCTGCTTTTTTCCCATCAAAACAAAACAGTCTTCCTTTTTTCCAAATTGTATCTAAAGACTTCAAGGTCCGGACAGAGGACTCTAGGGGTCCGGATCCGGACCGGAGTTGGCCAGTTGGTGACCCCTGCTATAGAAGAATACACTACAAAGACAAGATATTTAATGTTATACTGATAAACTTATTTTTTTTTTGCAAATATTGACTCATTTTGAATTTGATATCTGCAACACATTCCAAAAAGCTGGCACAGGGGCAAGAAAAGACTGGGAAAGTTGAATGCTCAAAAACACCTTTTTGGAACATTCCACAGGTGAACACGTTAATTGGAAACAGATTTAGTGTGATGACTGGGTATAAAAGGAGCATCCCCAAAAGAATGAGTGGTTCACAAGCAACAGTGGGGTGAGTTTACCACTTTGTGAACAACTGCCTAGCCAAATAGTTAGAATAGTTTTTGCATCATGATGTACAGTACTTTGCCAGAGACTCAAACGCAGAGTGTAATGTACCGGAGGAACAAATAGACACAGGTGGAAATGTTTAACACAATTTATTAAAAACAACAAAAATAAATGAGCACGCTGACGGGAGCCCACAGCCTGTGGATAAAGGAGAAACAAAGGGGAAACAATTAATAACGGATAATTTGAGGAGGTAGAATGAAGAAGAGGGAAGAGGAAAGACTTACTACCATAAGCAGAGGGCCCGGCTGTGGAACCCAGCGTGTAGTGGTGAAGAAGCTGGCAGGGCTGCATGGTGGTGCAGTGATTAGCACTGTGGCAGCACAGTTTACCCTCGGCCGGGGGATCGCGGGGATCGTGAGATCGTGGGTTCGATCCCTGCCCCTGACCAACAGTGATCTGTGTGGAGTTTGCATGTTCTCCCCGTGTTGCGTGGGTTTACTCCGGGATTTCTCCGGTTTCCTCCCACATACCAAAAACATGCAGGTTAGGGATACGGGGCGCTTGCGCACGCAGCGACCGGCAGCTGGTGGCTTGTCACCAGACTGCAAAACAAATCTACCTACGGGTACAAAATGAGTAATAAAAAAAAAAAAGGAGTAGGATCAGCGGGACAAACAGGTGAAGGAGAATGACGATAGGATGAGAAGGGTGATTTGGATGACCAGGTTGAGCAGGAGCAGTCCAGATGAGAAGGCGGAGGTTCAGGTGAGTGTGCGCAGCCCCGGAGTAAAACACACCGCTGAGATGGCAGCAACCTGGAGTGGAGAGGAGAAGAGGGTCAACCAGCAGGTAAGACAAAACACAATACAGCTTGACTCTTGATGATGGCAGCAATACCCAACTGTCCAGTGAAGAGGCATTCACAAACTGGCTCTTTTAAAGCTGGCAGATGAGGCAGCAGCAGGTGTGCACAATCACCCAGGTCAGCGTAATCAACTCTGGAGCCGAGAGACAGGCGGGAGGTAAAAGAAAACACAGAAGGGAGGGGGAGCATGCTCACCTGATCATCACATTTTGAACATACATGCAGAAATTTCTAGAGATTCTCTGAATCTTGAGATGACAAAATTCCTAAATTCCTTGCAAATGTAAGTGGCAAGGCCGAAAACCAACACTGAATGCCCGTGACCTTCGATCCTTCAAGTGGCACTGCATTAAACACCGATATCATTGTGTAAAGGATATTAATATGTGGGCTCAGGAAGACTTTGGAAAACAGTTGTCAGTTAACTCAGTTTGTTGCTACAAGTGCAAGTTAAAACTTCATCATGCAAAGCAAAAGCCATTATCAATAACACCCAGAAACACTGCTAGTTGCTCTGGGCCCGAGCTCATCTGAGATGGATTGATGCAAAGTGGAAAAGTGTGCTGTGGTCTGACGAGTTCACATTTCAAATTGTTTTAGCAAATCATGGGCGCCATGTCCTCCAGGTTATAGAGGAAAAGGACTGAATGGCTAAATGGGACATACAGAAAGGCTGAACTGTGCATACAGGTTTTGGAACAACATATGCTGCCATCCAAGCAATGTCTTTTTCAGGGACGTCCCTGCTTATTTCTGCAAGACAAGGCTAAGCCACATTCGGCACGTGTTACAACAATGTGACTTTGTAGTGAAAGAGTGCAGCCTGTGGATAAAGCTGTTTGTAAATCTTGTGGAGTGGACCTGGAGGCTCTGATATCTTCTCTTTTTAGTTTATATACAGTATGTTTCCGCTAGGCAACATTATTAGAAAGCACTGTATAAATTTTCATTGTTATGTAGATGACACACAATTAAACTTGTCTATGAAGCCCGATGGCGGTAATCAATTAGCCAAATTAGATGCTTGTCTTAAGGAAATCAAAGCTTGGATGATTTGTAATTTCTTGCTATTAAATTCAGATAACACTGAAGTCATTCTAGTTGGTCCAAAAAAACCTTAGAAACACCTTTCCAAATCAAACTCTTAGTTTGGATGCAGTTAGTATTTCTCTTAATAGTTCTCTGAGGAACCTTGAGGTTATTTTTGATCAAGATCTGTTCTTCAATTCACATATTAAACTTGTTTCTAAGACTCCCTTCTATCATTTGTGTAATATTGCCAAGATTAGGAGAGTCTTGTCTCAGAGTGATACTGAGAAACTAATCCGTGCTTTTGTTAGATCTAGATTAGATTATTGTAACTCTCTATTATCAGGCTGTCCTAAAACATCTTTAAAAAGTCTTCAACTGATCCAAAATGCTGCAGCAAGAGTTTTAACAAGTACTAGAAAGAGAGATCACATCTCTCCGGTTCTGGCCTCCCTTCAATGGCTTCCCATAGAATTTAGAATTAAGTTTAAAGTCCTTCTTCTCGCTAACAAAGCTCTAAGTAATCAGGGCTCTTTTTATGTAAAAGATCTGATACTACCCGATCATCTTAACAGAGCACTACACTCCCAAAATGCAGGATTATTTGTAATACCTAGAATCTCCAGAAGTACAATGGAAGGCAGAGCCTTCAGTTATCAAGCTCCTCTCCTGTGGAACAAGCTGCCAATCTGGATTCGGGAGTCAGACTCGATCTCTGTTTTTAAGAACAGGGTTAAAACCTTCCTTTATGATATAGCCTACAGTTAGGGTGGGATCTAGTGACCCTGAACCCTCCCTTAGTTATGCTCCTAATAGGTTTAGACAGCCGGGGGACCTCCAACAGTGCACTGGACTTCTCTCCTTTCTTCACTCTCAACGAAATATTTTTGCTGGTCATTGGCATTTGTTTGTTCTTTCCCATAGATTGAGTCCCAGTCGGGCTGTTTGCTCTCTACATGTCTGTTCTTTTCTTCTTCTCTATCCCCTCACCCCCCAGCCAGTTGCAGCAGATGACTGCCCCTCCCTGAGCCTGGTTCTGCTGGAGGTTTCTTCCTGCAAAAAGGGAGTTTAGCCTCTCCACCATCGCCAAGTGCTTGGTCACAGGGGATCGCCTGATTGCTGAGGTCTTTCTGCAACTGTGGGGGTTTCCCCTACAGTTGAAAGTGCTATGATATGACTGTTGTTGTGAAATGGTGCTATATAAATAAAGTTGAATTGAATTGAGTTCTCCCATCACACACCCACTTCAGCAGGAAGCTGACATGGGGGTGTGAGGTGTAAGCAGCAATGCTGATGACTCCTATGGGTGAGACAGGTGTTGAAACAGGTGAGAATGTTGAGATAATGTTTGAGTATGGATGGCAAGGGAAGGTTACAAAAACTGATGTCAGTTCTAGTCCGTGGATGCCCTTCATGACGCTGTCTTCACCACATGGAGCAACGTTCCCACCAGCCTCCTGGAAACACTTGTATCAAGCATACTTAAACAAAGTGATCAAGAAGAACGGTGGAGCTACTCATTCCTTTTCTTTTTTTTTACACTTGTAGTTCTGCTCTGGGTTGTTTTGGGGTTTTTTTGTTTTTTTTGGGGGGGGGCGATGGACTTAAACTTTTGATAGCTGATGAACAGCCTGTTTGAGTTTAAATGCAGTTTTCAATAAGTTACCTACTCTCTATTTTTTTCTCTTGCTCCTCTTTTTTTCCTTTTGCATTTTGAAGCTCTACTTACAACCTGGTTACAATCCACCAGCGCAAAATGTGAAGACTTGCAATTTTTCCCTAGTCTTAAGATTTTGCTCAGTGTATGTCATGAAAGATGAGCTGGAGATGGGGCAGCTACTCAGACCTATTATCAGAAAATAAAGAGGAGAATGTCATGTTCTAGGCATGGTCTGGGGACCATGCCCACACTCTATTATTTGCATTATTTTCCCTTGTTTTGTCGTTTGTCTGGTTTTGGGTCTTGTGTGTATATTGGTTTGCCTACTGTTCCCAGTTTCTCAAGTTTTCTGTGCCAATAGCCTCTTTCCCTCTTGTGCTCCTGTTTAGCCTCTGATTGTTCCCCAGCTATCTCACATTTGTAATTATCAGTTCCCCTATTTATGTTAGTTTGTCCTTGTGATCTGTCCGGTGTCATCGTCATTGATTTGTTAGTCATTTGTCATCATCGATCCTTGTCTGTAATCCTGTCTTTCTCCAGTCAGTTTGTTCCAGTCATTTAGTTTTGTTTGCAGCCCCTGAGCTGTCATTTATTTTCTCAGTTCCTGTTAATGTGCCGTGCGGGGCACCGTGGTGGTGGGCACCGTGCTGCCCACAGCACGGTGGTGCAGTGGTTAGCACTGCTGCCTTACAGCTAGAAGGTTCCTGGTTCGAATCCCCAGGCTGGCAGGGGTTGGAACCTTTCTGTGTGGAGTTTGCATGTTCTCCCTGTGCTGCGTGGGTTTACTCTGGGGGCTCCGGTTTCGTCCCACAATCCAAAGACATGCATGTTAGGTTAATTGGTTGTTCTAAATTGTCCCTAGATATCTGTTTCCTATGGGCCCTTAGAATAGCGGGTTAGTACTAGTGAAAGCGCTTTGAGTGGTCTTTGTGACTAGAAAAGTGCTATATAAGTGCAGGTTAGTTAGTTAGTTAATAAAATCATTGCACCATTGTTCTGCCTGTGCCTTGGGTCCTACCTTAAAAACCACATCTGCCTTCCAAAGCAGATACATGACAGTATGACACCAGCAAAGGACTCAGTGGGCATGGACTTTAATGCACATGGCCTGGACAAGGAGGAGTGTTGGGTTGCGGGCTTAGTGGAGGATTTGATCGCAGATGCCAGCACCTCCCACACTCCCAAGGCAGCCCTGGGATTTCTGGACGGCACGGCAGAGGTTATTGAGGCATACCCCAGGCTGCGGAACTATCCAGGACTCATAGGTCTCCTCATCTCCATTCCTAATCTACAGCAGATGCTCCGTGGGCTGATGAAAGGATCTTCCCTGGCTGTACCTGTGCTGACGATAAAGTGTCCCCTGGTGCAGATGCCTTCAGCTTCTCACCATCCTCCAGCTCTGGGATCCTCACCTCACTGCCCTCCAACTCCAGTACCTCCACTCGACCTTCTGCTAGCTCCAGCCTCTGCTCCTCGCCATTTGCTGACACCAGCTCCTTCGCCACTCCAGAGAATTTCAGCAGCAGCCTCTTCTTCACTCCAGAGTTCTTCCTCGGCTGTCCCATCAGCTCCTTCCTTCCCACTGTCACTCCTCGGGCTGGAGAGATATTCACCTGATATGTCGGCGTCTGTGCTGACAATACAGCATCCCTTGGCCCCGGCATTCTTGGTTTCTTCTTGCTCTCCAGCTCCAACACCCATCATCTCCTCCTCACAGCCAGTTTTCCATGACCAGCCACTGGCTCCGGCTGCCAGCTGCCAGCTCCTCTGTGCTGGTGGACTACAGAGGGACTTGCTGGGTGTGTGGTGGTCCAGGATGGAAGGGGGGGGGGGCTCCGGGAGATGCCACTTTTCCCAGTGTTCCATCAATATTCCCCCATGGAGCCTCCAGCATCACCAGCTCTCAGTTCCCCAGCTCCATTGTCAATCTCTGCAGCCCCACGGAGTTTTCCAACCCTGGAGGGCTCTGCAGTGCCGGTTTCCATGGCAACTCAGAATCAGAATCAGATTTATTGCCATTGTTCATGTAGTACACAAACTAGGAATTTGTCTCGGTGCAATGCTGCAACATTAAACATGATAAATAAAAGAAATAATTTAAAAAAAAACTATACATGCAATAAAGTGTAGAATAAGAATGAGTAATACTAGTCAGCAGTTTTAAAAAACTGCAGTGCCGGCTCCCACATCTACTACACGGGTGCCCTCACCCGCTGGTGCTTCCTCATCAGGGTCCCCAGCAGTGGCTTCAGAAGCGACAGAGCAGGCCAGACAAGTATCTTTTCTCTTTTTACACCTACTGGGGAGGGGTCTTGCCTGGTACTAAGCGGGGGCTTGCAGAGGCAGTCATCAATCACTGCTGAGCCTCCGTCACCTGTCTCTGCTGCTGTTTTCCCTTGTACGCCATCACCTCCTGCTGTCCTCTCCTCTCCATCCGAAGTCATCCCCTCCTCAGCCTCTACGTCTGGTGTTCCAGCAGTGGCAGCCTCTTCGTCTGAACAGTCTGCTCCACCTGGTTCACCGGAGCAATCCCCTCCATCTGGTTTGTATGAGTAGTCAGCTCCAGTACCAGCGCCACGTCGCTCCCTTACTCCAGTACCTGCTCAACGTCACTCCCTAGCTCCAGTACCTGCTCCACGTTGCTCTCTAGTTCCAGTGTTGGTCACCTATCCAGCAGCAGAGCCGTCGGGGGCCTTGCCAGCAGAGGAGCAGGAGCTAAGGCAAGTCCTCTTTTTAACACCAGTATTAGAGATGATTTGTCTTGCTCCTGGCAGGAAGACCCAGTCGCAGTCCCCATTTGCTTCTGAGCTCTGCCCGCCGAGCTCTTCTGCTGGTGGTCGTGGTGTGGACCTGACCCCCATTTGTGTTTCTTCCTCCATGTCCAAGGTGCCTGTGTCGGGGATGGTGGTGCACGCCACAGCTCCAGCTGTCTCCAAGGTGCACGCTCCACCCTCGCCGTCAGAGCAGTCGGTTCCACCCTTGCTGTCTTCATCCGACTGGTGGCCCTTGGACTTTGGTAGGCCACCAGATGCGCCATGTTCCTCCTGTTGGTGGTCTTGAAACTTTAGGCAACCACCTGATAAACATTTTTTCTTTTGTGCTTGTATCCTTGTTTTGCCCCGCTGTGCTTTGCTCCTCCCACCCAATTGGGGTGTTCTTTGTTTTGTTTAGAAGATGTCTTGAATCTGCTCTTGGGGATGGGGGGGGGATGCTGTCATATTCTGGGCATGGTCTGGGAACCACAATCTAAGTTCATTTTTTGATGTCATTGTGTTTTTCCTGACCATTATTTGCATTATTTGCCCTTGTTTTGTCTGGTTTTGGGTCTTGTGTATATATTAGTTTGCCTACTGTTTCCAGTTCCTCATGCTTTCTGTACCAATAGCCTCTTTCCGTCATGTGCTCCTGTTTAGCTCCCAGCTGTTCCCCAGCTGTCTCACATTTGTAGTTATCAATTTCCCTATTTATGTCAGTTTGTGTTTGTGCTCTGTCTGATATCATCGTCACTGATTTGTCAGTCATTCGTTATTGGTCCTTGTCTGTAACCCTGCCTTGTCTCCAATCAGTTTGGTCAAGTGATTTAGTGTTGTTTGCAGCCCCCGAGCTGTCCTATTTTCTCAGTTACTGTCAGTAAATTCATTGCACCATTGTTCTGCCTGCGCTTTGGGTCCTACCTTAAAAACCACATCTGCCTTCCAAAGCAGATACATGACAGAGAAGAGATGCAGAATCTCTGTTTAGGAGCACTGACACTTACTGTCTGTACACTGCTGTACTGTTACTGTTTTGCAAGTATACCATAATTATGTCTAATCAAAAAGTTTTAAAAATAAACCCTGAGCACCTGTACATTTTTTCTTACTTATGCTCTGCTTGTAGTGTACTTCTGGTGTGTTTTCAACATACCTACTGAGTACGTACAATGTACTCATATTGTACTTGCCAGAAATGTATGCATGCTTACTCTACACAGAATATTTACTATATCTTCTTACAGAATTAGTTATGTTCCACTTGCAACATTGCAAGCCAACTTGCAACATACTTACAGGTTATTTAGTATATACTTAAGCTATTTAAAATGTACTTTGAATGTAGTTAGGCTCTTCTACTTACAATATAAGTAGTACATAACCACTAACCATAGTTCTATTTGTCATTACAGTGTAGTTACACTGTAACTGTTTTATGCTTGTCTAGTAGAAACTAATTATGGAATAAAAACAGAAGTATGATGATGACAGCTAAAATCCCAAATCAGTTCTTTAGAGTACAAGTTGGGTGGCTTTTATGTTCAACAACTTACCAAGGGACTATGAATGTAAATTAGCAGTCTGCTAACTTCAGCATGTTTACAAAAGTATCCTGTACTAATGTTTATTAAACATTGAATTAATTAATTAATTAATTCACACTCTACAACTTTTTACAGCAGCTTAATGAATGTGGGACACAAACCTTTAAGTGATGGTGAGTGAATATGAAAGCATATTAAAACTAGAGGGCACTCAGAGAGAGCATACCTGCGCCAAGCCTCCGTCCCTCCCTCCCTTCGTCCTCCCTTCTGTCACTTTGTGCATCCATATTGCCATCCATTTGTACACTGTGAGATACGGCCTTGGTGGAGGTATGCACTCATGGATCACCTCCAACATCCAATCCAACCATCATCTTTGGGCCAAGGATCACCTCTGGTGAAAATGTCACCCAAATCCATCTATGAGTTTTTACGTGATCCTGCTAACAGGCTGAGAAACGACAGCAAAACCAATAAGACTACATTATATGACTGTATTATAATAATAGTAATAACAAGACTGTCATAATTGTATTGACAGTACACTGGGGCTGGGCAATTTCACCTTAAATCAGCATCATGGTTTATTGAATCTTTCAGGTCAGTTTTCATTTTTTTCCTTCTCTCTAGTGGTTGCCAAGTTGATAGCGCATCCACCCCACAACCGGGAAGCTGGGGTTCAAATCCTGGCCGGATCATACCAAAGACCAGGTAAAAATGGTACTTTCTAGCTTTGTGCTCAGCATAATAGAATGGGGAAAGGAAAGTTAACACAGGACCGACTCCACACTGTAGCTTCCACGACCAACAGTAGCTGTCTGGCCTAGGGTCACGAAACAGAGACAGGCACTGCCATTGGCATGGGAATAACTTAACTTAACTCTCTTCTCCCTTACAGTTTACTGACAAGGTTCATAATTATTAAGCAATATAATCAACAGTGTGTATCATATCACTGCGGTGCATAGTAAACAAGAATAATAGAACAGGCCTATTGTGATTTAACAAACAAAAAAAATAAACCTTGTCCAGTGCGAAAGTTTACTGCATTTACTTACCGTGTGGGTCATGTGGCTTGCATCCTTGTCTGCTGGCCAGAGTTATGTCCGCACGCACTTCAAACCCCGTCTTAAACCATACACTTTACTTGCTTTTTCTTGCTGTCTTCAGATGAAATAACGTCAGTCATCACATACTATGTGGATGAAGACCATATTCGTTTTCACTCCAAGCCGTTTTACTTTTTCTGCAGTGTTTGGCTTCTGGGTTGCAGAGGTGTGCGGCCCTATGGGGTTGCCATGCACGTAACTCAGTGGACAAGTCTTCAAGGGGAAGTACATGAAAAGCGCCTTATTAACCCTTTGAGTGTGAGAATTTGCATGCCCCTAGTGGCAGAGCGCGGCACTGCGCCTGCCTTCTCACTCTGACATGATTGCCTGCATTGGGAATTTGTACTGATTGTACTGATTTGCCAGTTTCAAAAGGTGGCAGACATCCGTTGGAGGACTCGGTGGATGACACGTAATACACCAAAGAAGAAGAACTCCTCATTTCCTTTTCCTGTTTGTAGCAGTTAGCCCAGAAAGCTAATATGGCCACGATTGTCACCATCACTTTTTTGGTTTTGTACGCAGAGAATAGCCACAGGATACAAGCGAAATTTATGTAGGATAATCATAAGACTTTGCAGATGTGGTAGAGATTTTAAATTACCAGCAGGACGTAAAATATGGACCATGATGGATGAAAATGCAACAACCTCTCCACCCAGCCAGCCAGCCCCCCTTTGTCAAAAGTAAATGAAAAATTTCTGTTTTTTTAATGTATTAATTTCTTGTTCATATACTTTGAAGATAAGATGATGAGATACCTCTGTACAAAAAACTGTGTCAAAAGACTGAAGCATTTTTTGTGTAAATACATTCAAAGTCCAGTTTTGATTGAGTTATGGCATTTAAAGAGGTGCCGCGACAATATGTAAATTAGATGTATAAATTTATTCCTATCTGAAACTTTGGATCATATTTTACATCTTTCTAATTGACAGTAAGCCATTATCTCTTACCACTTTCAAGTTATAGCCTTGGAAATCTGAACTATTTTATTGACAAAAAATATTTACCAAAATATTTACCACTCTTGACCACTAGGGGTTATGCCGCAGTTTGGCAGCATACACACTCAGAGGGTTAAAATATAAATAATTTTTTAAAAAATTCCTGGATCCAGATCATGATCTGGATCACCACCAAAATCTAATCATCTGCTCCCCGTGCCATTACACACCTTTCCTGAAAATTTCATCAAAATCAGTTCATAACTTTTAGAGTAATATTGCTAACAGACAGACAGTCAAACCAAAAAACAAACCAACCGACCAATGCTGGCAAAAACATTACCTCCTCCCTTGGCGGAGGTAATAAATATTTAGTATACAACAGTTAGTTCCGACTGAGCAGTCTGATTGGACAATGGGGATTTCAGGACTTACTAAAATCCACAATAATTGAACTCCAACATGTCACTGGATATGTATCACTCCATGTCAAAGGTGTTCATGTAACCATTAATTACTGACAGTAATTTACTATCAGCTCTCAGTGAGAATTGCAGTACTGTTTTGGATACCTTAATTTCCACAGTGAGGTACTGTTTGACAAGAAATTATACATACGTGACCCGGAAGTCCCACCCTTTTGAAAAAAACTGTTTACAACTTCTGCTCTTGTATAAATGTTGTTAAGCTATTTCACGTCTGTTTAAAAAATAGGCAGTGCTAGAGTTGGATTTTTTGTCTCGATTAACAAACCACAATACCTTTGTGGTGATGGACTCTGTTTCATCTGAAAATGCCACGGAAAAGTGATCGAAGCATGCGATCTGTTAGGGTGTGGGCTGCGTCTCATGGCCTTATCCGAATTTATTATTGTGCTATCTTTGTAATGATGGGGTTTTATTTTGAAGTGCGGTGTGATGACACCGCCTTCCGGTTGCATCATCACACCGCCATCACACAGGGGCTGTCTTGCCCGGACAACTCCATAGCCTGATGTTCACTGTGTATTACAACCGGTATTCTATTAAAGCTCAGTTCCAGTGCAACCTCCTCATCCGTCTCCTTTGTGCCAGGTTTGTGGACATAACATTTGGCGATGGAGGATTAACTCATGGAGGCGTGCGTAACACCACTGCAGCCTTTCCCTGAGCTCCACAGCAAACCACCAGTTCCATGGCCTTGTTGACTTCAGGCGTTTGAAACGTACATTACAGCTTTGGACCTGGGGAGGCTAGATAAGGTGAGGACGCGAGTGCTACTTGTCCACAACCTAGGCACTGAGGGCCAAAGGATTCTACGGATGCTCAGTGCGATGGACTTGTACGAGGACTTCATGGAGCTACTAGCTAACCACTTTACCACACCGGACAGCATGGCGGTACAATGGATTCATTTTCACCAGAGGCACCAAAGAGTCAGTAAGCCAATTCAACAGTTCATCGCTGACCTCAGACAGTTACGTAGTGTGTGCCATTTTGGGCCGTTGGAGGATGAGCTAGTGATAAGCTAGCCTCAGAGCTAAATTGGCGCCAGTCACAAGATGCCTGAGACAACGACGTTGGTGAATGTGGTGAACCCGGAGGATGAAGAGAGCATGGACGCAGACTACAAGGCTAATGCTGTGAGCCGGAGGTCTGCCCCAAGACGCCCCGTCTGCGGGAGTTGTGGGTCCCCAACACATCAGATTAAAGCGTGAGTGTGCCCAGCAAGAGGAAAGTGGTGCAGCAAGTGTGGGTGTATGAATCATTTTGCCAGAGTATGCCGGTTTTCAGTGCTGCAGAGCCCACCAAGTAAGCCAGCCCACCCGCCAACGACAACCATCCACTTGGTGAGTCCCAATGCCAACGGGCATTCCTATTGCACGGTGGAGCTGGATGGTGTAGCTGTTGCATTCCTGCTTGACACGGCAGCGGTGTGGTCGATGCTAAACTGGGCCACGGTGAAAAAGTTCTTTCCACATCACAGAATGATTAACAACCTAGTGCTGTTGTACAGCTACGGCAGTAATAGTCTGTGCAACGTCGGGACTGTGGAGTTGACTGTTCACTATAAGACTGAAGCTGTGCATGACTTCACGTTACAGGTGGCGGCGCATGGCAATAACATCATGAGGTACGACCTGTTCTACGGACTGGATTTTGCCATTAGAGACAGTGCTGGGTCCGAATGGTATGGGTGTGGACGTTGGAGCTCGCCAGCTCCGGTGGAGGACATTGTGGTGTGGGATGAGGTGCTTCCAGACAGTACAAGCACCAAAGCGCTCACTTCAAGCCCAGTGGAGGAACCGGACGGCTTCAGTACCCATGCTTAGCCGGCGGTAGTGGGGGTGGCAGAGTTGGCGAGTGGAGGGTCTGTTGTGACGAGCGACACCAGGGAGGCATCGGACACCTTCAGTGCCCATGTTAGGTTTCGGCCGAAGACAGGTGAGGGGTCCGCTGCAACAACGGTGACTACTGTATCGTCACATTGTAATGACAGGGCCAGACGGAAAGAGAGCATGGAGCTGCCACGAACACAGCAGCACATAAACCGAGTAAGGTACCACTCCAGGTCATGGACTGGGTTCGGGTTCATGCCGATGAGAGACCGGAGCGACAACCAGCTGGATCTCAGCCGGCAAAACATCGGGCGCCACTGAGGATTGTGGCGAAGTTGGGAGCGGCGTGTTTCTGGCTGACGGATGGCTCGGTTCGACAACCAAACCAGCTGCAGCATGTCCAGGTGGATGCGGTCTGGCCAGCACTTCAACAAAAATCGGCAAACTTTAAATATTGCATTTGGGTCCAATATTCCACCAACTATGACAGCGATCACTAGCATGCTAACTACTAGCCACTGGCTAACTACCGGCATCTTGATCTTAGGTCTTCTGCCATACTGACTCAACAGGTGACCGGTATGAAAACTTACTTTTGCACTTGGCAATATTTAATTTGTTACACGTGTGTGAAATGACAATAGACGTCTTCATGCTGATTGAGATGTTTAGCAACAGTTACTGGTTACATTTAGAAGGGACTATTTTTTCCTCAGCTGTGTAAAATAACTGGTTAAATAAACAAATCTATCAAGATCTGGACATGGTTTGAAGACCTGTCCATGCTTTTTGTTCATTTTTGGGTTCTCCATGTTTTCCCTTGTCATTATTATTTTCATTATTGCCTTCTGTGTCTCCCTAGTTCCCAAGTGTTGGTCTCTGTTGTTTGTTATTGTCTTCTGTGATCCATGGTCTTGTGTGATATCCTGCGTCATTCTCTGTTGTCGTTGTTTCCTCATGTGATACCATTTAGCCCTTGATTGTCTCCACCTTTCCCATGTTTGTTAAGTACCTGTTTCCCTATTCATGCGAGTCTTAGTTCTCTTTTCTTTGTGGTGTTATAGTCGGTATTTCCCTCCGGTCTCCATCATCAGTACGTTCCTCATGAGTCTGTTTTTCCCTCGTGTGTTTATAGCCGTATCAGCTTTGTTTTGTGATCAGCCCCCGTGCTGTTAATTATTTTGACTCCAGGTGAATAAATATGATCTTCTTGAGAACTGTCTGCACTACTGAGTCCTCCTTATTTTGTCAAGTGTTGCTGTCATTTAATAAATGGTGCTTGCCAGAACTGTTATATAAAAGCAATATTACACTCGAGGCCATTACGGTGTCATGAATATACTAATGACGGGTGTGATATGTCTATATTCATTGATACTCTACTCCCGCTAGTGTAGCGCGATGATTGTTGTTGTGAAATGGCTATATAAATAAAGTTGAATTAAATTAATATTACTTAAATATTTTAATGCTGTCTGTTACCCATTCTGTGTGTATGGGCACCAGCCTCTGACGCACATTAGAGCTCTCACAGGCAGCAGGGGGTACACTGTCAAAAGTAGAAGCCTCTGGTGGAATCTGCCTGTCAGCATTTGTGCTGTCACTACACAGTCCTCTTCAGAGGATTATTGCCCTCTCATCAAAATTCAGACCTGAATTCAGCACCCCCCTGTGATTGCCGTTTGTTTGGGTTTGCTGATCTTGGCTGGAGGTCACTGTTATTTCACCTGCAGAGTTTAATGTGAAGGGCCAGAATCGTTGGCTGTATGCTACACAGATTGTACCTGCAACAGGAGGTAAAAACATGCAGTTCTAAATGTCAGTGGAGAGTGGGTGGCAGATCATGCAGATTAGTTTGAGATGTCTCAAATAGAAAATTTGTTGTTTTTAATCATGTATTCTGCTCTATCAATAATTGTTTTCTGTTTAAGCTGATTAAGAAAATCAGCAGTGGAAAAAATGCTCTAATCTTCATGGTCTGATCACGAAATCTTCACTTTCAGCAAAACAATTACCAAATACTCACAGACTGATGTTGGTAATGATTTCATTTTATTTTGTTACATATCCTCAAGTATTTTCTACACAAAAGTTTAGTTTACTAAATAGTTTATTTCAATAATCTTTAGTCTTTCTTAATATTAATGGTATTTTTGAGCTACATTTGGTTCATACTCCATTACTTTTATTTCACTGATTTGAGTAAGCATCGTTTCCGGCCCACTGTCATTGTTACACTTCATTGACTTTTGCTCCCCAAAAGTCTCATGATTGTTATGGAGATTAAATGTATGCAGTATTTTGGCTTCACATAACTTTTGGACTGAACCAGTGTGAATAGTTGTCATGTGAAACAAAAATGCAGGCAGACTGCTACTTTTTACAGTCTTACAACATTTAATAATTAATACAAAAGCTCAAAACTGAAGCTGAAGTCCGTGACAAGAACCGTTAAAGCAGAGTAAAATTTGATACAAAAATCTGTTAAGATAAAATGTCATGGAGCAAGATCTCAAATGAAAATGTTTGTCATGCCTCGCCGCCCATCTGCGGCGCCAGCTGCACGCACACCTGCACTTCATCAGCGGCGAGGGATTTAAGCCGCCTCGCCCTGGGCTTCAGCCTGAAGCCGTCAGTCTTCACTCGCTACGATTGCTGTAAGGAACCTCTACCTACTCAGCAAACATTCTGGTAAGAAGCTCTTACCTCATTCTTCTCCCACTCTGCTCCCCTGTGCACAGGTGGATTTCCTAGCGGCGGACCACTCCTCTCCGCCTCCATTCCCTCGCTGCTGCACCGGGCGCTCCAGGTCGCTGTCTACCGGACCTCATCCTTGCTGTGCCAGCCACCTGCTAATTCTAAGTAAGCTTGTCACCATTTTCACATCTCCTGTGTTGGTGTGGTGCCCGTCACCCTTCTCCCTTTGCTTCTCCCATAGGGTTGTCCGGCTGTACGGTCTCCTGCCTCCGTGCCCGACGCAGACGCCACCACCAATACATTCACATCTCGCAGACACTCATTCATACACACTTGTTGTTAATAAAGCTATTAGATCTACTCTGAGTCTACATGTGTGTCTCCTGAGCCGTGCACTATGTCAGTACGGCTTCAGCAGAGCGGCTCGGCAGACGGCGGGCTCACACTCCGACTTTCCACTCTCGAGGCTCGAGTGGACCTAATAGCTCACCAGCAACAGGTGATTTTAAATCAATTAACCATCATCACTAACCGACTGGACCGCTTGGACCCCCAACAGCCGTTCCCCCCGGCTCGTCAGGGCGGCGCGGCTCCTGCTGTTCCAGCGGCTGTCCAGCCTGCTCCGGTAGCACCGGTTCGGCTCACACCCATTCCGACCCCCGCCCGCTTTAGCGGTAAGCTCGGCGGAGCACGGGGGTTTATAATGCAGTGTGAGTCCGTGTTCCCCCGTGTGCCCGGAGATTTTCCCTCAGACCATAGCCGAATTGGCTACATAGGGATTCTCCTGGAGGGGCGAGCGCTAACTTGGGCTTACGCCGTAATGGCGAGGCCCAGTTACGCCACCCTCACCTATGGCCAATTCGTGAGACAATTCCTGGAAGTCTTTGATCATTCTCGTACCGAGAGCGTCCAGGTCGATCGGCTTCTCAGCCTCCAGCAGGGAAGCCGGTCGGCGGCGGACTACGCGATCGACTTCCGGGTAGCGGCAGAGGAGTTAGGCTGGGATGAACGTTCATTCTGTGGCCTCTTCCTCCGCAGTCTCAATGATGGTCTGAGGGACGAACTGGCTGGGCGGGACATCCCGGAGACTCTAGCGGAGCTAACGTCCCTAGCCATCAGCTTGGATAACAGGCTGCGCGAGCGCACCTCAGAGCGGAAGTCGTCTTCTTCTCGCTCTCGTGGTGTCTCGTCGCGCCTGTCCCAAGCTCGCCCCCTGGCGTCGCCGCCACCATCGCGCCCCGAGGAGTCGGAGCCGATGGTGACGGGCTGGACAAAGCTCCCTCCTGCGGAGAGACAACGCCGCCGTGAGTTGGGTCTCTGCATGTATTGCGGAGACAGTCAACACACGTTGGAGCTTTGCCCACAGAAGCCAAATGGCGGGGTCCGCGAGTCACTGTAGGGGGCCTCGCGGACATCAATCGGTTAAATCCCCTCTCCCAATTGAAGCTGCCCGTCCGATTTTGTCACAACTCCACTGGGCACCTCACTCACGCACTGGTGGATTCGGGCGCGGAGGGCAGCTTTATTTCACAAAGCCTGGCAACCCGATTGGGCAGCCGTTGCCAACCCCTCAAATCTCCTCTCGCCCTGGTCAACCTCTCCCATGTCTCCCTGGGGAGAGTAACACATCAGACCGTCCCTGCTCCTGTGATCATCTCTGGGAACCCCCGGGAGGAAATAGCCTTCTACGTCCTCCCCAACTCTGTGTCGCCCGTCATTCTGGGGTACCCCTGGCTTCGCCTCCATAACCCCGTCTTGGATTGGAAGTCCGCCAGGGTGTCGGCATGGAGTACCTTCTGCATGAGCACCTGCTTGCAATCCGCTGCCTGCTCTCCGTCCTCTTCTCCAACTCCTATGGACACTGCGCCCCCGGATCTCTTCCTGGTGCCATCAGAATTTCACGACCTGGGTATGGTTTTCAGCAAGTCCAAGGCGATGTCTCTTCCTCCACACAGGCCCTACGACTGTGCGATAAACATCCGCCAGGGGGCACTCTTACCCTCTGGGCGACTCTACAGCCTGTCGGCGCCGGAGAAGGAGACCATGAATTCCTACCTCAAGGAATCGCTGAGTGCTGGAATTATTCGTCCCTCGTCATCACCATTAGGGGCAGGATTCTCCTTCGTGGGCAAGAAGGACAGTTCCCTCCGTCCTTGTATCAACTATCGCGCCCTAAATGATATCACGGAGAAGGTTCGCTACACCCTGCCACTCATGGACACCGCCTTCCACTCCCTCCAGGGGGCGACTTGGTTCACCAAGCTGGATCTACGCAGCGCATACCACCTCGTCCGGATCCGGGAGGGAGATGAGTGGAAGACAGCCTTCCGTACCCCGAATGGCCACTTTGAGTACCTGGTGATGCCGTTCGGGTTGACCAATGCTCCAGCCGTTTTTCAGCGCCTAATTAATGACGTCCTCCGGGATTTCATCGGCCTATTTGTGTTCGTCTACCTGGATGACATCCTCATCTTCTCCAAATCTAGGGACGAGCACCGGGTCCATGTGAGGCGGGTCCTCCAAAGGCTGCTGGAGAACCGATTGTATGTGAAGGCAGAAAAATGTGAATTCTACGCTAAGACAACGTCCTTCCTCGGGTTCATCATCTCCCACGACCAGGTGCTTCCGGACCCAGTGAAGGTGAAGGCGGTGGTGGAATGGCCTACACCTGCATCGAGAAAACAGGTGCAACAATTCATTGGGTTTGCAAATTTCTACCGCCGCTTCGTCCCGAATTTTGGCACCATCGTCGGCCCTCTGACCTGCCTCACGTCCCCTAAGGTCCCGTTCCGGTGGACCGAAGAGGCCGCGGCTGCTTTTCAGGCGCTGAAGGCGGAGTTCTCCTCCTCTCGGGTCCTTAGCCAAGTCGACCCGTCGCTGCAGTGCATCGTGGAAGTGGATGCTTCGGACACAGGAGTGGGGGCGGTTCTATCTCAGCGGTCGCCAGATGACGGAGTCAAACGGCCCTGCGCTTTCTTCTCTCAGCGCTTGTCCCCGGCGGAACGGAATTATGACGTGGGGGACAGAGAGCTCCTCGCCATCAAGCTCGCGCTGCAGGAGTGGCGTCACTGGCTAGAGGGGGCGGACCTGCCGTTCGTGGTCCTGACTGACCACAAGAACTTGGAATACTTGAGATCTGCCAAGTGTCTGAATGCCCGCCAGGCGCGCTGGTCCTTGTTCTTTGCCAGGTTCCGTTTTAACATCACCTTCAGGCCTGGCTCCAAGAACGGCCTGCCCGACGCCCTCTCTAGGCAATTTGCCCCTGAGGAGTCTGAGGACACGGTCCACACCATCCTGCCCAGGTCGTGCATTGTGGGAGCCGTCACTTGGGACATAGAAAGCAAGATCCGGAAGGCGCAGGAAGTGGAACCTGACCCTGGCGGCGGACTGGAGGGGAGGCTGTTCGTGCCATCCACGGTTCGGGGGGAGGTCATCCACTGGCTGCATACATCCAAGCTCACCTGCCACCCTGGTTCCTCCCGGATGATCGACCTCCTTCAACGGTCCTTCTGGTGGCCGGGCCTGCGGAAGGACGCTGCCCGCTACGCCCGGGCCTGCCCTGTATGTGCCACCAGTAAGTCAGGTAATGCCCCTCCAGCGGGTTTGCTCCAGCCTCTGCCCATCCCTGGCAGGCCCTGGTCACATATCGCCCTGGATTTCGTCACCGGACTCCCAGTCTCAAACACCTTCGACACCGTCCTGACCATCGTAGACCGTTTCTCCAAGGTGGCGCACTTCATCCCGCTACGAGGTCTTCCATCTGCTCTGGAGACGGCGGATCTCCTAGTCCAGCACGTGGTCAGGCTGCACAGGATTCCGGTGGATGTGGTCTCGGACCGGGCGCCCCCAATTTTCCTCAGAGGTTTGGAGGTCATTTTGCAACGCCCTGGGAGCCAAGGTGAGCCTCTCCTCCGGCCATCACCCCCAAACCAACGGGCAGTGTGAGCAGACCAACCAGGAGCTGGAGGCTGCGCTCCGCTGAGTCACTGCGTCCAAGCCTGCGTCCTGGAGTAACCATCTCGCCCGGGTTGAGTACGCCCACAACACCGCCCGCTCTTCTGCCACAGGGATGTCTCCCTTTAAGGCGTCCCTGGGCTACGACCCCCCTCTTTTCCCAGCGCAGGAGAGTGAGGTAACTGTTCCCTCAGTTCGGGCGCACCTCAGGCAGTTCCGCTCCATCTGGGCGTCAGCGCGCAATGCGCTTTTACGCACGGCGGAGCGCAACAGAACCACGGCGGACCGGCACAGAAGACCTGCCCCAGCGTACCAGGTGGGTCAGCATGTCTATGTGTCAACCCAGGACGTCATTTTAAAGGGCGAGAGGAGGAAGCTGGCACAGCATTTTATGGGCCCATACCCCATCACCAGGATTATCAACCCGGTGGCTGTGCGTGTAGCTATTCCCCCCTCCCTCCGCATCCATCCCACCTTCCACGTATCCAAGGTGAAGCTGGCAGTCTCCGACCCCCTTTGCCCTCCTCCTGCTGCGCAACCCGCGCCCCGGATGATTGATGGCCATCCGGCCTGGCCTGTCTCCTCCATCCTGGACTCCCGGCGCCGGGGTCGCGGGTTGCAGTACTTGGTGGACTGGGAGGGTTATGGGCCTGAACATCGACAATGGGTACCCTCGTCATTTGTGTTGGACCCGTCCCTCATTACTGAGTTCCACCGAGCGCACCCGGAGAAACCATCGCCAGGAGGCGCTGCTAGAGGGGGGAGTACTGTCACGCCTCGCCGCCCATCTGCGGCGCCAGCTGCACGCACACCTGCACTTCATCAGCGGCGAGGGATTTAAGCCGCCTCGCTCTGGGCTTCGGCCTGAAGCCGTCAGTCTTCACTCGCTACGATTGCTGTAAGGAACCTCTACCTACTCAGCAAACATTCTGGTAAGAAGCTCTTACCTCATTCTTCTCCCAGTCTGCTCCCCTGTGCACAGGTGGATTTCCCGGCGGCGGACCACTCCTCTCCGCCTCCATTCCCTCGCTGCTGCACCGGGCGCTCCAGGTCACTGTCTACCGGACCTCATCCTTGCTGTGCCAGCCACCTGCTAATTCCAAGTAAGCTTGTCACCATTTTCACATCTCCTGTGTTGGTGTGGTGCCCGTCACCCTTCTCCCTTTGCTTCTCCCATAGGGTTGTCCGGCTGTACGGTCTCCTGCCTCCGTGCCCGACGCAGACGCCACCACCAATACATTCACATCTCGCGGACACTCATTCATACACACTTGTTGTTAATAAAGCTATTAGATCTACTCTGAGTCTGCGTGTGTGTCTCCTGAGCTGTGCACTATGTCAGTGTTGGCTGGATCGCCAGAGTTTAGATACTGGTTGTGGAGCACAGTTGTGTGTGTGTGTGTGTGTGTGTGTGTGTGTGTGTGTGTGTGTGTACATAGTCCCAACCCCAAGCTCCAGATTTGATAAAAAGGGTCCAGACTTAGTATTGCAAAATGTGTAACAATTATCTTTACATTTTTAATAAATCCCACGCCCATGGAAGGTTTTACATTGGCTGGACACTAGCTGGAATGGTAAGGGGTTAAATGGAGAATATGTGACCTAAGGAAAGTCAAAACTAAAGGGGATCCAGCCAAGGAGGTGAGAGAAAGATCTTCGTTTAGGCAGTGTGGATGCTATGTGGCGTATCATTTCCATCCACAAGACAAGGGCTACGTATATAACCTAATGGCCTCAAATGGCCCTTTTCCACTAACACCTACTCAGCCCAACTCACCTTGACTCTACTCATTTTATAGGGATTTCAATTAGTCCTCATCATTAGGACCTTGGTCCAATGACGAGGTGCGGACTCTTCTGTGCTTGGTGGCTGACAACAGAATCCAGAGAGAGCTACGGGGCTGAAAAGTTCATAGACTGAAAAGTTCATATAGAGGTCATATTTGACCAAATGTGGTTATTTTTCAGTAGTCTCCCCGTTGGTCCACACACTTCTTCAAACGGTGTTGCAGCGCTTGGATCCCTGCGGTTGAAAAATAAACCACATTTGGTCAAATTTGACCACAATGAACTTTTCAGCCCTGTCAACGGAGCGACCCAAAATGAAAGAGTATACCAGGAGATCTCCGAGCTGATGGCTGTTCACGGGGAAGATGGTGAGTGTTTTGTGATTTTAAGCATCTTTATGTTATTTATCCCATTGGTGGCAAGCTCACTTTGAACAAACAAGGATATCGATGTTGTCTCCTGTATGCAATGAGCTAGCTAGTTAGCTAGCTAGCTATCCACCATCTTTAATCTCCATGCTTTTCTTGGATTTTGTGCTTGCTGTAATAAGTATTCACTTCTGACAGCAAAACATCAGTATGTCAACAACATAACGGGCTGCCTTCCTGTAATGAACCCACCCACCTTGAGGTGGTACTCAGTTGTAATGGAAAACGACCTAAACCGTGTCAGGCGAGTAGAGTTGAGGCGGGTCGAGCTGTGTAGGTGCTAGTGGAAAAGTGGCTGAATTTTCACATACAGGCCTGAATCATGCAGGAACTGTAAGACTGCTTCTGTGATTGGTTGGTGGTTGTTGTGGTGACTAAAGAAGGATTTGACTGAAAATACTTTAGTCCTCTCTGTACGATATTTGCTACATTCCAGAAAACATGCTTGATTGTTGCAGGGGATGCACGCTCACAGAGCCCAGCAGCATGCTTTCCAATAATATGTAAATGTTGATTCAGACTACAGTGACCAAGTCTGAGTCTGAAAATTTGTCTCTTCCTGTTTGTGAAACATAACTGAGTGATTTAATATTAGGTTGAATCTTGAAATAGTGTCTCCCTTTGGTCTCCTCCCACAGCTCTTGCCATTCACTTTCAACACTCTCTTATTTTCACTTGTAAGTTCCACTTTTCCAAATGGCACTGTCAAATCTAGTTCTCTTTTCTTAAGTGCTGCCTTTGCCTTAACATCTGCAATCTCATTTCCTACAATTCCTACATTACCAGGAGCCCAATGAAATTTAACTTGACAGCCAAGTTTCTCAGTGGTAAAAAGAATGGTCATAATTTCAGTCAAAGTGTCAGTACAGGCTTGTTGTGTTGTTACTGTATCAAAGTAATTCTTTATTTCGGTAGCTATCCTTGACTCATTATACCATTTAGAAAAGATAATTTTACATCAGCTTCTTCTAATAACCAAGTGGGCACCGGTGACCAGATCATGTTCTGCTATACTTTGCTGCAGAGGTGGGTCTAGAAAATGTTTCATGGGGGGCCAGGGTGGGGCACATTCTCAAAAAAGGGCGGCGCATTGAAATAGCATAAATCAAAAACGAACAACATGTCTGAAGTCGAAGTATTAACAAACTTTTTCAGTAACCATATGGTATTGTTATATAGTGAAATGACACATTATTGTGAAGTGCGATGTAGTGATGTGCACTTCCCGTCACATCACTGCGCCGCCCTATATAAGGCGGAGGGCGTCTGTATTGTGGCCTCTTTGACCAGTGCCGTCTGCCAGGTGCCTGTTGTGTTATCGCTATTCTCCATCTTCAATAAAGCTGTGTTCGTCCAGTCATCTTGCCTCATCCTTCACCCAAGGTAATTTACCATTTGGTGAGCAAGGATTAACTCATGGAGACGTGTATCACACCACTTCGCCCCTTTCTCGAGCTCCCGGGTGAACCGCCAGTGCCTTGGCCCATGTGGTTTGAGGCTTTCCAGACGTTCATCACCGCGCTGGACCTGGGAAAGCTCGACAAGCTAAGAGCATGTGCGCTACTTTTTCACAACCTGGGTATTGAGGGCCAGCGAGTCCTGCACACACTCGGAGCTTCGGACTCTTTTGAAGACGTCGTGGAGCTCCTTGCCAACCACTTTCACACCCTGGATAGAACAAGAGCACTAGAAACTGTCACGCCTGAGCGCTGATTGCTATCCGTGCTCAGGTTGTCCAGTTTTCCTCCAGCTCCACCCCATTCCGGGCCTGGTCTTACGGCCTCCTCTGAGGCTCTAGTTTGACAGCGTCTCAGCTGACCTCCAGCTGTCAAGTCCAGCTGCTCCGGGACAGCTGTCTCTTATCACTATTAATTACCTTCCCCGCTTCTGATTGGGTTCTGCCCCCCATTTAAGGGAGCAGCTGAGAATCACTCCTCGCTGCGACCTAAACGAAGGAAAGAAGGACATCGTGTTTCCACGACTGGAATTCCTACGCCCAACTCCAGTTTCCCGTTGTCTCTGCTCTTCACCCTTTCGTAAGTGCTGCTGCCCAGCGTGTTTTTCCCTCGCTGTCTCCCTAGCCCTTCTCCCGGGTTAGTATGTTATTCTAAGTTATGAGTGTGTTTTTGCCCAACGTGGCTCTTTACTTTGTTATTTGTATATTGAGTGCCTTTATTAATAAAGTAACGCAAGCTCACCGGTCGCCTATAGTGTCTCCTTAATGGCTCGTGAGAGCTATTCATAACAGAAACCTCTGAAATATATACAGTATTTGTACCTCTTTGGTCATCCAACAGACTCTCAATGATGCCTCAGCGATCTCTTCTTGGTTTCTCAATGATTGCTCCTGGTCTCTCAGCAATCTTTACTGGTCTCTCAATGATCTCTACTGGTCTCTCAGCAATCTCTCTACGATCATTCAAAGAGCTTTACAGATTGCCGTGAAAATCTTGCAACAATCCTCCAAACATTTACATAAAAAAGGCTTTTTTGAGGCTTTTAGAAGATCGTTGAGAGATCAGGTCAATGTTTGATCTCTCAAATGTCACCCAAGGATCTCCGTGTGTGTACAGGGGCCCTAAGTGACATAGCAGAACAGCGCTGACTAAACTTATAGAGAGTTGTGAGAAATGGTCTTCCTTGTAAAACTTGCCGTAAACTTCATATCACAAACTGTACTTGTTCCCTGAAATAACATTTTTAGGTTACCATCTGTGGCATGATCAGTTTGTTGGCTTTACTTTGGTCTTGAATTTTTCATGGCCCATACAGTAAAACACTGGGAATGTCCAAAGTGGAGCTACGACAGCCAAATGTTGACTTGACAGAACAAACACAGTGCACAGTTTTGTGCTGTATCCAGTAATATGTTTGGAGAGCGGGCTTCATCCTCCCCATCGACACCAGCAGCTGAGCAGCTGGACTGCTGCAGGGATAAACAGTATCTGTAGCCATGGGGCACAAAAGAGAAATAGGAGACGCAAGAAGTCAGCTGGGTCATAATTTCAACAGGACAGCTTTACATGGGTTCTGCAAAGGAGCTGAGAGTCACACTTCCACGTTAGCTGATGTATGTCGATGTTGCCTGTATGGCTAGTGGCAAAAATAACCAAAGAACACCACAGAGCAGCAAATGGCTAAATAATGGAAGATGTTTGTGGGGCTGTGTGAGGTAACGGTACCGGGTCTGAACTACAGCATGTCCATTCTGAATGCTGTAGTTAAGTCCAGCGTGTCATGCAGGAGCTCCAAGCTGAACAGAAATCCATCCATTTGGTTGGTTTTAACGCCACTGATTTATAAAACTGCCCAGCCAGCATGTCCATGTGAGCCCCACCAAAAGTTAAGCGGGACTGTCCCATGGGTTTCATGTGGGTTTGTCTGCAGGTTCTATGTCGGCCCCATCTGTGTTTGCCCACATGGACTTCAACTGTTTACCTATTTTCTCACAAATTTGTAATTTTCTTGTAAATTTGAAACGTTGTCATAAATTTTCTGCTTTTTTTTAAACTGTAATCTTGCAACTTTTTCCTCATAAATTTGTTATTTTTCCTTGTAAATTTGTGACTTTTTCCCATAAATTTGGAAATTTCTTAAAAATTTTAATCATATATTAGTGACTTTTTTCTCCTAAATTTTCAATTTTCTCATATATTTGCCACTTCTTTTGTTAATTTGCAACTTTTTCTAATTTTTACTTATAAATTTGACTTTTTTTCTTGTAAATTTGCTGTTTTTTTCTTGAAAGTTTGTAAATTTTTCAAGTAATTTTACTTTTTTCTTGTAAATTTCCAACTTTTTTCTCCTAAATTTTCCACCGTTTTCTCACAAATTTGCAAGGTTTTTCTCTAGTAAATTTGTGACTTTTTTCTTGTAAATTTTCAATGTATTTAAGATAAGATAAGCCTTTATTAGTCCCACAATGGGGAAATTCCAGGATTGCAACAGCATAGGGATAGCAACACTCAGAGCAACAATCAGAAGGCAAGAAAAAACAACATCTAGTAAACACTCATATGTTTCAAGGATTCAAGGATTCAAAGGCTTGATTTTCATGTGCACAGTTAAGAAATGCGACATTTCCTGAGCGATGAAATTCTTACTCTGCTCTCTGAACGAATGCCAAGGTAATAGATACACATCAATACTAATAAGGTAATAACACACCTAATACTAATGAATAATAATAACACACATTAGGCAATTAGGACAGTTAAAGCAGTTAAACTAGAGGAAACATGAAGAATGAAAACTGAAAATTCACTGGATGACTAAAATGGACAATGGTATATTAATAGAGATGATATGAACCTGAGATGGCATAATCCTGTGTACAGTGTGCAAATGAGCAATGTACAAATTAGCACCCAGTGTGAGAATTTCTCTGTAATGATAATACCCAGTAGACTGTACAATGATAATTTAGCAGCAGAGATGATATGGACATGAGACAGGGTGAGACTATGTACACTGTGCAAGTGAGCAATGTGCAAATTTAGCAACCAGTGTGTGAATTCCTATTTGCAAAGCTGTGTCCGGAGTTTGTTATTTATTCAGGAGTCTGATGGCAGTGGGAAAGAAGGAGTTTTTTAGTCTGGATGTCCTGCATTTCACACTTCTGTACTTCCTGCCTGAGGGTAGAAGTGTGAACATTCTGTGTTGGGGGTGGGTGGGGTCCTGGAGGATGGCGGCAGCTCTCCTTTGGACTCTGTGGTGGTAGGTGCTCTGCAGAGAGGGGAGTAGAGTCCTGATGATCTTCTCCGCTGTCTTCACCACTCTCTGCAGGCGTTTGTGGTCCAGGGCAGTAGTGCTGCCGTACCACACAGTGATGCAGTTGGTCAAGATGCTCTCGATGATGCAACTGTAGAAGTTGTTGAGGATCTTGGGGGACATGCCAAACTTCTTCAGCCTCCTCAGAAAGTACAGCCACTGTTGAGCTCTCTTAACCAGCTCTGTGGTCTTGAGTGTTGAGTTTGCTACTTCTTTTGTTAATTTGCATCTTTTTCTAACATTTTTCCTCATAAATTTGTGACTTTTTTCTTGTAAATTTTCTATTTTTTCTTAAAAGTTTGTAACTTTTTCCAAATAATTTTACTATTTTTTTGTTATAAATTTCCAACTTTTTTTCTCCTAAATTTTCCCTTTTTTCTCACAAATTTGCAGTTTTTTTCTAGTAAATTTGTGACTTTCTTTTCTCGTAAATTTTACATTTTTTTTTCCTCATAAATTTGTGACTTGTTTTGTAATTTTACCTATGGCTCCAGTGTCACTGAAACCTGCTCACCCGCCTTAAACACATGCGGGGCCCAGTTGGATTTAATGCACACTTAAAGTCCATGTGGGCAAACACAGATGGGGCCAACATAGAACCTGTGGACAAACCCACATGGGACCCATAAGACAGCCCGGCTTTAACCTATAACGGGACCCACCTGGACATGCTGGCTGAGTTCATTCACAAAATGGCTGACAGTGATCTTTCTCCTCCTCATCCATGCGTAGATGTGTGTTTCGGTGCCAGCGTGTGTGTGCGTACCTTGCCCCGAGGCCTGATTCTTTTAATGTTCCCAGTAAGGAGGTCCAGTGGGTCTCTGCAGGGAGTTGGTGACTGACACTGTTCAGCCTGCGGGTTTTTACCAGCCACACCATCCTGCTCTCTTCTTCTTTGTGCTGCCGATTGTGGTTCATCTTTCTGTGGAGTGAAGGTACAAGGCTGGAACCAGCATCACTTAGATCCAGGAACATAAAGGATGAAGGCTGCGTTGGACAGCCCATCAGGGATACAGGGACCTTCACTGATGGCCAGAGGGACTGTTGGTCTGCCAGTTTCTGCTGATCTTAAAGCAGGCAGGGATGAGCTCTGCAAGCAGGTGTGACTCTTAGAGACTGTCCGCCAACAGACAAAAATCATTTATAGGTTGTTTCCTCCCTGTTTATAAGTATCTTTACACCTTATAGTTACAATGAGAGAAATACAGTTGGCTCCATGTACAGGTGCATCTCACTAAATTAGGATATTATTGAAAAGTTCATTTATTTTAGCAATTCAATTCAAAAAGTGAAACTCATGTATTGTATAGATTCAATACAAACAGAATGACATAGTTCAAGTGTTTGTTTCATTTAATTTAGATGATTATGGCTTACATATAAAATTCAGTTTCTCAAAAAATTAGAATATTACATAAGATCAACTTTTTAAAAATGGATTTTTAACAGAAATGTTGGCCTACTAAAAAGTATGTCCATGTACACACTCAGTCGGGGCTCCTTTTCCATGAATTACTGCAACAAAGCAGCATGGCATGGAGGTGATCAGCCTGTGGTCCTGCTGAGGTGTTATGGAGGTTCAGGTTACTTTGATAGTGGCCTTCAGCTCGTCTGCATTGTTGGGTCTGGTGTCTCTCATCTTCCTCTGGACAATACTCCATAGATTCTCTATGTGGTTTAGGTCAGGAGAGTTTGCTGGACAATAAAGCACAGTAACACCATGGTCATGAAACCAGGTATTGGTACCTTTGGCAGTGTGGGCAGGTGCCAAGTCCTGCTGGAAAATGAAATCAGTAGCTCCATAAAGCTTGTCAGCACAGGGAAGAATGAAGTGATCTAAAATTCCCTGGTAGACGGCTTCTCTGATCTTTGACATAATAAAACACAGTGGACAAACACCAGCAGATGACATGGCTCCCTAAATCATCACTGACTGTGGAAACTTCACACTGGACCTCAAGCAACTTGGATTCTGTGCCTCTCCACTCTTCCTCCAGACTCTTGGACCTTGATTTCCAAATGACAGGACTTGACAGGACTTGGTACCTGACTTGGGGAGCCATGCCATCTGCTGGTGTTGGTCCACCATGTTTTATCAAATCCAAGGTCAGTGATGCTGACCACACTGCATCCTCTCAGTGTTTCATAGACTTTCCCAAATACTGCTGAGCAAATTTTAAATGAGCTTCAACACCCCTTTTCTTTAATAATACAGTCTTGTGATGATGGAGCCCATGATAGCGAAGTGCACTGCCTATTGTTTTCTCTGTCACATTTGTACCAGCTGCCTTCAAGTCCTTCTGGAGTTTTTTCCAAGTTGTCCTTGGCTCTCGGGTTACTTTTGTGACTATCTTTCTGATTCCCTGGTTAGATATCTTGTGAGGAGTTCCTGTACAATGCCAGTTGATGGGAGAGTGATGTTCCTCCCAATGGTGCTGCTGGAAGATTCAGAAGTTGTTCAGAAGTAGACAAAAATTGTTGTCTACAATATTATCTTTGTTTGCCTCCCCTATGAAAAGTGGACCTGGCAGCAAGACTGGTTAATGCCTTAGCCTTCCAGCCCATGTGAAACGTTCCATGGGTGGAACACCGGAATTTTAAGAGGTTAAAATACAAGACTATCCTTTGAAGTGGAGGTGAATAAAGTATCCAGAAACAATATTTTCCCCTTAAAAATAATGTTTCCAAATAATTTTTATGGTACATTAACCTTTTACCAGGTAAATGTCCCTTCCCCCATAACCTGAGCAGGTTTGCATCACCTGCAACAGCGCTGGGTAACATTCATGCTAGTGGTTGGAACACTGGAAAAAAAAGGCAAGTCCCATTAGCCAATCGTAGGTCACAACTGTAGCCACCAATGAACAAAGGATCCTGCGATTTGCTATTTGAAGGCGTCAGCTGTAGTCTTTTCAGTGTTCTTAAACAGAAAGGTTACATAGTGCTTTGATTTCCCCAGTGCATTCAACACCATCCAACCAGTGATTCTGAGGGACAAGCTGCGGTGTGCAGGGGTGGACCAGCACCTGTCATCGTGGATCCTGGACTGCCTCACAGACTGACCACAGTTTGGGAGAACCCAGGACTGTATGTCTGACACCATCATCTGCAGTACGGGGTTCCCCCAGGGAACAGTTCTGGCTCAGAATCAGAATCAGATTTATTGCCATTGTTCATGTAGTACACAAACTAGGAATTTGTCTCGGTGCGATGCTGCAACATTAAACATGAAAAAATAAAAGATAGAAATAAAACTATACATGCAATAAAATGTAGAATATGAATGAGTAATACTAGTCAAAGCAATTTTAAATATATTAGCAAGTAGCAGATATTGTGGAGTACCACATAGTGCAGTCGGTAATGCAAAAAGAAAACAGTGAATTGACATGAGTCTGGTTGAGCTGCTGTACATAGTGCACGAGAGTCTAATAAGTCACTTAGTGTTCAGCAGTCTGATGGCAGAGGGGAAGAAGCCGTTCATGTGACGGGAGGTTTTAGTCTGAATGGACCGAAGTCTTCTACCTGACGGGAGGGGGGCAAACAGTACGTGACCAGGGTGTGAAGGATCGGCTATGATCCGGCCTGCACGCCTCCGGGTCCTGGAGATGTACAGGTCCTGGAGGGATGGGAGCTTGCAGTCGATCACCTTCTCAGCAGTGCGCACGACGCGCTGCAGCCTTAGTCTGTCCCTGGCGGTGGCTCCTGCGTACCACACGGTTATGGAGGTGGTGAGGATGGACTCGATGATGGCTGTGTAGAACTGCACCAACATCTTGGTGGGTAGTTTGAGCTTCCTCAGCTGCCGCAGGAAGAACATCCTCTGCTGGGCCTTTTTGATGAGGGAGCTGATGGTCAGCTCCCACTTGAGGTCCCGGGTGATGGTGGTGCCCAGGAAGCGGAAGGAATCTGCAGTGGTGATGGGAGAGCCTGTGAGGGTAAGGGGGGGCAGAGGGGTTGTGACTTTCCTGAAGTCCACGATCATCTCCTGACACATCACAGGTTGCTTGTCACTTCCTTGTGGTAACGTATCGTCACTTCCTGTTTTGCTGTCTGCCTGTGTGGTTTGCTCTCCAGCTCTCGAGCCACTAGCTAAGGCTACTACCTCTCTTTCCTCTCCTCCTCTGGTGTGCTCTCTCTGTCAGATGTTTAGCTACACCTCTGCCTCTTTTAGTGATAACGGTAAATGTAATAAATGTTGTCTTTTTGAGGCGCTCGAGGCGAGGTTGTCTGATTTGGAATCCCGGCTCCGCTGCATTGAAACACCGTCTGCGCCAGTTAATCTCGACGGACGCCCATTAGCTGCAGCGGAGCTAGCTAGCTTAGGTCCCACTGTCACCGGTTCCCCGGCTCTCCTCTGCAGCGAGGAGACTGGGTGGGTGACGGTGAGAAGGAAGCCTAGTCGCAAAGCCCCGGTTCACCACCAACCTGTTCACGTTTCTAATCGTTTTTCCCCGCTCAGCGACACACCCGCTGAGGAAAAAACTCTGATCATTGGCAACTCTGTAGTCAGAAATGTGAACCTAGAGACTCCATCGGCCATAGTCACATGCATTCCTGGGGCCAGAGCAGGCGACATCGAGTCAAATTTGAAAATGCTGGCTAAAAGTAACTAAATATTCCACAATTGTTATTCACGCCGGCATTAATGACATCCGTCTCCGGCAGTCGGAAGTCACGAAACTTAATATAGAATCGGTGTGTGACTTTGCAAAAATGATGTCTGCCACTGTAGTATTCTCTGGGCCCCTCCCCAATCTGACCAGTGATGACATGTTTAGTCGCTCGTCATCCTTGAACCGCTGGCTGTCTGTGTGGTGTCCTAAAAATGACGTGGGCTACATTGACAATTGGAGCTCTTTTTGGGGAAAACCTGGTCTTATGAGACGAGACAGCATTCATCCCACTTTGGATGGTGCTTCTCATTTATCTAACAATCTGGCATCTTTTTTATCCAAATTTCCAAAACCGTGACTACTCAGAGTTGGGACCAGGAAGCAGAGTCGCAGTCTTACACGCCTCTCTGCAGCTCCTCTTCATCCGCCACCCCTCAGCTTAGCCCCTGTCTTCCCCATCAGAGAATCGTTGTCTGCTCCCTCCAAAGTAAATAAAAATATAATGTATAAGCATCCCAAAGTGATAAAGCAAAATATTGGTAAAACTCAAATTAAACATAAAGCCTCTAAATTGAATGATTTGGCCTCTGTTTCTCCTCATAATTTAAAAATTAAATGTGGTTTATTAAATATTAGGTCTCTAACTCCCAAGTCTCTGTTAGTCCATGATCTGTTAATTGATCATCAGATTGATTTAATTTCCCTTACAGAGACTTGGTTAGGACAAGAGGATTATGTTGGTTTAAATGAATCAACTCCCTCTGGTTATTTAAACTGTCAAAATCCCAGAAGTTCTGGTCGTGGAGGAGTAGCATCAATTTACCATTCCAAATTACTAGTTAATGTAAAGCAAAAAACATGTTATAATTCCTTTGAGGGCCTGGTCCTCAGTGTTGGGCACTTTAGCAATTCCAGGTTAAACCCAATTTTATTTGCCATAGTTTATCGTCCCCCATCAACCTATTCAGAATTTTTATCCGAATTTCCTGATTTCTTAGCTAGATTTAGTGCTGAAATCTGATAGAATAATTATAGTAGGGGACTTTAATATACATGTGGATGTAGATAGTGACTGCCTTAATGTGGCTTTTAATTCAATATTAGACTCGATTGGGTTTTCTCAGAAAGTAGGAAATTCTACTCATTACCTCCACCATACATTGGACCTTGTTCTGACATATGGCATAGAAATAGAAAATCTTGTAGTGTCTCCTCATAACCCTGTACTGTCAGACCATTGTCTGTTAACCTTTGATTTTACTATTTCTGACTATTTGGCTCCTAAAGAAAAATATTATCACAGTAGATGCCTCTCAGATGATGCTGTTTCCAAATTTATGCAGATTGTTTCCTCTATGCCATGTGTCAACACAACGGAAATAAGCTATAGACAGCTTGCTCCTTCTGTAATTGATAACATGGTGGATAGTGTTTCAGCTTCTCTGCATCAGGCTCTAGACTTGGTGGCCCCCTTAAAAAAGAAAAAGTCTAATCAGAGATTTTTAACTCCTTGGTTCAACACAGAAACTCGTAGCTTAAAACAGAAGACTCGTCAATTAGAAAGAAAATGGCGCTCTACTAATTTAGATGAAATCTATTTAGCTTGGAGAAATCATCTTTTAATTTATAAAAAATCTCTTAGAAAAGCTAGAACGAGTTATTACTCTGCATTAATAGAAGAGAACAAGAATAATCCCAGGTTTCTTTTCAGTACTGTAGCCAGGTTGACAAAGAGTCAGGACTCTGTCAATCCTAGCATCCCCTTAGAGCTTACTAGTCAGGACTTTATGAACTTTTTCAATAATAAAATTTCATCCATCAGAGATAAAATCAATCAGATTCTTCCCACAGTTAACTTAAATACTGTAACTACTACAGCTCCTTCTATTGATGTCTGTCTTGATGAGTTTACTCCAATCGACCTTTGTGAGTTAGACAAAATAGTTTCCTCATCCAAACCTTCAACTTGTCTTTTAGACCCTATTCCTACCAGGTTATTTAAAGAAGTCTTCCCACTTATTGGTAGCTTTATTCTTCATATAATCAATTCTTCATTAATTTTAGGCCATGTACCGCAGGCTTTTAAAACGGCTGTAATTAAACCCTTACTCAAAAAGCCAACGCTAGATCCAGGAGCTTTAGCTAACTATAGACCAATCTCTAATCTCCCTTTCATTTCAAAAATCTTAGAAAGAGTTGTTGCTACGCAATTATTTGACCACCTGCAGGGAAATGGTTTATTTGAGGAGTTTCAATCTGGGTTTAGAATCCATCATAGCACTGAAACAGCCTTAGCGAAGGTCACTAACGACCTCCTCATTGCATCTGATAATGGACTAGTTTCTGTACTTGTCCTTTTAGATCTTAGTGCAGCTTTTGATACTATTGATCATAATATTCTACTTGATAGATTAGAACACTATGTTGGACTTAATGGAACTTCGTTGCAGTGGTTTAGATCTTATTTATCTGATAGGTTCCAGTTTGTTCATGTAAATGATGAGTTTTCTCTCAGCTCAAAGCTTAGTCATGGAGTTCCACAGGGATCTGTGCTTGGCCCTACTCTTTTTAGTTTATATATGCTTCCGTTAGGCAACATTATTAGAAAGCACTGTATACATTTTCACTGTTATGCAGATGACACACAATTATACCTGTCAATGAAGCCAGATGATACTAATCAATTAGCCAAGTTAGAAGCCTGTCTTAAGGAAATCAAAGTTTGGATGACTTGTAATTTCCTGCTATTAAATTCAGATAAGACTGAAGTCATTCTTGTTGGTCCAAAAAACCTTAGAAATTCCTTTCCAAATCAAACTTTCAGTTTGGATGCAGTTACTCTTTCTCTTAATAGCTCTGTGAGGAACCTTGGAGTTATTTTTGATCAGGATTTGTCCTTCAATTCACATATTAAATTTGTTTCTAAGACTGCCTTCTATCATTTGCGTAATATTGCCAAGATTAGGAGCATCTTGTCTCAGAGTGATGCTGAGAAGCTGATCCACGCTTTTGTTAGCTCGAGATTAGATTATTGTAATTCTTTATTATCAGGCTGTCCTAAAACATCTTTAAAAAGTCTTCAGCTGATCCAAAATGCTGCAGCAAGAGTTTTAACAGGTACTAGAAAGAGAGATCATATCTCTCCGGTTCTGGCCTCCCTTCATTGGCTTCCCATAGAGTTTAGAATTAAGTTTAAAATCCTTCTTCTTACTTACAAAGCTCTAAACAATCAGGCTCCTTTTTATTTAAAAGATCTGATACTACCGTATCATCCTAACAGAGCACTACGCTCCCAAAATGCAGGTTTACTTGTAATACCTAGAATCTCCAAAAGTACAATGGGAGGCAGAGCCTTCAGTTATCAAGCTCCTCTCCTGTGGAATCAGCTGCCAATCTGGATTCGGGAGTCAGACTCGATCTCTGTTTTTAAGAATAGGGCTAAAACCTACCTTTTTGATATAGCCTACAATTAGGGAGGGATCATGTGTTTCTGAACCCTCCCTTTGTTATGCTGCTAATAGGTTTAGTCAGCCGGGGGACCTCCAGTAATGCACTGGGCCTCACTCCTTTCCTCACTCTCTATGAAATATTTTTTTTTTGCTGGTCATTAACATTTGTTTGTTCTCTCCCATAGATTGAGTCCCCATCGTGCTGTTTGCTTTCTACATGTCTGTTCTTTTCTTCTTCTCTGTCCCCTCACCCCCCAGCCAGTCGCAGCAGATGACTGCCCCTCCCTGAGCCTGGTTCTGCTGGAGGTTTCTTCCTGTTAAAAGGGAGTTTTTCCTCTCCACCGTCGCCAAGTGCTTGCTCACAGGGGATCGCCTGATTGCTGGGGTCTTTCTGCAACTGTGGGGGTCCTCCCTACAGTTGATAGTGCTATGAGATGACTGTTGTTGTGAAATGGCGCTATATAAATAAAGTTGAATTGAATTGAATTGAATTGAATTGAATCTCCACTGTCTTCAGAGCGTTCAGCTGCAGGTTGTTGTGGCTGCACCAGGACGCCAGCTGGGCCACCTCTCTCCTGTAGACGGACTCGTCGCCGTTGGAGATGAGCCCGATGAGGGTGGTGTCATCCGCAAACTTGATCAGCTTGACAGACTGGTGGCTGGAGGTGCAGGAGTTGGTATACAGGGAGAAGAGTAGGGGGGAAAGTACACAGCCCTGGGGTGATCCGGTGCTGATGCTGACGGAGTCTGAGACAGTCTTTCCCAGCCACACATGCTGCTTCCAGTCCGTCATGAAGTCGGTGATCCACCTGCAGAGGGAGTCAGGCACGTTGAGCAGGGACAGCTTGTCCTGGAGCAGAGCGGGGCGGATGGTGTTGAATGCAGAGCTGAAGTCCACAAACAGGATCCTCGCGTAGGTTTCCGGGGAGTCCAGGTGCTGCAGGATGGAATGGAGGGCCAGGTTGACTGCGTCGTCCACAGACCTGTTGGCTCGGTAGGCAAACTGCAGCTGGTCCAGGAGGGGAGTGGTGATGGTCTTGAGGTGGGGCAGGACCAGGCGCTCAAAGGACTTCATGACTACAGAGGTGAGCGCTACAGGTCTGTAGTCGTTAAGTCCAGTGATCCGTGGCTTCTTGGGGACAGGGATGATGGTGGAGGTTCTGAGGCAGGTCGGCACGTGGCATAACTTCAGGGAGGTGTTAAAAATGTCTGAGAAGACAGGAGCCAGCTCTTCCGCACAATGTCTCAGGGTGGAGGGAGACACGCCGTCCGGGCCAGGGGCCTTGCGCGAGTTCAGTCTGGAGAACTGTCTGTGCACGTCCTCCTCACTGATGACAAGGGCAGGGGGGGAGGAGGGGGGCTGCCTTTGATGAAGTGGGGACCGTGGAGGCAGTGGCGCTGGGGGTGAGCTTCCTGCTCACCCTCTAGAAGCTCACCCTCTACACTGCTGACTTTTCACACAACACACCACAATGCCATCTACAGAAGTTCTCTGATGACTCTGAAATTGTTGGCCTAATGGGGATGGTGGATGACGCGGAGTACAGAAGACTGATCCAGGACATTGTGGACTGGTGCCTGTGGAACTGCCTCCAGATTAATGCGAGGAAATCCAAGGGACTGGTGGTGGACTGCCGCAGGCGAGGACAACCTCCAACAACACCATTAAACATCAAGGGAACTGACATTGAGATGGTGACAACTTACAAGTACCTGGGTGTTCACCTGAACAATAAAATGGACTGGTCACTCAGCACTAATGTGATCTACAAGAAGGGGCAGCGCAGGCTGCGCCTCCTGAGGAGACTCAGGTCCTTTGGAGTGGGGGGGGAGCACTCCTGAAGACCTTCTATGATTCTGTGGTAGCATCAGCCATCACGTACGGAGTGGTCTGCTGGGCAGCAGCATCACAGCAGCTGACAGGAAGAGACTGAACAAACTGATCAAAAAGCTAGCTCTGTTCTGGGGTGCCGCCTCGACCCAGTGGAAGAGATAGGAGAGAGGAGGATGGTGGCTAAGCTGTCATCTCTGCTGGAGTCTGAGTCCCACCCCATGCGGGACACGCTGAATGAGGACCTCATTTAGCAGTAGGCTGTGCCATCCTAGGTGCTTGAGAGAGAGGTTCCGCAGGTCCTTCCAACCAATGGCTGTCAGATTTTATACTCTAACCGGTGCTGCTCATAGAGGCCGTATTAAACATCACAACTTTGCACAATAGAGATCATCCCTCCAATACACAACTAAGACAGTTACAATTATTACACTGGTCAACACCAGATTTATTGTCTAAGGTTTTTTTAGTTGATTTAGGACAGTTTTGATGTGTGGAATCCAAAAATCACATTGGTTTTGTTCAATCAGGTCAACTTTTTGAACTATGGCCACATGTTGTTTTTTACATTTTTGTTTACATGTACGGGTATTTTTGCTTTATATGATGCGAAATTCTTTATTTCTTGAAATTTCTCAAACTCTGAAGAGTTTGCATGCACCAATTTATGACATGTCATAAATGTAAAGTCACAAAAATGTAATCGATTTAGTCAGAAGATCAGATTTTCAAAAAATCAACTTAGCATAATACCTGACCTGTTCAAAAGAAACGGATGTCATTTTTGGATTCAGCGGTGCAAAATTGTCATAAATCAGTTGAAAAAACACAGACAACTTACAAAAAAATTATTTTTGTAACCCTGTGTTATCGAGGGTGGCAATAGCACTGCTCATTCAAATGTGAAATACACTGTCTGGTGACATGTTTCAGACCCAGGAGACAGACGCTGACACGAGTAGATATAGACAATTATTCTTTATTGAATGGAAAGTGAGTGTAGTGCGTGTGTGAGTGCGAGTATAGCTGTCTGGTCACTGGAGCTGAGCAGTTCTGAAGACGACCTGGCAACCCTGGAACACACAAGCAGAAACAATTACAGCTGTTCAGCGATAGTGGGTAATTGCAGATGGAGAAGCTTACTTGAGAGTGCCACAGGTTGTGTCTTGCTGGCTCCGAGTGCCCATGCGACGTGGTGGTGATAGTGCCCGTAGCTGTGGGGGTGAGGAGGAACTCCGTGATGGAGGAGGCGATGCCCCGTTAGCTGGGGAGGCTGGTCCGCCACCAGGGAGGTCCACCTGTGCACAAGGGAGAATGCTGGGAGATGAGGAGTGCAGAGAGCTCTTACGAGAACAGTCCAGACGTGAAGATCTTGGCTTGAGAACGTAGTCTTGGCTCATAACCAGGCAGAGTAGACAGACGACTCCGTGCTGAGCCGTCAGTGACACCGGCTTTTAAAGGCCGCTGATTGACACCTGCCGGTGTGTGCGCAGCTGGCGATAATGAGGCAGATGACGGCCCAGCGGCCGTCATGACATCTGGGTCTATATTTATATATTGCTGGCAATGTAACTAACTGTAATGCTGCTGATACCATCTCACTGCAATGCTCCTGCACTGTGTATATAACTGTGTACATATGTATAGTTATTTACTACTTTGGCAAACCAATTCTAATCTTATTATCTTATTAACTATCGCTCTGAGTGTTGCAATCCCTGTGCTGCTGCAATCCTGGAATTTCCCCAGAGTGGGACTAATAAAGACTTTTATCTTATCTTATCTTATCTTATCTTATGTTATCTTAAGTAAAAGTAGCATTACCTTAAGATATTAATTTCTCAAATATATATATAAATAGTCACCCCAAAAATTACTCGAATAAAAGTAATAATGTATTTATTTATAAAGTTACTTGAGTAGTGATTTTTTTTCTTACAAATTTTAGATTTTTTTCAAAGTTTGATTTTCTTTCCAATTTGTTAAGTCTTTCTTATACGTAAACCCACCACTTTTCTAATAATTTGATGACTTTTTCCAATAAACGTAGGGTAATTTGGGGCACAAATTTACACGGGGCAGATTGTTATGCTTCTCCTTCCCTCAGAAATTAAAAAGCCCATGCACATGCAACACCTAGCAGGAGGGGGCACAACAACATGCCCCATGTAACTTTGTGCCCCAGCTTGCTCTATGACTTTTTCCACTCACATTTACCACTTTTTATCAGATAAATTTGTTACTTTTTATTTGTAATTTTTAAAATAGTTTTTGCTTTAATTTTGCAACTTTATTCTCACCAGTTTTTGAGGTTTTTCTCCTAAATGAGGAAAAGAAACTCAAAAATGAACTAGAAAAGCACTCGGAGAGCGCAGACCTCCGCCAAGCGGCACAGTTCCCCCCATAGAGTGTTTGTGTGTACGTTTTCAGATTCCCTGAGCATGAAAAGATATGAGTAGCAATTGGATTCACAATGATTATTTGTTTATTTGACATGGACAGTGCAATAAACAGACAATTAATGAATGACAATCAATGTGATAGTGATAGGATTAGTGGTTCAGTAGTGTAAAACGGGGCTCTAAGGGACGACGGGTTAATAAGGGACACTTTTGTGGGAAATGTTTTAAATGTAATTCTGCTTTTTTTATTTTGAGCAGGACGCTGAGTTGTGTTGTTATTGTCAAATATCCATGAATCCTTCATCAAATCTAGGCGGAAGCAAAATTAAAAAAGCAGAATTACATTTAGAAAAGTGTCCCATATTACCCCGCCGTCCCTTATAGCCCCGTTTTACGGTTGTAAAAGCATTGCCTCCTTGGTGGAGGTAATAAACTGAAGTGTTGGTGTGTCCATCTCCTCCACTGACGGATGCAGATTGGTTAGACAGGTTGCCGTGGGTTTTATATTATATTGGGGTTGCGGTCCGCGGCAAAACAGAATTTAGAGTCTTCCCCGGCAGAGAGGTCGTTTTTACGCAGCGCCTATAGCTGGGCGGGGAATTTGTGGCAAATAATGGGGCGGCGGACAGGTGTCCGTGTCAGGTTTTGCAGCGTGGCGCAAAAACAGGCACGCTGGCGGGCCCAGGCCAGCAGTGTTTTCCGCGTGCTTTTGTGCCTAAAACGTTGAAGAACGCGGAGTTTGTGTTGGTCAGACACGACGCCCAGCGGCCTCCATTGCGCCTGCGCACATGTTGAAAATGGCCCTATGTCACAGTGTTGAAAAATGCTTTAAAAAAATTCCTGTATCCAGACGGTGAACCGGATCACCCCCAAAATTTAATCAGTTCTTTCTTGTACCATTTCCAACAACGCCTGAAAGTTTCATGCAAATCCGTCCAAGACTTTTTGAGTTATCTTGCTAACCAACAGACAAACAGACAGACAAACAGACAAACACACAAACCCTGGCAAAAACATAACCTCCTCCTGGCCTTTTCGGCCTGGCGGAGGTAACTATCCACCTTCTAATGGTAACCAAGTCATAGGAGTACACCCTCATTCTGATCAGGAACAATTTCAGTTCTTGCCAGTCAAACTGTTTGAGCTCAATTACAAGCAAACAGCAGAGCAACCCATAGTCATTGAGTTATGGAGCTGCTAGTCTAGACTAGCAAACAAATCCTTGATTTGTAAAAGCTGCAGAAACAACAACAGTTACTTTGTGGTTAACAAAGGTCCATGGCCAGTTAAACATTTCTTTGTAACTGTAGTTAAAAATAATTATTGTGACCAATAAGTGATTTGCAGCCTGCTCTATCATTCATAAAAAAAAATCGGCAAGCTGCTTTAGTGAGGAATCCAACCCCAAATGCACCTCAGGGATAAACAGTGTCTTCTTGTTTGCCAGAGAAAATATCACACTTGTTTGTGTTTGGATGCATATATACGCTGCATCCAAGTGATTACTGTGTGCCTGTTCTGTGTAAGTTACATTATACAACAGTTAGTTCTGACCGAGCAATTTGATTGGAAAATAGGGATTCCAGGAGTTACTAAAATCCACAATAGTTGCTCTCCAACGTTTCACCGGATATAAATCACTCCGCTTCAAAGGTGTTCATGTAACCATTAATTATTAACACTAACTTACTATCAACTCTCAGTGTGAATTGCAGTACTGTGTTGGATACCTTAATTTCCACAGTGAGGCGCTGTTTGACAAGAAATTATACATCCATGACCAGAAGTCCCACCCATTTGAAAACAACTTTTACAATATCTGCCCCGTTTAAGCTATTTCATGTCTGTTTAAAAAAAAAAATAGGCAGTGCTAGAGTTTGATTTATTGTCTCGATTAACAAACCACAATACCTTTGCGGTGATGGACTCTTTGTTTCAACTGAAAATGCCAAGGAAAAGTGAGTGAAGCAGGCAATCACTAGCATGCTAACTACTAGCCACTGACTAGCTAATGGCATCTTAATCTCGGGTCTTCTGCTGTAGAAGAAGAAGAACTTTATTTATGTAGCACTTTTCACAGATAAAGATCACAAAGTGCTTTGACAGTAAAATTGCAGAGTAATATAAAAACAAGGAAATAAGAACACAGTACCGACTCAACAGGTGACTGGTATGTAAACTTACTTTTGCACTTGACAACATTTAATTTATTCACGTGTGTGAAACGACAGTTGACGTCTTCATGCTGATTGAGATGTTTAGCAACAGTTACTGGCTACATTTAGAAGGCTCCATTTTTTTTTCTCAGATGCACAAAATAACTGGTTAAACAAACAAATCATAATATTTTGTCCAGTACTGCTGTCATTTGTGCTTGTGGAATTGTTATACAAAAGAAATATTACACTTGAGGTTGTTACATATCGCATCATATGGGTCTTTGCTTGTTGTCTACAGTGAAGGAAAGTAACAAAATGAAAACATGGACTTTTATTACTGCCTTTTCTGTGTATTCCATCCATCCATCCACCTATCCATCTTGCTCCACTTAATCCTTTTTGGGTCGCGGGGGGCTGGAGCCTATCCCAGCATCTTTGGGCGAAAGGCAGGGTACACCCTGCACAGATCGCCAGTCCATCGCAGGGCCAACACAGAGAGACAGACAACCATTCACTCTCACAGTCATACCTAAGGACAATTTAGATTCCCCAGTTTGATGCCAATTGACCTAACTTGCATGTTTTTGGCACGTGGGAGGAAACCGGAGAAATCCCGTAGTAAACCCACACAGACACGGGGAGAACATGTAAACTCCACACAGATCACTGTTGGTCGGGGGCTGGGATCGAACCCAGGATCCCCCGGCCAAGGGTGAGTTGCTGTGCTGCCGCAGTACTAACCACTCCGCCACCGCGTTGCCCCTCTGTATATTCCATTAAGAGGTAATTCAGTAAAATACCTTACACTTATTTTGTTAAAATTATTCATGAAATCATATTTGTAAATCTGACCCTGAAAGCATCATAGCCTCACCGGAAATGAAATTCACCGCACATCACTGGTCACAAAGACATTTGCATGATAACGCCAAAACAAGTGAAGTTAGGGTCACCAAACTTGGCACACAGGACGACCTTAGGATCCTCACCTGTGCCAGTAGTGTTGGGTTCACAAGGCCAGCCAACGTGGACATACTGTGCAGCATGTCACTGATGCATGTAATGTCTGCTTAAAAAGATGGGGGAGGAGTGGGTCTACATCTCTGAGTGGAACCATAGTTTGACTAGCAACTGTAATGTGATTATTAAATTACAGCACAGCACTCCTCTGTTCAGGCCAACGTTAGAGGAGGGATATAGGGATACATGCATTTATATACTTCTGTAAACCCATTGTATACCCCAGCTAAATGCATCTTTACATAGGTCACTGTATACCTTGGAATGTTTAGACCTCTTTCCTTCTGCTCTATCTTGCGTTCAACACGTTCTGTTTCTAGGACACACGTAGAACTTCAGCATCTCACTAAAACCTTTGGGCTAGAGGCAGTTGTGAATTTTACTGTACAGCTACAGTCAGGTAAAGAAGCTGAACGACTGCAGGATGGAATAATCGATTGGCAGGTTTTCACACGGCTCCTGCGGCATGCAGATGTTGATTTTTCCAACCTACAATGTAACCACCAAGTTGCATGCATCTCTTTTTCCACTGTGCTGTGCATTCTTTTGTCTTGGATGAACTGCGGCTTGAATCTTTATGCATGCTTCCAGGATCAAGGAATAGGAAATACAGACCAATAGATTTATTGATGGCTACAAGCCTGTTGGAAGATGTGCCTTTATAGATTGAAAATCCATTCTAGCCAGGCTTAGGTGGATAGTGATAAAATGAAAGCTGTGTGTTCCATGAAAGATTCAATTTGTCCTCTGTCTGTAGGAATATAATAAGGCACTGCTGCTTCTTTCTTCCTACACACTCAGTGTGTGTGCATGTGTGTAAATAAGGATCAGTTGACAAGTTATGCACTTCTGGGATGTGTTTGTGAAAGTGGATTTAGCCTATTATCTCATACATTATCTTCCATATTAGATTTATGCGAGCATGAAATATGTGTTGTGTGACAAGGTCAGTGCTGAAATCCATCCAAATCCATCTGGTAGCGCATGTTTATGTGTGCTTTTTTCTGTCTGTAAGTGCTTTCTAATTAGGCCCATCAGGCACCACAGGATGCTTCAGATAAGGAGCAGCAGTACAATGAGATTTGATCGTCTTAGTCTAAAAGTAGGATTCCTTAAAGACATCCTGCATCCAATATGCTTCAGTCATTTAGACTTTTTGGCAGCTAGACACCAGCTAGATTACATTGTAAAACCTGAGGAGTTGGTTCAACTCAAAGTGTTTGAGAAAACTGATTGTCTTGAATTGTTTAAGTTTGTTAACTCAAACCATTCCAGTACACTTAATTTTTTTCAGCTGAGTAAACTGAGTTATATAAAAAGAGTTAACTTAAAGATGCATTGGGCTATAAATCCCCTATAAAAACAAATGTACATTGTCTAAAATGGTATCTTATTCCCTTTTTTTCAACAAAGAAAAACCTTTAGTTGTCTTACAGTTTCATGCCAAAATGCCCCTCCCCCCAACTTCAAACACCAGAATAAGTGACTACACCCGACCCATATACCACAAGGCTAATAGTGGCTAGCACTACATTAAACAGCATGAATACTGTGATAAAAAGACTTACTGGATGAAGGACATGCCCAGTTGTATGCACGGTGGCCCAGGATAAAGACTGAAACTGCACTGGGCTTTATAGCCTGCTCTGCCTGAGCCTCGGCATGAAGCCGTCTGCCATTTCTCCATGATCTTCGTCTCTCACCTGACCGCCTACGTCCAGGTCTCTAACTCTCCTTTTGGAAAACACCTCTCGTCAAAAGTAAACATTACTCTATTCACCTTCCTCTCAGTCTCTCCCCTGTGCACAGGTGGATTTCTCTGGCGGCGGAACCTGTTCTCCGCGGCGGCGGAACGCCCTCCTCCCGCCCCTCCAGGCCTCACTGCTCACCCCGGGAGTGCCTCGCAGACGCTGTCTTCCTGGCTGGAGCCCCTCGGGCCAACCTGCGCATCCATCGTTCCACGTGCAAGCAAGCCCCAGTCATTAATCTGCTCACGCTGTTGTGGAAAGAACTAACATCAGTGCTTTGGCTCTGTTCTAGGGTTGCCAGGCTGAACGGCGCTCTGTCTCACCCCTGGCTGCAGCATCGCCACCGTCATCACATTCACACAACACATACACGCACCCACACACCCTCTGTTGGCACAATAAAGATTATTAAGATAAGATAAGATAACCCAATAAAGATTATTGAATTTCACTGGAGCATGTGTGTGTGTTCCCTGGGTCCAGCAATGTGTCAGTACGGCTCCGTCAAAGCGACCCAGTGAACAGCGGGCTTGCACACCAGCTGAACAACTTGGAGGCTCGAGTGGACCAATTAACTTACCAACAGCAGGTCATACTCAATCAGCTAGCCCAAATCAACAGCCAGCTGGATCGCCTGGAAGGACAGCGGGCTTTTTCTCCTGCTCACAGCACTAGGCCAGCCCCCATTAGCTCCCCTCCTAGCCAGGCCAGTCCGGGCCCCTTAACCCATCTCACGCCGGTCCCCACGCCCACGTGCTTCAGCGGAAAGCTCGGGGAGGCTCGGGGCTTTATCCTTCAGTGTGAGACGGTGTTTCAGCAGGTTCCGGGGGATTTTCCCACCGATCACAGCCACATAGGTTACGTGGCTAATCTGTTGGAGGGACAAGCGCTAGCATGGGCATACGCCATTATGGCGAAACCCAGCTATGCCAATTTAGCCTGCGCCCAATTCGTGCATGATTTCCACGAGGCTTTTGACCACTCGGACCGCGATAGCGTGCTCACCACCCAGCTATTAAACCTTCGACAGGGTGGCCGGTCAGTCGACTTCCGGGTGGTGGCGACGGAAGTGGAGTGGGAGGATGCCTCGCTATGCAGCATTTTCATTAGAAGTTTGAACCCTAGTCTGCTGGGGCAGAGCAGGACGCTGTTCGGCCTGGCAACCCTATGGAGACAAAGCAGAGACGTTAACGCTGCACCAGCGCTGAGAGCATAATAAACACAGTCGCTTACTTTTGCAGGTGGTGATGCTGGGCTCCGGTTTGCCCTGTGGGCGACAGCCAGGGAGAGAGCGTCTAGCTCTGCACCGGGGAAGAGGGAGTTACCCTGATGCTGATGTGGAGCTGAGCTGCCGCCGGGGAGAGAGAATCCGCCGCCAGGGAGGTCCACCTGTGCACAGGGGAAAGGAACTTGACAAGGTGAGTGGAGGTTAAGCTTACGTGCTTCGACGTGTTGCTCGTGGTCAGAGGTTGAGCCAAGACGTGGCTGGAGACGAGAGACGTGTCCTCGTGAGTTTGACAGACGGCTCCGTGCTGAGTCGCTGGCAGGCCTGGCTCTTAAAGCCCGCTGACAATTGGCAGCAGGTGTGCACACAGCTGAGACCGTTGATGGCCCTGCAGGCGCCATGACACCAGGTAGGCTGGCGTCGGGAGGCGCCACTTGGGGGAGAGTACTGTTATGACTCACTCTGGGCCATCACCTGCTTCAGCTGCGCGCACACCTGCTTCCAATCACCTACGGGCTTTATAGCCTGCTCTGCCTGAGCCTCGGCACGGAGCCGTCTGTCATTTCTCCACGATCTTCGTCTTTCACCTGACTGCTTACGTCCAGGTCTCTAACTCTCCTTTTGGAAAACACCTCTTGTCAAAAGTAAGCATTACTCTACTCACCTTCCTCTCAGTCTCTCCCCTGTGCACAGGTGGATTCCTCTGGTGGCGGAACCTGTTCTCCGCGGTGGCGGAACGCCCTCCTCTCACCCCTCCAGGCCTCACTGCTCACCCTGGGAGTGCCTCACAGATGCTGTCTTCCTGGCTGGAGCCCCTCGGGCCAACCTGCGCATCCATCGTTCCACCTGCAAGTAAGCCCCAGTCATTAATCTGCTCACGCTGTTGTGGAAAGAACTAACATCAGTGCTTTGGTTCTGTTCTAGGGTTGCCAGGCTGAACGGCGCTCTGTCTCACCCCCGAATGCAGCATCGCCACCGTCATCACATTCACACCACGCATACACGCACCCACACACCCTCTGTTGGCACAATAAAGATTATTAAGATAAGATAAGATAAGCCTTTATTAGTCCCACAATGGGGAAATTCCAGGATTGCAACAGCACAGGGATAGCAACACTCAGAGCAATAATTAAGAAGATAAGAAAATAAGAGCAGTGAATATGTACACATAAATATATAAATATATATACACAGTGCGGAGCATTGTAGCTAGATGGAATAAACAGCATAACCGTATTGAATTTCACTCGAGCCTGTGTATGTGTTCCCTGGGTCCAGCAATATGTCACTTAAAAGCAGTTTAATGGTAAAATCCATCTTAATTTGGGTCAAGTTTTCAAAGCAGTTTGTTGATGATGATGATGATGGAGTCTCGCGTCGCTGGCGATGCATGAATATCTTGCGAAGTATAGTTCACCGGTGTGTCTTCTGGCGGGAGATGAGGCCAATCTTGGACAAACAAACTCTGTTGCAGAAACTGCAGATGAGAGTTGTGTTACTGCTGGAGGATGGCATAGCTGAAGCCTTCCTTCGAGCCCTCTTCTCGATTAAATGTGTAGTCCTGGACTGTTCAAAGTGCTTGATGCCCTGCATACACAGATGGTGCCATGCGAGTCGATCTTGGGCATTATGTTGCCAAGAGTTGATATCCATGTCATAGGATTTAAGGGTAGCTTTGAAGATGTCTTTATAAAGGAGACGGGGTCTGCCGACTGACTTCTTTCCTTGCTGCAGTTGGCTGAAGAACATTGCCTTTGGGATCCTAATGTCCTCCATCCTGGCCAGATGTCCAGTCCAACGCAGCTGGGCCTTGATGATCAGGCTTTCAATGCTGGGTAACTTGTATTTGTCCAAAACCTCTGTATTGATCTCTCTATCCTGCCACTTGATACCGCATATGGATCTCAGGCATCGCTGTTGGAACTGTTCAAGAAGCTTGATATGTCGGTGATATGGTGTCCACGTCTCACAACCATACAGGATGGAGGCAAGAACGACAGCCTTGAACACTTTAATCTTGGTGTGGAGCTTGATACCACGTTCATCCCACAACCTCCTTCTAAGCATGCCAAAGGAACCACTTGCCTTGGCTAATCACTGGTTGATCTCTTCGTCAAGGGTTGCAGAGTAAGAGAGGGTGCTTCCAAGGTAACAGAACTTCTCTACGGACTTGAGCGGGCTGTTGTTGATAGTTATCACAGGGTGAACATGGCATTTTCCGGGGGCTGGCTTGTACATGACCTCCATCTTCTTAATACTGATGGTAAAACCATATTTCTCTGATGCCGTGGCAAATTTGTCAGTGATGAGCTGAATATCTTCCAGTGTGTGTGCAACCAAGGCACAGTCATCAGTGAACAGAAGGGCTCTGACTAGCATTGACATGGTCTTCGTCCGAGCTTGTAAACGTCTCAGATCGAATAGGCCACCATCTGTTCTAAACTGAATGTGCACTCCTTTATCCAGGTCGCGAAAAGCCTCCATGAGCATGAAAGAAAAGGCAATGGAGAAGAGTGTTGGGGCCAGGACACAGCCTTGCTTGGTACCATTTGTCACTGGAAATGGGTCAGAGGTCTCTCCATTCCCTTGGACTTTTGCTTGCATTCCCTCATGGAAAGACCTTATGATGGAAATGAACTTGTCAGGGCAACCAACTTTGTGAAGTATCTTCCACAGGCCAGGTCTATTTACCGTGTCGAATGCCTTGGTGAGATCGACAAACACCATATAGAGGTCCATGTTCTGTTCCCTACATTTCTCCTGTATCTGTCGCATTGCGAAGATCATGTCTACTGTACCTCTTCCAGGTCTGAATCCACATTGAGATTCTGGGTAGACCGTAGCAGTGAGACAGCATGACATCCTGTTGAGGACAATGCGTGCCAGTATTTTCCCGGCAACTGACAGGAGGGAAATACCTCTGTGGTTATCACAGACAGAGCGGTCTCCTTTACGCTTGTAGAGATGTACAATAGAAGCATCCTTAAACTCTTGTGGGACTGTGCCATACTGCCAGATAAGTATAAATAACTGTAGGAGTTTGTTCTGCAGATGCACGCCGCCGTTTTCGAAAATCTCAGCAGGGATGCCGTCGGCACCTGGAGACTTTCCCGCAGATGTCTGTTTTATGGCACGCTTGACTTCATCCAGTGAAGGAGGGAGGTCCAGCTCGGCCAGTATCTGCCTCTGGGGGATGGCGTCCAGGGTTTCCTCACACATTGATGATGGCCTATTGAGCAGGGTGTTGAAGTGTTCAGCCCAGCATTGTAGTATTTCCAATTTGTCAGTATGGAGGTTATTTCCGTCAGACAATCTGATGGGTGCGCTACCAGTGGACTTAGGACCATACACCGCCCTCAGCCCTTCATGGAAGAGCTTACTGTTATGCTTATCAGCTGCTTCCTGGAGCTCTGTGGCTTTACTGTCCCACCATGACTCCTTCATCTGGCGGAGTTTTCTCTGCAAGGTGTGCCTTGCGTTCAAGTAGAGCGATCTTTTGGCTGGTGATGATTTGTCATCAATGTAGTTCCTGTGAGTTTTGTGCATCGTGTGCAGAAGCTGTGAGATTTCCGGGTCATTTTCATCAAACCAATCCTGGTGTTTGCGTTTGAAGAGGACTTCTGCACTAGCAGAGTAGGTGGCATCCTTGAACTGCTTCCAGGCTGCCTCGACCTCCATACCCTCGAAATTTTCAGGTACGTTGGTTTCCTGAAGTTTCCTCTGCAGATCCTCTTGGATTTTAGATTTAGTAGATTTAGTATACTTTATTGATCCCCAGAGGGGAAATTGAGGGTCATCCACCACCTGGATGGATGAAGCAGCCACGATACAGCGCTATCCCTTAACCATTCACACACACATTCACACCTAGGGCCACTTTTAGAGTCTCCAATTAACCTAACCTGCATGTTTTTGGCATGTGGGAGGAAACCGGCGAAATCCCGGAGTAAACCCACGCAAACACGGGGAGAACATGCAAACTCCACACAGATCACTGTTGGTCGGGGGCTGGGATCGAACCCACGATCCCACGATCCCCACGATCCCCCGGCCAAGGGTAAACTGTGCTGCCGTAGTGCTAACCACTGAGCCACCGTGCAGCCCATTAGATATGGGAGCCCTTAATGCAGGAGACTTGAAGTTTGACTGGTGGTTTTACTCTCCTGGTTTGTATCTTGGGCCTGATGTGGAGTGCCATCTTGCTTCTGACCAGCCTGTGGTCAGACCAGCATTCGGCTCCACGCATGGCTCTGGTAAGCTTGACATCTCTGGCATCTCTCTGTCTGACGATGATGTCAGAATCAGAATCAGAATCAGAATAAACTTTATTGCCAAGCATGTAAAAAAAACACACGAGGAATTTGACTTGACATTGGTGCGCGTGCAAGCGCGACACAACGACACGGCAGCCATAATAGGCGCCTCATCAAACAGAGATAGATAAGAAAGGGAGGGGAGGGGAGGGAACGACACAAGGGGGGAGGAGAGAAAAAAAACTTTATCAGAATACAGCTTATGAATATTTAAGCAGATTATGATTACAATGAAAAAAAAATCTCTCAATAGCACAGAGCAACAATCAACCACAAAAAACCAAAAGACCAAAAGTCAGAGAGGATCAGTGAATGGATGGGTGTAATTCAGTATATGAGTCAGTGTGTTCGTGTATGTTGAATGCAGGTGGGTGTTTATCAGTTACTGGAGGCAGCAAAATCTCTCCCAGCCGAGATGTTATGTCTTAGTGACTGAAACTCGGAAGCATGTCCTTGAGGCATGGCAGATGGAAATTTCCTGAGCCAGTCACATGTCCTTGAGAGTTCAGATGCAGCCCCAGTATGTTTATGAAAGAGAAGCACAATCTTCTGTTTTGTCTTAATCCAGGAGGAAAATAGACAACAGGGCATCGAGTTCAAGGTCTGATAGACACAGATCACTCAGAGCATAGAATTTTTTCATCTCTTGCAATCCTGTGTTCATAATTTCCATACATAGGCTTTAAATCCATTCCTTGGAGGCACCAAAAACGACTCCAGATGTTTCCCTTCTAGAACATGGGTAAACATGTCCGGTAGAGTCCATCCCTCTACAGTGCATGTCAGATGGTAATTTCCATGTTAGTCATTGCCGTTAGTTAGTGCACTCCCCCGTCTGGTCGAATTGTTGAAGAAGCAGCTATGCCGGGATCGCTTTTAATTAGCTCTTCCAGTTAATTTTTCGATACACCAGGAAAAACTCCAGAGCCAATCAGCAGAAAATCCTGTGATCCTAGCCAAACCAGGTAGATGTTTCCACATCCTCAGTCGAATCATGCAGACACATGCGTTCCAATCCATGGGTCTCTCCATAGGGGCTCCCCCTGGCCGGAATTTATATAAAATGTTGTTAATTTTATTAAAGCCGCTCACCAAATCCATTTTTTTTCGTTTGGATCAAGATTCAGCCAGAAGAACAGCGACGCAGACAAGACAGCAAGCTGGGATTCTCAGTTAGGGAGGGAAGGAGGGTAAAAGAGGGAGCAAAGGAAAAAGCGTCTGTTCTCTCTGAAGGGCAGAAGCAGAAAAAAAGATGTAGTCTATAGATGCCACAACTTTGAACGAGGGTGCATCCAGGTTGTCTTATACTTCTTGGCTTGCTGGAAGAGGGTGTTAGTGATTGTGAGTTGGTGCTCACTGCACTTTTCCAAAAGGAGCTGGCCATTTGAGTTGAGCTTCCCTATACCATATTTGCCAATAACACCTTTCCAGGCGTCATTGTCGCAGCCTACCCGGGCGTTGAAGTCTCCAAGGATTATGAGCTTATCGCTAGAGGGAGTTGACCTGATGGCTTGTTCAAGGTCACTGTAGAAAGCTTCCTTCTCCTCGTCGCTGTATGTCATGGTGGGAGCATATACACTGAGAATGGTCAAGTGGCGTCCCTTGTGGAGACCAATATGCATGCACATAATTCTGTCGCTGATGGCAGTAGGTAGTCTGTCGAGCTTCTGAGCAATAGATGTTTGTATTGCAAAGCCCACACCTCCAATTCTGGGTTCTCCCTCTGGCTTGCCTCTCCAGTAGAAGGTGTAGCCTGTACCAACCTCCTCCAGACTAGATTCACCAGCGGGTCTGGTCTCACTAAGGGCTGCAATATTAATGCTGTACTGCCCCAGCATCTTTGCCAGTATTGCAGTATGGCGCGCTGGTCTGTTGTCACAGTCTAAAAGGGTTCTGACATTCCATGAGGCAAAGATCATTTGGTGTTTTCGTGTTGGTCTTCGGCCGCAGTATTGGATGACCAGTCAGGTGCAGCTGCCTGGCAGGTTCTTAGTGGAGTAAGCAATGTTTAGGATCCCTTTTCAGTACCCTTCCCCAACTGGGGAGAGCAGTGCTGTCCCTGAAGAAGGCTGCTCTGTCACTCATGCAGGATACGAGTGCCGCATTTACCCCAGTATACGACAAACAACCGTCACACATGAGCAGCCTGAGTGCAGGTTTGTAGCTAAGAACTTCCAGCATCATCCTATGCCTGTTCCCGTCGCCACGTGCCCGTCGCCCCAGGAATTGAAGTAATAGATGTGATGTGATTCGCAAGATGACCTGCACATGAAAGGATTTAAGTGAGAGAGGGTTGTGCACTCCCAGTCCCACTCTCTCGTCCAATGCATGTCCTATGCCACCTGGTGCAAAGGTTGCCACAAGATGAGCAGCATGCATGGGTGCAGCCTTTCTCCGGTGTGGAGACAAATCTGCAAGGCAGCAGATGGATTTGAATTTGGAGTTACCTACTCCTGGCCTTTGCCTAAAGAGGCACAACCTACAAGGCAGCAGGTGGATTTGATTTCGGAGTTACCTTCTCCTAGCCTTTGCCTACAGAGGCACAACCTACAAGGCAGCAGGTGGTTGGATTGGTAAGTGTTAGGGCATATCCACACGCCGGTGGGCCTGCACACTGTACCTCTGGAGCTCCAACCTGCTCCGAGATCCCTCACTATTCTGTCCTGGAACCGCAAGGAACCAGTTAACGTGGTGTACTGCTGGAAGGCTACGTGAGAGTCTTGATGCATAGAGGTGTAAAAACCATTAGAGAGGACTTACGCACTCTGCCTCCTTTTCACTCCAAGGAGCTAGATGGCGGCTGCAGCTGGAAGCGAGAGACATGCAGAAGCAGGCAGACACAACACTATGCTACAGCACTACATACTAAGCACCCTGTGCTTAGAAGCACCACACCACAAAGCACCACACTTCAAAGCAGTTTGTTAAAAAAATGCTAACTGGCCGAGGAGGCTAAATTCAGTTAGGCTAGAGAGTCCTGATTGGCTCAACACCACAGATGTGCCAGTGTACTGTTAGTGTTACATCCCCCCAAATAGTCTGTCTAAATTCGCCTTTTTTCAGGGGGCGGGACTTAAGTGAAACTTTACAGCAAAAAAACAGAGACATGAGACATTTGAGCGATTTAGCTCTTGATATGTCTTGAAAGTCATAAAAAAAGTTACAGACATGTTTACAAGAAAAAAAAATAGATTTTTGGTGGCATGTCACTTTAATTGTATCTTCTTCACACTAAACTACCATTTAAGTTTTACTTGCTCTATAAGGTTTATCACCACATTATGACAACGTGCATAATACATTGTCACAGTGGGATTATGAGCTCACATAACGTCACTGGAGCTGTCTTGGTTACTCTACAGCTCTCGGATTTCATAAATAATTTTGACAAAACCACTCTAATGTAGTTAATGCTCTTAACCACATTAGAGCTGCCGTCAACAGCGACTCCGACAGCTCAGAGTCGCTGTTGATGATGCAGAGGAGCTGGCCCAAAACTGGCAATGTTGGCACACACTGGTTAACCTAATTGGGTCTATGCATGGTGCCCGCAGGAGTAGTAAGCAAGTGAGCAAGCATAACACAACACAATTGGCATAGTTGTTTCCTCCACAGAGTAGTGTATGCAAATGCCATGGGCCCTCCCAAGCTACGGATGGAGCCTCAGTGTTATAGAGCATCAGTTGCCACTGTGATACAAGAGGAATATGTAGGACTGCTGTGGCAGTTTGTATCACTGCCTCATGGTGCCAAACATGAAACATCCAACATTCAACATTTCTCATCAGCCCTTGTGGCTGCATTTTTTTTTTTGACAGAGAGAGATTTAAAAGTACCCATCTTCATTTGATGATTATGATTATAATTTTTTGAAATTACAAATCATAATATTGTGGCAACACCAGCACATGGCGGATGGACATTATCTCTTACCCAGAAGCAGACAGAGGGGCTTAACAAAGGACTGAGGGAGGTAGCCCCCCACAGGAGTAATTATACCAGACTGTAAGGCGCCTTCGCCACCTGCTGCTTTAAGCTACAGCACAGGGAGGCGAATGTATTGTAGGAAGGTAACGTGTTATGTTAATTGTGCCACACGGTGCTTTTGTATGTAACGTGTTATTATAATCTTGCCACTCATGCCCTTTGTCAGACCTCATGTAATATGCACCAGCCTCAGTTTCTACGCACATGTCAATAAAGCTTTATAAGAGAGAGCAGAGAAACTGAGGCAGGCCTTTCCAGACTAGGCTCTTCACAGCCCCAGTGTCCACACTGGGGTCACAGGCTGTACATATGATAGAGGGTTTAATAAAGAATCTGTGTCGACCTGCCCTCGTGCCTCGCCTCCACACCCTTTCCCTTTTACCCTCTACAATATTCACATTTACTGAGAGGCACTGGTATTATTTTCTATAGGTTTAAATTGCTTGAGTCACCTTGAGATCTTTAATCTGAATTTTAGATCTCCAAATATAGCCTGTTTTCTTCTTGAACTGTACCAGACTGATGCACTGCCATGAAGCATCTTCCTCTGCTTTACAAACATCCTTCCATCCATCCATCTTCTTCCGCTTAATCCTTTTTGGGTCGCAGGGGTGGGGGTGGGGGTGGGGCTGGAGCCTATCCCAGCATCTTTTGGGCGAGAGGCAGGGTACACCCTGGACAGATCGCCAGTCTGTTGCAGGGCCAACAGAGAGAGACAGACAACCATTCACTGTCACATTCATACCTAAGGACAATTTAGAATCCCCACTTTGATGCCAGTTAACCTAACTTGCATGTTTTTGAGATGTGGGCACCCAAACACAATCTTACAACCCCCCCCCCCCCCCAATCTTTGATTGTTTGGTTTTCAAAACATTAGAATATAGTAACTTTAAAAAAAAACACTGGTCACTTTAGAACGGATGGTGAGTTGAACAAATGTTATTTCCCCACATAATAAAAAACATGAACATTTACTGTAATTGTGCCATTGTCAAAGTGACTGATTTTTTGTGTGTGTGTCGACTAAATAAGGATTACAAGACTGCAGCTATTTGATGTCAGTTTAAAGGAAGAAAGCACAGCCTGATGATTTCAATCCCTGAATAAAAAACTAATGTCAGCAATCATTTTTATAGCAATATTGAAGTTAACTTGGATGAAATGAGTAAATGCAACAAACTGGAATAATGTCACCAATATTTAAAATGAACCCAAAATGCACGTACACTCACAGCAACTGAGTTACTACTATGAGTGTGTTTTTGAGTAAGGTTAAATTTGTAGAAATGAGTGACTCCAATTTTTTTGAAGGATTAAGGTCTATTTATTTGCTTCTTTTTATTAAGAAGTACTGTTAGGTTTTACAGTGTAGGGAGGAAGGAGTCTGTTCTCCTGCTGTTAGAATATCACTGCAAGTTTACTGGGGGTGTAGTTCTTATCTGCTCACTTGTCCAACAGCTCACCTCACCATCGCACATGCCTCACTTGGCACTGAAAAATGTATGAGTTTAGTCTGAGAAGTTGGTGCTGCTAAAAATTCATATTTCTTTTTTTTCACAGGAGCATCATTAAAGGAGGAAGCGACAGGTTGTGTTCCAGTGATGCATTAAGTGTGAGTGCCGAACGGAGTCAAAAAAGAGGCCACATTGGTTTCAGTGCACTGCAACAGCCTTTTTGTCTCACAGGAATGCTGGTAATTAAGTGCAGAGAAAGGATCCTCTCGTGGAGGTCAGCTCTCTTGTTCCCCTTTTTCAACAATGAAGCACACACGTACACACACGAAATAGCCTCAATAACTGCAACTCCCATCTCTTGCTATGTATACAAATAATGTCTTTCATAGAATAACTTATTACTGCAACTAAAGGAAAAAAACAGTGCAATCAGTATTAACTGAGGTTAATCTAGCTGCTGAATGAGGTTTAATCACCATTATTCTTAATTCATTTTATTTTGTTATTAATCATTTGTGGTGATTAACACATTTATTCTGACAGGACTAATGTTTTTTCATTAATTTATGATGTCACTACTTGCCACCATGTTGCTATTTCTTATCAAGCAGATGAACTAAAGACACTGCTGTGATTTAGTCCGCTTGTCTATGACAAAAGCAACAGTTATCCTGCCTGCAAAGGCATTATGAACATAGCACACCACACCTTAGCTGTGCTGTTTTATTTATGAAATAATAGTAAATCTGTGAGTAGATTTGTGACTAAATCATCCTGGTATTAAAAACTTACTCTAGATTCATAATCCATCCATCCATCCATCCATCCATCCACCTTCTACCGCTTTTCTGGATGTCTGGGTCGCGGAGGCAGCAGTTCAAGCAGACAAGCCCAGACTTCCCTCTCTCCAGCCACCTGCTCCAGCACTTCAGAGAAGATACCAAGGTGTTCCCAGACCAGCTGGGAGACATAGTCTCTCCAGCGAGTCCTGGGTCTGCCTCGGGGTCTCCTCCCAGTGGAACATTCCCAAAACACCTCAAGTGGGAGGCATCCAGGAGGCATCTTGATCAGATGCCCAAACCAGCTCAACTGGCTCCTTTCAATGTGGAGGTAGAAGTGGTTCTACTCTGAGCCTCTCCCGGATGACTGAGCTCCTCACCCTATCTCTGAGGGTGAGTCCAGCAATCCTATGAAGAAATCTCATTTCAGCCGCTTGTATCCGCGATCTCATTCTTTCGGTCATTACCCAAAGCTCGTGACCATAGGTGAGGGTAGGAACGTAGATTGGTAAATCGACAGCTTTGCCTTAGAGCTTAGCTCCCACTTCACCACAACAGACAGGAACAACGTCCGTATCACTGCAGATGCTGTTCCGATCTGTCTGTCAATCTCTTGCTCCATTCTCCCCTCACTCATGAACAAGACCCCAAGATACTTCAACTCCTCCACATGGGGCAGGAGCTTGTCCCCAACCTGGAGAAGACAATCCACCTTTTTCCAGCTGAGGACTATGGACTCGGACTTGGAGGTACTGATTCTCATTCCAGCCACTTCACACTCAGCAGCAAACCATCCCAGTAAGACCTGTAGGTCATTGCTGGTTGAAGTCAGTAGGACAACATCATCTGCAAACAACAGAGATGAGATCCTGTGGTCACCAAACGTGACACCCTCTGTTCCCTTGCTAGCCTAGAAATCCTGTCAGGATCGGTGACAAAGGGCAGCCCTGGCGAAGTCCAACTCTCACTGGGAATGAGTCTGACCGAGTGTTAGTATTACGAACCAAACTCTCACAATGGTCATATAGAGACCGAATAGCTTGTAACAACAAGCCCGATACCCCATACTCCCGAAGCACCCCCCCACAAAAAACCATGAGGGACGTGTTCGAATGCCTTCTCCAAGTCTACAAAACACATGTAAACTGGTTGGGCAAACTCCCACAAACCCTTGAGGATTCTCAAGAGGGTAAAGAGCTGGTCCGATGTGCCACGGCCAGGACGAAAACCACGTTGCTCCTCCTGAATCCGAGGTTCGACCAACGGCCGGACTCTCCTCTCCAGTACCTTGGCATAGACCTTCCCAGGGAGGCTGAGGAGTGTGATCCCTCTAAAGTTGGAGCACACCCTCTAGTCCCCTTTATTAAAGAGTGGAACCACCACCCCGGTTTGCCATGCCAAAGGCACTGCCGCTGACCTTCACACAACGTTGCAGAGGCGTGTCAACCCATAACAGCCCTACAAATCCATGGCCTTGAGGTACTCAGGGCAAATCTCATCCACCCCCAGGGCCTAGCCACCAAAAAGATTTTTAAACACCTTGGTGACCTCAGCCCCTGTGATAGGCGAGTCGTCTTCCTCGTCCACAAGCCCTGCTTCATCTGTGGAAGGTGTGTCAGTGGGAGATCCTCAAAGTATTCCTTCGACCGCCTGATGATATCCCCAGTCGAAGTCAGCAGTGCCCCATCCACACCATACACAGTGTGGACAGGGAACTGCTTCCCCCTCCTGAGCCACTGCACAGTTTGCCAGAATCTCTTTGAGGCTGACCGAAAGTCTTGTTCCATGGCCTCACCAAACTCCTCCCATACCCGAGTTTTTTGCTTCAACAACCACTCGAGCTGCACTCCGCTTGGCCTGCCAGTACACCTCACCTCAGCTACTTCTGGAATCCCACAAGCCAACCAAGCTTGATAGGGCTACTTCTTCAGCTTAATGGCCCCCCTCACTACTGGTGTCCACCACTTGGTTCGGGGGTTGCCACCACAAGATGCCCCGGTGACCTTGCAGCCGCAACTCTGGGCAGCTGCTCTAACAATGGAGGTGGAAAACATAGCCCATTCAGACTCCATGTCTCCAGACTCCCTCGGAATGTGGTTGAAGTTCTTCCGGAGGTGGGAGTTGAAGACCTCCCAGATAGGGGCCTCAGCCAGACGTTTCCAGCACACCTTCACTATACGTATGGGTCTACCTGGTCTGAATGGCATCCTCCCATGCCATCGGATCAACTCACCACCAGGTGGTGATCAGTTGACAACTCTGCACTTCTCTTTACCTGAGTGTCCAAGACATCGGTCGCAAGTCTGATGACACAATAGCAAAACTGCAAATGCCAAAGGCGAACTTGCCATTAGGCAAAGGTAGGCAACTGCCTTAGGTCCCGGTCTGCTAAGGGCCCTGATCTACTAGGAACTCCATATTTTTTTTAAATGTTTAGCATATTTAACATGATGTCCAGCAAAATAAAGAAACACCAGTATTTACATAAACGGCAAATCAAATCAAGAATGTGACGTCCCCCCCCCCCCTTCTCCTCAGACTGTTGGATTCTTCCATGCTGTCTCTGAGACATGTGAGAGGGAAGTCTGGACTTCTCTGCTTTAGCTGCTGCCTCCGTGACCTGGACCTCCAGAAAAGCGGTAGAAATGGATGGCTGGATGGAGGCAGTAAGTATGGCGTAGGAAGATCCCAAGGCACCGATTACAAAGAACATTAGAACTCTAGGGCCATCGTATGACAGAAAGCACCTCATTTCTCAAGAAAGCCTCAAGTTGCTCTTGCAAATTGATCAGCAGTCATAAGGAACTATGCCCTGCTCCATGTATGTCTGTAAACTCCAGAATACGTAGGAACTGGGACATTCTTAAGAACCCATCATTTGTAAGAATCTTTGTGACTATAGCTTTACTCAAAAATACACGTTACTACGTAGTAACTTCAGTTGCTGTGAGTGTACATGCACTTTGGGTTCATTTTAAGTATTGGTGACATGATTCCAGTTTGTTGTATTTCATCGTTTCATCTGATTTAACTTCAATATTAATATAAAATGACTGCTGACATTTGTTTTTTATTCAGGGTTTGAAATCATCAGGTTGTGCTTTCTTCCTTTAAACTGACATCAAAGAGTTGCAGTCTTGTAATCCTGGTTCAGTCGGCACACACAAAATTAATTAATTACTTTGATAATGGCATAATTAAAGTAAATTTTCATGTTTTTTATCATACGGGGACATAACACTTGATAGGATCACCATGAGTTCTAAAGTGATCAGTGTTGCTGTTGTTTTTTAAGTTATGTATGCTAATGTTTTGAAAGCCAAACAATCAAGAAACATGCCTATTTCCTGCTTTTTGGGGGCCCTGTGTAAGACTGCATTTGGGGGACCTGTTTGTATAAAGCAGAGGAAGATGCTTCATGGCAGTGTAGCAGTCTGGTACACTTTAAGAAGAAAACAAGATAGATTTGTAAATCTAAGATTCATATTAAAGATCTCAAGTTGACTCAAGCAATTTAAACCTACAGAAAAAAATACTAGTGCCTCTCAGTAAATTTGAATTTTATGATTTGTAATTTAAAAAACATATAACCATAATCATCAAATGAAGATCAGTACTTTTAAATCTTGCAAAAAAAAAAAAAGCAAAAATTATATTTACAAAGTTTTTTGTGGCCCGAGCCACTCATCATGGATGTGTGTGGTTGAGGTTTCAGTTGGTTGTGGAGCAGCGCCGGCTGTGACTGAACAGGCCGACCCTGGAATGGCAGTGCTTGGCACAGTCGCTGCACACAAATGCTGACGGTGGTGGCTGGGGGCCCGATCCACTACACATGCAAAAAAACAAAAAAAACTTTCATGTGCTAATTGATTCTCCACAATATTAATAATGGATTAGATTTATCAGGTGCTTTACATGTCAGGTGACATCTCAAAGCACTTACAGTGAGTCCATTATTCATTCACTCCAGACAGACATCGATAGTGGTAAGCTACTACTGTAGCCACAGCTGCCCTGGGGCAGACTGACAGAAACATGGCTGCCAATTCATGCCAACGGCCTCTCTGACCACTACCTAACATTTATATACATTCATACCCAGTGTCATGGACACACCTGTAACAGATAACAATATTGTAATTTAGGAAATCAGACTATATGTGCTAAAAGGATGCATAAACATGACTTAATATTTGGCCTTGCCCCCCACCCCCCCATCCATTTTAGCAATCCCATCATGCAGTGCAATCATCTGTCTCCCTGCATTACACAACTATTCACTGCAGGTAGAAAGACATAAAGAGGAACACATCAAAGTCAAGGTTGAGAGCATTATGCAACCAGGCTGTCAAGTCGAAAACAACGGTGGCCTGTGAACACAGTAAATCCTCCTGTCGCTGTTGTCATGGATGCATCAATGAAATGATATCATCCACTGTCATCATTGTCAGTAATTGTTGCCCCCCACAGATCATCTCTACTGCTGGTACATAGAGAATAAGTGCAGGATTTGTTTTGGCACACAAGGTAGATTGCAAAGTAAAGATGATCTCAGCGATCAGAGTGCAAGCACTTCTGTATTTGGAAGATGCTAGATCAGACGAGGTCGGCTGAGAGAATGCAAAAAGGACGGGGGTTCTTAATTTTATGGGAGAATAGTCATCAGAAATACCCAGAGACTACCATAGATCTCATAGCTTTGCAGCTTCTTGATAAACTTCTTCTGACCCATACTTTCTATTTTTCCAAATTCACCCTCAGTCTAAAACATAATCAAGTGCAGAAAGATAAGAAGTTCTACTTTGGAACTGTTTTCCATCTAAAGCGGCTCGGAACAGATTACAATTCATCTCACATAGCTGTGGTAACTTTGCTTTTTACAGCACTTTTTTCTGGCAGCCTATCAGTGCACCACCTCGATGTGAGTGCTGTGTACACACCAGATGCCATTAGATTTTGATTCACAAAGACATAATTGGCCTCCACCTGAATAAACCCACTGTCATTACACAAAACCGACATCTAAAATGCTCAAAGCTGTGATAGAGTCACTCTCACCAGTCTATGACGTTATTAAGCAGGTGGCTTTATTATTCTCCCTTTTGATCGCTTTAACAGAGCTTATCAAATAATGTTGCCATGGAAACCATCTGTCGTGAAGCACCTCCGTTGGTGAGGTAAACAGTGAGTCAGAGTTGTTCACAGTAGGGCAATTTAGATCATCTAAGCATCACTTTATATTTGACCCCTCATATGAGCCTAACAGACTTTATTTTCACAGACTTCATCAGGATGTCAGAACAGATGAAAGTTGCCTACATTTGATTAACATTACACTCTGTTAACCAATTAATTACAGTTTAGCGGAACTAAACAATCATTCGTCCACTGCTTGGAACAACTGGAACAAGCCCCCCCCCAAAAAAAAAAACAAAAAAACCCAAAAACAACTTACCAGAATACCAGAACACCACCAAAAATAAACAGATTAATGGGGCTGCCTAAGTGCTAAATTTTTCCAACTAAATAAACCTAAACATCACCTTTTTCACAACCAGAGCAATACAGATGTATTATTCAGCACTGTTAAAAGTTTGCAGCATTTCACTACTTCTGTCTTTTCCCCCTTCAGCCAGATTTCTGCAGTGGGGAAAAATTAGGATACTAGGGCAGACTACATGATTCTCCATCCAACACCACAATGCCTGCCACAAAGACACTCACTAATTTGTGAGGTATATTGTAAACTGTACACTGAAATATGTACACACACACACACACCTCACACACATACACACACATACACCACACACACACACACACACAGAGTTACAACCCGAGTGCCGGTCTCATCCGCTACTCGGCTCAGATATCGCCCTTTCCAGGCTTTGACAGCAGCGGATCCCTTCTAGCTCCCCGGGCTCTTATTGTTACAAGCGGCCGGTGGAGCTTCCTGCTGTCAAAGCCAACAGCTGTGCTGCATTCAGGGTCATTAGTGCCCGGTGTTAAAAGCGGGCGCTGAATGCACCCCGATGCAGCAGTCTCTGTTATAACCTACGGTCTGTTAAACCTCCTGTTATACCACGGTCTGTTAGACTTCGTCTGTTATACCTCCTGTTAATCTCCGTGAAGTTCTCATCGTCTGATGCTTCGGGCGTCTCCCGGCTCAGACGCCGTTCCTTCATCATCTATTGTAAGTTCCTTGTGATTATCCTACCTGCACTGTCGTGTGTATTTTTCCCTGTTCCTTCGCCCCCAATAAACATCACTGCAACTCACTGGTGACTGCTGGCGTCTTATGGTGGCTCACGAGGGCCATCGTGACAGTAGACTGCTGCCAGAACGTCAGAGAGAGGGCGGTTCGCGCCGAGACGCTATTCACGCGGTTTTTGCAGTATTGGACTTTGTTCTTCCCAGTCTGGGTGTCAAACTTTGGGATCATTGCTGTATCCCAGGAGCCGCGCTCGGCGCCTGGGGATAATGAGCTAGTCAGCGCCCTGGAATACGTCGAAGGGACGCTCTTCACCGCTAGCCTCTGCGACGACCCAAACCAAATGCGCTGCACCTAGACTATGCTGAGGTTTCCTGGACATCTTCCTTGCTACACCAACCACCCCGAAGTCAGCGCGAGGAGAAGGACATCACCGCACAGCGTGGAGATTGTGACGACAGAGTGTCACCACTGTTATGGTTTATTCTATGTTTAATTATATTGTTTGGGTAATATTTGTAAAGTTAATTATTGTTAAGTTTGCACATATTACTTTAAGATCTGCTTTTGACTAATTGGCATGCCTTTGTGAGATAATTGTTATGTTTACTTATTTGGGTAAAACAAGTGGTGATCATTAAATCCACATACCTTTTGCCAGCATGCTCCCTGATGTTGTCCGGCAAAAGACTCTTAGGGTTGAAGCTTTTTAAAGGATACCAGCAGGCAGGGAGCATGTGATGGTAAGTTTAGGAGTGATTTAGATTTTGTAAATAGGGGTTTAAATTATTTATTGAATTATTTATGGTGTCTTATTTATTCTGTGTTATTTATATGTATTTTGTAAATAGGTGGGAAATTGTTATGGACTTTTAGATGCTATTGGGCATGTGTGAAAAATGGAAAATGTTTATTGTTTTACCTGGGGTTATGGTAGGGGCTAATTAGCCCTAATTGTCTCACTTAATATAACAGGTGTTGGTTATTGGGAACAGAGTGTCGTGTCAGTGTGAAGATTTGGTATGTACGATGAAGTTGTTATCTGTGAAGTTTTTGGAATAAAAGGAAAAATTGCTGATTGCAAGTCGTCTCCAAGCCTCCATTGATGATTGGCAGCCGCCTCATCAAGCTTCGTTACAGAGATACTCCGTGGGTTGGAGGGAAATCCCGGCAGGAAGCCAAAGAGGAGGAGATGTCACCCTCGCTTCGGGATCCCGCTCCTGCCTCCGTTCCGGCCCGGGAGTTCGCACCATCCAGAGGTCTTTCCCCATCGGGCATGACGTCACTCGGGACTCCCGATGAGGAGCTGCAGCTGACTGCTGTTAAGACTCCACGGCCGAGTGACAGCTGCTCGCTCCGGGTGTTCATCCGCCCGGGTCAACCTCAGCAAGAACCCTGTCCAGATCCTGTTCCGGGCCGCCGCAAGGGCTCGACCCCCCACACAGCTGCCACCCCTGTGCTTCGTCAGAGGGGAATTCCCGCAGTCTCTCCCCCCGGGCCATCTTCTTCCCCTCTCCTGTCAGCGTCCCGTGCCCGGCTCATCACGGCTGTCGCCCCCTCCTCCTCGTCGCCTATCCCGGCTGCTGTGTGTCTCGGGAGTCCCGTTTCGGCGAGTCCCGTCCTGGAACATTCTCGAGCGGCTCCCCGTCATCCTCCCTGGGGGTCCTCTGTCACCATCCAGCGGGGAAAGGGAGGAGCAACGTCCGCCACAGCAAGCACCACTCAGCCTCCAGGAGACAGGCAAGTCCAAGTTCACTCACACTCTCGTTATTGTGATTTGCTCTGTCAGGCTCCTGGAGGTGGAGTTTGGGGTTCGCAGCTCCCCAAGCTCCCACTACCTGCTGTGGCTGTCATTATTAACTCTGCATCCTCTGTGTCTCCCTCCGCTGAGCGGTCCTCGACGCCAGGCCAACATCGCTGGATGAGGAGGGGGCTTGCAGTTCTGGAGAGCCTGGTTCTGGTTCCGCAGCCACGTCATGGGCGGAGGAGGAGGGCGAACTGCAGCGTGGAACCTACGCCAACGAGGAAGCGTCCCCGGGTCTCCACGGACGAGCGGTTCGGTCCAGCGGGTCAAGGGTCCCCTGCCACTACACCGTGTGGGCCATCGGCGTGGGCTTCGGTGCTGGAGGATCCAGGAGCTGCGCGCACCATCATGCCAGCTGCGGAGCCCACCATAGCTGAGTGGGAGCCTGAGGACGACCTCCTGCCGTCTGAGCCCAGATCATCGAAGTCCTGGACAGTGTCAGAACTCAAGATCAGGCAAGTGCTCTGTTTTGTCTTTCTTTACTCCTCTTAGAGCATTTTTGCCTGTCTCTTGGGGAGGCGAGCCGGAGTGCAGCCACCCGCTACATCCGAGCTTGTTCTCGCCGGGTTCTGGCGCTGCTGCGTGATCCTGATCCCGGTTCTTTTCTCTCTCCCGAGCCTTCTCCCAGGGTTGTCGGTGCGGATCTGAATTTGCCCGCCTGTGCCAGAGGTTCCAGGTTCGGGGTTGGAGGTCGGTCCTGAGTGCGGCGCCTACCCAATCGGGGTCCAACGCAGACGCAACCGAGACACAATCGGGGGTCCTTCGCGGGAGCAACGCGACCCAATCGGGGTCCGACGAGGGTGCCACGCATCACAGCAGTTTCCAGGTCTCGGTGAGGAGCTGAGATCCCCTGCGCAGGATAATGGACGGGCTCATCTCCATCTTCTCTATCATCGCCATCGTCAACCTCCTCGTTCTCCTGAGGAGCGCAACCCATCTCCACCTGGGGCCGTTGGGGTTCCGAACGCTCCGCTGGTTCTCCCTCGTTCTTCCCCTTCTCCAGCGAGGACCGCTGGCTACTTCCCCCCTACGGTTCTGGTGGGCAAGCGATGCGGGTCGGCCGCCTGAAGGACTGCCGCACCAATTTGGCTCTCTGGGCCAGCCACCCGACCCATTGGACCCCCTGTTTGGCGACCTGGTCCGGCCGCCTGAAATTAACTGTTTCCGGGCATGGGGACTGGGGTAGGCCGCCCGAACTGTCCTTTCCCCCCCTGCCTGCATTGTGGCGCTTGATGCGGGCGGCCCCCCCAAACTTTCAGCCCTCCATGCCTCAGAGCCAGGACTGCAATCATCCCAGGTTTTTCAGTGTGGTCAGTCTGTAAACTTTTGGAATGTGCGGGGGGGGGGGGGTAGCTGATATCTGTGATTTTGTATCTCACCTTTTCCTTTTAGCCTGTGATTTGTGTTTCTTTCCTCTTGGTCTAATACCCATGTTCCGTTTGAGGATGTGGAATGGGTGTGTTGCCTTTTGAGTCCTGTCCTTACGTTAATCCACACGTTATTGGGTATTGTGTGTTTTTTTTCTTTTTGACTGTCTCCCTCCTGCCGGCGCCATCCACCCACCCTAGGGGGGGTGGGGGGGGCTTGGGTGTTATTGGCCGTTCAGGAGCCCGGCCTCGAGGGGGAGGTACTGTACAACCCGAGTGCCGGTCTCATCCGCACTCGGCTCATATATCGCCCCTTTCCAGGCTTTGACAGAAAGCGGATCCCTTCTAGCTCACCCGGGCTCTTGTTGTGACAGAGGCCAGTGGAGCTCCCTGCTGTCAAAGCCAACAGCTGTGCTGCATTCGGGGTCACTTAGTGCCCGGTGTTAAAAGCGGGCGCTGAATGCACCCCGATGCAGCAGTCTCTGTTATACTATGGTACTGTTAAACTCCTGTTATACCACGGTCTATTAGACTTCGTCTGTTATAACCTCCTGTTTAATCTCCGTGAAGTTCTCATCGTCTGTTGCATTCGGCGTCTCCCAGCTCAGACACCGTTCCTTCATCATCTATTGTAAGTTCCTTGTGATTATCCTACCTGCACTGTCGTGTGTATTTTTTCCCTGTTCCCTTCGCCCCCTGTAAACATCACTGCACCTCACTGGTGACTGTTGGCGTCTTATTGGTGGCTCGCGAGGGCCATCGTGACACACACACATTACACAACAAGTATATATATAGTATATAACATTAATTATTAGCCAGCTTCAACAGGGTACTATATATATACAGTCTATAAATCTATAATATATATATATATATATATCATACGTATATATAGTATATAACATTAATTATAGCCAGCTTCAACAATAAAATCAACAGACAGCAGAGAAAAAACTATAAAATTTTTTTAAACATCAAGCTCATTTATCCTTATCCCCAACTTAATCTTTCTTTCTTTAATAATCTTAATATCTCTGGCACACAGTCTACAGTCATCAGTAGTTTTGCATCTTTTTCATAATCCATGACTTCACCATGGAATGAATGAAGCCGAGAGGCCAAGGAGGCAAAGAATCTGTCCCAATGCTCTTCGCTGCTAGTAACAGGTGCAGCTAGGACTAACATCACTCTATCGCACTAGCTACCTGTCCTTCTGTCTCACCAGTATTGCTCACATCCACTGAAAGGTCTTTGCCCCCTTAGAGTCTGACTGTTTCTCCTGGTCTAAAGAAATTCACTTAAGTTGTCTGTTCTTTTTTTTTTTTTTACAATTACTTTCCTTTTCTCCTTGATGCTAGAGGCTAATCCAAACCATGCCCCATGCACCCCACCCCTTGTAAATTCAATTCAAAAGAAAACATTAAATCACAGACAAAAACTTATTTACTGTACATATTTTCATAGTAAATAAGAGTAAGATCCCACTGAAGAGGTTCCAGTCCCAATGAGGGATCCGGCTCGTGTTCCGGCAAGATCTGGATCAAATTAAGTCCTGGTCAAGTCTTTATCTTGTGAAAATTGCAACAACCTTCAAAATGAGATGTTTTTAAATTATAATGCTGCCAGTACAAAGCACAAAAAGCATCATTTTAGTTTGCATCATGCTTGATATTTCATGTCTGTTATAAAGGGATTTATAACAGGTAGCAGCGTGATGACACAGCTGGCTGGTTACATCATCACCCCAGCTATCAGCGCATTTTTCATACGCTTGGACCAACGGACTTGTTCGATGAGACAGTGGAACTGCTAACTAGCTACTTTGCTACACCGGACAACGTGCTGGCGCGGCGCATAAGATTTCGCCAACGGCGACAGGGAATTCGTGAGTCCACCCAGCAATTCGTTGCAGACCTTCGTCATCTGGCTAGCATGTGCAGATTTGGACTTTTAGAGGCCAAATTGGGCGGGACCAGCTGGCCGAGCACACGAACAACCCACAGCTGCAGGCAAAGATGCTAACAGCGCCAAACGATATGATGCTAGCTAACACCATCAAGCTAGCATTCCAGCTTGAGTCAGCAGATAAGTTAACACTACCATTCAAAAGTTTGGGGTCACCCAGACAATTATTTTGTGTTTTCCATGAAAAGTCACCATTATTTACCACCATGAGTTGTTAAAATAATAGGAAAATATAGTCAAGACATTGACAAGGTTAGAATATAATGATTTGTATTTGAAATAATAATTTTTTTTCCTTCAAACTTTGCTTCTGTCAAAGACTCCTCCATTTGCAGCAATTATAGCATTGCAGACCTAACATGATTGCACAAGGGTTTTCTAATCTCCATTAGCCTTCTGACGCAATGAGCAAACACATTGTACATTAGAAACACTGCAGTGATAGTTGCTGGAAATGGGCCTCTATACACCTATGTAGACATTGCACCAAAAACCAGACATTTGCAGCATAGAATAGTCATTTACCACATATAGCAATGCAAAGCACACGTGGCACGGTCAGAAGAGTTCTAGACAAATGACGTAGACCAGAGGACCATCTTCGAGGTGCCTCACGTGTGGTAAATGTGGTTCCCCTACACTCCATGAGAGAGCACGTTTTTTGCCAGTCGAGAGGACAGCGTTGCAAGAAGTGGTGGAAATTTTATGACTTTGCCAAAGTTTGCCAGTCGTTGATACCGTGGTGCCCACCAGCCAAGCAAAGCCACCCGCCCATGATGATCATCCACGCGGTAAGCCCTGAGAGCATGTCGTACGCATACAGCATAGTGGAGTTGGATAACGTAGCTGTGCTGCTCCTGCTTGACACCGCTTCAGTGAGGTTGATGTTAAATTGGGCCACAGTGAAGAAATTTTTCCCCAACCACCCGATTAGAAAGAACCCAGCAGAGCTGTATGGTTATGGTGACCACAGAGTTAGCAATGTAGGGACCATCATGCTAACGGTGTGCTACATGTTGAAAGTGATTTATGACTTTGACTTTCAGTGGCTATGCATAGTGACAACATACTGGGATGCTACCTTTTCTACCGACTGGGCTTCTCTAGCCACGACAGTAACGGACTCTACTTGGCCAGACACAGTGGTTGGGACAGAATACACACCAGTGAGGATGATGCTGTGTGGGACAAGGTTGAACAGGACAATGCCGATGAGGAAACAGCCGTCCCGTGTGTGCAGGAGGAGCGCTGCCTAGAGGGGGGACAGCCCTGGACTCGCCTCAGATCCTCGCCCAGCATGAGCCAGCGGGAGCCGCTGGGGAGTTGCAGGAGAGGGAGCCCACGCACGCAAATACTCCCAGAACACAGCCACCCAGTGTGGATGTTATCAATGATGACGGCGACGCAACACAACTACATACATCAGATAAACGGAAAAGAGAACTGGACTACTTCAGAATCCTCACTCAGCAACAGTCTGCAGGAGTCACAGCTGAGCCGACAGGTAAAAAAGAGTCTGGCGACTGTAAGTGACATGGGAGAGATGCCAGATGTCTTCAGGACCCTATGACGAGCTTTGGCCTCCAGGGCCATGCTGCGCTGCACGTGAGGTGAAGAGTCCGTGGAGCAACATGGCAACGGCGAAGCCATTACAGCCCAACGGACGCCCCCACAATGGACATGGATGTGACACCACCGTGACCTCAACGGCATGTGCAGCCGAGCAAGATGCCCCTTAAGGTAATGGACTGGGTTCAAGTCCGCAAAGTCGAGCGTCTGGGCCTGCAGCCGAACACATCATGACCTGTGGTACCGCTGGTGCCCATGAGGATCGTGTTGCAGCTAGGACCGGCAAGCTTCAAGCTGATTGACGGTTCAATGTGGCACGCAAATCATCTCTGATGCGTTCGAGTGGCTGCTCCAGTTAGCGAGGCTTCGCAGGAGACAACTTGGGCAGCGGGAAACCCGGACTGCAGTGTGAAGAGGGTTGGTCACTGTCTGAGTGACCCAGCACTTCCATGGGCGCATCTACCGTGGGCCCGCTACAAGGCCCCTCTGGCAGAAACCACCCTTCCCATGGAAGACTGTGGAAAAAAAAAAAGGACTGATTAGTTAGGAGCGTGGCTGCCAGGATGAGTGGCAGAATCATCCACTCAGCTACGCTGGGTTGAGCAGCAGTCCACCCGCTAACCCTAGTTAAGATTGTTGATTACTGTTGTTGTTTATGTCAAATTGGGGAGGGTTGCAATTTATTAAAGTGTTCTGTGTTTTTCCAAGTTGGTGGGGCGATGAATGTTATAAAGGGATTTATAACAGGTAGTGGCGTGATGACACAGCCGGCTGGTGACGTCATCTCGCCAGCCTATAAGTGGGGAGAACTGGCCATCTTAGGCCTCTCTCAATACATCAATAGATAAGGAGCTGAGTGCTCATTCACATGTATTGTACTAATACAAGTGTGTTGTAATAAAGTTCAGTTCCAGCACAGCTCTCTCCTCCATTGGTCACTGCCAGGTTTGTGGACATAACAATGCTCTCTTAGTTTTTCATTTCAATTTTTCTTGTTAAGTTTGGAAGAAGTGTTTCAGGTTGTACCCCAATCTTGCTTTCATAAGCTGAATATAGAATATTTATGGCAGATACTATGTCCAGGTGCATCGAATAAACAAACAAACAAACAAATAAATAAAATTAAAGAAGAACATCTTGAAAAATGTCATTTATTGTTCATAATGCAATTCCAAAATTAAACTTTATACTGTATATTCCCTACAACTAAAGGGAAATGCTTCAAACTTTTTTTTAATTTTATGCTTTTGAATTAGAGCTTATCAAATATAGAAACAGCCAAATCCGTTTCAATGCTAATACTATATTTATTGTTTGAGTGTTTTTTCTTTATATTTCTCTTGCATGTATCTGTCCTCTTTGTGTGTTTTTCCTTCTGTCTTTTTTTTTAGCTTCTATCTATTCTCAGCAATAACAGTCCCACTCCCTGTGGCAGATAAAAGGTGAAGCAAAGTCAACACCCTTTTTTCACCCATAAAATGATGTAAAATCCTGTCTCATAGTATTGTCTGCAACTTTGTGTGCAGTGTTTTAGCACCTGAAGGACCTTCAGATTCACTGCAGCTAGTGGTTCCTGACAGATACTTGAAATTCAGCATTTTCTCAAGCCACAAGTGAGTATTTGGGGAGACCCCTGTCATATAATGTGATAATAGTGTGTGCTGTGTCTTTAAGACTGTGGTGACGTCACAGGTCAGAGTTGACCTTCACCAAGTGAATATATATGAAAATGGCGATGTGTTGATGTTGCCGCCTGTTAATGTTCCCGCTCCTTGTTTTAAAAGAGAACTTTGTTGAAACCACTATTCGTGTGGACCTCAGTTCTTTACATGGTGTCAGAAGTGCTTGACGGACGCTCTGCTTGAGTAAGATGGCCAAGTTTAATCCCCGGAAAGTTTTCCTTTTCATCGTCCAAATGAATGGGCGGGCTGGAAAGAGCGCTTTCTGCGTTTCCGGACGGCTACAAAACTGAATAAAGAGGACGGCGAAATTCAGGTCAGTTCACTGATTTACGCCATGGGCCCCGAAGCTGAAAACATCTTCAAATCATTCTCATTTACTGAGGAAGCGGATCAAAAGAAGTTTGACGTTGTGTTAGGAAAATACGACGAGTACTTCTGTCCCAAACGGAACGTGATCCATGAGCGCGCTTGTTTTCACCAGAGGCTGCAGCGGCCCGTTCGCCAGTCCGAGGAGGTTGTCCTCCAGGTTCACCAGCAGGGGGAGGCACACGCCACGGTGCAGGAGATCCAGGGAAAAGCAGCAGGCAGAGGAAGATCTCCATTTTAAACCAAGGAAGGGAAAAAGTGGAGAGCAAAAAGACTCATGGTGTGGAAGATGTGGAAAATTAAAACACAGAGATCCTGAAAAGTGCCCAGCCATGAAGTCAACATGCAACAAGTGTAAAAAGGTGGGTCACTGGGAAAAGAAATGTCACAGTAAATCAGTCAGAGAAGTCACTGAAGAGACAGTTTCCCAGACACCATTTTTTTTGGGCGCAGTCACAAAAACAGACAGAAATGATGACCCATGGACCATACAGCTTACAATTGGAACAACACCAGTCAATTTTAAAATTGATACGGGTGCAGATGCAAACATTATGGGAGAAAAGACATTTAACAAACTAGTTCCTAAGAAGGAATTAGAGCCATCTAATGTCACACTGTGCAGCCCGGGTGGTCAGTTGGACTGTATAGGGAAATTTCAAGCCTTCACAGAATACAAAGAAAAACCATATACTTTTCCTGTGTATGTCATCAGTGGCAATAATGCAAACAATTTGCTGGGCAGAGACACAGCAATGTCGATGGGGCTTGTGAAGCGTGTCGAAGAAGTACACAAAGCATTTGGTGAGCATGGAACACTTAAAACAGAACCAGTTAAAATCCTGTTAAAAGAGAATGCTCAGCCATACACAGTGCACACTGCCCGTCGTGTCCCTTTGCCACTTTTGCAGAAGGTTAAAGAGGAATTGCAGCGTATGAAGGAGAATAATGTGATTGAAGCTGTGATTGATCCTACAGATTGGTGCGCGCCAATGGTACCAGTCCCAAGGAAAAATGGAAAAGTGCGGATCTGTGTCGATTTAAAGAGGTTAAATGAAGCTGTACGAAGAGAGAGGTATGTTCTTCCTACTGCAGAGGAAATCACTGCAAAACTTAGTGGAGCAACCACATTCACATCATTGGATGCTGCCTCCGGGTTTTGGCAGATTCCTCTCCATCCAGAAAGCAGTAAATTAACAACCTTTATCACACCCTTTGGGAGATATGCATTCAAACGTCTTCCATTTGGGATCACAAGCGCTCCTGAAATTTTTCAGCGCAAAATGACAGAAACCCTCAACGGCCTGGAAGGCGTGGCTATCTACATGGATGACATACTGGTGTACGGCGACACTCCTGAACAGCACGACCAGCGTCTCAGCAAGGTAATGGAAAGGATCGAGTCAGCCGGACTTAAACTGAACAGAGAAAAATGTAAGTTTAGACAAAACAAGCTTCACTTCTTGGGCCAAGAAATTGACAAATCAGGCGTGAGACCCGACCCTGATAAAGTCAAGGCAATCCGCGAGCTCCCTCCACCACAGAACGTGCATGACCTCAAGCGTGTCCTGGGCATGTTTAACTATCTACGGAAAATAGACACCATAAAGACTGCTACAGCAGCTGACTGTAACCTACAGTTGGTGTTGCGGTACATCAAGTCAGGATGGCCAGAATACATAGGCAATGTCCCAGCAGCTATCAGAGACTATTTTCCCATTAAAAATGAACTGTCTGAATGCGATGGAATTATCACCAGAGGAAGCCGCATGTTGATTCCGGATGTGCTCAGAGCAGACATCTTGGATCGAATACATGATGGACATCAAGGTCTGACAAAATGCAGAGAGCAGGCCTGCACATCTGTGTGGTGGCCTGGCATCTCATCTGAAATCAAACGCAAAGTCCAGTCCTGTCAGGTGTGTCGTGAGATGAGACCAGCTCAGCGAAAAGAGCCTCTCTTGTCAACCCCTCTACCTGATCGACCCTGGAAGAGACTTGCTGTTGACCTGTGTGAGCATAACAAGCACACTTACCTTGTTGTGTCAGACTATTTCTCTCGGTTCCTCGAGATACTTCATCTGCCAGTAACCACTGCTTCTCAGATGATCTTAAAGCTGAAGGCAGTGTTCGCGAGGTTTGGTTGTCCAGATGTGGTTGTATCTGACAATGGGCCTCAATTCTCATGCCAAGAATTTAAAAAGTTTGCAAGGGAGTTTGACTTTTTGCACATCACCTCAAGTCCACACAACCCCCAAGGAAACGGACATGCAGAGAGGGGAGTTCAAACAGCAAAAAGAATCTTAAAGCAGCAAGATCCTTTGCTCGCCCTCATGTGCTTTCGATCAACGCCCTGCACCACCACAGGCGTGAGTCCTGCAGAGCTACTTATGGGTCGAAAGATCAAAACAACTCTTCCTACACTCGAAGTGAATCTTCAGCCCCGATGGCCTGATCTGGAAGTCGTCAGGAATAAGGATGCAATGGAGAAACAGAAACAAGCATTCTACTTCAATCAGCGCCATGGAGCTAAACCCCTACCTTCGTTGAAGCCAGGAGATTCAGTCCTCACAAAGCTGGACCATCAGAAATCCTGGAAAACACCCGCTGTTGTCACAGGAGAAAGCAGCACACCTCGCTCCTTTCTTATTGAAACACCCCAGGGAGCAACTTTGCGACGCAACCGCCGTCACTTGCAACATGATCCTGAATCAGCCAGAGAGATACCCTCTTCAGCTCCAAATGACCTGCAGCCAGAGATTGTCGATCAGCAGCCTGAAACTGCAGCTGCCGCTGACACTATTTTACCAGAATCCAGTGTCAAACCGCCAGACCCAAAGCAAGGACTGTTGTTTACCCGGTCTGGTAGAATGATTAAACCTGTGCAAAGACTAGATTTGTAGAGAGAAAAAAAAAATGAAAAATGAAAAGAGAGAAATTCACGTGTTCACTGTGATAAGTGTGGTTATATTTGGTTCAATGATTAAGCCATGGGCTGTGGGGAAGGGTGAAATGGAAATGAAAAAATGTTTGAATTGAAAAATTGTTTTGTTCTGAAAAAAAAAAACTAAAAAGGGGGAGATGTCATATAATGTGATAATTGTGTGTGCTGTGTCTTTAAGACTGTGGTGACGTCACAGGTCAGAATTGACCTTCACCGAGTGAATATATATGAAAATGGCGATGTGTTGATGTTGCCGCCTGTTAATGTTCCCGCTCCTAGTTTTAAAAGAGAACTTTGTTGAAACCACTATTCGTGTGGACCTCAGTTCTTTACAACCCCCCCCACACACACACTGAGTCACTAGGCCTAAATGGCTGCCAGTCTCATCTGCAGCAGTGAGTTCTCCTTTAAATGGTTGTTTGTGGAAAAGCAACTGGCAATCAGCAAGCTAATAGCTAATATTGCTAAGCTGAGCCTCTGTTGTAACAAGGGAAGTTGCATCATTTAAACTGACAGACACCTGCATGCAATTAAACTGTCGTTATGCAGAACTACTATGAAGCAGATTATTTTTACTTATTTATCCATTGGAGGAAATGATGCTATTAATTTATTATCTATCATTCTTCTTGTTCTTATTTTGACAGTTCATTTACAGTTACAGAACTTTTTCCACTAATTCTCTTTCCAGCAGTCAGGTTGGTCTGACAAAGTTGTTTGCAGTGCTCGACCCAGCTGTGTTATTCATCCTCCATTACCTTCCATTTTCATCATGTGAAGCTGACTGTTCTTCAACAAAAGCATCTCAAGCAGTCCAAACTGTCTGACTTTCTACTTGCTTAACATTAACCTGCTGACTGAAATGAGCATTGCCCCTAGGTGAAAAGCGGCACAGGTGGGGATAACAGAGGCTCAGGTAAACTGATCCCAGCTCAAGCTATAGTCCACTCCCACCAAACCGGAAGTGGACAAACTGCCATTACTGTATTGGTGATATACACTACTCACAAAAAGTTATGGATATTTGGCTTTCGGGTGAAATTTATGGAAAATCTAAAACGTTCACACTACAGTGATATAATATCATGAAAGTAGGGCACTTAATTAGATGCATGCAATGGTGATTTCCTCATCTTAAACAATTTATTGAAACAAAAGCCAACAACAGTGGTGGGTATACCACAACAAAAAATGTCAGTGTCTCAATAACTTGTCATGTGCCCTTGAGCATTAATTACATCTTGACAACGACGTCTCATGCTGTTCACAAGTCGTCTTCTTGTCTGCTGAGGCATAGCATTCCACTCTTCTTGAAGGGCAGCCCTCAGGTCATTGAGGTTGTGGGGTGCAGGGTTACGAGCCTCTACACGGCATCTCAGCTGATCCCATAGGTTTTCTATGGGATTCAGGTCTGGAGAAAGTGCAGGTCACTCCATTTGAGGTACCCCAGCCTCCAGCAGCCAGTCCCTAATGATGCAACCTCGATGAGCTGGAGCATTGTCGTCCATGAAGATGAACGGTTTGCTGTGGCACGAACCTTAACCCTAACCCTAACCCCTAACCCAGGGGCACAATGGCTGGATTAATGATGTTATTCAGGTAGTATCGGCTACCTGAATAAGTAGTAGTATTCAGGTAGTATCTAGGGTCAGGTGGGAGAGGAAGTTTTCTCTCTCCTCTACTGGTAAGATGTAGCCCAGTACAACCTGTCGCATTAAGGGAGGAGGTGTGTCCCCCTTGGGCTGGGCCCAAATGTGTGGCACGCAGGCCCACTGGCACGTGGACACACCCTGGTGCCACACAAAACAACCCCTAGCTATGGGCAAATAGCACCACTGCCTTGTGGTCGTCATGGGAGTGACAAAGGCTAAAGGAGACAACCCCTACAGAAAATCCGGAGTGGAGCCCCGAAGGCAGTTGGTCTTCGCGTAGCGGGACCTCCCGGCAACTCCTGTAGCCAAGTTAGTACCAACTGTATCGGCTAGTCCCTTCCATTAGACACTACCAGCAAGGCCGAGAAGGAGGATCTGTCAACTGGGCATTTCAGTTTCTCCACAACTTCGCCCTGGCCTGTGCCCTGGAGAGGTCACTCCAGTGCCGCCTTCTGCGGCAGCTCAAGATGGGGAGACGCAGTTACTGGTTAAAAGTCCAGAGCAAATTGGCGTAAGCTCGGGCGCCTAGGGCTGTCTCCCGACGGTGGGAGGGATCGTCGTGTCCCATTGGCCAGCTACCACCCGCCTTTAGCTGGGCAGCCCCCAGTCAGTAAGGTGCTGGCCCGTCATGGTCAGCTTACTTCAAAGGGTGCTTGAAGTGTAGGCCAAAAGCTGAATCACGGACTGTAATCACTGCACCAGCTAATATCAAGAAACCAAAGCCGCCAGCGCTGAGTCTGGCAACCTGGAACATCAGAACAATGTGTCCTGGCCTCTCTGACGATCTCCAGCAAATCAACGATGCCAGGAAAACTGCTATCATCGACCGCGAGCTGAAGAGGCTCAATATTGACATTGCAGCACTGCAAGAGACACGACTCCCGGGCAGCGGCAGCTTGAAGGAGAAGAACTATACATTTTTCTGGCAGGGACAGGAGCCTGACGAGCATCGCCTGTATGGTGTTGGATTCGCTGTTCGAAACTCCCTTCTGTCCTCTATTGAGCCGCCGTCTTCAGGCACTCCACGAGTCCTCTCTCTCCGTCTCATAACCTCCTCTGGACCAGTTAATATCCTTAGCGCCTATGCTCCGACGCTTTGCTCTTCAACTGAGGTGAAAGATGCATTCTACGAGGCGCTCGAAACCAGGATCCAGCAGATCCCTGCCAAGGAGCACCTGTTTCTGCTCAGTGACTTTAACGCACGGATAGGGGCAGATCATGACTCCTGGCCCCGCTGCATTGGACGCTTCGGCATCGGCAAGCTCAACGAGAACGGTCAACGCCTTCTTGAACTCTGCTCCTTTCATGACCTCTGTCTGACCAACACATTCTTCTCCACCAAGCCCTGTCACCGTGTGTCCTGGAGACATCCAAGGTCTCGCCACTGGCATCAGCTGGACTTCGTCATCACCAGGAGATCCCTGCTGAACTGAGTGCTGGTCACGCGCAGTTTCCACAGCGCTGACTGTGACACTGACCATTCCCTGGTCGCCACTAAGGTACGTCTCTGCCTCAGACGTGTCAACCGCTCCAAGCAGAAACCCCGACCCCGCATCAACACAGCTATGATTACAGTACCTGAACTGCGGGAACGCTAATGAAGCCCTGGCGGACTGTCCCACCGACTGTGCTTCTGCAAGGTGGAACCACATCCATGAGGCTGTGTTTGAGACCACCATAGGTACCTTTGGGAAAAAGGTGGGGAAGAGTGCGGATTGGTTTGAAGCTGGAGCCGTTGAGATGGAACCTGCAATCACCGCCAAACGTGCAGCCCTAATTGCCCACAAGAAGGAGCCCTCTGAGCGGATGCTTGCTACACTGCGCGCTGCAAGGAACAATGCACAAAAGATTGCAAGGCGATGTGCCAACGACTACTGGCTTAACCTCTGCCAGGACATACAGCTTTCTGCAGATCACGGAAACGTGCGCAAAATGTACGAAGGCATGAAGAAGGCTTTTGGTCCCAGTGTTATCAAGACCGCCCCACTTAAATCAGCTGCAAGAGATGTCATCAAGGATCACGGTAAACAAATAGAGAGATGGGCTGAGCACTACCAAGAGCTCTACTCGAGAGTAACCACCGTCTCGAACACGGCCCTGGAGAACACCCCTCTACTGTCAATCATGGATGAGCTTGACGCTCCACCCACCATCGAGGAGCTCAGCAAGGCGATAGACTCCATCTCAAACGGCAAGGCTCCAGGCAGCGACAACATCCCCCCTGAAATCGTCAAAACCGCAAAGGAGAGCTCGCTCTTGAAACACCTCCATGAGCTCCTGCTGCAGTGCTGGGAGGAAGGAGCTGTGCCCCAAGATATGCGTGATGTCAAAATCATCGCTCTCTACAAGAACAAGGGGGAGCGGAGCGATTGTAACAACTATCGTGGTATCTCACTCCTAAGCATAGTTGGCAAAGCCTTTGCCCGTGTCGTCCTCAACAGACTACAACTACTTGCCGAACGTGTGTATCCAGAGGCGCAGTATGGATTCAGAGCAACCAGGTCAACCATAGATATGGTCTTCTCTATGAGGCAGCTGCAAGAAAAGTGCCGGGAGCAGAGACAACCCCTTTTTTTTGGCCTTTATCGATCTGACCAAGGCTTTTGACTTGGTCAGCAGGGATAAGATAAGATAAGATAAGATAAGCCTTTATTAGTCCCACAATGGGGAAATTCCAGGATTGCAACAGCACAGGGATAGCAACACTCAGAGCAACAATCAGAAGGCAAGAAAAAAAAAAAAAGCAAGCAAGCAAGAGCAGCTAATATACATATGTACATATTACTATAAATATATACTGTATATATACACACAGACACACAGTGTAGAGCATGGACTGTTTGCCCTCCTCCAACGAATTGGATGTCCCCCCAAGCTTTTGAGCATGATCAAGTCGTTCCACCAGGACATGAACGGCATTGTCCAGTTTGATAGATTATCCTCAGACCATTTCCCGATCAAGAACGGTGTGAAGCAGGGTTGTGTTCTGGCTCCTACCCTATTTGGCATCTTTTTCTCCCTGCTTCTGTGCTACGCCTTCCGGGACTCTAAAGACGGTATCTTCCTCCACATCAGGAGCGACGGAGGCCTCTTCAACATGGCACGTCTCAGATCAAAGATCAAGGTGCGGAGTGTTCTAATCAGAGAGCTGCTCTTTGCTGATGATGCTGGTCTTGTTGCCCACACCGTGGAAGCGCTCCAGCGTCTCATCAACTGCTTTGCTCGTGCCTGCTCTGAGTTTGGCCTCACCATCAGCCTTAAAAAGACCGAGGTCATGGGCCAAGATGTCAGCAGTGCTCCCAGTATCAACATCAGCGACCACACACTTGCGGTGGTGGACAAGTTCACCTACCTCGGGTCAATCATCTCCAGCAATCTCTACCTAGACGCCGAATTGAACGCCCGTATCGGCAAGGCATCGACGGTGATGGCCCGTCTGGCGAAGCGAGTCTGGGACAACTCTATGTTAATCACCAACACCAACATAAGAGTCTACATGGCCTGCGTACTGAGTACTCTCCTATACAGCAGTGAAGCATGGACCTTCTACTCCTGCCAAGAATGCTGGCTGAACGCCTTCCACCAACGCTGCCTTCGCAGACTACTGCGCATCACTTGGCAGGACCGTGTCTCCAACATCGACGTCCTGGCCAGAGCAGATGTGCCCAGTATGTTTGCCATCCTGACAAAGAGACGCCTGCGATGGCTTGGCCACGTCAACCGAATGGAGGATGGCCGCATCCCCAAAGACTTATTGTATGGGGAGCTGGCTACTGGAACTAGATCAAAGGGATGCCCAACTCTCAGATTCAAGGATGTTTGCAAGCGCGACCTCAAGGCTGGAGGCTTCAACCCCTCCGACCTGGAGTCAGCCGCCTCCGTCCGCTCCAACTGGCGGACCATCACCCAGGATGTCATCCGAACAGCAGAGGAGAGAAGAGACACTCGCTGGGGAGAGAAGAGACTCTGCAGACAGAGGAGACTGTCGAGACCCCCACTACACTGTGAAGAATTTATCTGCAGCGGCGGCGGCAGGACCTGCAGATCCCGTATTGGCCTCTACAGCCACGCCCGACGGTGCAGCTCCCTGAATGATGACCCAAGGCACAAAACCCCCCCATGATCTTTCGAGATCGATGGAGCCAATGAATGAATGATCGGCTTGTCACTGTACCATTCACAAGGTGTAGGGCAGTTCTGTATTGACTAGGCACACCTGCCCAGACTGTAACACCACCACCACCAAAGGCTCATCTGGTGACAACAGTGTCTGATGCATAGCGCTCTCCTTGACGTCTCCAACGTTGTTGGCGGCCATCATTTCTGCTCAGTGTCACTCGACTTTCATTAGAGAACAGCACTGAGGCCCACTGGTCTCTTGTCCAACATAAATGCTCCCTGGCCCATGCAAGACGATGACGCCTGTGGCTGGTGGTGTGATCAGATACCATTGCAGGTCATCTAGCATACAGACCATGCTGATATAAATGGTTTTGAATGGTCTGACATAACACTTGGGTGCCTCTCACCTCCTTAAATGTGCCAGGACTTGAGTGGCATTCATCATCCAGTTCGGCAGGGCACTGTTCACAATGGGTCATCAGCGTGGGATGTGGCCAAAAGATGTCCACTTCTATGCCTTTCTGTGACTCTTCCAGTCTCTCTGTACCTCTGTTGCAGCCTACTGATGACACTGTGACATTCTATAGTCCTTTTTCTACTAGCACCTACTCAGTCCAACTCGCCTCGACCCTGCTCGGCTCAATGCAGTGTGGTTGGTTTTCCGTTACAACTGAGTACCACCTCAAGTGGGTGGGTTGCAGGAAGGTGGCCCGTTATCCCGTTACGTTGTTAATATGCTAACGTTTTCACTGATATGTAACATAAAAGATGCTTAAAATCATAAAACACTCACCATCTTCCCCGTGAGCAGTCATCAGCTTGGAGACCTCCAGGTATACTTTTTCATTTCGGGTCACTCCGCCGCAGCAGGGCCGATGGGGCTGAAAAGTTCATAGCCTGAAAAGTTTATAGTTATCAGATTTGACCAAATGTAGTTTATTTTTAAAGCGCGGGGATCCAAGCACTGCAACACCGATGGAAGAACTGTGCGCACCGACAGGGAAACTGTTGAAAAATAACCACATTTGGTCAAATTTAACCACTATATGAACTTTTCAGCCGTGGCGCTGGCAAAGCATTCCGAAATAAAATACCAGAAGGTCTCCGAGCTGATGGCTGCTCACGGGGAAGCTGATTTCTGTAACTGTCAATGAGACTTCTGCACCTCTCAGCAGATATTTTGGCCCACTCCTCATGAGCAAACTGCTCCAGTTGTCTCAGGTTTGAAGGGTACCTTCTCCAGACAGCACGTTTCAGCTCCTTCTACAGATGTTCAATAGGATTTAGATCAGGGCTCATAGAAGGCCACTTTAGAATAGTCCAATGTTTCGCTCTTAGCCATTCTTGGGTGTTTTTAGCCGTGTGTTTTGGGTCATTATCCTATTGCAAGACCCATGACCTGCGACTGAGACCAAGCTGTCTGACACTGGGCAACACATTTCTCTCTAGAATACCTTGATAGTCTTGAGATTTCATTGTACCCTGCACAGATTCAAGACACCCTGTGCCAGATGCAGCAAAGCAGCCCCGGAGCATAACAGAACCTCCTTCATGTTTCACAGTAGGGACAGTGATCTTTTCTTGGTATGCTTCATTTTTGCGTCTGTGAACATAGAACTGATGTGCCTTGCCAAAAAGTTCCAGTTTTGTCTCGTCTGTCCATAGGACATTCTCCCAGAAGCTTTGTGGCTTGTCAACATGCAGTTTGGCAAATTCCAGTCTGGCTTTTTTATGATTTGTTTTCAACAGTGGTGTCCTCCTTGGTCGTCTCCCATGAAGTCCACTTTGGCTCAAACAACGACAGATGGTGCGATTTGACACTGATGTACCTTGACCTTGGAGGCCACCATGAATGTGTTTAGAGATTGTTCTGGGCTCTTTTGTTACCATTCGTATTATCCGTCTCCTACTGTGGCCACGTCCAGGGAGGTTGGCTACAGTCCCGTGGATCTTAAATTTCTGAATAATATGTGCAACTGTAGTCACAGGAACATCAAGCTGCTTGGAGATGGTCTTATAGCCTTTACCTTTAACATGCTTGTCTGTAATTTTCTTTCTAATCTCCTGAGACAACTCTCTCCTTTGCTTCCTCTGGTCCATGTTTAGTGTGGTACACATCATGTCATCAAACAGCACAGTGACTACTTGTCACCCTTTAAATAGGCTGACTGACTGATTACAAGTTTGTAGACACCTGTGATGTTAGTTAGAGGATACATCTTGGTTGAACATGTCCCTATGGTCACACTATTTTTAATCTTTTCTAGGGGTACCATCATTTTTGTCCAGGCCTGTTTCATGAGTTTGCTTTTTAAAGTAATTCTGTTGAACCACAATTCAAAAGCATTGTCTGATTTTCATTGGTTAATTTTCATAGAATTTTTATTTATTACCACTTTTGTCAGATTCAAGTTATTTCTGTGACCATTGTGGGTTTTTCTTTCATTAACAGAGGGGTACCAACAATTTTGTCCACAGCTGTACAAACAAGACAGTGAAAGCGCTGGAGGAGAGCGGGGCTCAACGTCACGGGGACAGAAGCCTGGGAACGCCGGGAAAAAGGGGCAGAATCCAGCCGGAGCTCTCCCGAAAGGCAGTGGGGCTCACGGCTGGAAATAAAAAGGGAAAAACTAAACTGGACGGAGCTCTCCTCTCTCCTCGACAGCAATACCTGTCATAACCCGAGTGTCGGTTCTGGCCACACTCGGGTCTCATATCTTTTTGTTCCCTGGCTTTGGCAGCTGAGGATTCCTTCCAGCTCCTCGGGCTCTTATTGTGAAGGTGCCCGGGGGAGCTCCCTGCTGTCAAAGTCAGCTGCTGCTCTGCTGTCTTTAGCAGCAGCTGTGCCGCATTGGGGTCATTAGCCGCCAGAGATATAAGCGGGTGCTAAATGCCCTCCAACGCGGCAGTCTCTGTTATATCCTGTTATGATCACCTGCTATGCTCTTCTGTGGTGTTCATCTACGTTCCGATTGTGCTCCTGTTATTCTCAGGTATGTTCCTTTGAGACTTTACTCTCACTGTTGTCGTCTGGCGCATCGGGTGTTCCCCGGCTCAGACATCACCCAGCCACTGTATGTGTTCTGTGAGTGTTCTGCCTTATCCTCAATAAATTACCACTGCAAACTCTCTGGTGACTGAGGCGTCTTGTGACGGTCCGTGAGGGCCGTCGTGACAATACCCAAAACATTCAGTAATAACTTCATAGCTCCTGAGGACAGGTACAATAACGGAAGGACACGACAACCAGGGGAGGTTGTCGTGCTCCTTAAATACTGTCTCATAATGTGTAACAGGTGTGAATACATGAGTGGAGAAAATAACAGAATGAATGACAGCTGTGCAGCTGCAGACCAGTTTGACAACTGGAAGCTGCACTGCACTGTCAAAATAAAACACAAATCGGAAACCATAATGAAACAACACAACCCCAAAATGGAAACATTACTACAAATACAAAATGACACCATAACTAGACAAGGTAAACAAAGAAACAAACAGACAGAAAAAGACTAAACTTAACTGAAGACTGGGCATGGTGCCCACTCATGCCCAGGATCATGACAGTGCCCCCCCCCAAATGGTGGGGCCCAGACACCCCAGGGCAACATCAAAGAGGAAAAGAGCCCCCCCACAAAGAAGACCCCCCAACAAGAAAAACCACCCACCCCGGGGGGGGGGGGTGGACCCAGGCACTGAGGGACCGAGACACCACAAGGAGAAAAAAAAAAAGACACTTATGACCGACAACCTGAACAAATGTGGTGGCCTAAGACTAATGAACCCTCGGCTGGTAGCAACAAGAGCTCGGGCAGCCTACCAGAGTTCCTGAGACATCTGTGCAGCTGGCGTAGCCCATCGGGGGCCTTCCCGGTTTCATGAGCCGCCCGGCGCCATGGTGCAGTCCGTCAGGTGGTCTCCCTGAGTTCTGGAGCAAACTATGCAGACGGCATAGTCTGTCGGGTGGCCTCCCAGAGTTCATGGGGCCACCAGACACCCCCTTCCCGGAGGCAGCAGCTGGAACCTTTGCCCCCAGCAGACCTCAGGGTCTCCGGCATGGAGAAGGTGGACCCAGCTCAGCAGAGGACTAACTTTCAACAGTTACTGCTAGCCAACGGTAGAGCCTGATAATGGAGGTGGTCAGCCAGCAGGGGAACCTGATGAGGGAAGAGGCTGCTCAGCGGGGCCTTTGACGAGGACTGGGGATCCAAGACGACCTCAGACGAAGGCCTGGCACCCGCAGCGGCCTTGGACAGAGGCGTGGAACCCGCGGCAGCCCCAGGCAGGGGCGTAGTACCCACGGCGGCCTCGTACTGGAGCGCTGCACCCACAGCGGCCCCAGACTGTGGCGTAGCACCCACGGCGGTCCTGGACTGGGGCTTAGCACCCATGGTGAGAAGACTGACACACAAGAGATCCAGGCCAAGAAGGCAATCTACTAGCGGAAAACCAGCTGATGGCAAGGAAGAAGGGCCCATGGCTTTAAGGAAGCCATGGGATGGGAGTAGTTTAGCTAGAAAAAAAAAAATTAAAATCAGCAGTAAATCTGAGACATCGCACCCACGGAGGCCCCGGGCTGGGACGAAGCACCCACAGAGACCCCGGGCTGGGGTGAAGCACCCACAGAGACCTCGGATAGAGGGGAAGCAGCACCCACGGAGACCTCGGGCGGAGGGGGAGCAGCATCCACGGAGACCTCGGGCAGAGAGGAAGGACCCACAGCGACCTCAGACGGAGGATGAGGACAACCATCAATGGACCCAAACGAGGACTTGAGCAAAGAAGGGACAAATACCAGGTTACTACCACCGGCAGCAGTGGAGCTCAGTGAAGAGAATTTGGGAGCGGCCAGCGGCCGCGACTGGTGCTCCTCTCCCAGAGCTAAGTAAGGTTTCTCTGACACAATTGCCATGAAAACAAAGAAGAGAACTTGCCTTAGTTTGAGCTCCACCACTGTCCAGGACTCCAGCGAAACAGGCTGAGACGTCTCGAGTCCCTCCATCTGAGCGCCTTCTCCCAACACAGTCATCTTGGAGGAAAACAAAAGAAATACCAGAGAAGAATCACCGGCAGAAGTGGAGCCCGGCAAAGAGAGCTCAAGAGCAGAGGAGGTCTGCGCCTGACTCTCTCCAACATGAGCCAGACAAGAGTTCTCTAGATCTGCAGATGTAATGACAGAACAGAGTACTTGCCTGGACTCAAGCTTGACCGCCGTCCAGGACTATGGCAATTCTGCTGCAGTGGCCCAGGCACCAGGTGAGATGGTAGATGCAGCTGAAGGACCTCCAGGTGTAGCGACCAGTACAGGTGGCTCTCCCGGCGTAGCGGCTGGAACTAGAAGTCATCTCACCGCTGGCGCTGAGTCCCGTGCAGCTGAAACCAGGGGACACTCCATTGTCGGCACAGGTTTCAGGTCCCAAAGAGCACTCTTCTCCCATCTGCAACATGGCTGTGGGGCTCTTCAGGACTGCAGGCTACTCCGTTGTCTGGTGGCTCCATCCCAGGACCGGCGGACACTCAGGGGAAACAGGAGGAGAGACGGAAGTAGCAGGTGAGGAAATGGTGTCAGCAGCAGGCGGTGAGGACTCGGTGAGCTGCTGTTGCTGAGCCTCACCACTGGGAATCAGGCAAGATAATTCATTTTTAGGTGAGGGAGAATGAAAAAAAAAAAAACACTTGTCTGCATTCCCAGGGCATGGTGGTAGCTGCTGCTGCAAGCCCAGAGTCATTCCTCCCAGTGGCTGCACTAGTTGTGGGCCCCCCTGAAGAAAATGGAGGAGCTGGCCCTGCAGACGCGTCACCGGCCGAATCAGCTGCTGTGGTGAGGAAGTCCCTCCTCCTTCTCTGGCGTGAAGCAGCTGGGTGGCGGTGAGAGGCTGGGCGTGTCTGATCCAGGGGACGTTCTGTCAGTTCAGGAACAGAAGGGGATGAGCTTCTTTCCAGCCCGCAGGGCATGTGTCGCAGGTTGGTCACCGAAACAAGGAGAGCTGTAAGTTCAGGACTGTTCCATAGGCGGGGGTATGTCTCCATGAGCTGAGCCACACTATTCCACCATTGCAGCACCTCCTCGAGAGTGTGGCAGGAGTGAGCGTCCACAACGATGCCCTCCAAAAGCTCAGCTGCCCAAACTCCTCATTCAGTCCAAAACTCCCATAGTCCGTGTGGCTGGACATGCCAAAAACCAGACTAAAAAATATGGGAGAACAGAATAAAGAGAGGAGGGGAAAAAAAGCCCAGCAGAAACACACAGTGGCTGGTGTCCACAGCCTGGTTGTGTCCTTCTGTCATAAGTAGCCCTTTTTATGGGCTGTTGAAGGACACCAAACGCTCACTGTGGTTTCTGCACATTTATTAACATAAAGACGAACACATGAAAAACACAGAACGTATACATACAAGACGGTGAAAGCACTGGAGGAGAGTGGGGCTCAATGTCACAGGCGGACAGAAGCCTGGGAACGCCGGGAAAAAGGGGCAGAATCCAGCCGGAGCACTCCCGAAAGGCAGTGGTGCTCACAGCTGGAAATAAAAAGGGAAAAACTAACCTGGACGGAACTCTTCTTTCTCTTTGACAGCGAGACCCAAAACATTCAATAAAAACTTCATAGCTCCTGAGGACGGGTACAATAACGGAAGGACACGACAACCGGGGGAGGTTGTCATGTCCTTTAAATACTATCTCATAATGTGTAACTGGTGTGGCTACATGAATGGAGAAAATAACAGAATGGATGACATCTGTGCAGCTGCGGACCAGTTTGACAGCCGGAAGCTGCACAAAGCTGTCAAAATAAAACACAAACCAGAAACCATAATGAAACAACACAACCCCAAAACGTAAACATTACTACAAATACAAAATGACAACATAACGAGACAGGGTAAACAAAGAAACAAACGGACAGAAAAAGACTAAACTTAACTGAAGACCGGGCACGGCGCCCACCAGTGCCCAGGATCATGAGAGTTTTTTTTTTTTTTTGTAGAAGAAAGGTCACATACCATTTTAGACAATGAAGATTTGCTTATATTGTGGGGGACCTAGATGTTACATTCTCCACTCAGACTGAATGGCACAGGAGGAGAGAAGCCGACGGGGGGTCGAGACGGGACAGCGGAGGTGTCATCTTCTGACCCTGTGTCTAAGGGTAATGCACGTACTGATGCTGCGGCTAAAGCTGCAGCCCACGTCATGACCCCGTCTTCCTCTTTGTGTGTCTGTCCTCCTACTAACCAACAACCCTCTCCTGTTGACTCACTTCTTACCATGCAGTGTTTGTCATCCTCACAGGAACGTCAGAAATGGATGCAGAAAGGTTGCTACAAGGACCAGGATAGGGTATGGTGAGGGTCTAATGCACTCCCTTCTCTCCCAGCCCATTTCTTTCATCATTTTGCAAAGTTGACTCATGGGAGGGACCATGAAGATCATCAAAAGACCATCAAAAGACCATCAAAAGATGGGATGATACAACCCTTGCATGCAAATTGGTTTACAACTGGGTTCCCCATTTATGCTGAACATTTTTGTAAAAAAAATTGTCTGATTTGTGCTACTAATAATGTTCATAAGACTCCCAAACAGGTTCTAGCCACTCATGCGCCCCCTGCAGGTGCTTTCCAGCATCTCATGATGGACTTCATTGAATTAACACTAGCTGAGGGAAAAAAGTACTGTTTGGTAATGGCTGATATGTGGTCCAAATGGGTAGAAGCCTTTCCAGCCAAACATGCAATAAGTACAGTTGTAGCTAGAGCACTGTTGTTAGAAATTATTCCCAGATGGGGAATACCAGAGAAAATCTCCAGTGATAATGGCAAACAATTTGTAAATGAAGCCTTGACCAATTTGAGTGTCACATTGGGTTTTGATTTGAGAAAGCATTGTGCATATCACCCACAGTCAGGTGGCGCCATTGAATGTGAAAACGGCACCCTAAAAAACAAACTGGCAAACTTTGAAGATGAGACAGGCCTACCCTGGACTAAGTGCCTCCCATTAGCACTAATGTACATGCGCATGCGAGTCAGGAAGAAATATAACATGTCACCTTTTCTAGGATTTTCAGTGGACAGGAAGACACCGCCTCCTTTAACATCGTAACATTTTGAAAATGCTATGTTATCTTATTGCTCTGCTTTGTCCTGCCAACTGCAAAACATTTCTCTACAGGTCAAGGCTGCTTTACCTAGGCCTGCAGAGGGGATCCTCCATGACATCAGGCCCAGTGACTGGGTGGTGATCAAAAGCTTCAAACACAAAAACTGGCACAGCAAACGGTTGTTGGGTCCATACCAGGTCCTCCTGACAACATTCACAGCTGTGAAGATCGCGGAAAGGGCAACGTGGGTCCACGCAACACATTGCAAGAAGGTACCAGCGCTCAAGCCAGAAGAATCCAGACCAGACTAGGATGAGAAGCAGACGTCTAAGTGGTTAGCCAAAACCACCACCAGCTTCATCATTACCCCTCCCCCCCATCAACTTGAAAGTCAGCTCCCTGTTCATCTTTGGCGGCTTCTTCAGCTGGATTCTCTGGGTTTTGGACTCCTCAACAAAGACAGTGACTGTCTAACTGTTTGTCTATGCAAACATCAGCTGACGGCACCCTCTAGTGTCCAGTACCGGTGTTTGCAATAGAAAAGCAGGCTGTCTGGCTATCAACGCAAAGGAGAGAAGAAGTGCGACTAGTGTTGTCACCTAATCGCCGTGTGACGACATAAGACCACATACTGTTGCACCTGATAGCTGCCACAAATAACCTGAGTGTACACCAAATACTGTTGAAGGAACTGACATGATGAACAATTCCAATTCATGCCAACGTCTGTTCACGGACGACCGTCAGCGAGACCAATGACAACACTGCCATGGCTGGACAACATGGGATTCCCTGTATACAGGGCTCTTCATCTTGTTGATGGTTGTTTTAGCTGTTTGTTTGATGATTTGGTTCTGTATTCCATCACCACATCTCTCACAGATGCAATCTCTTACAGCTTCCAGATGAGCCGTTTGTGATCCCAATTCTAAAATGCTTGTTAATGATATTTTGTTGCTAGCAGAAGGCAAGAAGAATCTTTCTTCAGGGTTTCTTTTAAACACATGGTACCGTTATGCCCGCTTCCTTGCAAGGCAGCAAAATGTTACAAACTGTTATGTCTGCACTAGAATGCCTGTAGCCACTACCAATCCACATGCATCTCCTACTCCATTCAATTCATCTGATCTCTTTCCTGACATTCTGATGTCGGCAGTGGTCCCTAAGGTCTTAAATAACGCTGTATGGAAAAGAACAGGGTATAGACTTCCTCCAGTGCCACCTAATACAGGAAGGAATTTTTCTAAATTCTTGGCAATAAAGTGCAATGACAGTACACCTCTTTTTGGTCCGGTCCACCAACCACCAAATTCATTTTTTATTTTTTTTTTATGGATGATGAATGAATCTTTATTTCGGATAGATTAAAAGTAAAAATTAAAAAGAAACAGAATAATATAACAAAGGGGAAAAAATCCAACAAGGTCAAATTAAACAATAACTCCTCTGATTATACAGTTCAACAAAAGTTATCTGAAATGGGTGATGGCTGAAGCCGCAGCTTATATTGCCCACCCATATTCCATCCAAGAATTCAAAAGAAAAACAAAACAAGAGTGATTACAATTCGGAACAAGGCTAAGACAAAATGTGACAAAAAAAACAAAAAACTAAGCAACAACACAACACAAACTGGATATGACAATCCTTATGTGATTTTACATGTCATCTTGTATATAGTATGTTTGGAGTATTTCTTCCTTTAGTTTTTGTTTAAATTGTCCAAGCATTGTACATGATTTTAATTCAGGTCCAAAATCGTTCCATAATCTTACTCCTTGCACTGAAACACAGTGTTGCTTGGTGGTAGTTTTCACTGAAGGTTTTTGAAATATACATGTTCCTCTGAAATGGTATTGTTACTCCCTTATTTGGAATAACTTTTGGATATTTGCGGGCAGTGATAGATTCTTCACTTTAAACATTATTACTGCAGTTTTAAAGTCAACCAGATCTTTCAACTTGAGAGCTTTTAATTTAAGAAAAGTGGGTTTGTTGGTTCCCTGTAAGCAGCTTTGTTTATTATTCTAATAGCTCTCTTCTGAAGCATAAAGACTGGATATATGTTTGTTTTATATGTATTTCCCCATATTTCAGTACAATATGTCATGTATGGGAGTATTAATGAATGATACAAAGTACTGTATATAGTGTGGGTTGATTCAGCAAATATTTCACTCTGTGTAGTATTGCAATTGATTTGGATATTTTACCTCTAATGTAATTAATATGTGACTTCCAACACAGTTTATTATCAATTATTACTCCAAGAAATTTAATTTTGGATACCCTTTCAATCTCTACACCATTTACACTGAGTTTAGATACTCAGTTGTTGTGATGGTTGTTAAAAATTGTAAATTTTGTCTGACTTAAATTGAGCATTAATTTGTTTGAATCAAACCACAGTTTAAGCTTTCCTAATTCCTTTCTGAGTGTATCCAAAAGTTGTTCCAAATTGCTTCCACTGCATAATAAATTAGTGTCATCTGCAAACATTATTAAATCCATTTTTTCCCGAAACTTTACTTTTATCATTTATATACATATTGAATAACAATGGCCCCAAAACTGAACCCTGTGGGACTCCGCAAGTAACCTTCAGTAACTGCAAGTTTTCGCTACCAACACATACATACTGATATCTGTTCTTAAAGTAACTACATAACCAGGACAGTGCTACCCCCAATACCATAATTTTGTAGTTTTGTTACGTGTGGCCCTCGCGAGCCACACAGAGAGAGCCGAGGGCGAGCCAGTGAGTTGTTATGTTTTATTTATAATAAGGGATAAGGAACACGTAGACCGAAAGCACAGATACTCATACAGGGTAACACTCACGAGTAGTACAGCAAAGGAGTAGAGAGTTGGCACCAGGCATAGGGGTTCCAAGGCATAAATACTCACAGCGGGTAACACTCACAAGAATGCTGCAAGACGAGTAGAGAGCTGGCACCGGGCATAGGGGTTCCAGCCTTCACAGTGCTTAAGTCGCAGCCCCGAATGATCGGAGCTGCTCCTTTTTATCCTCATTAGCAGCGCCTCAGCTGATGAGGATTAATTGGGCCCCAGCCATCCCGTAACACTGACAGCTGGGAGCCCGCTGAGACGCTGTCAAATGAGAAACAGAGATAAGGAGGGATATGGTCTGAGCGCCGGATGACCCGGCGTCTCATCCCATGGTGACAGAGCGTCCCCCTCACGGTCGGGCTCCGAACGACCCAAACCATCCGAGCCCCCCCCCCCCCCCACCTAGGGTGGGTGGAAGGGAGGCAGGACCGGAGGGAGAGAAGCAGAGAGGGAAAAAAAAAAAAGACAAATAGACCATGAACAAATACAGAGTACCAGGGCAGAGGGAAAAAAAACCAAACACAATACTCCATATCACACACAAAAAAAAAAATAATTAGACCAGGGCACAAATGAGGAAAATACTGAGCATGGTTACAGGTAAAACACACTACTCAATAGCACCCAAATAATGTTTAGATCGGGGCAGGAGAGAAGAAAAAAAAAAACCACCATGAAGATGACAGGAACAAATGAGGCAATTACAGAGTACGGTTGAAAGGGAAACAAAACACATTACTCCATAATGCACAAACGAGGCTAGGAACAGGACAAGAATGAAGAAAATGCTGAGTACGGTTAATAAAAAACACAATACACAGCGCTACATACATAGATCCACCTAGAGGACAAAAAACTGCACCCGAGTGACCTTAATATTTACTGAACATAAGCGACACCCGAGGAAGACGGCAGGCAGAGTCCAATAAAGCCGGAACTGTTCCGGTGGTCTCCCTGCCCATTGTCCAGCTGGTGAACTGGGGAAAAGGGAATGTTCGGGCGGCCTACCCCAGACCCAGGTCCCAAGAAACAAGTTCTCCGGTGGCCGTACCAGGCCACCCAGAAGCAAACACAGTTCATCGGGGGGTCAGACCAGATCGCCGAACCGAACGTCTTGCGGGTCGGGCGGCCGCACAAGCGAACCCAACAGGCACGGTAGGCCCTCCGGCGGCCGACCTGCATCGCTCAACCACCAGGACCGTTGGGACGGGCGAGAGGTCAAAGCGAACCCCGGTGGAAGAGGCTCGGGGGAGAGCCGATGACGAGGTGGACGAACGTCAGACCGCAGGGAAACAGCCACCCCCTCACCGGACCTGGACAACACTGGTGCAGAACCCACGTCGGACCCCTATTGGGCCTCAGGCGAACCCACATCGGACCCCGATTGGGCCTCAGGCGAACCCACGTCGGACACCACTGGAGCGGAACCCACGTCGGACCCCGATTGGGTCTCGGGCGAAACCACGTCGGACACCGCTGGAGCAGCACCCACGACGGACCCCGACTGGGTCGGCACCGCACCAGAACCGACCTTCGACGTCGAACCTGGACCTTCCAGCACCACGAGAGATGGCAACTCCTCGCCGGCGACCCTGGAAGAAGGCTCAGGAGAGAAAACAGAACCGGGATCAGGATCACCGGCAGCGCCAGAACCCGGCGAAATGAGCTCGGACGCAGCGGACGGCTGCACCCGGCTCATCTCCCCTAGAGACAGGCTAAAGTGCTCAAAGATATGAAGGAGAAAGTGAAAGTAGAGCACTCGCCTGATCTCGGGTTCTGACGCCGTCCAGAACTGCGAAGATCCAGGATCCGGCATCAGGAGGTCGTCGTCAGGCTCCCATTCAGCTGCGTCGGGCCCCGCAGCCGGCATGATGGACAGCGCAGCTTGGGATTCCTCCTGCACCGGTAACCACGCCGACGGTCCACACGACGTGATGGCAGGAGAACCTCGTCCCGCTGGACCGAACCGCTCCTCCATGGAGACCCGGGGACTCTTGGTCGTCGGCGCGGACTCCACGTAGCAGTCAGTCTTCCTCCTCCGTCCACAACATAGCTGCGGGACAGGAACCGCAGGCCCCCTCCTCATCCCACGACGTTGACCCGGCGCCGGGGACCGCTCAGCGGAGGGAGACACAGAGGGTGCAGGATTAATGACACAGGTTACAGCAGGTGGTGGGAGTTCAGGGAGCTGTGGACCCCGAACTCCACCTCCAGGAGTATGACAGAGCAAATCACTAAGTTGATGTGAACAAACTGGGACTTGCCTGTCTCCTGGAGGCTGGATGGTGCCTGCTGCAGTGGACGTTGCTTCTCCCTCTCCCCGCCGGGCGGTAACGGAGGACCCCCTGGGAGGACGTCTGGGAGCCGCTCGTGTTGTCTCTAGAAGAGGGCTCGCCAGGCCGGGATTCCAGGCGCACACAGCAGTCGGGGAGCACGTCGAGGAGGAGGGGGTGACAGCCGAGATGAGCCAGCCCAGATGCGCTGGTGTGACAGCGGGGGGCAGAGGCTCAGAAGACGAGGCTGTGAAATCTCCTCTCTGACGAGGTGTAGAGGTGACAGCTGCGTGGGAGGAAGGGACCTTGCGACAGCCCGGAACTGGATCCGGACGGGGTTCGTGTTGAGGCGATTTGGCGATGTGATAACGACTATTCCCAGGGGGCGAAGCGAAGGAGAGACCCGGGAATCGCCGCTCCTGAGCAGAGACCGAGGCGAGGAGGGCGTTGAACTCGGGGTAGTTTCGTAGCCCTGGACTCCTCTCCACCAATCTCACCGTCGCCGCCACATGCCTGATGATGGTAGACGGGTGCACAGCGGAGCTCGCAGCAGCCACTCGGTCCCGACCTTAACTGCTGTCAGCTGCAGATCCTTCGGGGGAATCCCGAGTGACGTCGTGCAGAACGGGGGAAGCCCTCTGGGTGGCGTGAACTTCCGGGCTGGAGTAGAGACAGGAACGGTATCCCGAAGCGAGGGGCGACGTCTCCTCCTCTTCGGCTTCCTGCCGGGATTTCCTTCTAATCCGCGGAGTTCCTCTCGCTGTGCAGCGATGGCGTCCCTCCTGGCACAGACCTCAGGATGGTAGGAATAGCAAAGGTGACTGTCCAGGAGAGTCTCAGCACGGTCCAGATGCCAGCGTCTCGCGTTGGAGGCATCGTACAGGGTAGCGGTGAAGAGTGTCCCGTCGACACCCTCCAAGATGGACATCAGCTCGTCGCCCTGGCGTCGAACGTGACTCCTGGGAGACGGCATGCTAAAAGCGCTGACACCCGGACTGGAAGGTACAAGTCCACTAACAACTCACGGCCACCGGCCACTCGTCTGGCTGCGACTTACTGTTACGTGTGGCCCTCGCGAGCCACACAGAGAGAGCGGAGGGCGAGCCAGTGAATTGTGATGTTTTATTTATAATAAGGGATAAGGGATAAGGAACACGGCCTTGTAGACCGAAAGCACAGATACTCATACAGGGTAACACTCACGAGTACTACAGCAAAGGAGTAGAGAGCTGGCACCGGGCATAGGGGTTCCAAGGCATAAATACTCACAGCGGGTAACACTCACAAGAATGCTGCAAGACGAGTAGAGAGCTGGCACCGGGCATAGGGGTTCCAGCCTTCACAGTGCTTAAGTCGCAGCCCCGAATGATCGGAGCTGCTCCTTTTTATCCTCATTAGCAGCGCCTCAGCTGATGAGGATTAATTGGGCCCCAGCCGTCCCGTAACACTGACAGCTGGGAGCCCGCTGAGACGCTGTCAAATGAGAGACAGAGATAAGGAGGGATATGGTCTGAGCGCCGAACGACCGACGAATAGTGAAATAGGCCTATAGTTTGAAAATTCCCCTCTGTCACCCATCTTGTATATCGGAATTACTTTGGCTATTTTCATTGCATTGGGAAATATACGTGTTTGGAGAGACAGGTTACAGATATATGTCAGTGGCTTCACTAAACATTTAATGATAGTTTTGACCAAAAGCATGTCAATACCATCACAATCCGTAGATGTTTTACATTTAAACGATTTAACAATTTCAATGACCTCTCTCTCATCTGTGTTCTTTATGAAGATGGAGTCTTTTATAGCAATGTTTTTGCATATTGTATCACCTGTAGGCGCTGTAATGGGTATTTCTCCTGCCAAATTAGCACCAATGTTAACAAAAAATTTTATTAAATTCATCTGCAGGTGAGACTGCATTCACACTCTGAGTCGGGTTTTTTTTTTTTTTATTTTGATTTTGTGGTGGACACACACATGGGACCTGTTTTGTGGCTCACATTTTAGGTCAGAACAAAGGCAGAAAGCTGCAGGAATCTTAGCCTTGGTATGCAAGGCTTGAGACTGTGGGGGGTTCAATTAAAGGATTTAGGAAGGGATGCATTGGAGACAGTGGAAGTGATATCATGGAGAGAAATGCATTGTGACTGTCTTTATAATGCAAGGTGGTCTGTGTGACATGTGATCTGTGAAGTGTGAAGTTCCTGATATTTAAGGACGAGAGTTTACTGTGTCATTCTTTTTCTCTGCTTTGAGATGATGGTGTTGTGAATAAAACTGACTTTGAGAGAGAACTCTGCCTCGTCATTTTCACATCACCACAATTTTTTGATTTTCAGAATCAGAATCAGAATCAGAATCAGCTTTATTGGCCAAGTATGCACAACACATACAAGGAATTTGACTTTGGCTAAAAGCTTGCTCTCGTTGTTCAGGTGGAGGATTTAAATAAGATTTAAATAAGGATTCAATGACAACAGAGTATGTACAGTAAATTACAGTCTGTCCACATTTCTATAAAAAGGATGCAAATATATACAGGAATATATGCAGTTAGATTAGACTATCCACACTTTGCAGAAATATATGAAAAGATATACAGTCACACAGTATTTCAATGTGAACTCAGATTCAGTGATATAATGTGAATGAAGTAAAAAGCAGTGTGAGAGTTATGTGCAATGTAATGCCGTGTAGATGCCGTGTAGATGCCGTGGTTGTTCCCGTTCCAAAATCCAGCTGTCCTAAAACGGTAAACGACTTTAGACCAGTTGCTTTGACTTCAATTTTAATGAAAATTTTTGAAAAACTGGTCAGATGTGAGGTCCTAAGGCAGACTGAACATGCATTGGATCCTCTGCAGTTTGCCTATAGGCCTCACAGAGGAGTGGAGGATGCCACTGTCACTCTGTTTGACATGCTTTTTAAACATCTGGATTTTAATGGGACACAACGCCAGGCTTTTTATTTGTGGACTTTTCTTCTGCCTTTAATACAATCCAACCTCATATTTTAGTTGAAAGGCTCCTGCCAACAATTTGATTTAAGCAATAATCTGGTGGGTTGGATTCTGGATTTCTTAACCAACAGGACGCAGAGAGTAAGGGTCAATGGCACACTGTCTGACCTAAAGTGCTCTTCTACTGGCTCTCCTCAGGGGTGTGTGTTGTCACCACTACTCTTCATCCTGTACACAAACATGTGTCGGAGCAGACATGACAACAGACACATTATAAAGTATGCTGATGACTCAGTCATTGTCAGTCTCCTCCAGGATGGTGAGAGTGGCCACGGCCCAGTAGTTGATGACTTTGTTCACTGGTGTGAGGATTCCTACCTGCAGCTGAATACAACAAAAACGAAAGATATGATTATTGACTTTAGGAGGAAAACTCCCAGGCACAAAGTCACCATACTAAAAGGCCAGGACCACCGAATGTGTACAATCGTACAAATATCTTGGGACAATTATTGATAGTGGATTGAACTTTGAGGTGAACTGTGAAAGGGTGTGCAAAAAGGGTCAGCAAAATTTGCATTGTTTGAGGAAACTTGCACGCTTCCAAATTGACCGAACCATAATGACTATGTTCTATCGGGCTTTTATTGAATCTGTTTTATCCTTTTCTTTAATGTCATGGTTTGGTCAGATAAAACTGAAACAGAGGAAATCCTTGGATCAGGTAGTCAGATGGTCCAGTCGTTTGCTTGGTGAGTCACAGCTGAGCCTGACATCCCTGTACACCAGACAAAGTACAGAGGATGGCCGACTCGATTTTAAATGATGACTCCCACCCTTTGCACTGCAACTTTCAGCTTCTTCCCTCCAGACGGAGGTTTGCTGTCCCCAAAAAGTAGAACCCAGCGCTACAAAAACAGCTTTTGTCCCTGCTGCTGTCAAAGAGTTGAACAAGCTATAAAAATTATATTGTACATATTTTATATTTACCTATTTGTAAGATGTGTGCCTGTGTTTGTGTCTATGTTGAATGTAATTAGTGGCTTGTAAATATGGATGTCACCAACTGCAAAACAAATCTACCTACGGGTACAAATAAAGTAACCTGAACTGAACCTGAACCTGGATGAAAAGTCATGAGTACAGCAACAGGTAGGACTAGGTGAATGTTAGGAGTTCATCAGAGTGATGGCTTGAGGAAAGAAAACTGTTCCTGTGACGGGTGGTTTTGACCTTTCAGCGATCTGTAATGACGACCCAGAAGATAGAAGTTGAAACAGTTTGCGGCCAGGGTGTGACGGGTCAGCACACGATGTTTCCCCGCCCGTTTCCTGGTTATGGACCGATATAAGTTCTCAATGGAGGGTAGGTCGGTACCATGATCCTCTCCGCAGACTTAATGATCCGCTGCAGTCTGGTCTTGTCCTGTTTTAGTGGCAGATCCAAACCAGACAGTGATGGAAAAGCAGAGGACAGACTGGATGATGGCGGTGTAGAAGACAACCAGCAGCTCCTGAGGCAAATCAAACTTCTTGAGGCTGACGCAGAAAAAACAACCTCTGCTGGGCCTTTTTCCAGACAGTGTCTGTATGGGAGGACCACTTCAGGTTCTGGGAGATTGTGGTACCCAGAAACTTGAAGGAGTCCACAGTGGACACTGTGCTGTTGAGGATGGTGAGTGGGGGGAATGAAGGAGGATGTCGCCTGAAATCCACAGTTATCTCCACCGTTTTGGCTGGGTTAAGTTCAAGATGGTTCTGGCCGCACCAGAGGATCAGCTGCTCCACCTCCCGCCTGTATGCAGACTCATCACCATCCCGGATAAAACCGATGACTGTGGTGTCATCCGAAAACTTCAGGAGCTTCACCGTAGGGTCCTCTGAGGTGCAGTCGTTGGAGTAGAGGGAGAAGAGCAGTGGGGAAAGGACACATCCTTGGGGGGCGCCAGTACTAATTTTTCGGGAGCTGGATGTAAATCTCCCTAGCTTCACCTGTTGCCACCTGTCAGTCAGAAAGCTGGAGATCCACTGGCAGGTGGAGGGGGGCACCTTGAGCTGGAGGAGTTTCTGATGAAGAATGCCTGGGATGATGGTGTTGAACGCTGAGCTGAAGTCGACAAACAGGATCCTGGTGTACGTCCCTGGGGAGTCGAGGTGTTGCAGGATGTAGTGTAGTCCCATATTCACTGCATCATCCACTGACCTGTTTGCATCCGGTAGGCAAACTGCGGGTGGGTCCATCAGGGGGCCTGTGACGACCTTCAGGTGGTTCAGCACCAATCTCTCCCAGGATTTCATGACCACAGAGGTCAAGGCAACAGGTCTGTAGTCTGTTTAATCCTGTAACAGAGGGTTTCTTGGAACTGGAATGATGATGGAGCGTTTTTGAAGCAGGAAGGCACTTCACACAGCTCCAGTGATCTATTAAAGATCCGGGTGAAGATGGGGGCCAACTCGTTGGAGCAGACTCTCAGGCAGGACGGAGACACACCATCAGGTCTGCAGCCTTCTTGATCTTTTGTCTCTGAAAGGACCCAGCGCACCTCCTCTTCACAGATCGTTAGTGCTGGTGGGGAGGTCAGAGTGGAGGAGGGATTGAGTTCCTGGGGCTGCAGATAATCCTTTTGTGTGGGTGGGAGGTGAGAACTGTAGGTTCTTTCAAACCTACAGTAAAAGCTGTTTAGGTCGTTAGCCAGCTGGAGGTTTTCCACAGGGTGGGGGATGGTCTCCTGTAGTTGGTGATATTCTGCAGGCCTCTCCAAACAGAAGCAGAGTTGTTGGCTGAGAAGTTTTGTTGTAACTTCTCACTGTAGCTCCTCTTAGCAAGCCTGGTCTCCTTCGTCAGCATGTTTCTGGCCCGCTTGTACAGAAGTCCAGTCACCAGTCCCTGTACGCCTCCTCCTTGGTCTGACGTAGCTGCTTCAGTTTAGGAGTGAACCAGGGTTTATTGTTGTTGTATGTGCAGAAGGTCTTGGTCTGCACACACATGTCCTCACAAAACTGATGTATTGATGTCACAGTGTCAGTGGTTCATTTAGGTTAATGGCTGCATCTTCAAAACACTCCCAGGTCTGTGCAGGTCAAAGCAGGCTTGTAACTCCAGCTTTGATTCCTCAGTCCATTTCTTCACAGTCCTTACAACAGACTTGGAAGTTTTTAGTTTCTGTCTGTATGTTGGAATAAGATGGCAAGCAGACAGTGGTCAGAAAAACCCAGAGCTGCACAGGGGACGGCATGATAGGCGTTTCTTAAAACTGTGTAACAGTGGTCAAGTGTATTTGTGTCCCTGGTGGGACATTTAATATGCTGTCTGTATTTAGGAAGTTCATTTGTGAGATTAGCTCTATTGAAATCACCCAGAATGATAAGCAGAGAGTCTGGATGTTTTTCCTCCACGTCTGCTATCTGGTCAGCAAGGTGCTGCAGGGCCTCCGTTTGTACAAGCAAACAGGCGGGACGTAAATCCGACCAGAATAAACGGAGGAGAACTCTCGCGGTGAATAAAAGGGTTTACAGTTTATGAAAGTGACCTTAGGTTAGGGGCTACAAAACTTCTTCAACACTATGACATCAGTACACCAACCTTCGTTTATGTAGAAGCAGATTCCACCACCTTTAGTCTTTCCAGAGAATTCTCGGCTGCGATCAGTGCGAAACAGTTGGAATCCGTCCAGGCGCACCGCGCTGTCCGGGATGTGTTCACTCAGCCAGGACTCCGTGAAACACAGGGCGCCAGATCTGCTAAAATCCAGGTTTTTGTGAGTCAGGAGCAGCAGTTCGTCCATTTTGTTCGCCAAAGAGCGGACATTGGTCAGATGGATCGATGGGAGCGGCGTGCAATATCCTCGTTTCTTCAGCTGACTAGCGCACCGGCACATTTACCACGCCGCCTTCGTTTCCGGCCAGTGCTAATAGCCACTGCTCCCCCAGCTAAGATCGACTGAAAAAACTTCAGATCAGCAGCCCGAAACTGCGGGAGAAGTTGCATTGGGAGATAGTCTGAATGAAAGTAGTGCCTCCCTTGAATAGGTGACTTGGGACGGAAGAGCAGAAGTCCAAAAAAACACACAAAATTATCAAAAAACATCAGAGAGCAGAAGCCAGTGGCAGCCATCCTCGGCGCCATCTTGGATCATCATCTTGGATCATTTTGTATACTTTATTGATCCCCAGAGAGGAAATTGAGGGCTTCCACCTGGATGATTGAAGCAGCCACAGTATGGCACTAGTCCTTAACCATTCACACACACATTCACACCTAGGGCCACTTTAGAGTCTCCATTATCCCGGAGTAAACCTACGCAGAGATGGGAGAACATGCAAACTCCACACAGATCACTGGTGGTCAGGGGCTGGGATCGAACCAGGGGATCCCATGGCCGAAGGGTGAGTTGCTATGCTGGCGCAGTGCTAACCACTGGTGCACCGCACTGCCCATCTCTTTTTGAAAGATTTGTTGGGTAGCTTGTATTTCTGTTTTTATTTTCCAAGAATATTGTTAAGTATTGCCCATGTATTTTTAATATTGCCTCTGTTTTTCTCCAGTTCTTTACTGTAATAGTCTCTTTTACTGCATCTCATTATTTAATAACTTATTTTTGTATGTTTTATACTGTTGCTCTGCTTCTTTTGTCCCTTTTCTTTAGGATAGCTTTATATAGTGATTTGTTTTCTTTTTACACACTTTTTGTAATCCTTTGGTTAACCATGGCTTGTCAACAAATTTCTGTTTAAGCTTTTCTTTACTAATGACTATTTTTTTCATAAAGAGCGGTTACAATGTTTCATGAATGCTTCATAGGCTTCATTTACATCTGCTACATAGACTTGTTGTCCCATCTTGCTTGAGCAATTTTCTTTAAAAAGAACTGATGGCATTTGTGATTTGCATCTGAAAGATTTTAGTTTTTTCTGTATTGGCCCTGTGTGGCCATGGCTAAGGCAAAGACTGGCAGATGGTCACTTATGTCATTTATCAATAATCCACTTTCTATTTTCTTATCAATAATATTAACATAACAGATTGTCAGTAAGTGTAGCAGTGTGGACTGTGATTCTACTGGGATGTGTTATTGTGGGATATAGACTCATACTGTACATAGAATTCATGAACTCTGTAATTACATTTTGTTGAAAATGGATTTAGTAAATCAATATTTGAAGTCTCCACGGATTACAACCATTTTCTTGTTTGTTATGTTATTGTACAGCTCGACTAACTTATCTCTGAATGTCTCAACACAAGTTCCAGGCATTCTATGTCACGCCGCGCCCATTCATCAGCGGCGCCACCTGCTTCAACGCACCTGACATATCATCAGCGGCGTGGGATAAAGGCCGTCTCGCCCGGAGCTCGGCCTGAAGCCGTCAGACTTCGTCCCTCACCGTTGTGAGCATACTTCTCTTCAGCATCACCTTTTGGTAAAGAAGATCGCTTACCTCTCTTCTTCAGTCTTCTCCCCTGTGCACAGGTGGATTCCCCCAGCGGCGGACATCTCCACTCCATCGCCCAATCCTCGCTGCTGTACGGAGCTCTCCAGGTGGCTGTCTTCCGGGCTTCGCCCCCTTGTTGTGCCAGCTGTCCCTGACCCCACCAAGTAAGTCCTTCTCTCGCCATAAAATCCCTCCTGTGTTGGTGTATGCCTGTCACCCTCTCCCTGTGCTCTCTCCATAGGGTTGCTCGGCTGTACGGTCACCTGCCTCTGTGCCTGGAGCAGACACCATCACCAACACATTTACATCCCGCAGACACGCACTCATTCACTCCTGCTGGTAATAAACTCTTTGAACTACTCTAAGCCTGTGTGTGTGCGTCTCCTGAGCCTGTGCGTTATGTCATTCTATATATACAACTTATGATTAGATTTTTTTTATTTTATCTTGTTCAATCTCAATATTTACACATTCCAGAATCCCTGGTAGTGCAAAGGACATTCCATTTACAAGTTAACACCTATACAGTTCATCATTATACAGTGCAACACCACCACCCTTTTTCTGAGATCTGTTAATATGAAACATCTGATATCCCTCTATTGCCATCAAAGAAGCCCGCATTTCATTGAGCCAAGTTTCAGAGACTACAATAGCTGTAAATTTTCTATCTAGCTGTTTTAAATAGTCCTGAATCTGTGGAAAGTTTTTATTAAGACTTCTGCTGTTAAAGTGTATTATTGATAGTTTACCATCTACTTGCACTTGACTTTTGAATTGGCTTTTCAGTGAATATTCACAGTGATTATGAATATTATTGAAGAAGTGGGTTATCTAGGATCAATATCATTCTACATCTCTTGTAGTTTAAGTTCAGCATAATGATGATATTTTCAGAGTCTGAATTTTCTCTCTCCTGTTGTCAAATGACTTCCTCCAATGGGTATGATTGATGTCTACTAAAGTCAGTCATGAGTTGTTGTTTTTTTAAGTACATTATCATGTTATGTCACAAAAGGACTGTTCTTGCGTGTGTGTGGATATGGATTATCGTAGTCCTATTAATTTGTTCACACTCCGACAGGCAGCGAAAAGTAAGCTAGGAGCGGAAGACAAAAGAAGAGGAAAACCGCAGCCTTGTGTGTAGCTGAATGGAATGTACGCACTCTGTTGGACAGAACAACATCACAGCGCCCAGAAAGACAGGACCGCGCTTGTGGCCCTGGAAATGAACAGGTACAATGTAGACATAGCTGCACTTAGTGAAACAAGATTGCCTGGATATGACAGCTTGGAGACCATGGGTACATCTTCGCTTCGGAGTAGGAGAGCACTCAAGAAAGGAGAGAAGCAGGAGTGGGCTTTGCAGTTAGAAAGGAGATAGCAGCAATGCTTGATGAGGAACCAGTGCCAAGCAACGACAGGATAATGACTATGAGACTCCCACTACAGCGGAAGATGTATGCCACACTCCTCAGTGTATATGCCCCAACAATGACCGACACAGAGGAGGTGAAGGAAGAGTTCTACAGTGATTTATGTGAGACTATCAGGCGTGTACCGACTGATGACAGGCTGATACTCGTTGGAGATTTTAATGCCAGAGTTGGTTCGGACACTGAGAAATGGAAAGGAGTGCTAGGCAGTCATGGGGTAGGCAAGTGCAATGCTAATGGAGAACTTCTACTTGCACTATGTTCAGAGTACAACCTTGTGATAACCAACACTCTATTTAAGGACAAGGACACACACAAGAAGACATGGATGCACCCAAGATCCAAGCACTGGCACTTATTAGACTACATCATAGTCAGGCTGTCATGGTCCGAGCGCCGATTTCGTCCGCGCTCGGGCCATACATCATCTCTGCCGGCTTTGACAGTAGTGTTTACCTTCTGGCTCCTCGAGCTCTTATTGTGACAGAGCTCGGAGGGGCTTCCTGCTGTTAAAGCCTAACAGCTGTGCTGCATTTACGGCTTGTCAGCAGCCCGGCATTTAAGCAGGCGCTGACAGCAGTACAATGCAGCAGTCTGATGTCAACTTTGATGTCAATTTCGATGTCGATATTCTGTGCCAGACGTTGAGCGAGCGGTTCTCGTCTCAGACGTCACAAATTCCCTTGTACCTGATTAAGATTGTAAGTAGCTGGGTGAAGCCTTACAGTCCCTTGTGTCTAGTGTAGTGTGTTTTAGCCCACAGCGGCTCATTGCTTTGTGTATGTTATCTTGTGTTTGTGTATTAAACCATCATGCAAAACTCACTGGCGACTTTTGGCATCTTATGGTGGCTCGTGAGGGCCACCGCGTGACAGTAGACTGCTGCCAGGTCGTCTAAACAGAGACGCCATTCCCGGTGAGTTTTTGCTAATGGACAATTGTTCTTCCCTGTCTGGGTGACTGTGTGCTGGGGAGAATGCCGTCTTCCAGGAGCTGCGTTCGGCGCCTGGGCTACGAGCTAGCGGAGGCTCTGGAGTACGCAGATGGAGTGCTCCTCGCCGCTACATTCGACAACACCCCCAATGAGATGCGCTGGCACCTGGACGTTGCTGAGAATATCTTAAATCATCTCCCCCGCTACGCCGACCACCGTGACGTCGTCGCTAGGAGGGCTGAACTTGCCGCACAGCGCAAGGTACTCCGTGGGCTGGAGGAAGATTACGGCAGGAAGCAGAGGAGGAGGCATCCTCGTTCCCCTCGTTGGGATCTCGCTCCTGTCCCCGATCCAGCTCAGGAGTTCATGTCATCCGGGGGCCGTCGAAGACATCAGCGCCACAGCCAAGATCAACCTCAGCAGGATCCCCGGCTGAATCCGTTCCCGGCGAAGCCCGTGAGTGAACCCTCAAGAGCAGCTCCTCCTCGTCCTTCCAGGTGGCCCTCTGTCGCCATCCGCGGGGGAAAGGGGGGGTAACTATGTCCTCTCCAGCAGGCACCATCCTCCCTCCGGGAGACAGGCAAGTGCATGTTAATTCGCTCCATCATAATTGTGACCCTGCCTTGTCTGACTCCTGGGGGCAAAGTTCGGGGCTTCGCAGTCACCCCGAGCTCCTGCCTCCTGCTGTAGCCTTAATTACCCAACCTGCTGCCTCTGTGTCTCCCTCCACTGAGTAGTCCATGCGCCCAGGCCTACGTTGCCGGAGGAGGAGGGGACCTGCGGTGCTGGAGAGCCCTGGTTCTCCGGCCCTGCAGCCACACACGTGGACAGAGGAGGAAAGCGGACTGCAGCCTGGAGCCTGCGCCGAAGATCAAGCGTCCCCGGGTCTCCACACTGGAACAGTGTGAGCCAGCGGGTCGAGGGTCCCCTGCCACCACGCCGAGCGGGTTATCGGCGTGGATATCAGTGCCAGAGGATCCACAGACTGCAGAGAACATCATGCCGGCTGCGGAGCCCGCTGTAGCTGAGTGGGAGCTCAAGGACGAACTTCTTCGCCCTGAGCCCGGATCGCCGAAGTCCTGGATGGCGACAGAACCCGAGTGCAGGCAAGTGCTCTACCTTGTTGTAACCCAGTGTTAAAAAGCGTGACTAGAATTATGAATGTCGATACCGCTTTAAGAAGAAGGGGGGACATTCATTTCACAATGGGAGTAGATAGTTTAACGTGAATTAAATTATAAATATCGATACTGCTTTTAGAAAAGAAAAACACCCATTTCACAATGGGAATACATAATTTGAATATGAATATTTAAATAAATATATATTCATAAATAGTTAGGAACGTTTTCTAGAATATTCTGATAAAGCTCCTAGTATTGTGTGTTGATATTTATTGTAACCAATGGCTGCGCCGTTGCTGGGTCACGCCACGCAATGGGTTAAGCGCTCTCTTCCTGGGTCTGGGATGACTTGCATTTTTGGATCAGTCATGCCAGACGCCGAAAGACACAGACCAGAGAGAGAGAGAGACGGTCCTTGGTGATATGGCGATGCTAGTGTGCTGGTAGCAGCCTTTGCCTGGATAAAACCCTTGAAATTGATTGGGATCCGGGGGCTGTCGGCGCCATTGAGCGCGGGAACCCCATTGAAGCACGAGCCACTTGGCATGGTCAGGTTCTTTTCTTTTTTTTTTTTCCTTTGGACTGGTTTGACCAGAGTGTGGATCTCCAGATCTGGATGGCGAGCCGAAGCCCGAACCCTATGAACTGCTAAAGGTGACTCCACTATTTATTATTTATTTAGCGAATGCAAAGTCCTTAAGCCAAGCAGTTGCCTCCTGGTTTGCTGTATGGAGGGTGTGTAATCCTCCTTCCAGTCTTTGGAGCGGGCAAGCCTCTATGATGTGTTCCATAGTTTGCTCCTCTCCACATGCGCACAGTGGGCTAGGGCTACTGCCCCATCTGTGAAGGCTGGCCAAGCAGGGGCCATGTCCAGTCCTGAAGCGATTGAGTGTAGACCACTGTCTCCTTGGAGGTTGGTGCCCGGGACCTGTTGGTTGGGGTTTATCACCAGCTGTTTGTTTGGGACCTCCTTGGTTTCCCATTCCTCTTGCCAAGCTGTCTGGATGGTAAAGTCAGCTGGGGGAGGGTTTTTCCAAATCGGCCGTCTGGATGAAAGTCGGGCAGTGGGTGGGGTGTAGATATCTGCATGGATTGGTAAGTGAGGAAAATCTTTAACTTTTTGGAGCATCCTTTGAGTTAATGCTGCTCGCCGGATGTGTGGAGGGGCTATGTTTGACAGTACAGAGAGCCAGGGGAGTGGTGTTGAGCGGATTGTTCCAGTTATAGTTCTCATGGTTGAGTTGAGCTGGGTGTCTACATGGTGTGTGTAAGATGACCTGGACCAGACAGGGGCACAATATTCTGCTACAGAGTATGAAAGGGCCAGTGCTGAGGTGCGCAGGGTGGAGACTGCCGCCCCCCATTTTGCACCAGCGAGCTTGCAGAGCAGGTTGTTTCGTACTTTCACCTTAGCAGCCGTCCCCTTTAGATGTTCCTTGAAGGATAAGGTCCTATCAAGGGTCACTCCAAGATAAGTTGGATTTGGGGCATGCTTAAGCTTGAGTCCGCTCAGGTGGATGTTTAGTTCTCTGGCAGCTTTTGCATTGTGGAGATGAAATACACTGGAGACGGTTTTTGCTGGGCTTGGTTTTAGGCGCCAGATTTTGCAGAACTGGTCCAGTTTAGCAAGATCTTCCGTGAGCACCCGTTCCAGTGGTTCAAAGTCTGGTGCTTGGAATGCCAAACAGATGTCGTCTGCATAGATGAATTTGCGGGATTTTGTAGTAGGCAGGTCGTTTATGTAGAGGTTTGAACAGAGTTGGAGCTAGAACTGAGCCTTGTGGGAGTCCGTTTTTCTGCATTCTCCATGCACTTGTGTTCTGACTGAGGTGGACTCTGAACCTTCGGTTGGTCAGCAGGGTTTTTATAAATTGCTGTTGCCCAAGCAGGGATCGCCTTTATAAGTTTCAGGAGGAGGCCTTTGTGCCAGACCGTATCATAGGCGGCTGTAAGATCGAGAAACACAGCCCCTGTCTTCAGTCTGCTCTCGAAGCCATTTCAATGAAGGTGGTTAGGGCCAGTACTTGTTCTCCTGTACTGCGGTCCTTGCGGAAACCTGCTTGATCCACACTTAGAATATCCTCTATTTCTGGGGAATTGCGTTGCAGTATTAGGCGCTCCATGATTTTGTAAGGAACGCTGAGTAGGGAGATTGGGCGGTAGCTTGCTGGTAGTTTGTGGTCTTTGCCAGGTTTTGGGATGGCAATGACCTTTGCTGTCCGCCATTTCTTTGGGATCGAGTTCGTTTGTGTGATCCTTGTGTAGAATTGTGTCAACCAGTTAGGGCTCGGGGGCCAATATTCTTCATGAATTCTGGGAAGATGTTATCGTATCCTGCTGCCTTTCACATTTCAGGCCCTGTAGGACTTTCTCCAGTTCAGCAGCCTCGAAGGGTTCAGGGTTCGTTTCCTCTACAGGCATTTTTTGGTGTTTTTTTTTAGCTCAGTTGTAACTGCTCTTCTGGTGTCTTTGTCTTGGGGTGCTTTGGCGATAGTCAGTAGGTGGGATGCAACTTGTTTGGGTGTGACGGATGCTCGGCTTTGGCTAGGGGGCTTCTGTGCAGCTCCTAGGCGACGGATGAGGCTCCAACATTTCCTGCTAGAGTGGGTAAAGCTCCGGTCAGCAACTGTCTCCTCCCATTTCTTTCGCCGGGCTGTATTTAGCGATTCAATGAGATGGTCTGCTATCTCTGGGTCCCCTGATGTTTGATAGGATTGTAGGAGGGCAGCACTTTCTCCGTCCAAACATGGGACATAGAGGGGTCGGTAGCCTCGTGGGATTGCAGTATGGGCAGCCTTGAAGATTGCGCTGCAGAAGCGGTTGTATGCTTCATCTACAGTGATGGTATGGAGTGGGATGGTAACAATGCTCCGGTCCAGAGTTTCACTGAATTTCTTCCAGTTGGCTTTGCGGAAGTTCCAGCGCATCTTCCTTGGGCTGTATATGACTGGAAGTTGTAGGCCAATGTGACTCTTTCCAGGTGACTCCACTAGTCACCTGGAAAGGATCAAAACAAGAACTGTAAATATTGTAAATATAAGTTTGAGTTTATGGATTTTTTTTCTATTTTATCACACTGTGTATTTATTTATGTGTACATAATTGTAAATAATATACATAGTTGCAAGTTTCATATACGGCTGTGTATGTGTCGTCTGTTGCTGCACCTCCCAGGCTCCTACGAACCCATAGTCGGTCTGACCTGGCCCAATTATCCCTTTTCGCTCAGGTAGTAAAGTTAAGGTAAATACATTGCCATAACACACCACTACCAAAAAGGATACTACACCTAAAGTGAGTAGGTGTTAGTTAGTAAGGGTTACACACAAATCTGGCGAGCGCAGGTGTTAGTGGGTGTTACCCCCCAACCCAGTTATATTATACCCTGTGTATATTGTATATTGTTACAGTGGTATATTGTTACAAAATTTGGCGAGACAAGTAAGTGTCACAGGGGTACATTTTGTTTCTCTTTTCTGTCTTGAAGCATTTCTGCCTGCCTCTCGGGGAGGCGAGTCAGGGGCAGCCACCTGCTGCGCCCGAGCTCATCTCGCTGGGTTCTGTTGCTGCCAGTGATTCTGATCCCAGTCCTGTCTTGTCTTCTGAGCCTTATTGCAGAGTCACCGGTGCGGAGTCAGTCGTGGTCGCTGTACTGGAGGTTCCAGGTTCGGGGGCGGAGGTCGTCGCCGGTGCTGCGCTGACCCAATCGGGGTCCGACGCGGGTGCAGCCGAGACCCAGTGGGGGTCCGACGCAGGTGCATCCGAGACCCAGTCGGGGTTCGACAAGGCCCAATCGGGGTCCGACGTGGGTGCAGCCGAGACCCAGTGGGGCCTGACACGGGTGCATCCGAGACCCAGTCGGGGTCCAACGAGGTCCAGTGGGGGTCTGACGCGGTTGCAGCCAAGACCCAATCGGGGTCCGACGCGGGTGCAGCCGAGACCCAGTGGGGGTCCAATGCGGGTGCATCCGAGACCCAGTCGGGGTCCAATGAGACCCAATCGGGGTCCGACGTGGGTGCAGCTGAGACCCAGTGGGGGTCCGACGCGGGTACATCCAAGACCCAGTCGGGGTCCGACGAGACCCAATCGGGGTCCAACGCGGGTGCAGCCACGTCTGCAGCATCGGTGTGGGTCAAGGACGGTGGAGAAGCTGCAGACCCTTCGCCGCCTGACATGGTGCGGGCTCGTTATCACCATCATTCCCATCGTCGCAGTCACCAGCCGTGCTCATCCTCGCCGGGGGCCGTTGGGAGGCCCGGCTCTCCCATGTCTTTTCCCCGCCAGGGAGGCCGCCGCACGCCATCTTCCCACAGTTCTAGTGGCTGAGGGATGCGGGTCGGCCGCCCGAGGAACTGCTTCGCCGGTTCGGCACCCTGGGTCGGCCACCTGACATATTGTATTTATTTCTGGGCGACCTGGTTTGACCACCGGAGGAGTGGACTTTCCGGGCCTGGGACTGGGGTAGGCCGCCCAGTCTTGTACTGTCCCCCGTGACCACCCGTCGGCCATTAGAAGCAGGAAGACCACCAGAACTGTTTCCGTGGGTGTTGGTCTCTGCCTGTCATCATCTTTTTCCTGAACTGTGGGTTTAAGGTCATTTGGGGGGATAATCTGGCCCGGTGATTGTTCTGTTTTTTTTTGCTGTCCTGTGCTGTATTTTCCCTCTAAAAAAAAAAGGGAAAATACAGAGAAAAGGAGGAGAGTCCGGCCGTTGGTCGAACCTCGGATTCAGGAGGAGCAATGTGGTTTTCGTCCTGGCCGTGGCACATAGGACCAGCTCTTTACCCTCTCGAGAATTCTTGAGGGTTCGTGGAAGTTTGCCCAACCAGTTTACATGTGTTTTGTGGACTTGGAGAAGGCATTTGACCGCGTCCCTCGTGGATTTTTGTGGGGGGTGCTTCGGGAGTATGGGGTATCGGGCTTGTTGTTACGAGCTATTCGGTCTCTGTACGACTGTTGTGAGAGTTTGGTTCGTATTGCCAACACTCGGTCGGAGTCATTCCCAGTGAGAGTTGGACTCCGCCAAGGCTGCCCTTTGTCACCGATCCTGTTCATAATTTTTATGGACAGGATTTCTAGGTGCAGCCAGGGAATGGAGGGTGTCATGCTTGGTGACCACAGGATCTCATCTCTGTTGTTTGCAGATGATGTTGTCCTGTTGGCTTCATCCAGCAATGACCTACAGCTCTTGCTGGGACGGTTTACCGCTGAGTGTGAAGCGGCTGGGATGAGAATCAGCACCTCCAAGTCCGAGTCCATGGTCCTCAGCCGGAAAAAGGTGGATTGTCCTCTCCAGGTTGGGGACAGGCTCCTGCCCCAAGTGGAGGAGTTTAAGTATCTTGGGGTCTTGTTCACGAGTGAGGGGAAAATGGAGCGAGAGATCGACAGATGGATTGGAGCAGCATCTGCAGTGATGTGGACGTTGTACCGGTCTGTTGTGGTGAAGAGGGAGCTTAGTTCTAAGGCAAAGCTGTCGATTTACCAGTCAATCTACGTTCCTACTCTCACCTATGGTCACGAGTTTTGGGTAATGACCGAAAGAACGAGATCGCAGATACAAGCGGCTGAAATGAGCTTTCTCCGTAGGATTGCTGGACTCACCGTCAGAGATAGGGTGAGGAGCTCAGTCATCCGAGAGAGGCTCAGAGTAGAACCGCTGCTCCTCCACATTGAAAGGAGTCAGTTGAGGTGGTACGGGCATCTGATTAGGATGCCTCCTGGACGCCTCCCACTTGAGGTGTTTCAGGCACGTCCCACTGGGATGAGACCCCGGGGCAGACCCAGGACTCGGTGGAGAGACTATGTCTCCCAGCTGGTCTGGGAACGCCTTGGTATCCTCTCTGAAGAGCTGGAGCAGGTGGCTGGGGAGAGGGAAGTCTGGGCTTCTCTGCTTGAACTGCTGCCTCCGCGACCCGGACCTCCAGAAAAGTGGTAGAAGATGGATGGATGGATGGATGGATGGATGGATGGATGGCTGTGCTGTATTTTGATTTGTGCTTTTGAGAGTATGGTATTTTCTGTTATCATGCCCTGTAATTGTTTTCTTTTGCCCTGTCTTGATCACGTTTGTGCTTTTGGGAGTGTTATATATTTTTCGGTTATTTGTCTCCTGGGTGATTATGTCATGTATTTTGGGAGTTTTGTTTTTTTTTTTTCTCCTGATTGTCTGTGTTTCGGTTTCCTCATGGTTTTTGGTCTGTGGTTGATCCTCTCCCTCCGGACCTGCCCCATCCGCCCGCCCTGGGGGGGGCGGGGGGGGGCTTTGGTGTCAATGGGTGTTCAGAGCCCGCCCTCGGGGGATAGGTACTGTCATGGTCCGAGCGCCGATTTCGTCCACGCTCGGGCCATACATCATCTCTGCCGGCTTTGACAGTAGTGTTTACCTTCTGGCTCCCCGAGCTCTTATTGTGACAGAGCTCGGAGGGGCTTCCTGCTGTTAAAGCCTAACAGCTGTGCTGCATTTACGGCTCGTCAGCAGCCCGGCATTTAAGCAGGCGCTGACAGCAGTACAATGCAGCAGTCTGATGTCAACTTCGATGTCGATATTCTGTGCCAGACGTTGAGCGAGCGTTTCTCGTCTCAGACGTCACAAATTCCCTTGTTCCTTGTATTAAACCATTATGCAAAACTCACTGGCAACTTTTGGCGTCTTATGGTGGCTCAGGAGGGCCACCTTGTGACACAGGCAGAGAGACATAAGGGATGTATTGGACACCAGAGCAATGAGAGGCACGGACTGTGGTACTGATCATGTTATGCTGAGATCTAGATTAAGGATTTGCAGACGAAAGCAGCACTGCAGGACGGGTGCGAAGCCACCACGGAAGCTAAACACTAGTGCACTGAAAGGCCAAAAGAAGCAGGAAGAACTTACACAAGAAATGGATGAAAACTTGAAAGACTGGGACAGAAACAACTCAGAGAATGACGTAGAAGAGAAATGGGCAACACTGAAGGATACGGTGTATCAGACTGCGAGTGATGTATTAGGCTACCCTAAGAGGAAACATCAAGATTGGTTTGATGAGCATGATGAACACCTGAAGAAACTACTAGAAGTGAGGAATACAGCTAGGCAGGGAAACCTACAGTGTAACACCAGGTCGAAGAAGAAGAAATACTCAAAGGCTCAGAGTGAGCTACAGAAGTACACCAGAGAGATGAAGTCCAACTGGTGGGATGAAAAAGCAGAGGAACTTCAAACTGCAGCAGACAGAAAGGACATGAAAACATTCTTCACAGGTTTGAGAGAAATCTACGGCCCTAAACCAAGAGGATTGATCCAACTAAAGGCTATGGATGGTGAAACGGTTTTGCAGGAGAAAGACAAGATCCTGGACAGATTTGCAGACCACTTTGACCAACTACTAAACAACCCTGGAGATCTCACTGAAGAGGCTAAAGAAGCTCTAGTGCAGTGACCAGCTGTATCAAGTCTGGATGAACCACCAAATTTTGATGAACTAATGGCAGCTATCAGGACAACACAGGATAGTAAAGCTCCAGGAAGGGATGGAATTCCAGCAGAAGTGTGGAAATTAGGTGGTGTTCAGCTGACCAACTGCCTGCACAAGCTCATCCAAGAGATATGGGATTCCCAGAAAGTACCTCAAGACTAGAAGGATGCAAGTATTGTGCCTTTGTTCAAGAAAGGTGACAGGAAAGATTGTGGAAATTACTGAGATATATCACTGTTAGCCACTGTTGGTAAGATTCTCTCACGTATACTACTTAACAGACTCAGTGAACACATCTCACAGAATGTACTACCAGAAACCCAGTGCGGCTTTAGAAGTGGAAGAAGCACAATGGACATGATTTTCTGTTTGAAACAGGTTCAAGAGAAGTGTATCGAACAGAACATACTGCTTTATGTAGTCTTCATAGACTTCAGTAAAGCCTTCGATACTGTTTCGTGACAAGGACTTTGGCAGGTACTCAAGAAATATGGTTGTACAGAGAAGTTTGTCAGCCTGATCGAGGCACTCCATACAGGTATGCAAGCAAACGTGGCAATGAGTGGTTCAGCATCTAAAGACTTTTCAGTAAGCAATGGGGTGAAACAAGGATGTGTGCTGGCACCTACACTCTTCTCGCTATATCTGGCAGCCATGCTTGAGGTGGCCTTCAAAGACACTTCAGAAGGAGTATACATTCAAACAAGGAAAGAAGCAGACTTGTTCAATGTGGCACAGTTTAAAGCCAAGAGTAAGACATCGATAAAGGTAATAACAGAAATGCTCTTTGCCGACGACAGTGCTCTAGTTGCACACAGCGTGGAAGATATGCAATCTTTAGTGGGGAAATTTGCAAGAGCAGCTGGCCAATTCAGCCTTCAAATCAACATCAAGAAGACGGAGTGCCTTTATCAACCACCAAAGTTCCAGTTATCAACATCACTACCAGAATAGATCAGCATTGGTATAGAGCCACTAGTCAAGTCCAAGACTTTCAAGTACCTAGGGAGTACTGTTTCAGAGAATGCTAGGCTGGAGGATGAACTATCTCTCAGAATGGGAAGAGCGAGCACTGTGTTTGGAAACTTGAGGGAGAGACTGTGGAACAATCAACATGTGTCTATCCGTGTGAAATGCAAAGTGTACAGAGCAACAGTACTGGCTACTCTATTGTACGGTGCTGAAACTTGGACTGCCTACAGAGTGCAGGTGAAGAAACTCCACGTGTACATGATGAGACACCTTCGAGCTATAATGAACATCTCATGGAAAGACAAGATAACCAACATAGAAGTGTTGAAACGAGCTGGTCTACCATCAATGGAGGACATGCTAATACAGATGAACCTGAGATGGCTCGGACATGTTGAAAGGATGGACCACCAGTGTCTCCCTTGGCAGTTACCCTATTCACAGTTATGCGAGGGCAAACGCAATCAGGGTAGACCAAGGCTCAGATTTAAAGACACTGTAAAAAGAAACTTGAAGAAGTTGGACATAGACAGGAGTTCCTGGCAGTGGAAGGCTAAGGACAGAGCTGTGTGGAGGAATCTGATCAGACCTAAATGAAACAGTCATTGTCGCCCATGACAGACTGCTATGATGATGATGATGAGTCTATTAATTTTCTTAATCATTGTTCATCTATATTTATTTAAGTCAGTGAGATCTCTTATTATGGCCTTTGGTTCCTTAGGTGTTCCATTTAGTTTAATCCAGACTCTACAGTTTCTTGTTCATGTTGTCTGTATCTTGTTTTGTCTTTTCAGCATCTGTGCTTGCCATGCTATTTCAGCATTAGTCTTTGTTAAATGTTCATTTGGGTAAACTTCTGTTCCCCATAGCTTTCTGGCCTGCCTCAGTATGTCATTTTTTACTCTTCTGTTCACAAAGCGCATCACAACTGATTTCTTTGTTTTATTATCCTTTCTGGGTAGTGTATGGCAGGCTGAAATTGCATTTACTTCAACCTTTATATTTCTGCTTTCAAGGAACTGAAGCACCTGGTTTTCCAAGGAGACTGATTCACTTGGGGGAGCCTCCTCACCTCTCATTCCTGCTGTAGCATGAGCATATGATTGATATTTAATGTCTAGTTCACTAATGATTAAATCATCCATACGAGTATATTGTTAAAGATCCTCAATGCGTTGCTCCAAGTCTGCAATTTTTTTGTCTCTTTCCTTAATTGTTAATTTCAGCTCTCAGACTTCCTCCATTAGCCCTAATAATTTGGACTGTTGATTGGCCACTTTGGTAAATTCTTCTGACATGAAGTTCAGAGATTTTTTAATCTCTTCTATTTCCCCTTTCTTTGGTGGCATTTTTTACTGACCTGATGATAGCAGGATAATTTCTGCTGGTGTTGCCAGTATCTGGTCCAGCTGACCTTAGATCTTTCATTTGAAAACTCCCTAACCGCAGCGATCCCCAACCACTCGGTACCGAGCACAGAGAAAAAAGAAATAATTTATTCTGTTGTGCTGTATTCTCTATCTATTGAAGTCTGTGTTTTTCTAAAAAAAAAATACTGAATATTCTCTCTCTTTCCATGCCTAACTCCTACCTGTCTGTCTACCTGCTGTACGTCTTGGCACACACCTGTCTCATCAGATACTCATCTTGTCAAATGTCTGAGCTGTACTCAGACTCTTTATGTATTTTTGAATATTTTCCTGTCTGTTATGATTATGTTGTCAGTTCTGTGTGTATATTTTGGCTTGTTTTGTCTCTGAGCCCTTTCCCTCTTGCCAGTCACACCACCTTTTATCCAGTCTGTCTCCCTGCCAGCTCATTTCATTGATTAACCAGGTCACTTGCTCACTCTGCTCCCCACACCTGTGCCTCATTTGTCTGCCTGTTACTTAAACTCTGCCTGCTCATTGTTTCTTAGCAGCAGCCACAATTGTGTTTGGACTGGACTTTTCTCTCTGGACTGTCTCCCCCTCCTCTTCACCAGAGTTTTTCATAACTCTGGAGACTCATCACTGTGTAAGTTATTCTTTTTGCCTTTTTTGTATGTCTACACAGTTACTTTTGGAACAGTTATGTTTTTTTCTGTTAATAAATGTCCTCACTGCAGTCATGCGCTTGAGTTTGTTTTTGCCCTGAAGTGGCATTCATGACACATCTTTATTCTACCGGGAGTCGTACTGTGAGGAGGGAGTCTCCTTGGGAGTTTGCTGGGGAGGGGGTGCGCATTGGTCCATGTCCAGACTGGAGTTTCACAGCTTTAAAGCAAATTGACAAGATGTAGTAATGAGTTTACCGCTAAAGATGTATAAAAATCTTACAACACTGGCTGTCATCATAGCAGTCTGTCCGGGGCGACAATGAATGTTTCATTTAGGTCTGATCAGATTCCTCCATGCACCTCTGTCCTTCGCCTTCCACTGCCAGGAACTCCTGACCTTGTTAACCCGGGCAACGTCTGAGCCGGTATGAGTTGCTTTCTGACTGACCACTGGCTGAGGAGAGTGGGATTCGAACCGCCAACCCTCTGGTTCTTGGACAACCCACTCTACCTCCTGAGCCACTGCCACCCACATTTCCCTCCTCCGTTCCATTTTTTCTGAGCACCAAGCTGGATGGCGGGAAGTTCCACTTTTACTTGGTCTTTGGCATGACCCGGCCGGGACTTGAACACTGATCTCCCAGCTGTGGGGCGGATGCTCTTCCTCTAGGCCACCACTCTGGTGTGTTAGATTTTCTCATTTGTTTGTGGTTTTACGGCATCTGTCCTCACATGCTGGATATGTATCACTCTGCTTCAGAGGTGTTCATGTAACCGTTAATTACTAACAGTAATTTATTATCAACTGTCTGAGAATTGCAGTACTGTTCTGGATACCTTAATTTCCACAGTGAGGCACTGACTGACAAGAAATTATACATCCGTGACCCGGAAGTCCCACCCTTTTGAAAACAACTGTTTCCATCTGCCCGTCATTAAGCTCATTAAGTTTTTTCACGCCTGTTTAAAAAAATAGGCAGTGCTAGAGTTTGATTTATTGTCTTGATTAATGAACCACAATACCTTTGTGGTGGTGGACTCTTTGATTCATCTGAAAATGCGAAGAAAAGTGAGCAAAGTGTGCTAAATCGCTAGCATGCTAACTATTAGCTACTGGCTAGCTACCGGTGTTCTGACTACCGCTGTTTTGATCTCGGGTCTTCTGCAGTACTGACTCAACAGGTATGTTTTATAAACATTACTTTTGCACTTGACACTATTTAATTTGTTTACATGTGTGTGAAATGACAACAGACGTCTCCATGCTGACTGAGATGTTTAGCAACAGTTACTGGCTACATTTAGAAGGGACTATTTTTCTCAGCTGTGCAAAATAACTGGTTAAACAAACAAATCATAATATTTTGTCCATTGTTGCTGTCATTTAATAAATTGTGCTTGCGGAACTGTTGTTTAAAAGCAATATTACACTCTAGGTCATTACAGTATCAAGAATATACTAACTATGGGGGCATAGACGTAGCACAAACGCAGTTACTATATTCATTGATACCATACTTCATCTCATGTAATATAGCTTAAACATATCTTAATTGATATTGGTAAGGTGATCATGATGAGCAGCCACTGTTCAAATAGTGAAGATTAAAGATGTTGAGTCTTAGCTCATTAATGGAACTTGTCCATAAACTTGTCATAAATTTGGATTGTCATGATCTTCCTGAGGCACAGGGTGGAAACCTAGATATATACAGTTCAGAAAGAGTTATATATATACCCTCAACAAAGCATGGTGGAGTTGATTTTGTTTTGGCATTTACTCGAGGTAACTAAAAAAGCAACATCAAACATATTTTGGTCATGTGGACACCCTTGCTTTTGGCACTAGAGGCTCTTTCATATTACTCTCTAGCACAGAACAGGATTACAACAATGTTGGCATTATTCTGAGGTATGATATCAGTCTGACAGATGGACCTGAGGAGTCTGGCACAGGAGACTGCTGCCGACTTTTACAACAGCTCAGCAGAAATCTATATGTGGTCCGTCTGCATTTATCTCCTGAAAAATGGGAGTTGGATAATGGGTGCCGTAAAAATGCACATCATTAATGATCACTGACCATAACTGACCATAGCATTCCACAATATTACGCAGTTGAAATTAAAGGCAGACTTTTTTTTAAGCTATAAAACTGCATCAAATCCATTTTATGTTTAATTTTAGTCATAAAGGCAACATGAATTCTCGTTTAAAAAAGGTTGTAATATATTTTTCCCTTACTTTTGATTTCTTCTGATTTAAAAGCTGGTTAGGACTGTACTTGCTTATTTTGTAATAACTTATTCTCACCACAAATCACTGCATTTTTTTTCATTTTAATAAATGTTGATAACATTGTTCTCCTTTTCAGGCTCAGTTGCAAAAAGAATGAGGAAAAAGTTCACAAATTTATGAGAAAATAATTGAAAATTTACTCGGTAAAAATTACAAACTTACAGTAGGTGGGGAAAAACTTTCAAAACTCTGAACAAAAAGTTGCACATTCACAAGAAAAATGTTCTAAATGTGAGAGGGAAAACAGCAGCAAATTTATGAGAGGAGTCATATGTGGTGCCTATTTATACTCAAGTCAATAACACTACTTTTACTGTCCTGTAGCACAATTTCTGGCTGCTCTACCCATCTCCGTTTGCTGTAAAAATGGAACAAAATAACACCAGAAAAGCTTCATTGTTTGGTATTGTCAGAGCCAAAGAATTATGAGAAGGAATGACAACATTGCAAAGTGGTAAATGCTTTATTGTCCCACTTTTTTCATGCGTTGCAGGCCTGAAACTCAAGAATGAATGTTTACAATATACTTTTTTTAAAATAATATTTGCATATTCCATATTGTTGAACCTTTTTCTGATTTGGAACTAAAAAAGCTCCACAATGGACACGTGAAGTGCCCATGATGTATTCTGGGCAGTGATAGGCTCGATGTCAGATTATTCAGATTCAAAGGTTTTTATTTGTCAATACTTCTGTATGGACAGGACAAACAGAAGAATTGAAATGCCATTTCCCTCTCTCTTAGTGGTGTGCACAATATATAAGACAAGAAGGAATAAGGATGAAAGACAACAATCTATGTACAGTAATGTACAATAATGCTACCCCTACTGCAGCTAATTATTAAAGAAGGCCACCCTCAAAGCTGCTCTCTCTCTCCCTCCCTGTCTGTCCCTCGCTCTCCCTCTCTCAGACATGCTCATCCTTGTATGAAAGTCGTGAAAATGTTTGAAGCACAAAGAAAGCAGGTGAAGTGTTACATTCCTCTCTATGGTTTGTGTGTCTGTACATGGTAAGGTGTCTCAATTTATGCATCCCTTCGATGCTCGATAGTGGCTGTATTTTTGTTTCTGGTTGTCACTTCAAAGCACGTCTCTGACGGACCCTAAATAACCCATGAGAGCAGCCTGAGGAGGAAGACTGTTTATAGGTGGAACCCAAATGAGATGACCGCTGGAGGCTCTGTGTCCATACAGACCTGCCCTGGGATGCGAGACAAGCTGTCACTCATTTGATGCTTTAGAGAACCTCATCATGCACATGTGAGAACTGATAGAAAGACAAGTTGTGTCAGAGGCTCAGTTTTTACTTGCTGTTCTTCCAAGCCAACATTTCATCTGCATAGATGAAGACCAAGTAGCCAAGGCTCACAGAAAGTGCCATGCAGACCTGAGTTGGTTGATTCAGCTCCAGCCAGGAGCAAATCCCACTCAAACAAATGGTGCATGCTTGCCAGTGAGTCATCATGTCTAAGTACAGTTTGCACAAAAATATGAAACTGGGCAGACTGTTACTTTTGTACCAGGAGAAGAAGCAGCTATCAAGTCAAGCCTTCATTGTCATTGTATTCAATACAACGAAAGTGGAGATGCTACTCCTTAAGTGCACATCAACATAACACACGATTAACAATAAATAATAAATCACAGCCACACACAATCCATAATAGTTAAACCCTGAAAATAAATAACCTGCCTACGTGCAAATAAAATAAAAGTTAGAATAGCATGATGCCAATGCAAGATGAGCATAATAAATCACAGCCACATACAATCCATGCTAGTTAAAAACCCTAAAAATAACCTGCAGACCTGCAATAAAAGTAAAGGTTAGACAGTCACTCCAGGATTTTGTGGGATGTTTTTATGATTGTTGCTGCTCAAAAAGCCTGAATTCACGGGAGTTTTTTTTTTTTTTTTTTTTTTTTTTTAATAAAAGTTGCAATATTTTGAGAGGTTTTTTTGCACTAAAAATTGTGGGAAGAATTACAAATTTTAAAGCAGATGTTTTTTTTTTCTTTTCCAGTTTACTGCAGTGATATTCTATATAACAATACAAGAAAAGTACAGGATTGTCAAAAATTTCCTATTATAGTGATTTGTAAATTAAGCAGAAACTTCTGCTGTACAGAAGAACTCTTGTGCAACAGCAAATACAGACTATAACACAATATTCATTACAACAGCTAAACTATGTTGAATGCATGTTAAAGAGTAGATATTTGGAAATTAGTGGCAGCACCTTCATTTGAAAACTCCCTACGGTCCCCAACCACTCGGTACCAAGCGGAGAGGAAAAAATAAATAATTTATTCTGTTGTATTGTCTACTGGACTCTGTTTTTCTGAAAAAAAAAATACATGATGATATTCTCTCTTTTTCTGTGCCTTAAGGTGCATTCACACCAAACGCAAACAGGTGAATTTTTCACGTGACACGATTACATTATACATAAGATAAGATAAGATTGTAGGAGCATGCTCAAATAACGAGGCTGAGTTTCAGTCATAAACCAGCTTTATTTGACAGAACACAAGCTCCTAGCATTCTCAAAGCAGGAAAGAGAAAGAATCATACTTCAACCCCCTTTTATACATTTCCAGCATCAGAATTCAAGTCACATGGTGTCTTCAGTCAATATACAGTTACAAAGCATCCCTTTGAAGCTTCACCATTGTCTCTCATTTCTTGATGAACCGGAATACCCTCCGGGGCGTCTTCTGTGGGACAAAGAGACAAATCTCACACTTCCTTGTTACCTCCTGTAGATTTGAGTCCTCAGTCCTTGCAGACGTGACACTCCACAACACTCCACAATACACATTCAGTTCTGTCTCTGTGGCAGCGTGAGCCCACAATGTGTGTCGGCCACACTACCCCCCCCAAACGTCGAGTAAGGCAAAATCTACATGGCATAACAAAAAGAGAAACACAAAGCACTCCATACATCGCTAATCAATCCACCAACTGCCTAGGTTTTAATCTTCTGCCGAATCTGCTGCAACTTGGCTTGGCTGCCTCTGCAACATCTCTCTGCACCTGTGGATTAAAGCTGTTAGCACCTCTCTGTGAAGACTTTGGAGAATGTCTTCTCGGCGGCCTGCCCCGGCGGGGGGGCCTCGCGAGCTGCACCTCCTCGTCAGCCAGAACAAAAGCGGGTTTGAGCCTGTTAATGCAAATCAGCTCCCTTCTGCCCCCTAAATCTAGCAGAAAATGCTTCTGCCCGGTCTCCAGCACTCGAAACGGTCCGTCGTAAAACGGCCGCAAACTTGGACGCTGGGCGTCATGTTTAACAAAAACAAACTCTGCATTTTTTAAAGCCTTGGGCACAAAAACGTGTGGGAAACTGTGATGGACCGGGCCAGGAAGCGTGTTTGTTCCTGAGCCGCTCTGCCACGGCTGAGCGGGGGGGCCATTAGGTGCGGGATTATCAGGAAGAAATTCCCCGGGCAAACGGAGCGGCTGAGCGAAAACTAATTCAGCCGGGGAAGCATGCAAATCTTCCTTAGGTGCAGAACGCAACCCTAATAACACCCATGGAAGTTTGTCTACCCAATTTGTATCCGTTAGCGACGCTCTGAGGGCTGCTTTCAATGACCTGTGAAAGCGTTCGCATAAACCATTGGCCTGGGGGTTATACGCGGTGGTGCGATGAATCTTCACCCCCAAGCTGCGGGCCATCGATGACCATAGCTCGGAAATAAATTGGGGACCCCTGTCGGACGTTATGTCCGACGGTACACCAAAACGCGCAACCCATGCTGTTAAAAATGCTCGCGCAACTTCTTCCGCTGTGGTTGATGTCAGAGGAATCGCCTCTGGCCAGCGCGTGGTGCGGTCTACCATTGTCAAAAGATGTGTGTGCCCGTGTGATAACGGAAGCAGGCCGACCAGGTCAACATGCACGTGATCAAAACGCTTAGCGGGGATGTGGAAAGGTTCTAACGGGGCCTTAGTGTGTCTGTGTATTTTAGCTCGCTGACACGCTACGCAGGCTGCTGCCCATTCCTTGACCTGTTTGCGCAACCCGGGCCAAACAAATTTCTCCCCCACCAATTTGATCGATGCGCGCACCCCCGGGTGCGCGAGAGAATGGACCAAGTCAAAAACACGGCGACGCCACGCGGTTGGCACCACAGGGCGGGGCCGTCCCGTGGAGACATCGCAGATTAGCGGGGGCATACCGTTTTGTTGCACCCTGTGCTCCAGCCTTAACCCTGTTGGTCCAGACTGGAGCGCGCGCACGTCCGCGTCGTTAACCTGCTCCGCAGCCATGGCTGCATAATCTAACCCTACACAGACCGGGGCTGCGCGCGCTCCCGCGTCGCTGCCCGGGCCCGCGGCCATGGCTACAGAGTCTGCCCCTATAGGGCTTGGTGGTGCTATTGCACGCGAGAGGCAGTCTGCTACAACATTGTGTTTACCCGCGACATGCTGAATATCAGTAGTAAACTCCAATATTGCGGCTAGTTGCCTTTGTTGCCGGCCTGACCAGGGTTCTGAAATTTTGGCCATCGCAAACGTTAGCGGTTTATGATCCACAAAAGCGGTGAAACGTCGCCCCTCTAACCAGAACTGAAAATGACGGATGGCCAAGTGTAGGGCCAAAAGCTCCCTGTCAAATGCGCTGTATTTCCGTTCACTATCGCGCAAGGTCCTGCTGAAAAACGCGAGGGGTTGCCAGGTACCTGCCACAAACTGTTCAACTACCGCCCCCACCGCTACATCGGAAGCGTCAGTGGTGAGTGCCATGCGGGCCGTTGGAACTGGGTGCGCTAACAAAACTGCATTTGCCAGGGCTGATTTGACCTGGGCAAAAGCGCGCTCCCGCTCCGGAGACCATTCGACTTTATTTGCGGGCTTTTGTTTTTTTAACGCGGTGTACAATGGCTGCATGAGTCGTGCTGCGCTTGGGAGGAAACGGTTGTAAAAATTAACCATCCCTAGAAACTCCTGAAGCGCCTTAACCGTTTGAGGTTGCGGAAATTCCGTTATGGCACGCACTTTATTTGGAAGGGGAACTGCTCCCTCTGCCGAAACGCGATGTCCCAAAAAATCAATCTGCGCCACCCCAAACTGGCATTTCGCTGGGTTCACTATTAACCCGTGCTCTGCCAACCTCTGGAAAACTGCTGTGAGGTGTTTTTCATGTTCGCCTTCGGACGTGCTGGCTACCAAAATATCGTCCAAATAAACGAACACGAAAGGCAGGTCGCGTAAAACTGCATCCATCATGCGTTGGAAAGTCTGCGCGGCCCCCTTGAGGCCAAAAGGCATGCGCAAGAACTCAAAAAGGCCGAAAGGAGTTATGACCGCTGTTTTGGGTACATCGTGCGCGCGCACTGGAACCTGGTGATAGCCGCGCACCAAGTCTATTTTAGAAAAAATGCGCGCCCCCGCCAAATGAACAGAAAAATCCTGAATGTGCGGAATCGGGTAGCGGTCATGAGCTGAAACGTTGTTCAACCTGCGGAAATCGCCGCAAGGCCGCCACGAGCCGTCAGCCTTTGGGACCATGTGTAACGGTGAAGCCCAAGCGCTCTTGGAGCGTCTAACGATGCCTAGTTTTTCCAGATTAGTGAACTCCTCGCGCGCGATGGCCAGTTTAGCTGGGTCCAAACGCCGAGCCTTTGCAAAAACGGGAGGGCCTGTGGTTGTTATGAAATGTTCTACCCCATGTTTGGCCACCATTGCTGAAAAAGTGGGGACTGTGAGTGCTGGAAACTGAGCAAGCAGAGTGTGAAACTTACCACCCGCGGCTGAGACGCTGGCATGTGCAGTTGGCGGGGCCACCCGAGCTGTGCAGGGAATAGAATGAAAAGACAGTGCATTAATCAGATGTCTATTAGCAAGATCAACCAATAAACCATGTGAGCACAAAAAATCAGCCCCTAACATGTTGAAACTGACTGCTGCTACAATAAATGTCCACTCAAATGAACGGCCCTGTAAGGACAGAAGCATGGTCCTCTCACCAAACGTTTTAATTGTGGAGCCGTTCGCTGCTGACACTGACACCCAGGGGGCTTTAGAAGGCGACAGCCGTTCCGCGTAGGTGGGCGTGACGAAGCTCAGCTGCGAGCCCGTGTCCACGAGGAACTGTTTCCCCGAGCGTGCATCCGTCAGGTAAAGCAGCCTGTTCTCATTGCCGAGAGTCGCGGCTGCTACCGGCCCTCGGTCCTGGCGTTTAAAATTGCACGGTGGGACGCACCTGTGCGCTCTCTCTGCAAAACGGTGGTGGTAGAAGCACGAGCCGTTCTCCGCTCCGCGTCGTCTGGCTCCGGTCGCCGCCGTTGTTGGTGCGTCTGGTGCCGCTGGACCCAAGCTGTCTCCGGACGCCGTTCCCGAACTAGCCGCCGCGGCCGAAACCGCGTTCTGCTTGTGGGCGTCGACCAACTTCTGCGCCTCCTTGCTCAACCCATGGTAGTCTCGCTTGGCCAATCGGGGTGACTCTGCCAGGGCCACTCTCACTGCTGGTGGCAGGGTTCGAAGGAATAGGTGGGCGAAAATGAATTCGCCATCCTCGGAGGCTTTGAGCTGCAGCATCTTCACCATCAGGTCCGCAGGTCTATCGTTTTCTGCCTCCGTCAGCGCCAGGAGCCCCTCTGCTCTTTGTTGGACTGAGGGGGTGAAATGGCTGATCAGCGCGTCTTTCAATGCGCTGTACTTGTCGCTGTCTGGTGGATGATTAACCAAATCCTCCACTCTCTGGACCGTGTCGCTGTCCAGTTTCGCTACCACGTGGTAGAATCTTGTGTCGTCGTTGGAGATTCTCCGGAGGTTGAACTGCGCCTCGATTGCGCTAAACCATGAGCGCGGGCTGTGCTGCCAGAAATCGGGCAGCCGGAGCGTGGAGGCGGCCATCAGGCTGGCTTCCACCGAGCCCGGTTCGGAAGAATTCTCATTGCTCATTCTCCGTCGTAGGTCACCAGTGTAGGAGCATGCTCAAATAACGAGGCTGAGTTTCAGTCATAAACCAGCTTTATTTGACAGAACACAAGCTCCTAGCATTCTCAAAGCAGGAAAGAGAAAGAATCATACTTCAACCCCCTTTTATACATTTCCAGCATCAGAATTCAAGTCACATGGTGTCTTCAGTCAACATACAGTTACAAAGCATCCCTTTGAAGCTTCACCATTGTCTCTCATTTCTTGATGAACCGGAATACCCTCCGGGGCGTCTTCTGTGGGACAAAGAGACAAATCTCACACTTCCTTGTTACCTCCTGTAGATTTGAGTCCTCAGTCCTTGCAGACGTGACACTCCACAACACTCCACAATACACATTCAGTTCTGTCTCTGTGGCAGCGTGAGCCCACAATGTGTGTCGGCCACAAGATAAGCCTTTATTAGTCCCACAATGGGGAAATTCCAGGATTGCAACAGCACAGGGATAGCTACACTCAGAGCAATAATTAAGAAGATACGAAAAATATAAATAAGAGCAGTGGATATACATACGTACACATAAATATATAAATATATATACAAAGTGCGAAGCATTGTAGCAAGATGGAATAAACAGCATCACCGTCTACTTAGTTATCCTACATAGTATGAATATGTACCCATACATATTGTCACCCTCCGTAGCAACTGATATTGTCCTAGTTATATACTGGAGGGGTTTACATCAATGTAAACACGCCAACAGACATGAATAGTGAGATGCAGACAGGCAAAGTTGTCTTTAAAATTTCTGCAGCTGTGTTCAACCTGATGTGGAAATTCCCAAAATAACGTCACACTTAGGTTTACATTATCCGACCAGGGGCTTACCTGAAAATGTCGTCTCAAGCCTCTAAAACTTCACAGATGATGGGTGTTTACGTTGCAAGCTTGCTAGCTTGCTAGGACATCCGTGGCCGGAAACCATGGGTAAATAACTCCAAAATCACGATTCAGCTGAAAAGTTCCCGGTCCTCCTGTCTCCTGGTGAGTGAGTTTCATTTTCTAACCAGTTTACTCTGCAATGGTGATAATTTTACTCCGTTGACAGCAGAATCTCAAAGCAAGCTAGCTAAGACGGGAACTCGCGACTTCGCAAATTCACGTGTACTTGCGTCTTCCCATTCACTTTGTATGGATTCGTGCCGCCTGTTCGTGTTTGGTGTGAACACACCGTAACTCCTACCTGTTTGTCTGCTGCACATCTTGACGCACACACTTGTCTCTTCAGACACACATCTTTCATTGGGGGGAGGGAGGACGCTGGTCCACGTCCATAGTGGAGATTCACAGTTTTAAAGCTCATTGACAAGATGTAGTAATGATTTTACCTCGAAAGATGTATAAATGTTCAAACACTGGTTGTAGTGTTAGATTTGCTCATTTTGTTTGTGGTTTTATGGAGTTTCTTCTCATGCATGCTCCCGCGACAGGGTGCTTTTTTTTTTTTTTTTTTTTTTTGTTACTTATTTGTACCCGTAGGTAGATTTGTTTTGCAGTCTGGTGACAAGCCACCAGCTGCCGGTCGCTGCGTGCGCAAGCGCCCCGTATCCCTAACCTGCATGTTTTTGGCGTGTGGGAGGAAACCGGAGAAATCCCGGAGTAAACCCACACAACACGGGGAGAACATGCAAACTCCACACAGATCACTGTTGGTCGGGGGCTGGGATTGAACCCACAATCCCCGCGCTCCCCCGGCCAAGGGTAAAACTGTGCTGCCACAGTGCTAACCACTGCACCACCGTGCAGCCCCGTGCTTTTGGGGCAGGTGGATGTTTTTCAACACAAACCCAGCACTTCGTACATGCGGTCAGGACGGAGATGTGGCAAGATGTCCACCAGCAGGCTGGGAGAGATGGATGAAGGGACGGTGTTGGAAACCTTGTGGGTGAGTGGTTTTTTTTTTAAACCACACACTCTTTTTTTTTTGCTGATGTGTTCTGTTAGTACTCACTGTAAACACGGAAGTGAACGCAGTGCAGCGATGCATTTGATTGGTTAGACTAAGCGTTTGTGCGCCACTGAAAGACAAATTTGATTGGTGAAATTAGCGGAAGTTGACAAGGATTGACCAAAATTGCGAGAAAGTTGCAGTGATTGGACAAAGTTGCAAGGTTGTGCAATAGTTTCGCTGACTGGCTGATTTTGCGTGAATTGACACAATGGCAACATCACAAAATCTTAGGACTGGTTAGAATGACATGATACAATGATGCAAGATGAGCATGAACAATGGTTATTGAGAGTTTAGTGCAACAATAGCCTGAGGGAAGAAACTGTTCCTAAATCTGTATGTATCATCAGTTGAAACAGTCTATTTCCAGGGTGTGGAAAGTCTTTTGAAATGGTGGAAGTTCTTTTGAGGTAGCAAGTGGTGGCAAGATTCAGTCTCAGATTCTTTAAAGCTGGGTCAACCTCCAAGCACTGTTCCATGTAAGTTAAGTCTGGAACCAAAAACATAATGTTTTGCCCCCATCATTCCTTAATACTTATACAAGGTGACATTTACTCAAATGTTCATCTTAAAACATCTTGTCTGAATTTACTGGACATATAACTATACCGGGATTCCAAGGTTGTCATAGCCAGGAGTGGTGCTGGGGATAAGCTCCCAGCGCTCAAAAAATGCTCCTTATGGCAACCAAGTCCAACTCCTGGCCTGCTCGTATGGCTTAGCTTCTTTTATCTTTTATCGTCTTTTATTGAGAGTTTGCTTTGTTTTTCTTTTATCTGCTGGTTTAATGGTCTCACAGTTAAAGACAGGAATAGTCTGAACAATATTGTGAAGATCTGTTCCAAGATTATTGGTGTGAGACAGAGAGATCTAAATTCCTTTTGTAACCAGCAGATCATTCGCAAAGCAGAATGCATTTTATCTTCTCCTGATCATGTCCTCTCAAATGAATTCTCTCTGTTGCCATCAGGGCGTCGTTATGTTTTACCTGCTAGCAAAATTAATCGGTATGCCAAGTCCTTTATTCTCTTAGCAATAAAGCTACTAAATGCTTCTTAAGGTTGTTAAATGTCACACATAGGTTTTTTTAAACATATATTATTATTTATCATACAGATTTTAGTTTTTTGTTTTTATCATGATCATTCTTTTATTCTTTTAGTAACCCCCAATCTTATCTTATTGTTGTATTTTTTTATAGTACTATTTATTATAGCACTTGCTCTAATAGTTGGTTAGATGTGACTTTTAGTTTCTTCCTATATTGTCTATTGTCTCTTGGGTTTGCACAACTGGGTGCATCAATGTACAAGTTGCTTTTTAAATCAATTGCCCCTTGAGGGATAAATAAAGTTGTTTGAATTGAATTGAATTGAACTGAACTGAATTCTAAACCTGGCATAACTGCTTCTACCGACAGGAGACGGGGCGAAGCCAAGTCTCTGGCGCCTTCAAACCAGATGCTTTAGGTAGATGGAGGTCGACAACCTGGGAGGGTGGTCCATCTAGGAGAAGGAAAAAACTGATTTCAAACCTCTGCTGCCTTGCGGCATACCCAGCCACGGGAAAGGCTTCAGGAGTCAACCCTGAGGTAAAATCCAGAGTTGGAGCCCCTAAGGCAGTCCGTCGTTGATTTAAACTTCGTTTTGGTAGGTCCTGCAATGGTGCTGGTGCCAAACTATAACAGCCTTGCTGTTCCTTTGGATCCATCAGTGATGTGGAGAGAGGGGACATGCTACATGGGCAATAGCCTGTCCTCCATATTACATTGCCCAGGCTAGCATCCAGCAACACTCACCAACACAAACTCACACCCTACACCCTGGAGAGGTCACTCCAGCTTCGCTTGCAGTGTCGACACAACATGGGGACAACAGTTACTGGTTATAAGTCATTGCTCGATTGATGTAGAGCTTGGCACCAGGGGTTGTTCTCGATGGTGGAAGGGATTCTTGGATCTCACTGGATAACTACCACCCACCTCAAGCCGGGCAGCCCCCAGCCAGTAAGGTGTTGTCCCGCCGCAGTCTGCCATCCTCATTGGGTGCATGGGGATTAGGAAACGTCCAAACAGCAGACTGCAATCGTCACACCAGGAAGCAAAACAAAACAACGAAAGAAACCAGCTTTGAAACTGGGATGTTGGGAAGATGCTGTGAGGGGGCTGATGCTGTGATCGCAAGATGTTCTGAGACTGTTGTGCAATAACCCAAAATGGCAGCACCCGCCAACTGAGCATAAACGAACTTTTCCGTGAGTATTTTTTTCTGCTTTTTGTAATTAATCCATTAACTGACTGATGTATGGAGCTGGAGGAACTACAGAACTCTATTGACGAGTTTTATTTCCGTTGCTGTGTCATGGAGCAGTGTCCCATCCCTGCTTCCCAGTCAAAGCGACTGAGACCAGCAGACTCGCCGAAAATAACGCCCAAGAAATCACGAGACGGATCTAAGGTTAGTGACATCCTTTTTTCTATTGAAAATAAACTTACCAGCATGGATGGCAGACTAGCATTAGTAGAGCTGCTCCATAAAGAATTCCAGAGCATGCGTGAGAGTCTGGAATGCAGTCAGATGCAGCTCGTCTCTCTCTAGAGGAAATCAATAGTTTAAAAAAAGTCAGTAAACACACTAACCATGCGACTTGGTGTTGTTGAAAGAGAAAACAGGAAGATGAAGGAAACAGTTCTCAATCTGCAGTCACGCAGCATGAGAGATAACCTTGTTTTTTCCGGAATTGCTGAAAAAAATAATGAAAATCCAGAACAGCTGGTCCAGGAATTTATGTTCACGCAACTGAAATTGTCCGCCGAAGTCACAAAGTCAATTACCTTCCACTGAGTGTACCGAATTGGGAAAAAAAAAAAATCCTCAAAATAAATGTCCCAGACCTATTGTTGCCAAATTTGAACATTTCTGTCATGAGGCTGAGCGCGGTGTGTCACCGGGCTCAGGCTGTTAATTTATTTCCAATTATTTTCTGTATTTGTTCAGTGTTGTGTTATTTTCCTGTACGTTGGTTTATGATGTCTCTTTAATGGTTTATTGTTCTGCTAGTTGGGGGAATGGCAATGGGGGAATGGCGAAGCAACAGGTGGAGGTGACCACTGGCAGTTGTAGTCATGAACCTGCACGTAGGCGGCCGTAGACAAGTGGTCGCTCTTCTCTCTACCCGGGGCAGTGGGGAAGTTCGCCAGCATCCATGGCGACTGAACAGCCCTCTTCAGGGACAGCACTGCTCACCCTAGTAAGGGAGGGGCCTAGAAAAGGTGGCCTAAAAATTGCCTGCCCTACATGCATCTGGCCAGCTAGCCGTGGTTGGCAGATCATCCACAAATGTGGTCGAAATCATAGCAGAAAAAGAAAGCTCCTTATCGGAACATGGAATGTCCGTACACTTATGGACCAAAAGAACACCGCAAGACCCCAGAGGAGAACGGCATTAGTTGCCAAAGAGCTGGCACACTACAACATCGACATTGCAGCCTTAAGTGAGACTAGGCTTGCAGAAGAAGGCTCGCTCACCAAACTTACCAGCAGCTATACCTTCTTCTGGAAAGGGAAGGCACAGACAGAGGACAGGATTCACGGAGTTGGCCTCGCTGTCAAGACATGTCTGATGAAACAGCTCCCAGACTTACCCACTAGAATCAATGAAAGGCTTATGAAGCTGCGCATACCCCTCAGCCACAAGCGCCACGTAACTATCATCAGTGCATATGCCCGGACCCTGACAAGCTCAGAGGAAATAATCGAACAATTCTACGCCAACCTCACTTCCGCCCTAGGTGTCGTCCCCGCCAGTGACAAGCTCATACTGCTCGGAGACTTCAATGCCTGAACTGGTCGTGACCATAGTAGGTGGGAGGGGATACTTGGCAGACACTGCATTTGCAAGATGAACAGTAATGGCCTTCTGATGTTGAGCAAGTGTGCAGAATATGACCTGATTAAAATAAGAATATGATTAATATAAGAATATGATACATCCTAGATCCAGACAATGGCACCTGATAGATTATGTCATTGTCCGTTAGCGAGATATCCAGGATGTTGTTGTCACCAGAGCCATGCGTGGAGCAGAATGCTAGAGAGATCACAGACTTGTTCGCTCCACCCTGAAACTGCACATCACTCCACACTATCCAAAGTGCCCGAAGCTTGTCCGCTCTACCTTCAACACAGCCAAACTCCTGCAGCCTTTCCACCTATGTAAGTTCCAGGACAGACTGGATGAGAAGCTGTCTGCTGTGGGACCACTGACTGGAGACCCAACCCAGAAGTGGAACCAGTTCAGAGAAGTGTTGACAGGGACAGCAAAGTCAGTGCTTGGCCCCAAGTGCCGGACCCATCAGGACTGGTTCGATGAGAACGACAGTGCCATTGAAGACCTACTTACCAAGAAAAACAAGGCATTCATGGAGTGGCAAAACGACCCAGGCTCCATCCCCAAGAGGGAGAGGCTCAAATTTTACCAGGCTCTAGCCCAAAGGGAGATTTGCAGGATGCATGATAAGTGGTGGGAGAAGAAAGCTGAGGAGGTTCAAAGCTTCGCTGACTCCAACAACTCAAAGCAATTTTTCAACTCCATCAAGTCGGTCTTCGGTCCTTCAAAATCTGGTTCTGCCCCCTTGCTGTCAGCAGACGGATCCACCCTTATCAAGGACAAGGCTGCCATCAACACTAGATGGAAAGAACACTTCAGCCAACTTCTGAACCGCCCTTCTTCAGTTGATCAATCTGCACTGGACCAGATCCCTCAACAGCCGGCCATCCAAGAACTCAACAACCCTCCTTCCCTGTTCGAAGTCTGGAAGGCTATCAAGCAGATGAGCTGTGGCATAGCATCTGGCAAAGACAGCATTCCCACAGAAGTGTGCAAGGCGCTTAGCGAAGAGGCTCTACAGGCATTCCATACTGTTCTTACCAGTATCTGGGAAGAGGAGGTAATGCCAGCAGACCTGTGTGGCGCAATGATTGTCGCCCTGTACAAAAACAAAGGCTCCAGAGCAGACTGTGGGAATTACAGAGGGATATTCCTCCTCTCCATTGTCGGAAAAATCCTTGCCCTCGTCATCCTGAACAGGCTGATCTTGACAGTCTCAGAAAAGAACCTTCCTGAGTCACAGTGTGGTTTCCGCCCTGATCGCAGCACTGTTGACATGGTCTTTGCAGTGAGACAGATTCAGGAGAAATGCTTGAAGCAGAACAGGAACATCTACACAGCCTTCATTGATCTGACAGAGGCATTCGACACTGTCAACAGAGACACACTATGGATCATTCTGGGAAAACTCGGCTGCCCAGTGAAGTTCACCATGCTCATCCGGCTGTTTCATGACAACATGACAGGAGAAGTTCTGTTAGACGGTGAACCATCTGAGAAATTCAGCATATCCAATGGCATGAAACAGGGCTGCATCCTCGCACCTGTATTCAACCTCTTCTTCATGCAAGTGCTGTTGTGAGCTGTCAGAGACCTCGACCTGGGTATCTACATCAGATACTGTCTGGACGGATCATTGTTTGACCTGAGGCGCCTTACGGCAAAGACCAAGACACTGGAGAGGCTCATAACAGAAACGCTGTTTGCTGACGACTGTGCTTTGATGGCCTATAAGGAGAACCACCTACGGTTAATTGTCGATAAGTTCTCTGAAGCATCTAAGATGTTTGGCCTGACAATTAGCCTCAGCAAGACAAAAGTCCTCTTCCAGCCCGCACCACGCAGTATCCCCCAACAGTCAAGCATCACCATAGATGGCAAATTGCTGAAGAATGTTGATAACTTCAAGTACCTGGGCAGCACCATCTCATGCGATGGATCCCTGGACAGTGAAATATCAGCAAGGATCCAGAAAACAAGCAAGGCATTTGGCAGACTCCGTATCAAAGTCTTGCAGCACAAAGACATCCGTTTCGCCACCAAGCTCAAGGTGTATAGTGCTGTGGTCCTATCATCACTGCTGTATGGCTGCGAGACATGGACCCTGTACCGCAGACACATCAAATGGCTGGAACAGTTCCACACACACTCTCTGCGGTCAATCATCCGGATACGTTGGCAGGACAGCATTACCAACCAGGAGGTCATCGACCGAGCAGGCCTTACAAGCATCGAAGCCAAGATCCTCCAGGCCCAGCTTCGATGGTCAGCCATGTCATCCGCATGGATGAGTCCTGAATCCCCAGACAGCTCTGCTATGGAGAAATGGCGCAGGGCAGTCGCAACCAGGGTCGCCCAAAGAAGAGGTTCAAGGACAACCTCAAGGTAAACCTCAAGTGGGCAGACCTCCGGCCGCGAGAACTTGAGGCCACTGCAGCTGACATAACTGCTTGGCATGCTGTGATAAGGAGGTCTGTAACAGCATTTGAAGACGACCACTGCCAACACCTTGCAGCGGCATGCAATCGGTGACACAGAACATCTTCCACCGCCCTGACAGCCGGCGTTCCATGCCTGGCCTGCAACCGACTGTGTGCTTCGGATTTCAGCCTCCGAAGCCACATGCGTGTCCACAGATGACTGCACAACATGTCATTCTCGGCTCCTGAGAGACTACCAAGAGAAAAAGAAGACTATTATTCTTTTGTCAGTTTCTGTAGTTATATTTTGTTTTTCTGTGACACGAGTGCCCTACCTCCTCTTTCAGACGTTCCCACCTTGTCATCTGCTCACTTGTTGTCTCAGCTGTGAGTCGTTGCGTAATTAGGTTACCTGCTCATTCATGCTCCCCGCACCTGCTGCCTATTGTTCCCCTGCTATTTAAAGACTGTCATGTTGCTTCCTCACTGCGGCAGTCTGCTTAACTCTCTTCCTCATCACCATGGGTCCAGCTCCCACCGTTGAGGTCGTCGGGGACGCTCCGTCCCAAACCGGGGACCTCCATGGGTACAGCTTTGGCCCAGTCTGGATCCTCCGTGGGTGCTGCTTCCCCTCCGGTTGAGGTCGTCACGGGTGTTCTGTCCCAGCCCGGGACTTCCGTGGGTGCAGCTCCTCCTCAGTCTGGGTCTCCATGGGTGTTGTGTCTCAGTCGGGGACTGTCGTAGGTGCTGTGCCCCAGTCTAAAACCAACTTGGGTGCTGTGCTCCAGTGTGGGCCCGCCATGGGCGTTATGCACCAGCCCAGGGCCCACCGTGGGTGCAGCTTTGGACCAGTCCAGGCCCACCGAGGGTGCAGCATTGGTCCAGTCTGGACCCACCATTGGTGTGGCTATGTCCCAGTTCGGGACCACCACGGGTGCAGCTTTGCTCCAACCAGGACCCACCGAGGTCACTGCTGTGCTCCAGCCCGGAGCCACCGAGGGTGTAGCCTTGGTCCAGTCTGGGTCCACTGAGGATGCAGCATTGCTCCAGCCCGGAGCCGCCGCAGGTGCAGCTTCATTCCAGCCCGGAGCCACCGTGGGTGCTGCTTCACTCCAATCCAGAGCCACCACGGGTGTGACATTGTCCCCATCCGGGATCACCATGGGTGCAACCTCGCCCCAGTCCGGGGCCACCGCGGATGCTACTATGTCCCAATCCGGGACCACCGAGGGTGCTGTTGGACAGTCCGAGGGCGTCATGGTTCCTCTTCCTTCGCCAAATACCATTGGGGTCCCCCCTCTTCTGCCAGATGCTGTCGTGGTTCCCCCTCCTGTGCCTGACGCCGTCGTGGTTCCCCCTCCTCAGCTCACCTTCCTTTCGCTGGGCCTTCCCGTGGGGGAGCCTCCTCCTGGGCCACCTCTCGTATTCAGGTGGCTAAAGAATCGGGTCGGCCGCCTGACGTACTGTGCCATTGGGTTGGGTGGCCCTTATTCTCTGGTACAGAGACATCAAGCGCACACCCAAGCATACATACAGTATGTAGGTATATATTTTATACACAACATACATATACACATGTATGCGTACATTACGCAAATATAATCACATAGGCACATTTTGTTAGCCTTTAGCACAAAACCAGTTAGTGAAAACATGTCCACATTTAAGTTTGTCACGTGGAACATACGTGGAATTGGTACCAGGGAGAAGAGGCTAAAAGTTTTTAATCGACTGGAGGATCTACAGGCAGACTTTGTCTTGTTACAGAAAGCACATGTTTCTAAGTCATCTGTAGATGTGCTCACCTCCTCGGAATTCCCCCACATGTACTCAGCCGGCTTTAATTCTAAACAAAGAGGGGTAGCTATATTGGTAAACAATTCAATTCAACTTTATTTATATAGCGCCATTTCACAACAACAGTCATCTCATAGCACTATCAACTGTAGGGGGAACCCCCACAGTTGCAGAAAGACCCCAGCAATCAGGCGATCCCCTGTGAGCAAGCACTTGGCGACGGTGGAGAGGAAAAACTCCCTTTTAACAGGAAGAAACCTCCAGCAGAACCAGGCTCAGGGAGGGGCAGTCATCTGCTGCGACTGGCTGGGGGGTGAGGGGACAGAGAAGATGAAAAGAACAATACACTTTGTTGTGAATAATACCATAGCAGATCCGGAAGGTAGATTTATAATATTAAAAATCTCAGTTCAAAATGTGGATCTATGTATTGCAAGTGTTTATGGCCCAAATGTTGATGACCCATCCTATTTTCACACTTTCTTCACTTCTCTTTTTGAACACTTGGACACTACACTCATAATAGGAGGAGACTTCAACCTGGTATTAAACCCTGCAATCAACAGGCTCAGTGCATCGGGGAATTATCAAAACTGGCAGGCTACTGATACTTTCAAACAATACATGAATGATTTTGGTCTTGGTGGAAATTTTTAAAAATAACGGGGTCTTTGCTTGTCCCTTGTAAACTCACACCCATTTGGAATAATCCTGATATCATGCAACAAAAGAGGACATTAAACTTTCCACTATGGCAAGAGAAGGGAATAAAAAAACTTAGAGCATCTTATTCAAGGTGGAAATTTTATCAAATTTCAGGAATTAGTGTCACAGTACAATATCAGCGATAAAAATTTTCTTGAGTACCAACAGCTTAAATCCATAATAAAAACATGATTCAGTCTTAATCAGACAGATTTAGAAATACCAGTTAAGGTGGCAGCGTTTCTAAATCTTTGTTCCCCTAAATTTATATCAAAAATATACCGACTATTATAAAAACTGGATGAGTCAGTGTCTCTTCCAATGTCAAAATGGGAGACAGACTTATCGATCAATAAGGATGAAAGCTTCTGGACACAAATATGTTTAAACACTTTTAAGATGACTAACAACTCTAATTTGCAACTCATACAGTATAAGGTTCTACATAGAATTCATTACACAGGACAAAGGATGTTCAAAATGGGCCTGAGTCACACCAATACAGTAGCTGCTTCTACTGCACCAGCAACATCCCGGACAGCTATATGCATGCTATGTGGTCCTGTGCACAGGTTTAAAAGTTCTGACGGAAGACATGTGAGGACCTGTCGGCATGCCTTGGGTATCATGTCCCATCCTCACCCACACTTTGCATATTAGGTGATTTAAGTGAATTAAATATAGAGGCAAAGATGTCACACATGGTTCTCACTGCCTTATGCATCACAAAGAAAACTATCCTCATGAACTGGAAATCAAGAAATAATTTATGCATGACTCACTATAATAACTTACTATTAGATTACATTAGCCTGGAGAGAATGTCTGCCTCCTCAAATAATCAATTGGCTGAATTCAATTCTCTCTGGTCCCCGCTTATCAATTTTATAACCTGAGGGCTGGCAGGTGGTGGCTTGCGCTCCTTGGCGCCTCTGGTGGCTGGCTGCGCCCCAGCCATGAGGAGCCGGTGTCTGGGGGGCCTGTTCCGGGGTGGCTGTGTGTCTGGCCCGGAAAGGGGGGCTGCGGGGTGGGCGGGGGGTGGGCTGTGGCCCCCGGCTGGCTGGCCTTGCCTCCCGGGAGGGGCTGGGTCTGGCCCTGGGCCCCTAGTGCTGGGGGGGGGGGGGTTCCCCCCCGGGCCGGTGTTGGGTGTGCACCAGTGGTGCGGGCCGGCCCCGGTGTGTCCTTGCGTGGTGGGGTCGTATCCTCCTTGGGGCCTTGGCGGCGCCCTGGTGCAGGTGCCTGCGTCCTGGGTCACTCTCCCTATTCTCTGGGGCCTGCGGGTGTGGGTGTGCATGTGTGTGTGTGTGTACGTGTGTGAGAGTGGGTGTGAGTGGGGGCATGTGTGTGAGCGGGTGTTGAAGTGGGTGCGTGGGTGTGTGTGTTGTGTGTGGGTATGTGGGGCTGTGTGTGGGTGTAGGTGGGCATGTGTGATGGTGAGTGTGTGTGTATGTGTGCACATGAGTGCGGGCGAGGGTGTGTGTGTGTGTGTATGGGTGCGGTTGCCTGTGGGTGGATGTGTGGAGGTGGAGGATGTGTGTATGGGTAGGAGAACTTCATTGGGTGGCGGGGGTGGGGCAGTCCATCTAGTAGCTTGGGGGTTGGCAATTCGGGGCCTGGTTGTCCTGGCCGCCCTGCTGTTGTGTCGCGGGTTGGGGCGCTTTGTTGCATTGCCCCTGGTGTCATTGGTGGCAGGTGTGTGCGTGTGCTTGGGGGTGGTTGGGGGGCCACTGGCGTGGGTTGGTGGCCATGTTGCTGTCGGGCTGCTCCGGGGTGGCTGTGGCTGTGGGGCAGTGGGGCAGTGGGTGGCCTCATGAACCAGTTTGCAAGTTGGCTTCTGGGGGGGAAGGCGTCGCTTTTGGACCACCTCCCTCCCAGTCTTACCCCCCCCCCCCCCCACCGATTCTGGGTGGAATATACATCTTCTTGGATACATTTAGGGCTTTTGGGTGGGGGTGTGCCGCACTGTGTCAGCAAAGGGGATACCTCTGCAGCACGGTGGCGCTGCCCTCACCTCAATTTTAATTACATTTTAGACACTGGGGGCTTGGGGGGATGGGGGCCTCGCTGCCTATCGCAGTGGCTAGTGGTATTCCAACCACCATCCCCCCAATTTTTACTGCACTATGGTAATCCACACGTTTACACACAATCACATCATACAACCGACATACACCTACCATGTTTTGTGCAAGGGTGTGGGGGGGGGTTCCCCCACCCCTGTTATCCTCCTCTTGCTGGGGGCCTGGGGGCCTGGCAGGGGGCCTGGGACCCGTCATGTTGTCAAAATCCCTGGGTGCTGCTGAATGCATAGATACAACCAAGGGAGTGAGAGAGGGACTCAATAAGAGAGTAAGCGAGAGTGAGGGAGTGATGAATGGAGGTGGTGATGGTGGGTCGGTTCTGTGTGGTGCTTTGCATGTCAGGTGGCATCTCGGGGTGCCTGCGGTGATCTGCTGATCAGTTGCTTGGGTGGGCACTGGGGGTGGCACTGGGGGTGGGGGTTTGCTTCTGTGGCCATGGCCATATAATGGTGAATAATAAAATAAGGGTGAATGAGGGTGGGTGAGTGTGAGGGGGAGAGCACTAATGGATGTGAGTTGGTTGGAGTTTGAGAGAGAGTGCTTGTGTGGGTAAATGTGAGTGGGTGTGGGTGACCCTGAGGGTGAGTGGGAGAGAGATTTAATGGGTACAGGAGTGAGAGAGAATGGGTGGGTCCGGGTGAGTTAGAGTGAGGGAGTTCATGTGGGTGCAAATGGGAGCATGAGAGTGTGAAGGTGTGGGGATGGGTGTGTTTGCGAGTCGGGAGGTGCTGGATTGAGGTGGGTAGTGCCTCTTGGCTATGTGGGCTCCCCTGGGCAGGGGGACTTCTTTGGGCATGGGGGTCCCCGGGGTGTGCAGTGGTGGAGCTGGGGGGGGGGGGGGCAGACCTGCTATGGGGGTGGGTTCGCTGGCCTACTGGGGCCCGGGGACTGGCGTTGACCCCACTGGGGGGTGGGGGGTCGGTGGGCCCGTGGGCCTGTCGGCCTGCCACACCGGCCACCTGGTGGCCTGGCTTACCTCGATCGTCCCTTCGGGGGCGGATGCCTGGCTTTCCTGGGGCTTGCTGACCTCGGGCATTTGTGCCCTGTGGGGGTTGCTGGAGCTGCCTTGCCTGCTCAGGGTTCCTGGGGGGAGAGCTGCTGCAACCGGCCCCCCTCTTCACATGTTTCCGACAAACCACTCACATGCACACACTTACGTTGCGCATGCTCTCATATATACGCATACAGACGCACACGCACAAATGTCTCTCCTTTAACAGGTATGGATGCCACATTTGTGTTGAGATATCTTTGGTGGAAGAAGCAGTTTGTCTTCTGTTTGTTTTAGTTGTTGGTTTGTTTGTCTTTTTGTCTGTTTCCCTCCCTTTTCTTTCCCCCTCCACACACTTCCTTTCCCTATTCCCCATCCTGCCGGGTCCATCCATCCATCCATCCATCTTCTACCGCTTTTCCGGAGGTCCGGGTCGCGGAGGCAGCAGTTCAAGCAGAGAAGCCCAGACTTCCCTCTCCCCAGCCACCTGCTCCAGCTCTTCAGAGGGGATACCAAGGCGTTCCCAGACTAGCTGGGAGACATAGTCTCTCCACCGAGTCCTGGGTCTGCCCCGGGGTCTCCTCCCAGTGGGACGTGCCTGAAACACCTCAAGTGGGAGGCGTCCAGGAGGCATCCTAATCAGATGCCCATACCACCTCAACTGACTCCTTTCAATGTGGAGGAGCAGCGGTTCTACTCTGAGCCTCTCCCGGATGACTGAGCTCCTCACCCTATCTCTGAGGGTGAGTCCAGCAATCCTACGGAGAAAGCTCATTTCAGCCGCTTGTATCCGCGATCTCGTTCTTTCGGTCATTACCCAAAGCTCGTGACCATAGGTGAGAGTAGGAACGTAGATTGACTGGTAAATCGACAGCTTTGCCTTAGAACTAAGCTCCTTCTTCACCACAACAGACCGGTACAACGTCCGCATCACTGCAGATGCTGCTCCAATCCGTCTGTCGATCTCTCGCTCCATTTTCCCCTCACTCGTGAACAAGACCCCAAGATACTTAAACTCCTCCACTTGGGGCAGGAGCCTGTCCCCAACCCGGAGAGGACAATCCACCTTTTTCCGGCTGAGGACCATGGACTCGGACTTGGAGGTGCTGATTCTCATCCCAGCCGCTTCACACTCAGCGGCAAACCGTCCCAGCAAGAGCTGTAGGTCATTGCTGGATGAAGCCAACAGGACAACATCATCTGCAAACAACAGAGATGAGATCCTGTGGTCACCAAGCATGACACCCTCCATTCCCTGGCTGCGCCTAGAAATCCTGTCCATAAAAATTATGAACAGGACCGGTGACAAAGGGCAGCCCTGGCGGAGTCCAACTCTCACTGGGAATGACTCCGACCGAGTGTTGGCAATGCGAACTAAACTCTCACAACGGTCGTACAGAGACCGAATAGCTCGTAACAACAAGCCCGATACCCCATACTCCCGAAGCACCCCCCACAAAAATCCACGAGGGACGCGGTCAAATGCCTTCTCCAAGTCCACAAAACACATGTAAACTGGTTGGGCAAACTCCCACGAACCCTCAAGAATTCTCGAGAGGGTAAAGAGCTGGTCCGATGTGCCACGGCCAGGACGAAAACCACATTGCTCCTCCTGAATCCGAGGTTCGACCAACGGCCGGACTCTCCTCTCCAGTACCTTGGCATAGACCTTCCCAGGGAGGCTGAGGAGTGTGATCCCTCTAAAGTTGGAGCACACCCTCCGGTCCCCTTTTTTGAAGAGAGGAACCACCACCCCGGTTTGCCATGCCAAAGGCACTGCCCCCGACCTCCACGCAATGTTGCAGAGGCGTGTCAACCATGACAACCCAACAACATCCAGGGCCTTGAGGTACTCTGGGCGAATCTCGTCCACCCCCGGGGCCCGGCCACCAAGGAGATTTTTAACCACCTTGGCGACCTCAGCCCCTGTGATAGGCGAGTCATCCCCCTCGTCCCCAAACCCTGCTTCCTCTGTGGAAGGCGTATCAGTGGGATTGAGGAGATCCTCGAAGTATTCCTTCCACCGCCTGACGATATCCCCAGTTGAAGTCAACAGTGTCCCATCCGCACCATACACAGTGTGGACGGGGAGCTGCTTTCCCCTCCTGAGCCGCCGAACAGTTTGCCAGAATCTCTTTGAAGCCGACCGAAAGTCTTGTTCCATGGCCTCACCGAACTCCTCCCATACCCGGGTTTTTGCTTCAGCAACCACCCGAGCTGCACTCCGCTTGGCCTGCCGGTACACCTCAGCTGCTTCGGGAGTCCCACAAGCCAACCAAGCTTGATAGGACTCCTTCTTCAGCTTAATGGCCCCCCTCACCACTGGTGTCCACCACTTGGTTCGGGGGTTGCCACCACGAGATGCACCGACCACCTTGCGGCCGCAGCTCTGGGCTGCCGCTTCAACAACAGAGGTGGAGAACATGGCCCATTCAGACTCCATGTCTCCAGACTCCCTCGGAATGTGGTTGAAGTTCTTCCGGAGGTGGGAGTTGAAGACCTCCCGGACAGGGGCCTCAGCCATTGTCCTACTGGGGGACTTCAATGCGCACGTGGGCAACGACAGTGAAACCTGGAGGGGGGTGATTGGGAGGAACGGCCCGCCCGATCTGAACCCGAGTGGTGTTCAGTTATTGGACTTCTGTGCTAACCACAGTCTGTCTATAACGAACACCATGTTCAAGCACCATGTTTTTTTTTTGTTTTGTTTTTTTTTTTGCTTCCCTGCGCCTTCGGGTTGGGAAACGGGTCCTGACCATCATTTGTGCCTATGCACCAAATGATGTTTCAGAGTACCCACCCTTTTTGGAGTCTGTGACTGGGGTGCTGGAGGGTGCTCCTCCTGGAGACTCCATTGTCCTACTGGGGGACAATTGGGGGACAACATCGGATCCAACTCACCACCAGGTGGTGATCAGTTGACAGCTCTGCACCTCTCTTTACTCGGGTGTCCAAGACATACGGTCGCAGGTCTGATGATACGATAACAAAATCGATCATCGACCTGCGGCCTAGGGTGTCCTGGTGCCAGGTGCACATATGGACACCCTTATGCTTGACGCTCCAGACGCTCCCAGCACACCCTCACTATACGTTTGGGTCTACCAGGTCTGAATGGCTTCCTCCCCTGCCATCGGATCCAACTCACCACCAGGTGGTGATCAGTTGACAGCTCTGCACCTCTCTTTACTCGGGTGTCCAAGACATACGGTCGCAGGTCTGATGATACGATAACAAAATCGATCATCGACCTGCGGCCTAGGGTGTCCTGGTGCCAGGTGCACATATGGACACCCTTATGCTTGAACATGGTGTTCGTTATAGACAGACTGTGGTTAGCACAGAAGTCCAATAACTGAACACCACTCGGGTTCAGATCGGGCGGGCCGTTCCTCCCAATCACCCCCCTCCAGGTTTCACTGTCGTTGCCCACGTGCGCATTGAAGTCCCCCAGTAGGACAATGGAGTCTCCAGGAGGAGCACCCTCCAGCACCCCAGTCACAGACTCCAAAAAGGGTGGGTACTCTGAAACATCATTTGGTGCATCGGCACAAATGATGGTCAGGACCCGTTTCCCAACCCGAAGGCGCAGGGAAGCAACCCTTTCGTCCACCGGGGAAAACTCCAATATAGAGGCAGAAAGGTGGGGCGATACAAGAATACCTACCCCTGCTCGTCGCCTCTCGCCCGGGGCAACTCCAGAAAAGGCCAGGCTCCAGCCCCTCTCCAGGAGACTGGTTCCGGAACCGGAGCTGTGTGTTGAGGTGAGGCCGACTATATCTAGCCGGTATCGCTCAATCTCGTACACCAGCTCAGGCTCCTTCCCCACCAGAGAGGTGACATTCCACGTACCAAAAGCCAGTTTAGAAAGCTTGGGATCAGTCCGCCAAGGTCTCCGCCTTTGACTGCCACCTAATCCACATAGCACCGGACTTCCATGATCCCTCCTGCAGGTGGTGAACCTACTGGAGGGCGGACCCATGTAACTCCTTCGGGCTGAGCCCGGCCGGGTCCCATGGGTGGAAACCCGGCCACCAGACGCTAGCCTTCGAGCCCCTCCCCCAGGCCTGGCTCCAGGGTGGGGCCCCGGTAACCCCATACCGGGCGGGGTACACTGAATCCTTGATATACAATTTATCATGAGAGTCTGTTGGATCGTTCTTCGTCTGGCCCTTCACCCAGGACCAGTTTGTCTTGGGAGACCCTATCAGAGGCAAATTGCCCCGGACAACATAGCTCCTGGGATCACTGGGGCACGCAAACCCCCCCACCACGATAAGGTGACGATCCATGAGGGGGCCTGCCGGGTCCTCCATGGGTAAAATAATTTAAATAAAGCATTAAAAGATTTTATAGGAGGAGTTTACAACAATATACAGTACATAGTTAGGTACTGTATAAAGATCCTTTTGGCAAAGTAAATCTGTTTTGGCACAATAATGGTGACAGATTTCTGTTCTGCTTGCCTAGCTGCCTGACAGGACAAGGGGGAAAAAAAAGAAATTGGGATGTTGGAACGTTCGGACAATTATGACCGGTCTTTCTGAAAACCTTCAGGACATCAGTGACTCTAGTAAAAAAAAAACTGTCATAAATGACAAGCTCAGGAGGCTGCATGTGGACATTGCCACCCTTCAGGAAAAACGCCTTGCTGACTCAGACATGCTGAAGGAGAAAGACTACACATTCTAATGGCAGGGGAAAGGCTCTGATGAGCCAAGGGAGCATGGAGTCGGCTTTGCAGTGAAGAACAACCTGATGAATATGGTAGAACCAGGCAGCAACGGTACAGAGCATCTCCTCACTCTTCGCCTCAACACCACCAAAGGCCCAGTCACCCTTGTCAGCGTGTATGTCCCAACACTGTCTTCCACACACAAAGGATGAGTTCTACGAGAAGCTCGCATCCATCGTCACAAGCATCCCCAGCAAGGAGCAACTTGTTCTCCCGGGTGACTTCAATGCCAGAGTGGGTGCAGATCATGACTCGTGGCCCTCTTGCCTTGGACAGTGTGGTGTGGGCAAAATGAACGAGAATGGTCAACGACTGCTTGAGCTTTGCAGTTACCACGAATTGTGCATTGCTAACTCCTACTTCAGGACCAAGCCCCAGCACAAGGTCTCTTGGAGACACCCATGCTCAAAGCACTGGCATCAACTAGATCCTATCTTGGTCAGGTGTGCTGCCATCAAGAACATCCTCCACATACACTCTTACCACAATGCGGACTGCAACACAGATCACTCCCTGGTCTGCTGCAAGATCAGGCTACAGCCAAAGAGGATCCACCGCTCAAAGAAACAAGGGAACCCCTGCATTGATGTCAGCAAGATGTCTCAACCAGACCTCGTGGAAACGTTTGCAGAGACCTTCGAGAAGGAAATGCAAATCTCACAGCCCAGAGACTCTGCCACAGAGAAGTGGGAAGTACTGTGGGACACCATGCATTGCACCACCTTGGCTACCTTTGGGAAGAAGTCCTCCAAGTCTCATGACTGGTTTGAGGCCAAGTCCACAGAGATGACTCCGGTCATCGAAGCCAAGCATGCCACCCTCACCGAGTATAAGCGGTCACCCAGTGAGAAGAGCCTGCAGATTCTCAGAGCTGCCAGGAACAAGGCTCAGCAGAGTGCCAGCCATTGGGCCAATGAATACTGGACAGAGTTCAGTGAAGAAATCCAGACAGCTGCTGCTACAGGCAACATTAGAGGGATGTACGATGGCACCAAGAAGGTGCTCAGATGAGTCCAGAGCAAGACAGCTCCCCTCAAATCTTCCACTGGGGTAGTAATTACAGACAAGGGCCAACAGATGGAGAGATGGGCGGAACACTACTCCGACCTCTACTCCAGACTGGGCTGTACCACAGGACATGAGGGACACCAAGATCATCACCCTCTATAAGAACAAGGGTGAAAGAAGTGACTGCAGCAACTACAGAGGAGTCTCTCTACTCTACTTGCATTATCAGCAAAGTCTTTGCTTGGGTCATTTTGATCCACCTGCAGAAGCTGGCAGAACGCATCTACCTAGAGCCGCAGTATGGCTTTCGTGCCAAGAGATAAACAGTAGACATGGTCTTCTCCCTCCGCCACCTCCAGGAGAAGTGCAGAGAACAGCAGATGCCCCTGTATGTCACCTGCATAGATCTCATCAAGGTGTTCGACCTCGTCAGCAGAGACGGCCTGTTCAAGATTCTCCCAAAGATAGGCTGCCCACCAAAGCTGCAGAGCATGGTTGACTCTTTTCACTCAGACATGAAGAGGACTGCGCAGTTTAACAGGAGTTCCTCCGACTCCTTCAACAGCTGCAGTGGCGTCACACAAGGCTGCGTCCTTGCTCCCACACTCTTTGGGATATTCTTCACCATCCTCCTAAAGCATGCCTTTGGCACTGCAACTGAAGGAATTTACATATGTACCAGGTCATATGGCAGGCTGTTCAACCTTGCCCACCTCAGAGCCAAGACAAAGGTTTGTGAAACGCTCATCAGAGACATGCTGTTTGCTGACGACACAGCAATTGCAACACACACCCAACAGGAGCTGCAGACACTGATGGACCACTTCTCACAGGCCTGCAAGGATGTTGGACTCACCATTAGCCTGAAAAAGACCAATGTCCTGGGACAAGACACTGAATCACCACATGCCATCACCATCGATGACTATGAACTTGATGTCATCCACTACTTCACCTACCTTGGCTCTACCATAACCGACAACCTCTCCCTTGACACAGAAATAGACAGAAGGATCGGGAAGGCAGCTAAAACACTCGCTCACCTCACAACCAGTGTGGACAAACCCCAAGCTGTCGTTGAAGACTAAGATGGCAGTGTATAATGCCTGTGTCATCAGCACACTGCTGTATGGCAATGAGTCATGGACAACATATGTCAGACAGGAGAAGCGACTCAACACCTTCCATCTGCAAAGCATCCGCCGCATCCTGGGCATATCCTGGCAGGACAGGGTAACCAACACAGATGTCTTGAATTGCGTGGGACTTCCTTTTATGTTCACTCTCCTCAGACAGTGCAGGCTGCCCTAGCTAGGTCATGTCCACTGCATGGACGATGGGCACATCCCAAAGGACATCCTGTATGGAGAACTGGCATCAGGGAGGACAGCCACTGGTCACCCCCAGCTCCGGTACAAAGATGTCATTAAGAGAGACATGAAGGCCACCGACATCAACACAGAGACCTGGGAGAGCCTAGCAGGTGACCGTGCAAAGTGGATAGAGACCCTGAAGTAACACCTGAAATCATGGGAGGAGAAAATGATAACTGCTGCTGCAGAAAACAAGCACGTAGGAAGGAAAACAGCAGCTCCAACAGACCAGAGACTACACAGAGGTGTGACCTTTGTGATAGAGACTGCCACTCCCGCATCGGTCTATTTAGCCACAGACGACGCTGCTCCAGGTGAGAAGACAACCAGAACTAGGATGCTTCACCCATGGTCAACCCTGACCATCGGAGGCCTAAGAACTATACTGCTGTGTCTGGAAATTAGGACAGCGGAGGCAATGGCTGAACTCAACGATGGTTTATTAAACAACACTGTGAACAGCACGTATTACAGTGCAGAAGCTAGCAAGCTAACTGTGCAGAGGTACAGGCTGGTGTGTTGGCTTGAGGCGGCGCGCCAAAGAGGATGACTCCCTCCGTTAGTCCTCCTTTATAGTCACAGCATGATGACATCAACCCATGTGTGCGTCCCCATGTCCACGGTGTATGTTGTGGTATTTCCAATATACCACATTTACCCCCCTTGGGAAAAAACATAACTTACACGATATTTGCTTAACCTTACCTGGGTAACCATCGTGGCATTGTAGTAGCGTACAGGTAGCACAGCATATGCACAACCAGACCCGCATAATGTAAAGTAGCACCGAGCTTGCTAACGTACAAATGTGGCCTGGCTATCGGCAGGTGTTATTATTGTGTGGCGCATAGATGTGAGTGGTAAAGTGCAATACTACATACTGTTAAAGTACACTGTTTAGCAAATGTTTAAGGCACACATATTTGATGTTAAAAGCACAATATGGTAACTTAGCACCATTATTTTGAACCTGGGAAATCGGGTAGACTGCTCGTAAAACCCTGCATGGTTGAGTGAATTATTCTGCCACTGTTTCCAACCATGCTCTGTCCAAACATTTCAAAACACAGAGTCCTTTTACAGTTCAGCCTCAGGGGCGTAGGGGCGTCAGGTGAGCCCGTGGTGGGCGCGGCCCTAAAGGTGCTGACCGCGGCAGACCCGGGCGCCATCTCAAACAGTCATCCAGAAGGTGGCTGGCCCCAACTGTGTGGTGATCTGCAATGGCGGGGACAGGAATATCTACAGGTCGTCCAGGCACAGGGGCCAAAAACATGCAGGTTGGGTTAATTGGCATCAACTGGGGAGGTATGAATGTGAGTTGTCCCTTGCCCCTTGCCCCTTCCCCCCAGGCCACAGTTGTAAATAAGAATGTGTTCTTAATCTGTCCTGCCCGGTTAAATAAAGGATAAATACAATAAAAAAAAATTTGGCTTGGCAGACCTGAACCCAATCGAGCACAGTGAATCCAGACCCAATTGGTTTCATGCAGTACTGTTGCTCTCTCATCCCTGATGCTGGTTGCTGCTGTGGCGGCGTGACTCTTACACTGGTGGCAGGATGTGCCCCCAGTTGGCATTGTCCCGCTGGATCCTGCTGGGCCATGAACTCTCTATCCCACAGCACTGCAGCGGCTCCTTGCTGCTGACGCTGGGCGCGGATACAAGACGAGTCCGGATTCTGCCCCCTTCCCTCACTGTTCTTTCTCTGCATTGTCAGACTCGGAGCAGCTGTATCCTTGTCTGCGCTCTCAACATGAGCGTTCGCATAGAACCCAAGGTTGCCACAGATGGTAAAACCCAGTTTCTAAAAAAGGTCACATCCCAGAATATTATCCCCGTGTGTAGCCACCTGAAAACTGAACGCTGGGAGGACTCTTGACCCGTAGCGAACCGCCAGTGATACGGCCCCTACCAAGCTGATGCATGTGTGCCAGTAGCCGTCCAGCTCTACTGGATTCTTCCCAATAGGATGGTAGAGAAAGAAATTCTTAACTGTAACCCAGTTCATCACTGACCTCACAGCGGCGGTGTCCAGCAGCAATGACAAGCTGACGTCATCTGACCTCACAGTGTGCCACTTGTACGCTGCCCTTCTGGAGCCCACTGCATGGATGGTGGTTCTTGGTGGTTCTTTTGAACTGGGTGACTGGATTAATGTCAATTATGTTGACCAGCGAAGTGATTGAGCTTGCCGCAGCATCTGGATCACTGCCCCCGGCCAGGCAGGATCGCACTCACTCTCAGTACGTTGGGGACCGAGAATGGTGTCCCATGATGTTCTGTTGCCCTGTAATGTTCACCCAAGCGAGTCATGGTGTTAACGGGTACTTCTACTGGGGTAACTGCATGAGCAAGTAGGATTTGTTGTTGTGGCTCGCCTAGTTGTGATGTTAGCTTGTCGGCGGCCTCCAACTGGAATGCCAACTCCACCATCTTCGCCAGCGGTAGGTCGTCGAGTGCCCTGATTAGCTTCGCCTGCAGTCACAGGTTGCTGGTGTGCTCCACTAGCTGGTACCATACCATTTCCTCCTCTAGTTACTCAAACCTGCACTTGCTCACCAGACAGCAGAGTCCAGCTCATCCAGCAACATCACTCTCCAACCGGGGTAACAGGCACGCTTTCACCTCCTGGAAAAATGTTGAATTTTCCTCCGGAAGGCCAATCTTTCTCCTTTTTGCCATTGTTGTGTCTGGAAATTAGGACAGCAGAGGCGATGGCTGACTCTGGACAATGGTTTATTAAACAACAATGTGACCAGCACGTGTTAAGTGCAGAAGCTAGCAAGCTATCTGTGCAGAGGTACAGGCTAGTGTGTTGGCTAGAGATGGCGCGCTAAAGAGGACGACTCCCGCCATTGGCCCTCCTTTATAGTCACAGTGTGATGATGTCATCCCGTGCATGCGTCCCCATATCCGCGGCATATGTTGTGGTATTTCCAATATACTGTGGAGGAATAAATTCAGGCGAGGTACGACGGGCTGGAAGGTTGCAGAGTTTTATTTCCTCCATCAAAATGAGACGCGATTGTAGCGCTGTGCGCTACTGTGCTGCTGTGCTGTGTGTGCTGTGTGTGCTGTGTCGTGTTGCTGAGGCATGTATCATCAGCTCTTTTATATGTTATGCAAACAGAGAGAATGCATGACATATTAGCATATTGATATACATATCAGTCAATACATATGATTAGCCTGACCAACTGGCGCCCGGACGTCTTCTCCTTAATCCAGGGATGTATAAACAATAGTCCATTGTTCTGGTTGTCCCCCCAGGGGCTCTCTGTCCGTATTTGAATGGTTCTCTGCTTCATCCGGACCTTGTGAATGTGAGGATGAATGTCCCTGTAGATTGTGGTGGGTCACCACAGGGCTCCCTCCAGAACACTCACAAGGGGCTGTGACCCCCCTCCCCCCGTTGTTTGGGCTCCAGCTCTGGTAGAACTGTCCTGCTGTAGAGGAGGAGGGGGAGGGGTGGAAAGGACAGTGTGCTCCGCTGCGAGTTCCAGCACGTTGAACGGCCATGGATCGTGGGCACCGGGGCCGGTGTGCGTTGTGTGTAATGGAACCAGACGGTGATCGTCCGGCTTTAGGGAGTGAGGTGCAGGAAGAGCGCTGTGGAGGAGGAGGGGGAGGGGGTTGGGAGTAAGTGAGTGCCGGCCTGGGATGTCAAAGGTGTCTGGGCCGCGCAAAAATTGTGTGTGGGTCTGCGATGGTGAGGGACTTTCCCGGTAAACCTGGTGGAGATCCACAGCGGCTGTGAAAAAATAAAAAATTAAGTCTCTGACTCCTCTTGCGGTTCGATCCAGCGAGGATGTGGGGAAGGCGAGCGGCCAAATTCCCCGAGGATGCGTAACGGCTGTGAAACAACTGCAGCTGTGTGAGGGACTTGGCGGTTTGGCTTTTAGGTGCGGAAGCAGCCCTAAAGCCATTGGGGACAGCAATCGGCAAAATTCCCCTTGTGTGCTGTGACTGAGAAACCCATACAAGGTCCTGTGTGTGGGCTGCACGTCTGCTTCAGGTGCGTGAGCAGCCCTGAAGGTTCCAAGGGTGGAGATCGGCCGTGTTTCTTGGGCATGTGCAGCGGCAGAGGACGCTGTATCAGTCTGTGGAGCCGGTTTTGTCCCTGTGTGTGGCGTGCGCTTCTGTGCACGGGAGGTCCGCTGTCGGGAGTTTAATCACAGTCGGGGAGCTCGGTCGAAATCAACGCAGACGGTGTCGATGATCATCCTCATTCAGGCTGCTTCCTTTGTTTCGCTCGTGTCGCCATTCATGGTGCGTGTTGGTCCAAGCACTGCCCGCTCCAGGGAGCGCGATCTGCTGAGGATGAAGAGGTTGCAGGCGTTCTCTGGTCCTCTGGGGTCCACAGCACGGTGAGAGGGAGCAGACGGTCATTCTCTCTCATCAGGTCACCAGTGTGGAGGGAAAAGATCAGGCGAGGGGTGCACCATGACACGTCGGGTCACCAGTGTAGAGGAATTAGATCAAGCGAGATATGACGAGCTGGAAGGTTGCAGAGTTTTATTTCCTCCAACATAATAAGACGCACTTGTAGCGCTGTGCGCTACAGTGGTCTACTGTGCTGTGTGTGCTGTGTTTGCTGTGTCGTGTTGCTGAGGCATGTATCGTCAGCTCTTTTATATGTTATACAAACAGAGAGAATGCATGGCACATTATCATATTGATACACATATCAGTCAATACTGTCACGCCGCGCTTGCACACCTGTTAATCATCAGCGGCGAGGAATATAAGCCGCCTTGCCCTGAGCTTCGGCCTGAAGCCGTCAGACTTCATTCCCCGTCTACGTGACGCAACACTCTCTTCAGCACGACGCTGTCCGGTAAGGATCACGTACCTTATCTTCTCCAGTCTGCTCCCCTGTGCACAGGTGGATTCCTCGGCGGCGGACAACTCCGTTCCTCGTCCCTCCTCGCTGCTGCACCGAGTCCTGCAGGTGGCTGTCTCCGGGGTCCCGTCCTTGTTGTGCCAGTCATCTGTCCCAAGCAAGTAAGCTTTTCTCTCGCCTATTCTCCTCCTGTGTTGGTGTGTGCCCATCACCCTGTGTCTCTGTTCTCTCCCATAGGGTTGCTGGCTGTACGGTCTCCTGCCTCTGTGCCTGAAGCAGACGCCGCCACCAACACATTAACATTCCGCAGACACACACTCATACACCCCTGTTGTTAATAAACAGTTTGAACTACTCTGAGCCTGTGTGTGTGCGTCTCCTGAGCCGAACGTTATGTCAAATACATATGATTAGCCTGACCAACTGGCACCCGGACGTCTTCTCCTTAATCCGGGGATGTATAAACAATATTCCATTGCTCTGGTTGTCCCCCCAGGGGCTCTCTGTCTGTATGTGAATGGTCCTCTGCTTCTTCCGGACCTTGTGAGTGTGAGGATGAATGTCCCTGTAGATTGTGGTGGGTCACCACAATACCACATATACTGTAGCCTGGTTTGACCTTGACTGTGCTGGACAATTAAAACCCAGTTGTACAAGGAGTGAAATTAACAAATGATGACAATGTTCACATTAAAATATCAATGATTTAAAAGTAAACTAAATAAATGTCTGTTTTTGGCATGATAAATTCCTTTTGGTATACTAAATCAAGAACCCATAAAGTGCCCAGTTGTTACCAAAGTACTATATACTTGTACTGTACTTACATGTTGGTACCCTGTAGTATCCATATAAGAACTGTGTAGTTTCTATGCTTCAGACAAGTTTATCTTATGTGTCAGTACCCCAAAATTACTTGACACTTACTAAGTTCCTGGCTGTATTCTTTATTCACTTTGTTTATTCATAATTACAAATTAATTTTGGGATAACTATGAAATTAGAATGTAGTGAGTATGGAGTCATTTTATTTACAGCCAACCAATGTAATTTAATTAATTCAGCCTGGAATCCAAGAGAGGGTATGCGCATGATGTCACAGAACAGAACTCATGGCAGTTAAAAACACTGAGTGGAAAAAATGAGTGGCAGCATCAGGGTGTATGCAGTTAAACCCAATAAACACACAGTATTCATTCACAGTAGTACACAGAGTGCCTGTGGGTATAACAGAGAGCTAATCATTTCATCTTGTATCAATTGACAAAAAAATAGATACAAAGTTAAAGGCTCAGAACCAGTTCCTCACTTATGTGTACTCTTACCCACACATCACTACAGTCAAGTAAACAGTATGGTATTACCATCTAAAGTGAAAAAAGACACTCTGTGTACTGCTGTGACAAAGTATTTTGTGGGATTTTTGTGTTTTGCTGCACACAAACTGAAGCTGCCCCATGTGTTTGCCACTCAGTGCTGTGTTACTAGGGTAAATCCTGTAACTGCCAAGAATTCTGTTCCAATGCATTCCCTCTCTATGTAACAGGTAATTTTAGGGTAATTCAAACCCAGTAAGTAGTGAGTTAATTGGGGTACTTACATATAAGATACTTAACAGCTGAACTTGCCCAGCAGTGATACCGTCCACTGACCCCAGTTACATGTCACAATAAACCAGTTACTGGGAGTAAGCTGATAATGGCAATAATCAGTTTTGTCGTGTTTGCTGAAGTGGTGGTCTAGTTAGTAGAGCATCCGCCCCACACCCGGGAGGCCTGGGTTAAAATCCTGGCCGGGTCATGCCAAAGACCATATAAAAGTGGAACTTCCTGCCGTCCATCTTGGTGCTCAGCAATAATGGAATGGAGGAGGGAAATCTGTGGCGGTGCCCTTGCATGGCAGTGGACCCCTCTGATTCTAGAGAGATGTGATAAACATTGTAGATAAGAGAAACATAATTTCACTTATCTACTGTACATGACTGGCTTTATGGACTGAATGACAATAAAGTTAACTTTACCTTGTACGCACTGAATAAACAGCTTATTGGGGGGTAACCCACTTGAGTTAATGACCCCGGTTGCGTGGCCTTTATTGAATTATTCTGTTTACATGGCCACTTCAATAATCATATAACTCCAGAAATCCAGTCATATCTGGTTTATTCATGTACATGTAAACATGGTCACTGTTAGTGTTATGGGGACATGATTTGTGATCATGTCCCACCCTTTGAATTACCATGTTATTTTGGACTTTTGGTTATTAGGTCCCGAGCACTGACAAAGTCAGTGGCGAGAGCCCTATTGTAATTGCTTGTTTATTATTAATTCAAGTCTCTGTATAAAGCGTTTATTTGAGGTTCTCAGCATTAATGAAAACTCACCAATTTTTGTACACAGCCCAGACCCAGTGAACAATTTTATAAATTGGAAGAAATAAGGGGCCCCTCAAAAAAATTGGCCCCGGGGGGCCCCAAAACAAATATCAGTGGACATTGTTGACACTTTGTGTAATTTGGCATAGAGAGGTGAAAACCAGTGTGCATCACATCCAGACCCCTGTAGTTGGTGAGGGCCTGGATGCCTCTTCACATCAGTCAGGGGATGTTGTCTGAGAGGAAGCCCTCCACCTTCCTCCTATAGGTGTTTTTAGTGAGTTTTATGCCTCTCCTCAGGTTAGCTCTAGCAGTGCTGTACAGAGAGCTGTCCCTCTGTCTGAAGGCTGAGTTGCGGGCTCTCATCAGAGCCTGGACTTCACTGGTCAGCCAGGGTTTGTGGTTTGGAAATACCCAGATGTGTTTGGTGACTGTCACATTTTCTACACAGCATTTGATGTAGAAAAGGACAGATTTGGTGTAGGAGTCCAGGTCCTGCTGTTCAAAGATGCTCCAATCAGTGCAGCCAAAGCAGTCTTATAGCTGGAGAAGAGCGCTTTCAAGCCAGGTTTTAATTATTTGTTTGTTTGGGGGGGAACTCTTCCTAAGGGGGAGTCGGCAGGTATCAGAAGCAGAGACAAATGGTCTGATTGTCCAAGGTGGGGGAGGGGGTGGCTCTGTAGGTGTGTTTAATGTTGCTGTAAACATGATCCAGTGTTCTTTCTCCTCTTATGGGATGCTTAACATGTTGGTAGAATTTGGGGAGTACAGTCTTTATGCATGCTTTATTAAAATCCCCTGTAATAATGTGAACTGTGTCAGGGTGATCCCTCTGCTGCTTGCTGACAATGTGCTAAGCTAACATTAGCATCTGGAGGAATGCAAACGGCTGTTAAAATTACTGCTATTAGCTCGCGGGGGAGAAAAAATGGCCTGCATAGGAAGAACATGACCTCTAAGTCCAGTGAACAGTGGCTATTGATTATTCTGCTGTTTTAAACCAAGTCTGAAGCACATAAACACAGAGCCCTCCTCCCCTTCCCTTACCAGAACCAGTGTTGTGGTCGAAACGGTGTGTAGTTCGGCCAGGTAATTCCACAGCGGCAGACGGAATGCGTTTGTTCAGCCATGACTCAGTCACAATCAGAATACGACAGTCCCGGATGTAGTGATTATAGGCAATCTCCGTACGCAGCTTGTCCATTTTGTTGGCGAGGGATCTGGCATTGGTGAGGAAAACTGAAGGTAACAGTGGTTTGGAGCGAAGTTTGTGCAGCTGGGCATGAAGGCCAGCCCTGCATTCTCATTTCTGCTTCCTCTCCCATTGTCGTCTGCACCACTTGCGGGGCATAATGAACCACGGAGTGCCCAGAGTTCTGGCGATCTCCTCAGGGATGTGACAGTAGTTACTGTAACGGGCCCTGGAGATGTCGGAGGTGAGTTGGCGACCAATGCCTATAAGTTCCTGGCAGCTGTAGGTAATTAGTCCATCACAGAAGGAGCACAGAAAAAGGCAGAAAAGACACAAGAAGGGGTGCAGTAGACCGGAGCGTCTAGCCGCTGCGTGTGAATGCACCGCCATCTTGACTAACAGTCCAAGATGGCCTTTTAGTCAATGTTTATGTTTACTATGTCTATGTTTTACTTCCACCCAGTGTCTTCTGCAGGTGTTTTCACTGATCAGCAATCAGTGGGAAGAAATTCAGTGAAATCACCTGTTGAAGACACTGGGTGGAGGTCAAACCTGCAGGGTCTTGGCCCTCTATGGAATGAGTTTGACACCTGTGCTTTAAATGTTGGAGGTGATCCATGAGGGCATTCCTCTGCCAAGGTCCTATCTTGCAATGTACAGACAGATAGCAGTATGGATGGACAGAGGGACAAAGGGGAGGACAAAGGGAGGGGGTGACGGACCCTTGGCAAAGGTATGTGCTCCCTGAAGGCTCTCTAGTCCTTAATATAAATCTGTTTTGTTGGACACACTACAGTCTCTGGTTGTTTTTGCGAATATCAAACCAAGAATAAGACAAAAACCATATGAGGTAATCTGGTAATGGCAATATTATTCATAAAATAGTTTTTCACAGTTCCTGACATAATATTTGGACATATATTTGTGACTGACAAGAAGGTACCTATATAGTCCGTCAGTACAGTTTGGGGAAATTACAAAATTAGAACCCAGTAAGGGTGCTTTAACATCTACAGGCTTTAGTTTATTTCAGTCAAACTCGAGTTCCTTTTGTCTGGTGAGAACACAGTAATCACACTCCGGTGCACACCACAACAACCGTACTGAGAGGTGGTCTTGATTCGAATCAACTGGTGAACTCTGGTGCAGTCCTGCAAGTGAGAAAGGGACTGTACTAAAACAGGACCAGTGGCAAACATCCATCCATCCATCCATCCATCTTCTACCGCTTTTCCGGAGGTCTGGGTCGCGGAGGCAGCAGTTCAAGCAGAGAAGCCCAGACTTCCCTCTCCCCAGCCACCTGCTCCAGCTCTTCAGAGGGGATACCAAGGCGTTCCCAGACTAGCTGGGAGACATAGTCTCTCCACCGAGTCCTGGGTCTGCCCCGGGGTCTCCTCCCAGTGGGACGTGCCTGAAACACCTCAAGTGGGAGGCGTCCAGGAGGCATCCTAATCAGATGCCCATACCACCTCAACTGACTCCTTTCAATGTGGAGGAGCAGCGGTTCTACTCTGAGCCTCTCCCGGATGACTGAGCTCCTCACCCTATCTCTGAGGGTGAGTCCAGCAATCCTACGGAGAAAGCTCATTTCAGCCGCTTGTATCCGCGATCTCGTTCTTTCGGTCATTACCCAAAGCTCGTGACCATAGGTGAGAGTAGGAACGTAGATTGACTGGTAAATCGACAGCTTTGCCTTAGAACTAAGCTCCCTCTTCACCACAACAGACCGGTACAACGTCCGCATCACTGCAGATGCTGCTCCATTCCGTCTGTCGATCTCTCGCTCCATTTTCCCCTCACTCGTGAACAAGACCCCAAGATACTTAAACTCCTCCACTTGGGGCAGGAGCCTGTCCCCAACCCGGAGAGGACAATCCACCTTTTTCCGGCTGAGGACCATGGACTCGGACTTGGAGGTGCTGATTCTCATCCCAGCCGCTTCACACTCAGCGGCAAACCATCCCAGCAAGAGCTGTAGGTCATTGCTGGATGAAGCCAACAGGACAACATCATCTGCAAACAACAGAGATGAGATCCTGTGGTCACCAAGCATGACACCCTCCATTCCCTGGCTGCGCCTAGAAATCCTGTCCATAAAAATTATGAACAGGACCGGTGACAAAGGGCAGCCCTGGCGGAGTCCAACTCTCACTGGGAATGACTCCGACCGAGTGTTGGCAATGCGAACTAAACTCTCACAACGGTCGTACAGAGACCGAATAGCTCGTAACAACAAGCCCGATACCCCATACTCCCGAAGCACCCCCCACAAAAATCCACGAGGGACGCGGTCAAATGCCTTCTCCAAGTCCACAAAACACATGTAAACTGGTTGGGCAAACTCCCACGAACCCTCAAGAATTCTCGAGAGGGTAAAGAGCTGGTCCGATGTGCCACGGCCAGGACGAAAACCACATTGCTCCTCCTGAATCCGAGGTTCGACCAACGGCCGGACTCTCCTCTCCAGTACCTTGGCATAGACCTGCCACTGTACATACCTGATGGATCTCCGAAATTATCTGTGGCTGAGCACATCACTGTTCTGGAGGATTAATGAACGCCATCTCCTGTACTGTCTTGATATGTGCCTTGGCCAGCTCCAGTGCATTAACATGTTATTTTCCAGCCGTTGTCGTGCTTCATTTTCAAACTGTACGATTTGCTGAAAATGATATATGCATGTAATGAAACAATAACTAGGGGGATGAAAACCCCCTGTGGATTATGCTCCATTGTATTATTTTCTCCCAGAAATGCATAAATGCACAGTAGTCATCCTACTTCCTGTATTTACCTTTACTGTTCTCGTGGCAAAAAAATGTGACCAATAAGGACAGAGAACATTCTGACATAAGTCTTGAGGGACTAAACGTGATGCAATTTGTTCTACTATGAATTTTTGCCTGTGTGAAAGGAAATGGAACCAAGGAGAAACTGATCAACTGATTCTGACCAAAGTAAACGAATTTAGATGTGAAAGCACCCTAACTGTCGATTAATTTTGGGGTATTTACACACAAGATTAGTTGAGATTTAAACTTCCGGAAGCATTGAAACTAAAAGTACCTACATGATGAGTACAAGTTGCTAAATATATGGTAGTTAAATGGTAACAACAGGGTACTTTTATGGTAAAAACAGGTGTTGTTGCTCTGAATCTACAGTGTTTTAAACCAGTACTTACACTGAAAGTACACAGTAAGTACACAGTAATTTCTCAGTACTTCACCAGCTGTGTTATAAAGCATTACCAAAGCTTCTTCCACAAAGGGACTGTTTCCCTTCTTCTGTTCACTGTAGTAACACATTTTCCAAAATCCACATCCATTTCTTAAGGTTAAATTGACTTGTGATCTATGAAACTTTACTCCCACAGCAACAATAGTTTTTCTTTCATACAATCAAAACTTGGCTCTAAATGACTTTCAGAAAAATGATCTCACTGCTTTATTTCGGGAGAGTCAGAAATAGCTCAGGGAATCTTGGCAAGTGCTGATACGATACAGTACCTACCATAAATAAACAGACATGAAGACGGTTGAATGTTGAACAGCTCGTCCACTTGGCTGTGTTCCTGCAGTGAAAACCCCTTGAGCTCTGGTGCTTTAACTTCCAGTGCAGATCTCTCACCTGCAGAGTGTAATCAGCTATATAAGACAGGATCAGCAAGTAATGCTTCCTGTGATCTGCTTCTCATTTTAGCATGAAGGGGAAAAACAATTATTTGCCACCATCCAATATGTCTTTTTTACACTTGACTTCTCTTTGTTCTTCTGAAAAAGTTGGATTTACTGACTCACTGGGAATTATACAGTCTTTAGAGACATTTAAGAATTACTATGTCTAATCCTTTTTAAGCATTAGAGAAAGAAATGCATCCCAAATTTGTATTTTTAGTTGTTGTTGTTTTTTTTTTTTTTTTTTTTTTTTACCACAAGTGGCAAATGACTCACTGCTGGCTGGGTTTTAACTTTGAAAAAAAAGCAGAGATTAGGGTTCATCTGGAATTTCAAGTCGCGCATGTTCCCATGTTGTTTTTGTGCATTGCAAATTGTTGCCATCAAAACTGTTAGGAGAGTTCTTTATATAACAGAGTAGAGGTCAGGTCCTCCATACCCCGTGTAGCCTCTTAGTTGTTCTAAATTTAATTTCTCAATTTTACCATTAGAGATGCTGCAGGATGCTAAAAAAAATCCCAGTAAGGGGAAGTGGATAAAACTACAGGATGGAAAGAGACCTTTGAGTGCTGTGATGGGCTGTGATGGGGAAAACAAGCAGGGATGGGCAACTGGCGGCCCGCGGGACACATGTGGCCCCCACCCTCATTCAGTGCGGCCCGTCAGTCCATTTCCAAAAATCAATGATTTATCTATATCATGTTTGACCATATTTGGAGCTGCATTCTTACATGCAATTATAGTGTCTGCCAGCAGAGGGCGCTCTAATCGAAACCTAGGGGCCGCTCTGTGCAAGTGGTTGAGCAAGAGTGAGGAAGTGGTGTGCACCGGAGTCCGTGTTGTAAGGTTGTAAGGTTTTGTGTTGCATACTGAGACTGGAAAAAATAAAGCTGGTGATCGGAGCAGGAGTAAAGTTAGCATTAACAGTCTGTAAACAGCAGTAAATGTACAAGGTAGGCTGCTTTTAAAGAACAATTAATCTTACAGGTCCCCAGTAGTCATGGGCAGGTGAAGCCTCAATGATGCTCTGAGACTTTCCTTCTAGTTGTGCTGAAAAAGATTCAAAACTTTGAGGCTTCATTCTAACTAAGAAGAGTGACATCTGGTGGCCAACTGAAGCCATAACAACCTCACAAGAGTGCAACTGAAGCACTGACACTGTTTGAATCCCTTGTCAGCAATAGAAGTTCAGAGGATACTGTATGGTTGTTTTAATCTTCTGATGTTGTTGTTCACTTATACCAGTGGTAATTTAAATTCTAATATGATAAAACACTGAGCAGCTCCTCCCTCCTTCCCAATAAAGGTTTGGATGCAAATCTGACCCTCAAGAAGTGAGGAAAAAAAAAACTGTGTCTCTCACTACCACCAAAGTTACCCATCCCTGCTCTAGAGAGGTGTGATCTGCAATAACAAAATCCATGACATACAATATTATACAATAAATTAAAAAAATGAGGATTTATAATCTAGGCTATTATTGTAATTAATTTCTGCTCCTTACTCTGAAGAACTGTATTGATGTTTGTATTGATGTTTGTTCATATTTAATGACTGAAAGAATGAGATCATGGAGACAAGTGGCTGAAATTAGCTTTCTCCTTAGGGTTGCTGGACTCACCCTTAGACAGGGTTAAGAGCTCAGGTTCCTGGGAGAGACTCAGAGTAGAACCAATACTCCTCTATATAAAATAAAGAGCCAGTTGAGGTGGTTTGGGCATCTAATTAGGATGCCTCTGGGGCACCTCCCATCTTGAGGTGATTCGGGCACGTCCCACTGGGAGGAGACCCCGAAGCAGACCCAGGACATGATGGAGAGACTAAGTCTCCCAGCTGGCATGGGAATGTCAGCTGGGAGAATAAAGTGGCTGAGGAGAGGCTAGTCTGGGCTTCTCTACTTGGACTGCTGCCTCTGTGACCTGGATCCCCAGAAAATGGCCAAGATGGCTGACACAGAGCGAGCACACAGTCTGGCGGGTCCTGCATGTAAGCTCAAAAAAACAGCTAAAACTACAGTAAAACCTCTACGTCTCTAACAATCCCACCTGTTAACTGTTGCATTACTCCTGTACTTAATTTTAAGTACAGTACGACATCGGCTCTCAACAACAAGATGGAAAGAACAGCTCCACCCCACAGGAAATGGAGACCCGTACCTCTTGTACATGAGTTACCTGAACAAAGGACGGGCCAGACCGTCAACTTTCCATGGCCAATCCTGCACAGTCAACAGCTTCGTGAGATTATTCCACCTCAGTGCTATCTTGCTCCTGGCAGGCGACGTGGAAATGAACCCAGGACCAGTGGCCACGGACCTGTGTGCGGGACAAAGGCCTTTAATGTTTACAGTACTAGTGTCGTTAACGCCTCCATCATCAGTGGAAACAATGAGACAACAATTGCTTACGGGACCAGCATGCACATGAGCACAATCGCCAGCAGAATTAATACCGCGCACATTACTGGTACTGGCTGTGCTGAGGCAGCCCAACTTCACTGTCACAGACCAACAGCGGAACAGAGCCGGGATGGACTGGTGAGCAACCCTAGTCCCCATAGCACAGCAATACACCCTCCTCACCACAGCGCCACCAATGCTAAGAGGACTAGCACGGCTAACACCACCATCAACAGTGTACACATCAAGACCACAATTGTTTACAGGAACATGGACACGAGCACCTTTGCGAATGGAATTAATGCCGCACCCACTACCAGTACTGGCTGCAATAAGGTGACCCACACCAACCAGCACCGCTGCAGCCCTGCAGCCCACCACCACTGTGGCAGGGCAGCCTGATAGTGCCGTCACGAACCAACAGCGGAACAGAGCTGGGATGGACTGGCAGTCAGCCCTTGCCCCTGTAGCACAGCAACGCGCCCTCCTCACCATGGTGCAGTGGAGAATCCACATCACCAGACGGCCATTCAGCACGACCCACCGTGTTGGGTCAGTCCCTGCTGCAGCAGCAGCCCAGCGCACAGACTCCAGCACAGTAGCAATACAACAACCAGCCGGTGGTGAGTGTAGAACTCATCAGAGAAATCCTGTGTTAAAAAAGCATAGACCGCTCAAAGTTTTTCAAACCCTGAACCAGGCAAAACAAATTTGGGACCCTCAAAGTAAAAAAAAAGTCTGCTTGGGGGGCACTTAAATGTACGGAGTATGGTCTCCAAACATGAACAACTGGAACATCTGCTGATAAACTCCAATATTGATTTTATGGGTCTATCTGAAACCTGGTTATCATCCTCTTCACCTGAAACTGTCGTTACCATGCCTGGCTATGATGTGTTCAGGAAAGACAGGGAGCAAGGAACAGGTGGAGGAGTTCTACTATATGTTAAAAACACCTTAAAATGTAATCAGATTGAATGGTCAAAAGATATGAATCTAGAATGTGTAGGAGTTAGCATTGTCAGCCAATATGACTTTCTCTGTTGTTTGTTTATACCACAAACCCTCCTCTAACGCAGATTTTTATGACCAATTTAAAGCGCTTCTTAATCAATGCAATCCTAAAAATGAATTAATCTTATTGGGTGATTTTAATATAAAGTGGGATGACAAAAAAGAAAAAAAATCTAAAAATCATTACAGATCACTATAACTTAGCTCAATTAATAGATAAACCAACCAGAGTCACAAGGCAGTCAAAAACCAAAATTGATTTATTTTTCACAAATAGTCCTGGAAGAATCTCCCAGACTTACAGTATAACCTTTTAACAGGACTGTCTGACCATAATATAATACTAGCAACAAGAAAACTTCCACGGAAACAGCTTTCAAATCCATTTAAGAAGTCATCAGGTAACCTAGTAAATTATATAATCCCCCAAAAACAACAACAAAATATAACAGTGGCAATAAATGAAATTGAATGGAAGGAAATCACCTCCTCAAATGACATAAATCACAGCAATGAATTTTTTTATAACAAAAATCAAAGAGGTTATCATGGCATTTTCAAAAAAAGGAAACAGAAGAAGAATCAACTTACCATGGCTCAACTCTGAATGTCTGCAACTAATGAAGACCAGAGATCAGCTTCTTAAAATAGCTTTAAAATCAGGTTTAACAACAGACAGACAAAAATTTACATCTGCTAGAAATAAGGGAACACAAACCCTGAGGAAGGCGAAAGAAAACTTTTTTATAACCATTACTGAAAATGCAAAAGGAGCTGGCAAAAAAATTTGGAATAATATTAACAAACTGACCAATAAACAGAACAAAAAAGATGACGGAGAGATGGAACTTACAACTTTTTCATAAACTCTGTGCTAGAAATATCACACTCATTTATTCCACCTGACCATAACTCTAGTCCTATTAAGCCCTCACAGCCAGTCTTTAATATATTCGAGAGAACTGAAAAGCAACTGATAAACATGGTCTTAACACCAAATTTTAAAAGAAAATAAAGAATGTGTCATTTGTCCAATTACTTATTTAATCAGTCTGTTAATCAAACATGCTGTCGTCCCAACTGCTTGGAAGGTAGGAGTGGTCAGATCAATTTTCAAAATGGGGAGTAAAACTGATATAAACAATTACAGACCAGTCAGCATTCATATACAAATGTATGCAGATGACACAGTAATATTCACACCTGCAAAAGACACCCAAGAAGTCGCCTGTATTCTCACAACAGCGATGACCCAAATCCATGACTGGCTGAATACTTCATGTCTCCTACTAAACACTAAAAAAACTGTATGATGTTCACCAACCAATGATCAAATATTACAAACTCAAACATTTTCTTTCATTGCATTTGTTCTGGTCGTGTATGATTGTTTGTTTGTGTGTTTTTGTGACCCGCCGGGGGACTACAGATGCAAATTAGCAGTATTGGTAAGTCTGGTATACTTGCATTTGTATTAATGTTCATTAGTATGTAATGTCCCTTTCAAATAAACATTAAAAGCAGTAGAAGATGGATGGATGGATGGATGGATGTTACTGCATCTATCCCTCCGTGGATCACCACCTTATCGTGGTGGAGGAGTTTGTATGCGCTAATGATCCCAGCAATTATGTTTTCAGGGGCAACTTGCTCCTAGTAGAGTCTCCCAAGACAAATTGGTCCTGGGTGAAGGGCCAGACCAAGAGCGGTCCAGTAGAATTCCATGAAAAAAGTCGACCAAGTTTACTCAAAGGAACTCACCACATGCAGGAGGGATTATTGCAGTCTGAGGTATTCTGTTTGGACAGCTGGCCCTGTGATGGATGGATGGATGGATGGATGGATAAAATAAGATAAGATAAGATAAACCTTTATTAGTCCCACAATGGGGAAATTCCAGAAACAACAGGGAAATTCCATCCATCCGATGGATGGATACTGTAGAGCTGAGCAACAAATCAATTTGAATGTCAATTTAACAATTTAAATAAATCGACATTCAAAGTTTTTGATTTGGACAATGTTAAAAAAATGTATTGTGAATATCAATTTTCCCCCATTCACAGGAGTAAATATGATAACCTCCAGCTCTAACCCTCTCCCCCACCCTTAAAAGTTAATTTAATAAAAGTTCAGTTGTCTAAAATCTGTGGATTTATCATTTGTAATCAGACTTTGATTATTAAAAAAAGTTTTGGTCGTTCTTGTTTGGTTTGGTGAAAGCCGGGTTTACATTTTATTCCCAATAGAGGATAAAGGAATAATGGGAATAGGGAATAATGAGTTTTCTTCAAATCAAATCAAATCTCAGTCACAGAGTTGCACAGGGCTCTGTGTTAGGTCCTGTTCTCTTTTTCATATATAGTCATGAAAAAATTTGGACACCTCTTTAAATATTCAGTTCTTTATTAAAAATGTTCATGTATCTATGTCTAACCTTGTTTTTGTTTTTATTTGCATTTTTTAGAATTTATTTTAGCAATTGTAAGTGGAATGAATGTGGGGGTGTTCCAAAAAAGATGGGGATGTCCTAATTTATTCCTCACTATTTGTTTAGAATTACATTTTACAGAAAATTTGAAAAAAAAGTCTTTAATTCATTTTTAATTGTTTAGTTGTATTACATGACTCTCCCAGTACTTTTAACATTGAAATTAAATATCCATATGTCCAAATATGTTTGGACATATGGATGCACACAGGCTTATACAAGGTGTCCTAATTTTTTCGCATAACTGTATATGCTTCTGTTAGGTAATATGGTTAGAAAGTTTTGCAGGTTTCCATTATTATGCAGATGACACAGGATTATATTTATCAGTGAAGCCAGATGACAGTAATCAGTTAACTAAACTAGAGGCATATCTTAAGGAAATCAGACCCTGAATGACTCTATTTTCTTACTATTAAATTCAGATAAGATAGAAGTCATTCTAGTTGGCCCAAAAACCTTCAGAAATACTTTCCCAAATCAGGCATTTCATTTAGAATGGGTTATTCTATCTCCTAATAGTTCTGTAAGGAACCTTGCAATTATTTTTGATCAAGATTTGCATTTTAATTCACATATTAAACTTATTTCTAAGACTGCCTGTTAAGTAGTAATATGGCGGCCGGGGCTCCCGGGGAACAGTGAGGGGTGACGGACCGCCTTTTCGGTGGTGGCATCACCTGGGGTATAAAGGGCACGGCAGGAAGAGGCCAGCTCTCTTCCGCCCTTGACCCCTGGCATGTACAGAGCGCCGTAAGTCTATTGACTGCTTATCATTTGTTATTATAATAAAGCTAAGTTCGTTGCACAGCCTGGTTATTATTAAGAGAGTTATGGACATAACATTTGGCGACGAGGAGAACACTGTAATGGAGTGAGCCACTACCAACTTTCGGCCGTTTGTGGAGGCCCCAGGCGAGCCACCTGTACCCTGGCCCAGGTGGTACGCCGCTTTTACCAACTACCTGGTGGCCCTTAACCTTGGCGAGCTCAAGAAGCTACGTGTGAGGGCAATTTTAGTCCATAACCTTGGCATGGAGGGCCAGAGAATCCTCGGTACTTTGGTAGGAGCCAATAGCTTTGAAGAAGTGGTGGAGCTAATGGGGCGCTATTTTCGCGCCCCTGAGAACATCATAGTCAGACGCATCCAGGTTCGGCAGCGCCACCAGCAGACGGGAGAGCCAGTGAAACGCTACATTGCAGACCTACGTCAGCCGGTGAGGGAATGCCAATTTGGAGCCCTAGAGGATGAAATGATCCAGGATCAGCTAGCGGAGCATGTACACTGTCCCGCAGCTCGGTCGAGGCTATTGACTTTTCTGGGCAAACTGACGCTAGCCACAGCTATCAAAGCAGCACAGCAATTCAAGGCAGCAGAAACAATTGCGAGGGACCTCAGTGGGAAGTCCACTCCAACCCAAGACGAGCCTCGTTTAAAGGTGCTGACGATGGACCCCATAAATGAAGACAGCGGAGATGACAACGAATACGCCTCCATTATGAAGATTGGGTCTGTCCCTGGGACGCTGAGATGTTACGGCTGTGGTTCCGCTAGACATCACTATAAGTTCAGAGAGTGTCCGGGGAAGGGCAAGCGCTGTGGTAAATGTAGCCTATTGCACCATTTTGCCAGAACCTACAAGAACTTTGAGCGAGGGGACCGAAGGCAGGAAGCGGGCCCCTCTGCGAAGACTCCTATGGTCATCCACACAGTTTCCCTGGAGACGGATGGATGTATTTCTTGTACTATTTCACTGGATGACGCTGAAGTGCCGTTGCTGGTAGACACAGGATTGGTGGCTTCGGTGTTAAATTTGGCGATGGTAAGGGGTCTGTTTCCCCACTACCGTATAAGCAAATTGTCTGCACCCGATTATGGCTACAGAATGAAAAAGCTGTCCGTTGTGGGGTCTGTGGAGTTAGAGGCGAGATACAAATCAGCGATGATGGCAAGTGTTCATTTCATAGTGACTGCTGTTGGATCCAACATCATGGGGTGTGACATGTTTTATGGTTTAGGCTTCTTGATCACCAACAGTACCGGAGAGGAGTGGTCGGGCTACGGGTTGTGGGACCGACCTGCTCCATGTATGGAAGATGATGCAGTGGGGGACAATGACTGGTCTGGTATCACGGGAGGAGTGCAAGATAAGCACCACGGAGTGCCATCCCGGGACGGACCCGATGCCAGTGTCCAAGTTGCCCTTGGTGTGGGAACTGGACGGCACAGCGGGACCCCCGGGACAGCAGGTAGGACCGAGGTGCCAGCACTGAAAGAAACCAGGGCAAGACCAGCTGGCACAGCTTTACAACGTGCCAAACGACGGCCTTTGAGGAGGGCTTTGGACCAGGCTGGCATAATGGCCAGCTCTGAAAAGGAGGTCCGCTCAAAACATGGTGGTCCGCGGAAGCACAACAGAGCTCCCCTTCGTATTGGTGACAAGGTCCGCCCAAGGGCTGAAGCTCGGCTGAGAGGGACCCACAAATTTCGTGAACAGCGTGATGACCAGGAGCGGTTGCAGGTGACAGCTGCCCGGAGTGACAGCTATTTGGGCTTGTCTGATGAATCGTGGAGGCACCCCAATGAACTGCATCGCATGGTGAAGAAGAGAAGGTGCAGTCCATCTCCAGAGGCCAAGAGATGAAGGCGCTCTGGGTGGGAGGCACCAGATGGTAATCCAGGGGCGGGGGGTGGGGGCTCCACCGGGTCTGCGAAGTGACTGGGGTGTATTTAAAGAGTGTGTTCTGGTTTTATGTCCCCATGTCATACTGTATGTAGTTTTCACATAGACCTATTGGGTTTGTGCCCCGTGAGTATTTTGATTTGGAATATTTGGGTTGAATTGATTGAATTCTAAAAAAAAACAAAAAAAAAACAGGACAACAAGAAAGGGAAAAGGGGTATAATTAACCAAATTTATTGAATTGTACAAGAAAAGAAGATATTTTGAAACTTTGTTTGAATAGAGTGTATGAAGAAGAGGAAAAGAGAGAATTGTTATTACTAATAGGTGATACCCAGCACTGTGTATTTTGAATTTTGTGATGTGCCAAATGTAGTGTGGGTGTGTTGGGGTGGGGACCGCCAACAGGGGTGTGTATTTTGTTTGTGGTATATATATATATATATCGAAATTGTTCTGGGATTGCTTTTGCTTTAGGAACACGGCTATTTTTATTTTTGGACTTTTATGGATAAGGCGGCAGAATAACCTGCCTGGCCGTGTAGGGGGTGCCAGCAGTCTACCTGGCCCCTCTAGTTTATGTTGTGTGAATGGATAGGCATGTTTATTTATTTTGGTACTTATGGTTTTATTATTAGCGTGTGAGTCGGGTTACAAATTTTGGGAGGGCTTGATTGGTGTGCTTGACATTTTTCTACAGGGGGGAAAAATGTTAAGTAGTAATATGGCAGCCAGGGCTCCCAGGGAACAGTGAGGGGTGACAGACCGCCTTTCCGGTGGTGGTGTCACCCGGGGTATAAAGAGCACGGCAGGAAGAGGCCAGCTCTCTTCTGCCCTTGACCCCTGGCACGTACAGAGCACCGTAAGTCTATTGACTGCTTATCATTTGTTATTATAATAAAGCTACATTCGTTGCACCTCCAGCCTGGTTATTATTAAGAGAGTTATGGACATAACACTGCCTTCTATCATTTAGGTAATATTCTACTTTGGATACTGTAGAGCTGAGCAACAAATCGATTTGAATGCCAGTTTAACAGTTTAAATAAATCAACATTCAAACTTTTTGATTAGGACAATGTTAAAAAATTGTATTGTGAATATTGATTTTCTCCATTCACAGGAGTAAATGTGATAACCTCCAGGTCTAACCCTCTAACCCTTATTTCTTTATCCTCTATTGGGAATAAAGTGTAAACCTGGCTTTCACCAAACCAAACCAAACTTTTTTTTAATAATAAAAGTTTGATTAAAAAAGATGAATCCACACATTATGGCTAACTAATTGGGTCATATTGTACTTAAATTTGGGTAATACTGTAATTTCCCAGTTTGGGATCTATAAAGTACATCTATCTATCTATCTATCTATCTATCTATATTGCGAAGATTAGGAACATCTTGTCTCAGAGTGATGCTGACAAACGAATCCACATTTTTCTTAGTTCTAGATTAGATTATTGTAACTCTTGATGATCAGGCTGTTCTAAAATGTCTCTAAAATATCTTCAGGTGATCCAAAATGCTGCAGGTAGAGTTTTGACAGGCATTAGAAATTCTGATCATATCTCTCTGGTTCTGGTCTCCCTTCATTGGCTTTCCATAAAATTTTGAATTAAATTTAAAATCCTTCTCTTCTCTTACAAAATGTTAAATGATCAAGCCCCTTGTTATTTGTATCATCCTCACAGATTACTACTCTCCCAAAATGGAGAATTACATGTAATTCCTAGAATCTCTAAAAGTACAATGGGAAGCAGAGCTTTCAGTTATCAGGCTCCTCTCCAATGGAACCAGCTGCCAATTGACATGATTTACGACCCAAGAGACAGACACTGACACGAGAGATACAGACAATTATCTTTATTGTGAATTTGTGAGTGAAGTGCGAGTGAATGTGTGAATGTTCGTCTGGCCACTGGAGCTGAGCCCGTCTTGTGGTAACCTGGCAACCCTGGAAAACACAAGCACAAGGTTATGGTTGTTCAATAACAAAGTTCGGCAGGTATGCTGCAGGGGCTTACTTGCAGGTGCCACAATGAGAGGCTGACAGACTCCTGGTGTCCGAGCGACGTTGTGTTCGTGGTGTCCGGTGCTGTGGAGGTGAGGAGGAGCTCCGCGGAGCAGGGGACGGTGCCTCGTCAGCAGAGGAGGGTGGTTCGCCGCTAGGGAGGTCCACCTGTGCACAGGGGAAAAGGCTAGCAGAGGAATTGTGAGGAGATGGCTTACGTGGCCTGGTTTGGCGAAGCGTAGAGTTCTCCACGAGAAGTCGAGATCTTGGCACGTTGCTCAGTGAGGGTGACAGATGACTCCGTGCTGAGGCGTCCGCGCGTTGGGCTTTTATGGCCCGCTGATTGCCACCTGCTGAAGTGAGCGCAGCTGATGTTGATGATGCTGATGATGGCCTAGCGGACATCATGACAGTACTCCCCCCTCTAGAGGTGCCTCCAGGCACCTGCCCAATCCTACCTGGATGCGCCTGATGGAAATCGCGTATCAACTGCTTGTCAAGGATCAACGCAGGGCGTATCCAGGAGCGGTGCTCAGGGCCAAACCCCTCCCAGTCCACCAAATACTGAAGGCCCCGACCCCTCCTGCGGACGTCTAGGATTGCCGTTACCCCCCAGGCCGGATGGCCATCGATCATCCTCGGGGGAACAGGAGCCGCAGGGGGCGGGCACAGCGGGTCAGTGACGTAGGGCTTGACCTGGGAGACGTGAAAAGTGGGGCAGATGCGTATGTGAGAGGGGAGAGCAAGACGCACAGATACAGGGTTGACAATGCGGGAGATAACAAAGGGACCGATGAAGCGCTTGGTTAGCTTACGCTTCTCGGCAGGCACACTGACATTCTTTGTGGACAACCATACCTTGTCACCCACCTTGTAATCTGGGGCAGGCCTCCTATGGCGGTTGGCCACCTCAATGTTCCGTTCCGTGGTCCTCAGAAGGGCTCTGCGGGCAATGGACCAAACTTGCCGACAGCGTCTGGCGTGAGCCTGAACGGACGGGACTGCTACCTCCCCCTCCTCCTCCGGGAACAAGGGTGGATCGTACCCCAGTGATGCCTTGTAGGGGGACATCCCTGTGGACGAGGACAACGTGGTGTTATGAGCATACTCGATCCATGGGAGGTACATGCTCCATGAAGAAGAGCAGGAGGAGATGACGCAGCGCAGTGCAGCCTCCAGCTCCTGATTGGCTCGCTCGTACTGGCCGTTACTCTGAGGATGGTATCCAGAGGAGAGACTGGCCGTGGCCCCAAGCGCCGTACAGAACGCCTTCCAAACCTGCGAGACGAACTGTGGCCCTCGATCCGAAACAATGTCAGCGGGGATTCCGTGAAGGCGAACCACATGGAGAACAAGGAGGTCCGCCGTCTCCCGCGCTGAAGGCAACCCCCAGAGAGGCACAAAATGGGCAGCTTTAGAAAAACGGTCCACAATGGTTAAAACGGTCGTGAAGTGGCCGGAGGAGGGCAAACCGGTCACAAAGTCCATGGCTACATGGGACCAGGGGCGGAAGGGAACGGGCAAAGGATGAAGCAGACCTGCCGGGGCCGATGATGATGTCTTCCTCGTGGCGCACTGAGCGCAGGCCCTGACGTAGTTGTTAACGTCCCTTCGCAGCCCTGGCCACCAAAAGGTTCTCTGGAGGAGATCAACGGTCCAACTCACACCCGGTGGCACGCCAGCTTGGACGCGTGACCCCACTCTATTACTTGGCTCCTGACAGGACGAGGGACGAACAAACGACCCGGGGGGCCCCCACCCGGATCGGGCTCCACCTCCTGTGCTCTTCTGACCTTATCGCAGATGCCCCAGGTCAACGCACCAACCACACACGCAGGTGGCAGAATAGGCTCCTCCCGGTCGTCAGCGGAGGGCGCGTCAAACTGCCTGGAAAGGGCGTCAGGCTTGCCATTCTTACTCCCAGGCCGGTAGGTGATCGTAAAATTAAAACGGCCGAAGAAGAGAGACCAGCGGGCCTGACGTGCATTCAACCGCTTGGCAGTCCTAAGGTATTCAAGATTGCGGTGGTCAGTCCAGACGACAAACGGCTGGGCAGCCCCCTCCAGCCAGTGTCTCCACTCCTCCAGCGCAAGTTTGACAGCCAATAGCTCCCTGTCGCCGATGCTGTAATTCCTCTCAGCAGGTGTCAAACGATGAGAGAAGTAAGCGCAGGGGCAGATCTTCCCATCTGTCGGGGAGCGCTGAGAGAGTACCGCCCCCACCCCCGAATCCGATGCGTCCACTTCCACCAGGCATTGAAGCTCCGGGTCCACCTGGGTCAACACACGGGACGAAGCAAACTCTCCCTTCAGCCTGTCAAATGCCGCGGCAGCCTCCTCACTCCAATGGAAAGGGACCTTCGGGGATGTGAGTGCAGTCAGGGGTCTGGCGATGTTCCCAAAATTTGGCACGAAGCTCCGGTAAAAATTGGCGAACCCCAAAAAACCCTGTAGTTGTTTCCTGGATGTGGGTGTAGGCCAGTCCACCACCGCCTTGACCTTGTCCGGGTCGGGAAGCACCTGGTTATGGGCGATTATAAACCCCAGAAAGGAGGTGCGATCCGTGTGGAACTCACACTTCTCCGCCTTGACGAACAACTGATTCTCCAGGAGGTGCTGTAGGACCCGTCGTACATGCACCTGATGCTCCTCCAGTGTGCGCGAGAAGATGAGGATATCATCAAGATAAACAAAGACGAAGGAATTCAGAAAGTCCCGGAGAACGTCATTAATCAAGCGCTGGAACACTGCCGGAGCGTTGGTTAACCCAAACGGCATCACCAAATATTCAAAGTGGCCGCTCGGGGTCCGAAAAGCAGTCTTCCGCTCATCTCCTTCCCGAATGCGCATCAGGTGATAGGCGTTCCGTAAATCTAGTTTAGTAAACCAAGCCGCCCCCTGGAGGGAATCGAAGGCAGTGTTCATCAAGGGAAGAGTGTATTTGTCTTTAATAGTAATGTCGTTGAGACCCCGGAAATCGATGCAGGGGCGCAGCGACCCGTCCTTCTTCCCAACGAAGAAAAACCCTGCCCCAACGGCCGAGGAGGATGGACGGATGATGCCGGAGGCCAGGGACTCCTTGATGTACGTATCCATGGCCTTGCGTTCCGGAGCTGACAGGCTGTACAGGCGGCTCGCCAGGAGAGGGGCCCCAGCCTTGAGATTAATGGCGCAGTCGTACGGGCGATGGGGGGGCAGGGACAACGCCCGTGACTTACTAAACACCTGGCCCAAATCATGGTAGACATCAGGCACCTTTGACAGGTCCGGAGGAGGTGTTGAGGGAGGCGTCATCGGTACTGAGGGAGCGCATGCAGCAGACTGAAGACAGGCGCTCAGGCAGAAAGAGCTCCAAGCCGTTATTCTCCCAACTTGCCAGTCGAACGTGGGGTTATGCAACCGGAGCCATGGGTACCCCAAGATGACGGGTGAGGAGGAGAAGGGCAAGACCAGGAACCGTATTTCCTCCCTGTGATTACCAGAAACTATCGTTAACACAGGTGCCGTCTGGTGGGAAACTGACGTCAGAGATGCTTTTGACAGGGTGACCAGATGGATGGGGGGGCGTAAAGGTTGACAGCTGAGGCCCATCAGGGTTGCCAGGTCTCTGGAGATAAAGTTTTGCTCAGCCCCAGAATCAACTAAGGCAAGTGTGGTGTGTTCCTTGTGTTTATGAATGAGCCTAATGGGAATGTGGCAACTAGTGAGGGGCTTTGTCTGATTTTTTTCCGCGAATCCCCCTACCGTGATCTGCGGACCTCCCTTTTTTAACGGGCAATCGACTACTCCATGTGCCCCATTCCCACAGTAGAAGCATAACCCCTGCTCCCTGCGGCGCTGTCTCTCAGCCGCTGTAAGACCCGATTGCCCCACAACCATATCCTCCTGCTCCGGAAGTTCTTCAGATGCGGGCAGAGCAAGGAGGGGGGAACTAGCGGAGCGAGGGCAAGACTTATTCGCACGGATAGCTGTTCGCCGTTCTGCAGCTCGTTCCCTCAGTCTGCTATCTAGGCAGATGGTGAGGGAGATTAATTCCCCAAGTCTGTCTGGTTTCTCCTTTGCCGCTAGCTCGTCTTTTAACTCTGAGTTAAGGCTGCGGAGGAAAATTCCACAGAGTGCTGGCTCCCCCCACCCAACCTGACCGGCTAATACCCGGAAGTCCACGGAATAATCGGCGGCAGATCTACTGCCCTGCCGAAGTCCAAGCAGCCGTTCAGTTAACACCGCGCCCCGGTCAGCATGATCAAACACTTCCATGAACTCTGCCATGATCAGCTGGTAAGTTAACAATGAATAATTTGGTTTGGCCATGATGGTATAAGCCCAATCAAGAGCCCTGCCTCCCAGCAGGTTGATGATGTACCCAATCTTATTCATATCAGTGGCAAAGTCCCCCGGGCCTCCCCCAGTTTACCAATAAAGCGTGCGGGGATTGGTACAGGAGTTAGGCGATGTGTGGAAGATGGGCTGGTTTGGCAGGTAGCCGCAACTGCGGGGGCAGAAGGCGCCCCGCTAGCCGGGGGGAATGCCTGGTGACATTCCAGGCGATCCAGCCGGCTGTTAATCTGAGTCAGTTGGTTTAAGATTACTGTCTGCTGGTGGGAAATCAAGTCTACTCGTGCGCTGAGTGTGTTAAAGCGGCGCGACAACGCACTGTCTGATGGGTCATCCTGACGGAGTCGTACTGACATGATTTACGACCCAAGAGACAGACGCTGACACGAGAGATACAGACAATTATCTTTATTGTGAATTTGTGAGTGAAGTGCGAGTGAATGTGTGAATGTTCGTCTGGCCACTGGAGCTGAGCCCATCTTGTGGTAACCTGGCAACCCTGGAAAACACAAGCACAAGGTTATGGTTGTTCAATAACAAAGTTCGGCAAGTATGCTGCAGGGGCTTACTTGCAGGTGCCACAATGAGAGGCTGACAGACTCCTGGTGTCCGAGCGACGTTGTGTTCATGGTGTCCGGTGCTGTGGAGGTGAGGAGGAGCTCCGCGGAGTGGGGGACGGTGCCTCGTCAGCAGAGGAGGGTGGTCCGCCACCAGGGAGGTCCACCTGTGCACAGGGGAAAAGGCTAGCAGAGGAATTGTGAGGAGATGGCTTACGTGGCCTGGTTTGGCGAAGCGTAGAGTTCTCCACGAGAAGTCGAGATCTTGGCACGTTGCTCAGTGAGGGTGACAGACGACTCCGTGCTGAGGCGTCCGCGCGTTGGGCTTTTATGGCCCGCTGATTGCCACCTGCTGAAGTGAGCGCAGCTGATGTTGATGATGCTGATGATGGCCTAGCGGCCATCATGACACCAATCTGGATAAGGGAAATGGACTCGATCTCTGTTTTTAAGATTAGGGTTAAAACTTTCCTTTTTGACAAAGCTTATAGATGGGTTGAATGAGGTTAGTAGTTCTGCATTTTGTGTGTGTGTGGGGGGGAGGTGATATGTGGGTTTGGCTCCTGGGGCTTGCTGTAGCCAACATCGGGCATCAGATGGAATGACGTTAGGCAGGCTGCAGCCGCTGTATGTATAACTACCTTTTTCTGCAATAAAGGGCAGTTTGTTGTTTGGCATAAGATGGCTCATGGCTCACTCATTTCATACATAACATTTGGCGACGGGAGGTAAAACCATGGGAGCGTGCGCAAGACCACCACCTCCTTTCCTGGAGTTACCGCATGTGCCAGCTACACCGTGGCACCGCTGGCTGGACTCATTTAATGACTATATTACCATGGCCAGCCTGGACGGTGCCGACAAAGAAAGGTGAAAGAGCGTCCTGATTCATTGTCTAGACAAAGAAGAACAGCGGGTGCTTCGCACTCTGGGCCATACGGACTCTTTGGACAAGTACTTGGGCCTAATGGATGAGTTTTTTGACAAAAAGTGTAACGTCACAGCACAAAGATGCAGATTCTTCAACCGCTGCCAAGAAGTGGGTGAGTCCATGCAGCATTATGTTTTGGAGCTCCGTAACCTAGAGAGCACATGCACCTTTGGGCCTTTAGAAGAGGAGCTAATTCATGACAAGCTAGCATATAGCACAGACAACGAGTGGCTAAAGGAAAAGTTACTGCTAACAAAGGACAATTTCATGCTAAGCCAGGTGATGCAGATGGCTAGCCAAATGGAATCCGCCACCCAGCTAGAATCAGAATCAGAATCAGAATCAGGTTTATTGCCATTGTTCATGTAGTACACAAACTAGGAATTTGTCTCGGTACAATGCTGCAACATTAAACATGATAAGATAAGAGAAATAAACTATACATGTAATAAAGTGTAGGATAAGATTAAGTGATACTGGTCAACAGTTAAAATATATATTAGCCAGCAGCAGATACTGTGGAGAACTATATAGTGCAGTCGGTAATGCAGGAAGAAAACAGTGATGATTGACATGAGTCTGGTTGAGCTGCTGTACATGGTGCACGAGAGTCAATAAGTCACTTAGTGTTCAGCAGTCTAATGGCAGAGGGGAAGAAGCTGTTCATGTGACGGGAGGTTTTAGTCTGGATGGACCGAAGTCTTCTACCAGAGGGGAGGGGGGCAAACAGTACGTGACCAGGGTGTGAGGGATCGGCTATGATCCGGCCAGCACGCCTCCGGGTCCTGGAGATGTACAGATCCTGGAGAGATGGGAGCTTGCAGCCGATCACCTTCTCAGCAGTGCGCACGACGCGCTGCAGCCTTAGTCTGTCCCTGGCAGTGGCTCCTGCGTACCACACGGTTATGCACTAACATCTTGGTGGGTAGCTTGAGCTTCCTCAGCTGCCGCAGGAAGAACATCCTCTGCTGGGCTTTTTTGATGAGTGAGCTGATGGTCAGCTCCCATTTGAGGTCCCTGGTGATGGTAGTGCCTAGGAAGCGGAAGGAATCAGCAGTGGTGATGGGAGAGCCTGAGAGGGTGAGGGGGGGCAGAGGAGTAGTGACTTTCCTGAAGTCTACAATCATCTCCACTGTCTTCAGAGCGTTCAGCTGCAGGTTGTTGTGGCTGCACCAGGACGCCAGCTGGGCCACCTCTCTCCTGTAGGCGGACTCGTCGCCGTTGGAGATGAGCCCAATGAGGGTGGTGTCATCCACCCTCGTTGGGCTGCACGGTGGCGCAGTGGTTAGCACTGCGGCAGCACAGTTTACCCTTGGCCGGGGGATTGTGGGGATCGTGGGATCGTGGGTTCGATCCCAGCCCCCGACCAACAGTGATCTGTGTGGAGTTTGCATGTTCTCCCCGTGTTGCGTGGGTTTACTCCGGGATTTCTCCGGTTTCCTCCCACATGCCAAAAACATGCATGTTAGGTTAATTGGTTGTTCTAAATTGTCCCTAGATATCTGTTTCCTATAGGCCCTTAGAATAGAGGGTTAGTATTAATGAAAGCGCTTTGAGTGGTCTTTGTGACTAGAAAAGCGCTATATAAGTGCAGGTTAGTTAGTTAGTTAGTTAGTCCGCAAACTTGATCAACTTGACAGACTGGTGGCTGGAGGTGCAGGAGTTGGTGTGAAGGGAGAAGAGTAGGGGGGAAAGTACACAGCCCTGGGGTGATCCGGTGCTGATGCTAGTATAGTCTGAGACAGTCTTTCCCAGCCGCACATGCTGCCTCCGGTCCGTCAGGAAGTCGATGATCCACCTGCAGAGGGAGTCAGGCACGTTGAGCAGGGACAGCTTGTCCCGGAGCAGAGCGGGGCGGATGGTGTTGAATGCGGAGCTGAAGTCCACAAACAGGATCCTGGCGTAGGTTCCCAGGGAGTCCAGGTGCTGCAGGATGGAGTGGAGGGCCAGGTTGACTGCATCGTCTACAGACCTGTTGGCTCGGTAGGCAAACTGCAGCGGGTCCAGGAGAGGGGTGGTGATGGACTTGAGGTGGGACAGGACCAGGCGCTCAAAGGACTTCATGACTACAGAGGTGAGCGCTACAGGTCTGTAGTCATTAAGTCCAGTGATCCGTGGCTTCTTGGGGACAGGGATGATGGTGGAGGATTTGAGGCAGGACGGCACGTGGCATAACTTAAGGGAGGTGTTAAAAATGTCTGTGAATACAGGAGCCAGCTGTTTCGCACAGAGTCTCAGGGTGGAGGGAGTCACGCCGTCTGGGCCGGGGGCCTTGCGCGGGTTCAGTCTGGAGAACTGTTTGAGCACATCCTGCTCACTGATGATAAGGGGAGGGGGGGAGGAGGGGGGGGGGGTGCCTTAAATGAAGTAGGGAATGTGGAGGCTGTGGAGCTGGAGGGAGGGGGGGAGTTGGACACAGATGACGAGGTGTCAAAACGGGCATAGTGTTGGGACAGTCTTTGACAAAGGGCTTTGTCATCCTGACCTTTAGGAGCCTTAGGTCGATAGTTGGTGATTTGCCTCAGTCCTCTCCACACGGAAGCCGAATCATTAGCAGTGAACTGCTGCTGGAGTCTCTCTGAGTATAGAGATTTAGCTCTCTTCAGCTCTCTGTTAAACCGGTATTTAACCTCCCTGTAGCAGTCCCTGTCTCCACTTTTCAGCGCTGCTTCCTTCTCCTTCCTGATCTGTCTGAGCTTAGCTGTGAACCAGGGTTTGTCATTAGAGTAACTCACCCTGGTGCGTGATGGAAGAATGTTCTCTTCACAAAAGTGGATATATGAGTTCACAGTGTCCGTGTACTCATCCAGATCATGCGTGGCTCCTTTAAGCATGCCCCAGTCAGATATTTCCATGCACGTTTCCAGCTTCTCCTCAGCATCACTGGTCCGTATCTTCATAGTGCTCACAACAGGTTTAGTGAGCTTCAATCTCTGTCTGTATGTGGGAATGAGGTGAACCATCACGTGATCAGATAATCCCAGCGCAGCTCGAGGGACAGCGCGATATGCGTCTTTCACTGTGGTGTAACAGTGATCCAGTGTGTTTAATCCTCTGGTGGGGCATTTAATAAACTGTTTGTAGCGGGGGAGATCGTGGCTCAGATTGCACTGATTAAAGTCGCCAGCCACAATAATCAGCGAGTCTGGAAAACTCCGCTCTGTGTGTTGAATGTGATCCACGAGCACGCGCTGAGCTTCGCGCGTGTCCGCGTCGGGAGGGGCGTACACAGCGATCATTATGAAAGAAGCAAACTCCCGCGGGGAATAGAAGGGCTTGCAATTGATAACAAGAAATTCCAAGGCAGGAGAACAGTGTTTGGAAATTACCGTTACATCAGAGCACCAGCTGCAGTTGATGTAGAAGCAGACACCGCCTCCTGTGGTCTTGCCGGAAAGCTCTGTGTCACGATCAGCACGGAAGAGCTGAAAGCCGTCGAGGCGCAGCGCGCTGTCTGGTATATTTTCCCGGAGCCAGGTCTCAGCAAAGCAGAGGACAGCTGAGGAGGCGAGGTCCTTAAAACGCATCAGCAGTCTCAGTTCATCTACCTTGTTAGAGAGAGAGTTGGTATTGGACAGAAATATGCCAGGCAGCGCCGTTCGCGAGCCTCTCCTGCGAAGTCGTACGAGAGCGCCCGCTCGTCTTAGAGAGGCAAATGCTAGCTAATGAACGACTAGCCAACCAAGCAACACCACCGTGCCAGGTCGATAGCAACACGGTTAACTACTTGAGGTAGACTTCCACGTGGAGGCGGACCATGGCACCAGCAGGAGCGGAAACCCGGAGACTGTGTGGCGGCTGTGGTTCTCCCCATCACCGAACAAGCTCGTCCGTCTGCCCCGCTAGAGGGAAGAGGTGCTATGAATGCAATCAAGCTAACCACCTGGCTAGAGTTTGTCCCGCCGCCCATGAGAAAGCCAAAGCGGGACCCACGAATGTAGACTCAGTATGTGTAGCAGATGCCAAGAACTGGCCGTTAAGATGGTACGTTGTGCAGCTTGATGGAGTCGACGTGCCGCTCATGGTGGATTCAGGTGCTGCAAAGTCCATATTGAGCATGTCCACGTTAAGAAAGCTTTTCCCAAAAAAGACAATTGTAGCGAGGGCTGATAACATGTTTGGCTATGGACTTGTGAAAATTGGCATGGTGGGCACGGTCAGTTTTTTGGTGTTGTGTGGACCAAGGACGATTCCTGCATTGCATTCAAGTTTTATGCCATGGGGTGGACTTGTTAGGTACTGACTTATTGGGCAAGTTGGGGTTCTCCATTATGGACCCAATGGGCTCCACAGTGCTGTTTCACTGGCCTGGCATGTTCGCTGGCTGGTGCTGTTTGCGGGCCTGGGTTGCATAGCGGCTTTCAACCACCAACCACTCATTGACCCAGGGCTGATGCCCAAGATTCAGCCCCTTCATCGGTTACCCCTTGCACTGCGGGACAATGTCACAGCAGAGCTGAATAAACTTCTGGGCGCTGGCCTCATTGAAAGAGTGGACGCCTCGCCGTGGATCTCAAATATCATTGTGGCTAAAAAGAAGTCAGGTGGCATTCAACCATGCATCGACCTCAGAATGGTAAACAAAGCGATCATTCTGGATAAATACCCTCTACCCAGGATGGAAGAGTTCACCGTGATGTTCAGCGGCTCCAGGGTGTTTTCAAAGCTGGATCTCCATCAGGGCAACCTGCAAGTGCTTCTCCACCCGGCCAGCCACAACCTGATGGTGTTCGTGACCGACATGGGCGTTTTCAGATATACCTGCATGCTTTTTGGCCTCAGCTCAGCCCCGAGTTGCTTCCAAAAAATCATGTCCATGATTCTTGCTGGCCGCAGGGGTGTGGTGGTGTATCTGGATGACATCGTGGTGCACGGTGTGTCATTGTGCTACTGGATCATGGAATCACGCTGAACAAGGAGAAGTGCATCTTTGCAACTGAAGCCATCGAGTTTGTGGGGTTTCGCCTGTGTGCTGAGAGCCTGAGCCCCTTGCACTCGAACGTGGAGGTGGTCCCGCAACTCCCAGACCCCACGACGCCCATGCAGATTTCATCGTTCCTTGGCATGGTGAATTTCTACAGATGTTTCATTCCTCAGTATTCAGAGACCATAGAAGCACTCTGTGCTCTCCTGAAGCAGATTGCGCTGTGGGAATGGTCTCCGGCCTGCTCAGCCGCTATCGCTAAACTGAAATCTCAGCTCACCTCCCTGCCGCTGTTGGCTCATTTTGACCCACAATGCCTCACTTTTTTAACTTGTGATGCATCTGGCTCGGTGGTGGGGGCAGTCATGTCTCAACTCCAGAATGGGACGGAGCGACTGGTGGCGTTCGCATCGAGGTCCCTCACACCGGCAGAACAGAGGAACGCAGTGGATGAAAGAGAAACACTCTCGGGTGTTTGGGCATGTGAACGGTGGCACATCTACCTTTATGGACGCCATTTCACCCTGCAAACGGATCACAGGGCACTGACGACCTTACTGAAAATGACCGGATCGGGACACAGGCCCCTCTGGATCAACAGGTAGACGGAAAGGCTGCAGGCCTACAACTTCACTACCCAGTTCACTCCAGGCAGAGACAACATTATGGCAGACCTCCTGTCTGCCATAACGTTCGATCACGGTTCGATCACGTTCGATCACGGTGATCGTGGACTTCAGGAAAGTCACAACCCCTCCCCCCCCCCTCACCCTCACAGGCTCTCCCATCACCACTGCAGATTCCTTCCGCTTCCTGGGCACCACCATCACCCGGGACCTCAAGTGGGAGCCGACCATCAGCTCCCTCATCAAAAAGGCCCAGCAGAGGATGTTCTTCCTGCGGCAACTGAGGAAGCTCAAGCTACCCACCAAGATGTTGGTGCAGTTCTACACGGCCATCATCGAGTCCATCCTCACCACCTCCATAACCGTGTGGTACGCAGGAGCCACTGCCAGGGACAGACTAAGGCTGCAGCGCGTTGTGCGCGCTGCTGAGAAGGTGATAGGCTGCAAGCTCCCATCCCTCCAGGATCTGTACACCTCCAGGACCCAGAGGCGTGCAGGCCGGATCATAGCCGATCCTTCACACCCTGGTCACGTACTGTTTGCCCCCCTCCCCTCAGGTAGAAGACTTCGGTCCATTCAGACTAAAACCTCCCGTCACATGAACAGCTTCTTCCCCTCTGCCATCAGACTGCTGAACACTAAGTGACTTATTAGACTCTCGTGCACTATGTACAGCAGCTCAACCAGACTCACATCAATCATCACTGTTTTCTTTTTGCATTACCGACTGCACTATGGGGTACTCCACAATATCTGCTGCTCGCTAATATATTTAATAATTGCTTTGTCTAGTATTATTCATTCATACTCTACACTTTATTGCATGTATAGTTTTTTTTATTTCTATCTTTTATTTTTATCATGTTTAATGTTGCAGCATTGCACTGAGACAAATTCCTAGTTTGTGTACTACATGAACAATGGCAATAAATCTGATTCTGATTCTGATTCTGTCCCGTGCCACACCTAACACCGAACAAACTGGTGACTGTGACCTCCTAGAGGTGGACCTGATCAACACGTTGCACGACCCCCTCTGGAATGTCGTGTCCCTCCAGAAACTCCGGGTGGAGTCGGCGCGGGATTCAACTTTGTCCCAACTATGCTCATTCATCAGAGGGGCGTGGCCCACAAACATGCAGGGCAAACTGGTGCCTTTCCACAGGGTCAGGGATGAACTGAGCTGCTGGTTTGTTTGTGGACTTCAGCTCCGCATTCAACACCATCCGCCCCGATCTGCTCCAGGACAAGCTGTCCCTGCTCAACGTGCCTGACTCCCTCTGCAGGTGGATCACCGACTTCCTGACGGACCGGAGACAGCATGTGCGGCTGGGGAAGTCTGTCTCAGACTCTGTTAGCATCAGCATTGGATCACCCCAGGGCTGTGTACTTTCCCCCCTACTCTTCTCCCTTTATACCAACTCCTGCACCTCCTCCCACCAGTCTGTTAAGCTGATTAAGTTTGCGGACGACACCACCCTCATCGGGCTCATCTCCAACGGCGACGAGTCCGCCTACAGGGAAGAGGTGGCCCAGTTGGTGTCCTGGTGCAGCCACAACAACCTGCAGCTGAATGCTCTGAAGACAGCGGAGATGATTGTGGACTTCAGGAAAGTCACATCCCCCCTGCCCCCCCTCACCATCACAGGCTCTCCCATCACCTTTGCAGACTCCTTCCGCTTCTTGGGCACCACCATCACCCGAGACCTCAAATGGGAGCCAACCATCAGCTCCCTCATCAAAAAGGCCCAGCAGAGGATGTTCTTTCTGCGGCAGCTGAGGAAGCTCAAGCTACCCACCAAGATGTTAGTGCAGTTCTACACGGCCATCATCGAGTCCATCCTCACCTCCTCCATAACTGTGTGGTACGCAGGAGCCACTGCCAGGGACAGACTAAGGCTGCAGCGCGTCGTGCGCACTGCTGAGAAGGTGATAGGCTGCAAGCTCCCATCTCTCCAGGACCTGTACATCTCCAGGACCCGGAGGCGTGCTGGCCGGATCATAGCCGATCCTTCACATCCTGGTCACGTGCTGTTTGCCCCCCTCCCCTCAGGTAGAAGGCTTCGGTCCATTCGGACTAAAACCTCCCGGCACATGAACAGCTTTTTCCCCTCTGCCATCAGACTGCTGAACACTAAGTGACTTTTGACTCTCGTGCACTATGTACAGCAGCTCAACCAGACTCATGTCAATCATCACTGTTTTTCTGTTGCATTATTGACTGCACTATGTGGTACTTCACATTATCTGCTACATGCTAATTTTTTAAAACTGCCTTGACTAGTACTACTCATTATTACTAGTATTATTATTATTATTACTTATTATTACTTATTTTTCTACACTTATTGCACGTTTCTAGTCCTTTAGTTTTTTAGTTTATCCCTTTTACTCATTATGTTTTTAATGTTGCAGCATGGCACCGAGACAAATTCCTAGTTTGTGTATCACATGAACAATGGCAATAAACCTGATTCTGATTCTGATTCTGATTCTGGGACGACATATATGTGGCGAGAGGTCATTGCACAGTGGCTCCGGTGTCACTGAGAGCTTGCGTTTTAGCCATGCTTCATGAAGGCCACCTGGGGGTAGTTAGAGTGAAACAGCGCTGCAGGGACTCAGTTTGGTGGCCAGGCATTGACAAGGACATTGAGGTTATGATAAAGGACTGTGTGCCGTGCTTGGAGAGCAGGAAAACTGGGACGCCAACACCCCCGCCTCTGTGACCGTTACAGTATCCAAAGGGTCCCTGGAAACACATCCAGCTGGACATTTGTGGCAAGTTACACACAGCCCCTGTGAAGGGCCACTTCCTGTTGGTGGCCTATGATCTGTATTCAAAATGGCCAGAGGTGTTGCCCACTGGTTCGATCACAACCGATTTGGTCATTAGTTTCCTGACTTTGCTCTTCACTTGATGGGGTATTCCAGACACCATTATGACTGACAGTGAGCCGCAATTCATCTCTGGGGGGTTTGAGGAGGTTTTGGGGGAGAGAGGGGTAGAACACATAAGAACTGCTTCCTATCATCCTTAGGCTAATGGGGGGTGGGGGGGTGGAATGTTTCAACAAGACGCTAAAGAATGGACTGAGAGCGCACCTGGTGGATGGCTTCAAGTTCATTGACGCTCTCCAGAGCACACTCCTCCATTACAGAGTGACGGTCCACGCCACGATTGGGTGCTCCCCAGTGAAGCTCATGCTGGGACATGAATTACACCTTCCCCTGGACCAGTTGTGGCCTCCTGCAGCGACCCCTTCGGCGGATGCAATATCTCTAAGGGGGCGGGTAATTGAACAACAGCGACGAATTAAACAATGTTTTGACAAGAAGCACAGGGTGAGAACACATGGACTCAGAGCAGTGAACTGGGTTAGGATCAGGCATCCCAACCTCACTCACAAGCTGCAGTTGATCTGGATGGGACCACTACAGATCACGGAACAGCTGGGCCCAGACACGTTTCGCCTCTCGGACGGGTCACAGTGGCATACTAGCCACCTCAGGAAATCATCGCTAGCCCAGGATCTGGGAGTGCCGACGGATGAAGCGGACATTGGCTGGGACTTAGCTAATGAGGCGCTGGAGGGCACACGAGACCGGCCAACAGGGCCAGCAGCAGGAGGACCTCAACCAGTGAGGCACTACGCGAGAATCTGTCAGAGACCGGGTTATCTGGAGACTTTGTTGTGGGACTTGGATAGCCAGAACGTGTTGGCTAACAGGTGACAGAATAATCCACCTCAACATGCGGGTGTCTTGGTAGTCCACCCAAGTGCCCAATCCCGGTTGTTATGGTTCTACAAGTTGTGTTCATATTTATGGGTGTTTGACTTGCAAATTTCTATTTATTTATTTATTTTTTTTTTTTTTTTGGTGGGGGGGTTGATTTGCTGAATTTATTAGTAGTTCTGCATCGGGTGGATGTGATGGATGTGATGTGTGGGTTTGGCTCCTGGGGCTTTCTGTAGCCGACGTCGGGCGTCAGACGGGATGGATCAGGCAGGCTGCGCCGCTGTATGTATAACTACCTTTTTCTGCAATAAAGGGCAGTTCATTGCTTAGTATAAGATGGCTCACAGCTCGCTCATTTCATACATAACAGTGACCCTGAACCCTCCCTTAATTATGCTGATAATAGGTTTAGACAGCCAGGGGACCTCCAACAATGCACTGGACTTTCACTACTTTCTTCATTCTCAATGAAATATTTTTGCTGATCATTAACATCTGTTTAGGGTGACAACGACAGGATGGCTAGGGAGAGAGGGAACCGCCAATCCTCCGGTTATTGATGACTGTCCCTCACTGAGCCTGGTTCTGCTAGAGGTTTCTTCCTGTTAACCCCAGAACACTTTCGCTATAAAAAGTAACACCATCACTTTCGCTGGGTAATTTTTACCCGATATAATATATCCAACAAAAAGTACTTGTCATAAAAAATAGATCAAAATATGACAACACATGATGAATTAGAGTGGTTTTCTTTTATTTTCAACTGTGGCATGTGTAACAAAATGAAAAAAAAATGTCATAGGAGGACATGCTTTACTGAAAAATTAGGAATTCATGAACAAAAAATTCCTAAAAAAAAAATAATGACACTGGAAACTTGGTCTTTGGTCCACCCATTCCTGGGACATGTGAGACTTCCCTGGTGAAGGCACAGACTCCTTGACACGCGAACAGCTGCAGGAGAGAGGAACAAAAAATGGTATTTTTTGAGTGGGTAAAAATGACCAATTGACTAAAATATTGTTTTCACCACATGAATTCCCTTTGAAATCACCACTTTGTGATATGTATTCATAACCACTGCACTAAATAAGGATAGCATGCAAATTCCAGGACCACTTTTACTTACCTATTCCTTACAAGCAGTCTCACATGTCCCAGGAATGGGTGGACCAAACACCAAGTTTCCAGTATCATTATTTTTTTTTTTTAGGAATTTTTTGTTCATGAATTCCTAATTTTTCAGTAAAGCATGTCCTCCTATGACTTTTTTTTTCATTTTGTTACACATGCCACAGTTGAAAATAAAAGAAAACCACTCTAATTTATCATGTGTTGTCATATTTTGATCTATTTTTTATGACAAGTACTTTTTGTTGGATATATTATATTGGGTAAAAATTACCCGGCGAAAGTGATGGTGTTACTTTTTATAGCAAAAGTGTTCTGATTTTATACACTAACACTATCACCGGGTGAAATCCACCCAAAACGTACTTTACCCTCTTTCACTATTGCCGGGTGAAAATCACCCAAAAGCATGCCTGTAGGAATCAGAATCAGAATCAGAATAAACTTTATTGCCAAGCATGTAAAAAACACACGAGGAACTTGACTTGACATTGGTGCGCATGCGCGCGACACAACGACACGGCAGCCATAATAGGCGCCTCATCAAACAGAGATAGATAAGAAGGGAGGGGAAGGGAGGGAACGACACAAGGGGGGAGGAGAAAAAAAACATCGTTATCAGAATACAGCTTATTTTTTAAGCAGATTATGATTACAATGAAAAAAAATCTCACAATAGCACAGAGCAACAACTCAGAATTTCACAAGACACAAGAGAGCAGTGTACAGTATATCTTTAATCAGTTCATGAATCAATGTGTGTGCGGTGTTGAGCAGTGTTGATGATAATAAGAGAGACCCAAGGACCCTTGGCAGAAGATGTTTTGTCTGTCTGGCGCCCAGTCTTATCTGGCGCTGCAGCTGGCTGTCCAAGGCCTTGTGCTCATGATTTTGAAAAAACACAGTCTGCAGACAGCCAGGAGGAATTTTCATGGGGAAATAATAATGCCAAATAGGACTGATCACAGAGAAGACTTGTCACCATGGGTTGAGATGCCGTCTCGGCACTGAGCCCATGTTTTCCCTCATCCCTGCCTCCCATTGAGCAGCGTCTCAGCTGGCCCCCAGCTGGCAGCATTATGGACGGCTGGGGCCAATTAGTTTTCATCAGCTGGGGCGCTGCCAATGAGGATAAATAGGAGCAGCCTCGATGACTCGGGGCTGCGACATAAGCACTGCTAGGCTGAAGCCCCTTCGTCTGGTGTCAGCCTCAACTCCCCTTGCAGCATTCCTGTGTTTGTATCCCGCTGTGAGGATGTACGTCTTGCTACCCCCACGTCCGGTACGAGCTGCTTACCTCTGCGCTGTGCAACCTGTGAGTGTACCTCTGCATGAGTATCTGTGCTCTCCTCATCCCTTATCCCTTACCCAAAATAAACCATCTCGACTCACTGGCTTGTCCCTGGCTCTGATTGCCCGGCTCCCTAGAGCCGGATATGACAGTATGTCGCAGCCAGAAGAGTTGCCGGCGGCCGTGAGTCGCTGTGGAAATGTACCTTTCTGTCCGGGTGTCAGCGCTGCTAGCATGCCGTTTCCCAGGAGTCACTTCCGGCGCCAGGGCGACGAGCTGAGGTCCATCTCGGAGGCTGTCGACGGGACGTTCTTCACCCTGCACGACGCCTCCAACGCGAGACGCTGGCATCCGGGCCGTGCTGAGGAACTCCTGGACTGTCACCCTCACTCTCTGTACCATCTGGAGGACAGTGCCAGGATAGACGCTGCAGGTACACAGCAAGAGAAGCTCCACGGGGTGGATGGAAATCCCGGCAGGGAGTCGAAGTGGGCGACGTCTTTCCCCGCTTCGGAGTCCCGTTCCTGCCGTTATTCCAGTCCGGGAGTTCGCGCCAACCAGAGGACTTCCCCGACCTGCGTCACGTCACTCGGGATTCCCTTCAAGGAGCCGCAGCTGACAGCAGTTATGTCCGGGGTCGAGTGGCTGTCGCGAGCTCTACTGTTTCCTGTCACCACCTTCAGGCATGTGGCGGCGGCAGTGAGATTGATGGTGAGGACTTCAGGGCTACGAAGCTTTCCCGTGCTCGACGCCTCCCTCGTCTCGATCTCCGATCTGGAGCGGCGAATCCTGGGTCTCCCCCTCGCTTCGTTCCCTGGGAGTAGTCGTCATCACATCGCCGAGTCACCTCTGCACGAACCTCGTCCGGATCCAGTTCTGGGTCATCGTCAGGACCGTTCCTCCCACGCAGCTGTCATCCCTTCGCCTCATCAGTGTGGAGATTCTACAGCCTCGTCCCCTGAGCCTCGTTCCCCCGCTGTCATTCCTGGACATTCGGGCTGGCTCACCCCGGCTGTTTCCCCCTCCTCCTCGACGCGCTTCCTGACCGCTGTGTGTGCCTGGAATCCCGGCCTGGTGAGCTCTCAGCTGGAGACAACGCGAGCGATCCTCAGACGAATTCCCGGGGGGTCCTCCGTTATCGCCGGGCGGGGAGAGGAAGAAGCAGATTCCACTACAGCAGGCGATACTCAACCTCCAGGGGGCAGGCAAGTCATTGTTTTTTCACACCTGCTTAATGATTTGCTCTGTCACATCCCTGGAGGAGAAGTTCAGGGTTCGCAGCTCCCTGAACTCTCCCCACCTGCTGTAACCTGTATCCCTAATCCCGCATCCTCTGTGTCTCTCTCCGCCGAGCGGTCCCCGGCTCCGGGTCAACGTGGTGGGATATGGAGAGGGCCTGTGGTTCCGCTGCTACATTGCGGACGGAGGAGGGGGACTGACTGCTGCGTGGAGTCTACGCTGACGACTGAGCGTCCCTGGGTCTCCACGGAGGAGCGGTTCGGTCCAGCGGGACGAGATTCTTCTGGCTTCACGCCGAGTGGGTCGTCGGCGGGGTTACCTGAGCTGGAGGAATCTCAAGCTGCGCTGACCATCGTGCTGGCTGCGGGGCCCGACGCGGCTAGATGGGAGCCTGACAACGACCTCCTGACGACGGATCCTGGATCTTCGCAGTCCTGGACGGCGTCAGAACCCGAGATCAGGCGAGTGCTCTCCTTTCTTTTCTCTCTTTTTATCTTTGAGCACTTCAGCCTATCTCCAGGGGAGACGAGCAGGGTGCAGCCGCCCGCTGCGTCTGAGCTTGTCTCGCCGGGTTCTGGCGCTGCCGGTGATCCTGATCCCGGTTCTGTTTTCTCTTCTGAGCCTTCTTCCAGGGTCACCGGCGAGGAGTTGCTGTTCCTCGTGGTGCTGGAGGGTCCGGGTTCAACGTTGGAGGTCGGTTCTGGTGCAGTGTCCAACGTGGGTTCGCCCGAGACCCAATCGGGGTCCAACGTGGGTTCGCCTGAGGCCCGATCGGGGTCCGACGTGGGTGCTGCCCCAGTGTTGTCCAGGTCCGGTGAGGAGGTGGCCGTTTCCCTGAGGCCCGCCGCCCTCGTCATCGGCTCTCCCCTGAGCCTCTTCCACCGGGATCCGCTCTGACCCTTCGTCCGTCTCAACGGTCCTGGTGGTTGAGTGATGCGGGTCGACGACCCGACCCGCAAAACTTTCGGTTCGGTGATCTGGTTCCCCCCACTGGTCTGTGTTTGCCTTTGGGCGGCCTGGTTCGGCAGCCGTTGGACTGGATTCCTGGGATCTGGGTCCAGAGTTCGCCGTCCGAACATTTCTCTTCCCCTGATTCGCCAGCTGGACAATGGGCGGGGAGATCTCCGGAGCCATCTCGGCTATTTTTGGACTCTGCCTGCCATACACCTCGGGTGTCACTTTTTCTTTTATCGTTATTAAGGTCACTTGGGTGTAATGTCTGTCCTGTTGGTGGATGTGTATTTATAGTGCTGTGCGTTTTCCTTCCCTCGTACCCAGCATTTTATTTTTTGTACCATGTTTTTAGTCTCGTTTTTGCATTGTAGAGTTATGTTTTGTTCCCTTTCAGACCATACTCTGCAGTTGCCCATTCATTCCAGTCACTTTCATTTCTTTAGGTGACTGTGGGTATTTATATATTCATGTGTGTGGGTTTTTCTTTGCCTGCACTCAGTATTTCTTTTTTATGCCCTGTTGGTTCATTATAGAGTCATGTGCCTTGTTTTCCGTAACACCATGCTCTGTAATTGTCCATTTGTTCCAGTCACCCTCACTTTTCTTGGTGACTGTGTGTATGTACTTATATTGGTGCTGTGTATTGTGTTTTCCCTTTATTTGACCATACTCAGCATTTTTTGCCCTGTACCTTTTTGGTGGTTCTTTTTTTTTTTTTCTTGCTCTGGGTCACGCATGGTTGGTACTCTCTGGGTAGTATGTAACCGGCGTGCTGACCCAGTTCTTCTCCCCATCTGTACCTGGGTTAATTGTTCTGTTGTCAGTGTTGTATTTGGGTTTTTCTTTCCCGCTACCCTACATTGCCCCATTGGTGTTGTCCTTCCCTTGGCTTCTTCCCCTCCGGTCCGCCTCCCTTCCTCCCACCCTAGGTGGGGGGGGGGGGGGGGGCTGGGATGTTCCTGGTCGTTCAGGAGCCCGACCTTGAGGGAGGGGCTCTGTCACCATGGGTTGAGATGCCGTCTCGGCACTGAGCCCATGTTTTCCCTCATCCCTGCCTCCCATTGAGCAGCGTCTCAGCTGGCCCCCAGCTGGCAGCATTATGGACGGCTGGGGCCAATTAGTTTTCATCAGCTGGGGCGCTGCCAATGAGGATAAATAGGAGCAGCCTCGATGACTCGGGGCTGCGACATAAGCACTGCTAGGCTGAAGCCCCTTCGTCTGGTGTCAGCCTCAACTCCCCTTGCAGCATTCCTGTGTTTGTATCCCGCTGTGAGGATGTACGTCTTGCTACCCCCACGTCCGGTACGAGCTGCTTACCTCTGCGCTGTGCAACCTGTGAGTGTACCTCTGCATGAGTATCTGTGCTCTCCTCATCCCTTATCCCTTACCCAAAATAAACCATCTCGACTCACTGGCTTGTCCCTGGCTCTGATTGCCCGGCTCCCTAGAGCCGGATATGACAAGACTTGTATTTCTTCTGTAGATTCAGTACATTAATCCTTCATTGCGCAGCTTTGAATTCGTCGTGGAAAGACCTGAGCGAACCCATGATGTAATCCACCTTACGAGACAGTTCTCCAGTAGTCGCTATCAGGGTCTTCTCCAGTTTCTCAATTTGTTGGATGCACCTCGCCTGGCCAGCATTTTGATAGGTTGAATCCATCTTCAGCAATTTGCGGTAAACCAAGACAATTCCCGTCCCAATCAGAATTATCCCAATCACCAAGATTACGAAGATAAACAAGTCTTCAATATCTTCGATGGAGAGATTAGAGAGACACAGCATTTTCCAATTACCTGTGTCACATAGATAGCCCACTGGAGCCGTTCCAGCGGGGCAGACAGCTTCCCCCGGAGCACTTTTCCTTGTTGAAAAAATAGTGTCAATTGTGTTCAAAGCCCAGCTTATTAACTCCATAATTTCTTTTCGGCGGTCGCAGTTAGACGCAGACAGACAACAGCAAGCTGGGATCCAGTAGTAGGAGGGGAGGAAAAGTCAGCAGGAGAGAAGAAAAAAGCGTCTGCTCTCTTGGGAGGGCGGAAGTGACTGGGGTAAAAAGTGGGCTTTGGGGTAGGGAAACACCCACATCTTCAAAGATGTCAAAAACAATGGTGAAGCTACCCAGGGACCCATGACACTCAGAAAAATGCAACATATTGAAAATCATGTAAATACATTTGCTCGGGTGAAAATCACCCGGCGATAGTGCTCTAGGGTTAAAAGGGAGTTTTCCTTTCTGCCGTCACCAAGTGCTGCTCACAGGGGATCGCCTGATTGTTGGGGTCTTTCTGCAACTGTGGGGTGTTCCCCTACAGTTTGACAGTACTATGGGATGACTGTTGTTGTTAATATGCTCCATAGGAATAAACCTGAATTAAATTGAATTGGGGAACAATGTTTGTTTGGGGGGAACAGCCTCTATTTGAAATAATTCCTTTTCTTCAATCACAAATATCAGCTAAAATCAAAGTTGAAAGTAGCATGGAAAAAAAAAAACTGTGATTTTATTTTTAGGCCATATTGCCTAGCTGTATGTGTAACTGTATCTGCAATCAATTTCCCTAAAACTGGCAGTCTGCCATGGAGGGCACTAATGGACTCATATTTATTACAGATAAGGGGGAGATAAGAAATATATATTATTTGGTGGAAATACAGAAGCTAAAGCAATTCCAGGTACAGTGGATGAAAGAAAGTGCGGTGCGAATTGTTATTTAGTTTTTTAGAAAAAAAAAAAAAAGGATGGGCTGAATGATCCCACTGAGCATAGAATCTTACAAGCTGCTGCAGAGCTTCCTGAACATGACTGTAAGTGTAGACCCAATCAGTGCTGTAAATCTCTGCAGTATGTGTTGCCTTTGTTTTGGCCATTGATATAGCATGGGGTATATGGCTGTTTAACGTACTGCTGGTTTTCCCTCATTAATTACAGAGCAGGGAAAAGCTTGATAATACATCTGTAATGACATAATTATTTTCCTCTTAAAGATCCCATTATTTCATATGTAGTGGCAACGAAAACCAAAAATTGCCACTAAATGGGATTGGGAGGGTTTTTCAACGCGTATTGTATGAAAGACATCTTTCCACGGGTTTAAAGTTTTAAAAAGTCAATACTTTATTTCCATTAAAAACATGTTCAAAATAGGTACCCAATCCATGTCTAAAAACCCAGCTTGTAATACCAAAAACTATAAAAGTGCACAATCGCATAAAAACCCACTTCGCACTTGGGCAGTGCGGTGGCGCAGTGGTTAGCACTGCGGCAGCACAGCAATTCACCCTTGGCCATGGGATCCCTGGTTTGATCCCAGCCCCTGACCAACAGTGATCTGTGTGGAGTTTGCATGTTCTCCCCGTGTCTGCGTGGGTTTACTCCGGGATTTCTCCGGTTTCCTCCCACAGGCCAAAAACATGCAGGTTAAGTTAATTGGAGACTCTAAAGTGGCCCTAGGTGTGAATGTGTGTGTGAATGGTTAAGGGATAGTGCCGTACCATGGCTGCTTCATCCGTCCAGGTGGATGCCCTCAATTTCCCCTCTGGGGATCATTAAAGTATACAAAAAAAAAAAAAAAAAATCAAAGTTCTCTCACACAGCTACATTTGAAAAACTGTGTGTCTTTCCTGGTCTGCAATCCCATGCCCACCAATGCACCGTGAGTTGTGTATGGAGGTCATGCAGCGAGTGATTGCCCAACTATGCCTCGGTGTGCAGGTGACATGCAGCCAATCACACCCAAGCACACTCACACAACATTTATCTAATTGGCTACAGCACGCAGGCCCCTAATTGTTAATGTATAATAACATTCCAGTTCAACCCAAAAATAATGGAGCCAATTATAAGCCCATAGTTCCAGTGTGCTTTTAGGTCCATCAGAGATGTGTCCATGTGACCCAGTGGAACCCCAGTGATGGAATACAGATTTCCACAGTCTATCCAGCTTCCTGAAGAAGACAGATCATTGTGATTGGTCTTTCCAGAATGCTCCATTTTGGTCTGAAGTTTAACAAACTGAACCAGTCCTCATTTATCCAGAAAGGTTTCCAATGTCCTTCCCAGCAACCAGGATCTTCTGGGGGCAGTAGAGTCAGTGACGATGACAATGTCTCCAGTGACGAAGCTTCTTTTATCCTTGGACCATCGTTGACGCTCCTGTAACAATGGTAGGTATTCTCGCATCCATCTCTGCCAGAACAGGTCTGCAAGGAACTGAACTGGCCTCCCTCTCCATTTAATGTACAGATCATTTTTTTCAAAAAGGCCAGGTGGCAGTGCAGGTTTACCCTTCAACAAAAGAATATGATTTGGAGTCAATGGTTCGGGCTCGTTGGGATTGTCTGAGAGCTTTGTTAGGGGCAATCATTCAATATGGCTGGCTTCTATTTCATGCAATAGAGTTTGCAGTCCATCATCCAGAATTTACTGACGAACAATTGGATTCAGCATCCATCCGACCATGCCAATGATTCTTTCCTATGGTCCACCATGATATGATGCAATCGGAGTATTAAAGCTCCATTTCACTCCTAAATGAAGCAAGGAGTTTTGAATTCTCTCGTGATTTAAAGCTGATAGAGCTTCTTTCAACTCACGTTCTGCTCCCACAAAGTTGGTTCCATTATCTGTTCTGATGTTTAACACCTGACGTCTTCTAGAGATGAATCTGCGCAGAGCGTTGATGCAAGAACTGGTGTCTAATGAATATGCCATTTCCAAATGGATTTCTCTACTGGCCATGCAGGTGAAAATGTCTCCATAATGTTTAATACGACTGCGGCCTACTTTCACCTTGAAAGGAACAAAATAGTCAGCACCCACATTTGTGAATGGTGGGAGATCAGGTTGAACCCTCTTCTTTGGCAAGTCTGCCATTTTTACTTGGTGGTACATTGCTTGTATGTCAGCCATCACTGCGACAGGTTCTTGACAAAATCTTGTTAGCACACCAAATGGAATTTGTTAAGTCAGGTCCCTGAAGTAGCTGTTCAATGATACCCCTTTAAAACTTGTACCATAATCAAATACAACTCTGAGTCTTCCCTTTCTTGGCTGGTGAACACCACGATGAGGGATATACCAAACTTTCCCACCATTTCCTTCAAACTGGTGTTCTGGGACTTTTTCTGCATAGTCTTTATTTATGACATCATTAAGAGAAGTTGTATATTCCTCTTTCAAGGTGGCATCCCTCATTAATTTCCTCTTAAGGCACAGGGCCCTTTGCTCAGCTGCATAGTGGTTATTAGGCATGGTAACATTGTGCTCTCTGAAAGGTAATTTCAAACTGTAATGTCCATTGATGAGTTTGACTGAACTTTCCATGATTTCAATAAATTTCCAGTCTTCTCTGGACATTTCTGATTTCTCATCTATTGATTTCTCATTGAAGTCATGGTTGTATTTTTTCATCAACAGTTCCTCCAAACTTGTAATAGATATGTGGTTTACTGTAATGGTAGGTAAACCACATCTAGTCTCATTTTCTCGCAGTGATCCATTAACAACCCAGCCCAATAGGGTTTTGACTGCGTAAGGTCCTTTGCCAACACTGTTGATCACTTCTCATTGCTCCATTAGTTTGGAAATGTTAATTCCAATCAACAGTTCCACGTCAGCATCAATGGCGAGAATATCTACTGAACTTAAGTGTGGCCAGGCATTTAAATCTTCTTGTCTTGGAATATTGTCACAAGTGGCAAGCATCTTAGAATGTGTATAAACATCTGGCAAGCTGAAGTGTGTTAGATAGATCCTCTTTAGGCGCAGAACGCAACCCTAATAAAACCCAGGGAAGTTTATTCACCCAATCTGTATCCGTTAGTGAGGCCCTGAGGGCGGCCTTTAAAGATCTGTGAAAACGCTCGCATAACCCATTAGCCTGAGGGTGATACGCGGTGGTGCGGTGAATTGTCGCTCCTAAGCTGCTGGCCATGGCTGACCACAGTTCTGAGACAAATTGAGGCCCCCTATCAGACGTGATGTCCGATGGGATGCCGAAACGTGCCACCCAGTTTGTTAAAAAAACGCGAGCGACTTCCGCGGCTGTGGTTGACACCAAAGGGACCGCCTCAGGCCAGCGCGTAGTACGGTCTATCATTGTTAACAGGTGTGTGAACCCTTGAGACGAAGGTAGTGGTCCCATGAGGTCGACATGAACGTAGTCAAACCTCCTGGCTGGGATTCGAAAAGGCTCTAGAGGAGCTTTTGTGTGTTTGTGTATTTTGGCGTGTTGGCAAGACATGCAAGTCTTTGCCCATTCCTTTACATTTTTGCGCAGGCCCGGCCAAACAAACTTTTCCGTGACCATTTTAACCGAGGCGCGCACCCCTGGGTGCGCGAGGGAGTGAACCGAGTCAAAAATGCGGCGGCGCCATGCAGCTGAAACTACCGGGCGAGGTCGGCCGGTTGACACGTCGCAGATAAAGGGGGATACACCGTCACATAAACCCCTTTCCTCCAGTCTTAACCCTGTTGGTCCAGACTGGAGCGTGTGCACGTCCGCGTCACTGCTTTGTTCCTCTGCCATGGCTGCGTAATCTATCCCTATGTGAATTGGGGCCGCGTACGCGTCCGCGTTGGCGAAGAGTTCTGCGGCTGAGGTAGTATAATCTGTCTCCTCGTGCTCTGGCGATGTCACAGCGCGAGAGAGGCAGTCTGCTACTACGTTAAGTTTGCCTGCCACATGTCGAATGTCTGTGGTGAACTCTGAAATTGCAGCTAGCTGTCTTTGTTGCCTGCCTGGCCATGGTTCTGAAATTTTAGCCATCGCAAAAGTGAGTGGTTTATGGTCTACAAAAGCTGTGAAACGCCGCCCTTCTAACCAGAACTGGAAGTGGCGGATGGATAAATGAAGCGCTAGCAGCTCCCTGTCAAAAGTGCTGTGTTTGCGCTCGGTTTGGTTTAAAGATTTGCTAAAGAATGCTAACGGTTGCCAGGTTCCGCCAACGTGTTGTTCCACAACTGCCCCTATGGCCAGGTCTGAAGCGTCTGTGGTTAGCACTATGCGGGCAGAGGGATCAGGGTGAACCAACAATGTGGCATTCGCTAGAGCACTCTTTACTTCCACGAAGACGCTTTCACGCTCCGGGGTCCATTCGACCGCGTTGGAAGGTTTTTGTTTTCTGAGTGCGGCATACAGGGTTTGCATGAGTTGAGCTGCGCGGGGGAGGAAACGGTTGTAAAAATTCACCATTCCCAAAAATTCTTGCAGCGATCTGACCGTTTGTGGTCGTGGAAAATTTTTTACCGCACAGACTTTGTCTGGCAATGGGACTGCCCCCTTTGGTGAAACTCTGTGTCCCAAAAAATCAATTTGTGACATGCTGAATCGGCATTTGGCTGGGTTGATTATTAACCCGTGCTCTTCTAGTCTCTGAAAAACTGTAGTGAGGTGTTGTTCGTGTTCTTCCTCTGACGGGCTGGCTACCAGCATATCGTCGAGGTAGACGAACACGAAGGGGAGGTCGCATAATACCGCGTCCATCATACGCTGAAAGGTTTGAGCGGTGCCTTTGAGGCCAAACGTCATTCGCAAAAATTCAAAAAGACCAAAAGGGGTTATTACAGCCGTTTTAGGAATGTCTTCCGCTCAAACGGGGACTTGGTGATAGCCGCGGACCAGGTCTATTTTAGAAAAAATGCGCGCACCCGCCAGATGTAGTGAAAAATCTTGGATGTGAGGAATTGGGTAGCAGTCATGCGCTGTCGCATTGTTTAATCTGCGGTAATCGCCGCAAGGTCTCCAAGAACGCTGAGTTCATTTTTGTTAGACACGAACCTTTAAAATCAACCCTCCGTCCACCATACGACGGACCATTCAGAGTGCTGGAACCTGGTGATAAGCATTTTGTGCTTGATTTAGGGGACAGTAAAGAAACAGTCAGCATTGACAGACTTAAACTTGCCTTCTTGTTGAGCAACGAGCCTGCACGGGTGGCGAGAGCACCTCGGCGGGGTAGACCCCCCAAGGAAAAAAACTCAGCCCCCCTGCAGGGAACAAGTAACCACTCTCCTCCCCAAGCTGCAGATTCCTTTCAGGATGGTCCCACCAGGATGCCAAAGCGGACCTACAGCAGATTCGGGAGAAGATTAAAACCCAGACGGCACAGGGACTGATGCAAAATGGACAAAGAGTTGTTAACTATGTTATCAGATTGTGCCGTGACAGTTTTAAGGCTGATTTGTGATATTACTATACTGTTGTTGTTACCACTGAATTTTCTACAGGATCATGACTGCTGGAAAGATTTTTTCCTTGTTTTCCCTGTCAAGATGTTTAACAGTATAATATGTCATAGAGATTATCTTAAACTGTAAACTTAATTTGATTGTCCTTTTCTTAGTCATTTGGGGGGGGGGGGGGGCTGTGGCTTATATTAATCATATATTCCATACCTACATATGTATAGACATATTAGAATGTTTAGTGATTACATATGTGGAATGACCTCACGCCTCAGAACAGGACAAGAGGTCTCAACCACCGGCGAGGATCAAAGAACAGACTGAGTCGCAGCGGTGGAGACCGGATCGAACTTCCTGACCACCCAGGGTCAGGTGGAGGAGATAGAGGCCAATGGAGGGGGATTATGTTAATGCGGGATGTCAGCTTTGATATGCAATGTCTTTTGTTGAGTGTGGGTATAAGTATGAAGGTCTGACTGCGCTCGACCTCTTGATTCTGCTTCTGCATCAAGATGAGACATGTTTGGGAGGTGAAGCTGATAATAAATCTTGATTTATAAAATCACATCGCTTCTTCATTTCAAGCTCCCTACAACAGCACTATTACTGCTGCTACAAAAGTGGTCAATGATATACTTGTTGCTCTTGATAAAAAGCAGCACTGTGCTGCACTTTTCATTGATCTGTCAAAGGCTTTTGACACTGTGGACCACACAGTTTTAAAGCAAAGACTCATCAGTTTTGGACTGTCGGAACATGTAGTCTCCTGGTTCGCAAATTATTTGAGTGACAGGACCCAATGTATTAAATATGATGGTTTGTGTTCTGAAATTGTCAGTGTCCACAAGGGGGTGCCACAGGGTTCTGTATTAGGACCCCTCCTATTCATTATGTACATTAATGATCTAGGACAAAATGTGTCTGATGCTAGTTTGCATTTTTATGCTGATGACACAATTATTTACTGCTTTGGCTCTTCCCCTGCTAATGCTGTTGCTTCTCTGCAGAAAGCTTTTAATGTGGTGCAGCACACACTTCTGCAGCTAAAACTAGTCCTTAATGCTGACAAAACTAAACTGATGTAGTTTTCAGATTTTAGGAAGAGTCCACAAATTTTTCCCACAGTGTCCATTTTTGAGGGAAATGAAATTGAGGTGGTTCACTCGTACAAGTATCTTGGTATCTTGCTTGATGACGCTCTGACTTTTAAGCCCCATGTTGAAAATCTTGTGAAGGAACTGAAACTGTTTTTTCTATTTCGAAATAAATGTTGTTTTTCTTTTGAGGTTAAAAAGCGTCTTGTTACTGCAACTTTTTGATCTATTTTAGATTATGGAGACCTCTTGTATATGAACGCTTCAGCTCAGTGTCTGAGTAAGACTGACTCTGTATATCATGCTGTTTTGAGGTTTGTTACAAACTGTAGAGCCTTGACCCATCACTGTGAACTGTATTCTAGAGTGGGATGGCCCTCTTTGTCCACCAGGAGGTTGACTCACTGGTACATTTTTATTTACAAGGCCATGCTTGGACTGTTGCCCCCTTACATTTGTAATTTGATCACACTGAGAAGTGTTGATTCTTATGGTTTGCATTCTAATAAGATAAGATAAGATAAGCCTTTATTAGTCCCACAACGGGGAAATTCCAGGATTGCAACAGCACAGGGATAGCAACACTCAGAGCAACAATCAGAAGGCAAGAAAAAAAACAAGCAAGCAAGAGCAGCTAATAAACATATGTACGTATTACTATAAAATATATATATATACACACACACACAGACACACAGTGCAGAGCATTGTAGCTAGATGGAATAAATATGTAAATATATAAACACCCACAGTACGGAGCATTGCAGCTAGGTGGAATAAATATGCAAGTATATAAACACACACAGTGCGGAGCAATGTAGCTAGATGGAATAATATGTAGATATATAAATATATAAACACCCACAGTACGGAGCATTGTAGCTAGATGGAATAAATATGCAAATATATAAACACACACAGTGCAGAGCATTGTTGCTAGATGGAATGAAACAGCATAACCGTCTACTTAGTTATCCTACATGGTATGATTATGTGCCCATACATATTCTCACCCTCCATAGCGACCGGTATGTTCCTAGTTGTATGCCGGAGAGGACCATTGTGTAAGTCTATTGCATCTTTTGCATTCAAAAAACTATTAGTTTGTTACGTCTTTTTGCTATCTCTGCGAGCAGCCCTGCTTAGGTTGTACAGTCTGACAGCCGTTGGTAGGAAGGACCTACGAAACCTCTCGGTTGTGCACCTGGGATGATGTAGTCTGCTGCTAAATGAGCTCCTCAGTGCATTCAGTATGTCCTGCATAGGGTGGAACTCGGACTCCAGCAGAGATGACAGTTTAGCCACCGTCCTTCTCTCTCCTATCTCCTCCATCGGATCAAGGCGCTGCCCCAGGACAGAGCTAGCTTTCTTAATCAGTTTGTTCAGTCTCTTCCTATCGGCTGCAGTAATGCCACTGCCCCAGCAGACCACTCCAAAAGTGATGGCTGATGCCACCACCGTGTCATAGAATGACTTCAGCAGCGCCCCTTGTACACCAAAAGACCTGAGTCTCCTCAGCAGGAACAGCCTGCGCTGTCCCTTCTTGTAGAGTGCATCAGTATTGTGTGACCAGTCTAGTTTATTGTTCAGATGAATACCCAGGTACTTATAGGATGTCACCATCTCGATGTCTGTTCCCTGTATATTTACTGGTACTGTGAGGGGCTGCCCATGCCTGCGGCAGTCCACCACCAGCTCCTTAGTTTTCCTCGCGTTGATCTGGAGGCAGTTCCGATGGCACCAGTCCACGAAGTCCTGGATAAGCCCTCTGTACTCAGCTTCATCTCCATTGGAGATGAGGCCAACGATCGCAGAGTCATCAGAGAACTTCTGTAGATGGCAGTGTGTTGTGTTGTGTGAGAAGTCCGCAGTATAAAGAGTGAACAGGAAGGGAGCCAGCACCGTTCCCTGGGGGGCCCCCGTGCTACTGATGATCGTGTCGGACACACAGTCCCGGGTTCTCACAAACTGAGGCCGGTTCGTGAGGTAGTCCAGGATCCATGATGACAGGTGCTGGTCCACCCCTGCGCGCAGCAGCTTGTCCTTCAGGATCATCGGTTGGATGGTGTTGAAAGCACTGGAGAAGTCAAAGAACATGATCCTCACCATATTCCCGGGCTTCTCCAGGTGGGACAGAGAACGGTGAAGGAGGAAGATCACCGCATCCTCCACCCCAATGCCATGCTGGTAGGCGAACTGGAGTGGATCCATCGCTGGTTCCACCAGGGGGCGGAGGTGAGCAAGGAGCAGTCTCTCCAGGGTCTTCATCAAGTGGGACGTCAAGGCCACCGGTCTGTAGCTGTTCAGGTCTTTGGGGTGGGAAGTTTTTGGTACAGGTACCACACAAGATGTTTTCCACAGCTGTGGTACCCTCCCCAGTTTCAGGCTCATGTTGAAGATATACGTCACAATCCCACACAGCTGGTCTGCACAGGACTTGAGGAGCTTTGCGCTGATGCCGTCCGGTCCCGGCGCCTTCCTCGCCTTGATCTTCCTCAGCTCCGTCCTCACCTGGGTCCTGGTCAGGGTCAGGATGGGGGGCTGTGTGTTGGGAGTGGGGGGGTGTTGGTAGAGTGGGGAGTGGGCAGCAGGACTTGATTTCTTTAGAGGCAGCAGTGGTTGTTGTGCAGTCAGGGGGGAGGGCGGTTGGTCAAATCTATTGAAAAACAGATTCAGGTTGTTCGCCCACTCCCTGCCCCCTGTGGCCTGGGGGGAGGTATTCTGGAGCCCCGAGATGGTTTTGAGGTTTCTCCAGACCCCGCTGATGTCGCTCTGTTGCAGCTTGTCCTCCATCTTCTTCCTGAAGCTGTCCTTGCCTTCTCTGATCTTTCTCCTCAGCTCCCTCTGTACGGACTTCAGCATCTCCCTGTTCCCCGACCTGAAGATCCTCTTCTTCTCTCTCAGAAGTGTTTTTATCTCAGGGTTGATCCAGGGTTTGTTGTTTGAGTGACGCCGTATGGTCTTGGTGGGAACGGATTTGTCCACACAGAAGCTGAGGTAGCCCGTGAAGGTGTGAATGAGGCCATCGATGTCCTCACCATGTGGATCGCAGAGCTGCTTCCAGGCGGTGGCTTCAAAACAGCCCTTTAGGGTGTCCATTGTCTCCTCAGACCATAACTCCACAGTGTGCATGGCCGGAGGTTGTCTGTGCACTAGGGGTTTGTACACCGGCCGGAGATGAACCAAGTTGTGATCCGATCTCCCGAGTGGGGGTAGTTGTGATGAGGTGTACGCCTCCTTAGTGTTTGCTTAGAATAAATCCAGTGTTTTATTGTCTCTAGTGTGGCATGTGACATACTGGGTGAACGTGGGTAGAATGGGAGACAGTGAAACATGGTTGAAATCGCCTGAGATGAGGAGAAGAGCATCTGGGTGTTCTGTCTGCAGCCTGCTGGTTACTGAATGGATGACGTCACGTGCTGTCCCAGCGTTCGCCGTCGGATTTGCATAAACAACAATGCAGATCACGTGTGAGTGTTCTCTCGGGAGATATGTAGGCCTCATGCTAACAGCTAGCAACTCAATGTCTTTGCTGCAGTGTCGTTGTTTAACAGTGATATGTCCCGGTCTGCACCAGTTGTTGTTAACATACATGATCACTCCACCGCCCCTAGCCTTGCCACTGTCTGGTGTTCGGTCAGCTCGTATCATGTGAAAACCCTCCAGCTCAATGTTAGCATCTGCTGCTAGTTCAGTTAGCCACGTCTCAGTAAACAAAAGGAGAGAGCACTCCCGGTATGTGCTATCATAACGGGAGATAGCCGCTAGCTCATCTAACTTTCCCAGTATCGACCGTACATTTCCCATGACAACAGATGGAAGGGAGGGTCTGTACCTTATATTTTTTGTCCTCCGCCTTACTCCAGCCCGGCAGCCGCGGCGTTTTCGCCTCAGTTCACTCGGTATGTCGAGTTTTTCCAATGGGACCGGGTGGCGGTTGAATGCTAGCAGCTGTTCTCTGCTGTATCGTATCCTGCTATAGACAGTGGCTCCGTCCACCGGCTCAGGAGACATTTAGGACGATCTGTGTGTCCGTGATATAAGTGGGGTGAAAAAAAAAAGTGATCAAAAGAGAGAGGAAGGGAAAAAAAACTCGGAATCGAGCCGCTGTTGCAAAAGGCAGCCGACTGGTGTGGCGCCGAGAGGAGAATGATCATTCTCATGATCTAATGATCATTTGTTGCTTTCTGTTCCATTTGTCTGTACTGAGCTGGGAAAAAGAGCTTTCATGTTCTCAGCCCCCTCTACATGGAACATGTTACAAAAAGACTGGAAACTAACGGAACTTGTTTCATTGAACGACTTTAAATCCAGATTGAGAACACTTGAGACGGCCTCACTAATTTGTAACTGTTTTATGATTTGTATGTCATTGTAAGTGTATTTTCCGGTTCCGGTTCCGCCGGACCGGTGGCGCCACACGAGTCGGCTGCCCGTTGCAACAGCCTTTTTTTTATCTTCCTTCTTCTTTCTACACCTTTCACGCTGTATATATATCACGGACGCACGGATCGCCCCGGGGGTCTCCCGGGTTGGCGGACGGAGCCACTGTTTGCAGCGGGAGACGTTACAGCGGGGAGGAGCTGGTGCTAGCTAGCACTTGGCCACCGCCCGGTGCTAATGGGAAACTCGACATACCGGGAGCTGTAGCGAAAACGACGCGGGTGCCGGGCTGGAGTTTAGGCGGCGTGCAAGAAATATAAGACAGAATAATAAAGAGCGATGGCAAGAACCAAGCAGACCGCCCGTAAAATCTACTGGAGGAAGAAGCCCCCCAGGAGACAGCTAGCCACCAGGGCTGCTCGGAGAGGCGCTCCGGCCACCGGCAGAGTGAAGAGGCCTCGCCGTCACAGGCCCGTGGCTCTGAGAGAGATCCGTCGCTACCAGAAATCCACGGAGCTGCTCATCCGTAAACTGCCCGTCCAGCGCCTGGTGAGGGAGATCGCTCAGGACTTCAAGACCGTCCTGCGCTTCCTGAGCTTCGCTGTCATGGCTCTGCAGGAGACCAGCGAGGCCTACCTGGTGGGTCTCTTCTTCGCCAAGAGGGTCACCATCATGCCCAAAGACTTCCAGCTGGCCCGCCGCATCCGCGGAGAGAGAGCTTAGACTTTCTGCTGCACATTCACCAACCAACCATAATGCTCCGCACTGTGTGTCTATATATATACATTTATAGTAATATGTACATATGTTTACTAGATGTTCTTGTTTTTTCTTGCCTTCTGATTGTTGCTCTGAGTGTTGCTATCCCTGTGCTGTTGCAATCCTGGAATTTCCCCATTGTGGGACTAATAAAGGCTTATCTTATCTTATCTTATATGCCCCCATATTAACAATAGGCAGCATGGACGTGAGGATGCAGGCACTGCAGCCTATATTAAGAGACTGTTGGGGGGAGCCGTGGTCTTTGGCACTCCGTCCTTGTCACAAGAGCCTATATTAGTTTAGTGTTAGCTTATAGCTATATTGATGCACATGTGTACCACCTTGTGTGTTCTGTAATGTGTTCTGTAATAAAGTTTGTGATCGGTTTGACTCCTGTCTCCGCTGTCCTATTTCCAGAGATAACAAATGACAAGGAGAAAAATTGGCCTTCCGAAGAAAAATTCAACACTTTTCCGGAAGAAAGGCGCATGTCAAGCACCTCGGCTGGAGAGTTTGGCGACTAAGCGAGCCAGGTTTGGCCAGCGCCAACAGTGAGCGGGTGAGTCGGTCCAGCAGTTTGTCGCCAACCTCCGCAGTTTGGCCAGTGTATGTGAATTTGGACACTTAGAGAATGAGATTGTGTGTGACAAGCTGTCAGAGAATGCTACGAGTTGGAAGCTGAGGGAGAAGTTGTTCACAATGCCAAACGGCCTGATGCTAGCTGAAGCACTGGAGATACCGTCCCAGCTAGAGTGTGAAGAGGCTGCTCAGTTAGCTTCGCAGCTAGTGGGTCCCATCCCACGCTTGCCACAATCATTTCCACTGGTGCAGACGGCTGTCCCAGTTGCTGAGCCCATCGACCCCACGTCTGACAGGAACGACAGCAACATTGTGGGCCCTGAGAACTGGTCAGGACTGCTGTGTATAGTGAAGCTGGACGGCGTCAGTGTATCAATGATGATGGCCACCGCTGCCTCAAGGTCCCTGGTAAACGAGGCCATGGTTAGAAGCCTTACTCACCAGCGACCTGAAGCAGTGGAACTGCTGGACGATGGATGCTCCATGACCAGCAGAAACATCACCTTCACAGTGCAATATGGTGATGGAACAATCCCAGCATTCTGGTTCCAGGTGACACGCCAGGGTGATAACGTTATGGGGTGGGATTTGTTTTGTGAACTGGGCTTCTCCTTCACAGACCCAGAGCGGATTGACGATGGTCCGGGTCCATTGCACTCAGATGTGGATGTGATTTTGCAGACATGGATACAGCTGGAGAACACAGAAAAGAGAGCGAACACAACATGGAGAGAGAGCAGAAACCGGACTCACCTCTGATCCTCACCCAGCGTGCATTTCAAACAGCCAGCCATGGAGCCGCAGGAAAGGAAGTTCAGGGAGAAAGGGGACCCCAGTGACCGAAGACAACCTGGCGCATGTCCTGTCGCCGACGACAGTGACACATCACCACATCACCACAACCTCAACCAGCACCAGGTGAGGGAGAGAAGAAATTGAACTCCCCCCACATCCTCACCGAGTAGCAACCTCAGGGAGCCACCACAGCACAGCAGGGTGGAGAGTTTGTGGCCCAGCAGGACCCAGCAGAGCAATGACAACCAAGGGCACATCCTGCTGCTGGCACGGATGGCACACCGCCACAGCAGCAACCAACATCAGAGACGAGAGAGCAGCAGCGCGTAGTACAGCCGAACCAATCGCTATGTGCACTACTTGATTGGGTTCGGGTCCAATGATCTGACCGCCTGGACCCACAGACGGTCCTGTCATCATTGATGAGAATCACCACACGAAAGAGGCCAGCCGCTGTCCAGATGACCAATGGTTTGAGAGGGCATGTCAGCCATCTGCGGAAGGTGGGGGAACCTGCTTCAGATCGGGGCGCAGCGCTGGAGCCGATCCAGTTGGGGTGGGACCTGGGCTGGGATGTTGCTGATGAGTGAGCCATGATCCCAGTGAGAGGGTGCCAAGGTCCACTGCGGCCGGCGCCTCCAGGGCCACACCCACCGCAGGCTCAACTGAGGCCCCTGAAGGTGAACTGTTGAAAATGACTCTGTTTTATGTATGTTTTGAAATGTTTAGGCAGAGCAGGATTACAACATAGTGGCAGAATAACCCACTCAACCATGCAGGGTTAACTGTCAGTCTACCCGGTGGCCCAGGTTCTATTTTCTTTGCTTGTTGTTAAAAACAAAAAATGAATCAAAGTGAATTAAAAGCATGTTAATGTTTTGAGCTTTTTCCGGGTGGGGGTGGGGGTAAATTTTAGATATACCCCCATATTAATAATAGGCAGCACAGCTGTGAGGACACAGGCACGGGTGACGTCATCACGCCGTGCCTGTATTAAGAGACTGTTGGCGGGAGCCGTGGTCTTTGGCACTCCGTTCTTGTCACAACAAAAGCCTATATTAGTGTAGTGTTAGCTTATAGCTATATTGATGCACACATGTACCACCTTGTGTGTTCTGTAATAAAGTTTGTGTTCAGTTCAACTTCTGCCTCCGCTGTCCTATTTCCAGACATAACAGTATGTATTACTGTCGAGTGCAGCAACCTCTAATCCTGTTATGATGTAACTATCAACAAATCTTTGATTCATAGTTCTCAACAGAATCTTGCCTTTTCTTTCTTTAACCTTTAGCTCTCTCATTAAATGTTCAGAGCAAAAGGTGGCTGTACTCCCAGGATCTAGAAAAGCATAGGTCTTCAGTATTTTGCTACCCTTTATAGCCTTGATTTGAACAGGTATAATTGGCAAAAGGCAATCAGTTCTCCGGCTCCTATATGGCCAAACATCTTGGGAGAGACTGTATGATTCTAAGCTGTTTTCCTGCTGTGTCTAACCTTGTTTCCTTTTCCTTTGAATTGATATGGAGAATGGTGGGATGTTTTAGATTACACATCTTGCAAGACAAGTGGCTATGACAGTCTTTGCTTGTGTCCAACAGAAAAACACTCAAAGCATGCACCTTTCTCCTTGAGAAAGTTAATTTTCTCTCAGTGCAACATTGTTTCCATTTTAGGGCACACCTCCAATCTGTGACCCTTCTCATACAGCAAGCAAGACAGCTTTGTTGGTTTATTACGTTGTCTTCTCTCATTTTGCGCTTTAATTGTTCCTAGGCTGAGATTAACTGGTGCAACAGAGGTAGCAAAACTGCTTTCTTTTTGTTTAGCACAAGCCTGAGAATCCCTTTTTCCACTTTTAAATTTTGCTGGCAAAGAATATGTGTCCTGAATGCTTCCAAACAGCAAATCAGAAGCAATAGACAATTGTCTCTCAATAAAGTAGACAAAATCACCAAGACCTGGTTGATGTTGATGCCTTTCTTGTAACTCAAATGCAGTGTTTCTCCATCTCTCTCTCATTCTTTAGGGCAGTTTGGAAATTACTGTGGGGCAAAAAAATATTTAGTCAGCCACCAATTGTGCAAGTTCTCCCACTTAAAAGATGAGAGAGGTCCCCAATTTTCATCATAGGTATACCTCAACTTTGAGAGACAAAATGAGAAAAAAAAAAATCCAGAAAATCACATTGTCTGATTTTTAAAGAATTTGTTTGCAAATTATGGTGGAAAATAAGTATTTGGTCACCTACAAACAAGCAAGATTTCTGGCTCTCACAGATCTGTAACTTCTTCTTTAAGAGGCTCCTCTGTCCTCCACTCGTTATCTGTATTAATGGCACCTGTTTGAACTCGTTATCAGTATAAAAGACACCTGTCCAAAACCTCAAACAGTCAGACTCCAAACTCCACTATGGCCAAGACCAAAGAGCTGTCAAAGGATACCAGAAACAAAATTGTAGACCTGCACCAGGCTGGGAAGACTGAATCTGCAATAGGTAAGCAGCTTGGTGTGAAGAAATCAACTGTGGGAGCAATTATTAGAAAATGGAAGACATACAAGACCACTGATAATCTCCCTCGATCTGGGGCTCCATGCAAGATCTCACCCCATGGGGTCAAAATGATCACGAGAACGGTGAGCAAAAATCCCAGAGCCACATGAGGGGACCTAGTGAATGACCTGCAGAGAGCTGGGACCAAAGTAACAAAGGCTACCATCAGTAACACACTACGCCGCCAGGGACTCAAATCCTGCAGTGCCAGACGTGTTCCCCTGCTTAAGCCAGTACATGTCCAGGCCCGTCTGAAGTTTGCTAGAGAGAATTTGGATGATCCAGAAGAGGATTGGGAGAATGTCATATGGTCAGAGGAAAGCAAAATAGAACTTTTTGGTAAAAACTCCACTTGTCGTGTTTGGAGGAGAAAGAATGCTGAGTTACATCTAAAGAACACCATACCTACTGTGAAGCATGGGGGTAGAAACATCATGCTTTGGGGCTGTTTTTCTGCAAAGGGACCAGGACGACTGATCCGTGTAAAAGAAAGAATGAATGGGGCCATGTGTCGTGAGATTTGGAGTGAAAACCTTCCATCCGCAAGGGCATTGAAGATGAAACGTGGCTGGGTCTTTCAGCATGACAATGATCCCAAACACAACGCCCGGGCAACGAAGGAGTGGCTTCGTAAGAAGCATTTCAAGGTCCTGGAGTGGCCTAGCCAGTCTCCAGATCTCAACTCCATAGAAAATCTTTGGAGGGAGTTGAAAGTCCGTGTTGCCCAGCGACAGCCCCAAAACATCACTGCTCTAGAGGAGATCTGCATGGAGGAATGGGCCAAAATACCAGCAACAGTGTGTGAAAACCTTGTGAAGACTTACAGAAAACGTTTGACCTCTGTCATTGCCAACAAAGGGTATATAACAAAGTATTGAGATGAACTTTTGTTATTGACCAAATACTTATTTTCCACCATAATTTGCAAATAAATTCTTTAAAAATCAGACAATGTGATTTTCTGGATTTTTTTTCTCATTTTGTCTCTCATAGTTGAGGTATACCTATGATGAAAATTGGAGACCTCTCTCATCTTTTAAGTGGGAGAACTTGCACAATTGGTGGCTGACTAAATACTTCTTTGCCCCACTGTATAACACGCATGATAGATGGCATGTTCATCTCAGACATGTATCCAGTGTCTTCCATGGCATTACAACAAACACACAGAAACAGAGCAAATACTTGCAGAACCTTGGCATCCTCTGATTTTATTGGTGGCCAGCCAAGCGCTTTCTCCATACAGCAGGGAAAATAATTATTGTACACGTCAACATTTTTCTCATTAAACATATTTCTGATGGAGCCATTGACCTGAGATTTTCACCAGATATCCGTAACAACCCAAGTAATCCATACATACAAAGAAATCAAGGCAACTGTATTCACAAAATGTTATATTTTAAAGTGGAATGACACAGGGAATAAGTATTGAACACACGTGGGGAAATTCATTTAATATTTAGTAGAAAAGCCTTTGTTGGTGGTGGTGTGGTGTGTGAAACACAGAGCAGTGTGATGCTTAAGTACTGTAGCACAGTATAGTGTAGACTGGTGTTTTGCCTCTCCCACTTTCAGCTGTAGTCACTGGCTAGGCTGGAAGGCTGAAAAGAGGGCCGAGTGCATAAGTCCCTCCTGCCAGTACATAGCCTTTCCTCTGTCAAGACTCCTGCCTTTCCTCTTCGTGGTACACCACAGATACTGGGTACCTTGTGGTCCCAGGCAGAAGTTCAATTCAATTCAACTTTATTTATATAGCACTATGTCACAACAACAGCCATCTCATGGCACTTTCAAATGCAGGGGAAACCCCACAATTGCAGAAAGACCCCAGCAATAAGGCGATCCCCTGTGAGCAAGCACTTGGAGATGGTGGAGAGGAAAAACTCCCTTTTAACAGGAAGAAATCTCTAGCAGAACCAGGCTCAGGGAGGGGCAGTCATCTGCTCTGACTGGCTGGGGGGTGAGGAGATAGAGGAGATGGAGAGAACAGACATAAAGAGAGAACGGAGAGAAGCCGAGTACATTATTGGAGGTCACCCGGCAGTCTAAATCTATTAACAGCAAAACAAAGGGAGGGTTAAGAGACACAAGATCCCTCCGTAATCGTAGGCTATATTGAAGAGGAAGGGTTTTTTTCCCTGCTCTTAAAATCAGAGATCGTGTCTGACTCCCGAACCCAGATTGGTAACTGATTCCACAGGAAAGGAGCTTGATAGCAGAAGGCTCTGCCTCTCACTGTACTTTTGGAGATTCTAGGTATTACAAGTAATCCAGCATTTTGGGAGCGTAGTGCTCTGTTAGAATGATAGGGTAATATCAGATCTTTTATATAAAAGGGGGCCTGATTATTAAGAACTTTGTAAGTGAGAAGAAGGATTTTAAACTTAATTCTAAATTCTATGGGAAGCCAATGAAGGGAGGTCAGAACCGGAGAGATATGATCTCTCTTTCTAGTACCTGTTAAAACTCTTGCTCCAGCGTTTTGGATCAACTGAAGACTTTTTGAAGATATTTTAGGACAACCTGATAATAACAAGTTACAATAATCTAATCTAGAGCTAACAAAGGCGTGGATCAGTTTCTCAGCATCACTCAGAGACAAGATGCTCCTAATCTTGGCAATATTGTGCAGATGATAGAAGGCAGTCTTAGAAACAAATTTAATATGTGAATTAAAAAACAGATCTTGATCAAAAATAACTCCAAGGTTCCTCACAGAGCTATTTAGAGTAAGAGTAGCCACATTGTAATTAAGAGTTTGATTTGGAAAGGTATTTCTAAGGTTTATTTCTAAGTGCATGGAATCATGGAGCTGGTTGGAACACCAGAGGTGCAGTGTGTATGGCCCACCGGTGTGTGGACACACCCTGGCACTCACCAATCCAACCCCCAGCTATGGGTCTAAATAGTGAAACCACGGCAGTCATGATGTTGGTAAGTCATCTGGTTCTTTTTCTTTCCACTTGATTCCCCAACCACATGACCCAGAAGGTGGGAGAGTACCTGCACAATGCTTTCCTTACCTAATCTTTGTGCAGGCCACTTCGGCAACCTAAGTCGCAAAGCGACAGGTCTCCTGTGGTGCCGGCAGGTCTGAGAAGCTGGAAGTCGGAAGCCGGAACCTGCATTTGTGTGGCCCAGGAGTGATGGTTGCACAACTCCTGAGGGGTGACAGTGCCGTGAGGTCCTTCCTGGGCGACCAGGCAACCCTTTTTTAGGGATGCCTCGCCTGCCTCAGTACGAGGACGCCTCTAAAAAATGTGAGGTTATGCTGCCAATGCCTACCCAGGGCTGTCCCTCAACGGAAACCCACTTCAAACTGTGCACAGCTTTACTTATCTTGGCAGCACAGTCTCCAGTGCTAATAGCCTGGACAAAGAAGTGGAATGGCGCATCAGTGCGGCTGCAGCAGCATATGGGAAGCTGCAGTCCAAAGTATGGAATAGACATGGCATCCAGCTAGCGACTAAGTGCGAGGTGTTCTGTGCAGTGGTCCTCACCTGCCTGCTCTGCTCCTCTGAAACCAACACCCTGTCGTCGGCCTCCGTCGGTCTATGATGACCATGGAAGAGAATCCTAAATGTCTACTCTGCTGGAACAGCACCGCCTGTGGCTGAACAGGCCGATGCGCACCGGTATTCTACCTTCCAGCATTGGTAGGATTCAAGCCTGGGCAGGAAGATATGGAGGACAAGATGTTACCCATGCAGCATGTCCCCCCTCTCCACGTCACTGATGAATCCAAAGGAACAGCAGGGCTGCTATAGTTTGGCACCAGCGCCGTCGCAGGAGCTGCCAGAATGATGTTGAGCACAACAGAGAACTGCCTTAGGGGCTCCGACTCCGGATTTTTCCTCAGGGTTGACTCCCTAAGCCTTTCCCGTGACCGGGTGTGCCGCAAGGCAGCGGAGGTTTGAAATCAGGGTTTACCTTCCCCTAGATGGGCTACCTTCCCAGGTTGACGAGCCACCATCTACCCGAAGCATCTGGTTTTAAGGCACCAGAGATCCACCCTCGCCCCTTCTCCTATTAGTAAAAGCAGTTCCGCCGGGCTTAGAGACTAAACCACACGGGCAGGCTAGGAGCTGGACTTAGTTGTCAGAGGCTTTTCGAGACGCACGCCGTAAGGAGCATTTTATGAGCACTGGGAGCTTAACCCCAGTGCCGCTCCTGGCTATGACAACCTTGGAACCAACCTGTATCGTCATCACATTAAGAGACTCCAGTGTGCTCAGATGAACCAGTTGAGACATTTCCTTAAGATCCGCTAGCAAGATAGGATTACTGATGTGGAAGTAAGAAGATGAGCAGGCATACCCAGCGTTGATCCACTACTCTTACAGAGTCAGCTGCAATGGACTGGCCATGTAGTCCGTATGGATGACTCATGGCTTCCTAAGGCTGTCTTTTACGGTGAGCCTGATAGTGGTACAAGGAACAGTGGCAGACCCAAGCTCAGATTTAAGGATGTTCTCAAAAGACATCTGAAGACCTGCGCCATCGATGTTGACTCCTGGGAGGTCGGAGCAAGTAACCGTCTCTGGTGGAGATCTGTTGTCAGAAGCTCTGTCTCCCTGATCGATGACAGTCTAGCTGAGGAGACAGCTGAGCGCAGTCAAAAACGAGCTGCCAAGACTGCCTCAGTTGTTGATCCTCAAGCTCATATCGCTTGCTTCTCCTGCCACCACTGTGGCAGACGATGCTCCCACCATATTGGACTATACACCCATGAATGACATTGCCAAAGTCGTCATACTCCACAGGAGTGACAGCCGGAGATGGGGGGGGGGTGTAATAACGGCTTCCAGATGACTCCTGTATGGAGAAACTAAGCACAGGCATTGCTCAGGAGTGATTTTAGCCCATACTTCCACACAAACTGTCTTCAAATCTTGAAGGTCCTGTGGGTGTCTTCTATGAACTCTGATCTTCAGTTTGTTCCATAGATTTTCAATTGGATTCAGGTCAAATGACTGATTGGGCCATTCTAGCAGCTTTATTTTCCTTCTCTGGAGCCAGTTAACAGCTTCCTTGGCTGTGTGTTTGGGATCATTGTCTTGCTGAAATGTGCACTCTCGTTTCATCTTCAGCATCTTGGCAGATGGCAACAGGTTCTTATCAAGGATGTCTCTGTACATCTGTCCATTCATCTTTCCTTCAATTATATGAAGTCTGCCTGTACCATGTGCTGAAAAACACTCCCACACCATGATGGTCCCACCTCCAAACTTCACTGTTGGTATGGTGTGTTTGGGGATTATGTGCAGTGTCATTTCTCCTCCAAACATGCTTTGTGTTGTGGCATCCAAAAAGTTCAATTTTGGTCTCATCTGACCAGACTACATTCTCCCAGTATTTTACTGGCTTGCTCAAATGTTGTGCAGCAAAGTTTAAACAAGCTTCAACATGCTTTTTCTTCAGCAATGGAGTCTTGCGAGGTGAACGGGTATAGAGCCCATATCGGTTGAGTGCATTACTTATCGTTTTCTTTGAAACAGCAGTACCTGCTAACTCCAGATCTTTCTGGAGCTCTCCATGAGTGGTCTTTGGCTCTTGGATAAATCTTCTGATAATTCTTTTGACACCTCTGCCAGAAATCTTGCAAGGAGCTATTGGTCATGGCCGGTTTATGGTAAAATGATGTTCATTCCACTTCCAAATGATGGCTCCAACAGTGCTCACCGGAACATTCAGCAGTTTAGAAATATGCCTGTAACCAATATCATTATTATGTTTTTCAACAAAAAGGTTGCGAAGGTCTAGAGAGAGCTCTTTGCTTCGACCCATCACAAGTTCTTTGTGGTGTGACAATCTGATGTTCACAGACCTTTTTAAAAGCTATCAGTCAGGACTTAACCAGATTAAATGAATTTGCACTGATGGGGGATGGGCTGGCTTCCTAAATTCTGATGGATTTCAGCTGGTTTCTTGGCTTTCTATGCCTTTTGCATCTTTTTCATGTGTTCAATACTTATTCCCTGTGTCATTCAATTTTATTAAATATAACTTATTTTGCGAATACAGTTGCCTTGATTTCTTTGTATGTATGGATTACTTGGGTTGTTACTGATACCTGGTGAAAATCTCAGGTCAATGGCTCCATCAGAAATATGTTTAATGAGAAAAATGTTGATATGTTCAAAACTTATTTTCGCCACTGTATATGCTGTGGCTATTCTGTGCTCATTTCCAGAATGTTCCTTTAGCAGTGTCTTCGCACTTTGATAACCCCCATTGGGTGGTATATGTTGACAGCTTTTAACAAGGTCTCTGGATTGTCCTCTGGTATATTGCTCCAAATAATACAAGCAATCCACACTGCTTCGAGCCTTTCCTTCCACCCCATGTTCAAATGCTCTAATAAAGGTGATATACTGGAGAGGATCTCCATCAAAAGTTGGTATATCCTTTGGTGTCAAGGATAATAAAGACTGTTGTACTAGTAGAGCTAGGATGTCATTTTGCCTATGCATAAGGGAGAGGAGACTGCCATGGTCCATATCTGCTTGAACTGAATCACACAACATAGGTACATTCATGAACTGTGTGGTAGGTTTGTGGGTATTAAGTGTGGCACCATGTTGCTGAAATCCTTGACTCATATTTGATTTAGATGTCATTACATGAGCCTTTGGTCAATCTTCATTTAAAACTGTTTCTATTTGTGTCACAGCTTTGTTGCCTGTTGTAGGTAGATGACCAAACTGTTTTATTCAATCCTCAAGACAAGCCTTCATTGTTGCTGCTATGTTATGGCCTCCACCTAGCAGATAATGAAGGTAATTGCTTTAAATTTTGGGTCTTGCTCCCAGTGTCATTTCAGTTTCATTGCCTCCTGCTGGTGAATGACTGAACTGTTGGTCTGAATATTTAGACTGTGTCCCTATAAATAATATAGCTTTGCTTCCTCCTGCTGGTGGATGACTGAATTGATTATTTGCGTTCTCAAGCCAAGCATTTGCTGTTTTCACTTTACTGCCTCCATCTGGCAGTTGATGAAAATGACCATTTGAAGTTTTAGGCCTTTCATCCATGGACAGTCTGGTTTCAGTGCCTCCTGTTGGTGGATGATTAAATTGTTCTTTGAGCAAATTCCATAGCAGAGGGTTTGAGTGAAGATCGCTTCTTTGTACCTTCCAGATATGAGTTCATTGCATCAGAATGAACTTTTGAGCTTTGCACATCAGAACCACTGGCTTTAACCACCTAGGTCACCGGAGTGGTGGCCTAGTTGGTAAAGCATCCACCCCACACCTGGGGAGCCTGGGTTCGTAACCCAGCCGGGCCATGCTGTAGACCATATACAAGTGGAACTTCCTACCATCTAGCTTGGTGCTCAGCAATAATGAAACGGAGGGAAATTTGTGGCAGCGCCTTGCATGGCAGTGGCCCCTCTGATTCTAGATGCAATTAACATTGTAGATAAGAGAAACATAATTTCGTTCTACACTATATGATTGAATGACAATAAAATTGGCTTAAATCTTTAAGTACATTTACTTTTGCTATTTGTGCATCAATTTGGCATTTTAATTCAAGAATTTCATTTTTTGTCTTATCTGCACCTCTTTAGCTTCCAGTTCATACTTTTCCTTCAGAGCTGCAGCCTTAGCAAGGAGAGCAACCCTTTTAGCCTCTGCTTTAAGGTGTACAGAAGATGTAGACCTTAAAAGTCTTCTACTGGAGCGACCAACTGATAAGCATGTTTTACCACCAACATTAGAAATACTGTCATCTGGACCAATATCATCCTTCATCACAGCTTTATTTGACACATGATTAACATTAACCACATTTATATTTGACACAGCATTATAGTCATGACCATTAAGTTCATCACCACCCTGTTTTTTTCTGTTTTCTTGTATCAAGCAACCATTGTTTGACCTTTTCCATCGTTACTTTATTTTTGTCCATCCTAGTTTTAAACCACTCATTTTGCTTCATAATTTCATCTTCAGGTATTAATGGTTTTAGTGACTCATGCAATTATTTCCACACACAATTTTGATAGCATTTCAAACTTAATTTGCACTTCGGACACAGTTTTTTGTGGTAGACATCAATTCTTCTTTTGTTAGTTTATGTAGTTTCTTCAACCTGAAGTTTTTCCTTTTGAAGTGACATTTTTTTCTTCCAGTGCTTTAACTGTAAGTTTAACTGGTCTTTTACTTGGTTCATTGTCCATTTCACTTAGAGGCACATTCAATTCCACATTGTTCATTTCGATTATTAGGTTGCCTAGGACTTTATTTAGAATTGCTGCAGGATTTACCTATATCCTTAAGTCAGAAGGCCAATCTCTTCCAAACAGCTTAGAACAATTCTTAAACAGTCCTACTGTATCTTCAGGTTTACTTCAGGCCATGCCATCTCTTAATTTGAATGAATGAGTGGAATCAGCTGGAGCCAGAGTGCAGTGTTGTCCTGTTTGTCTGCCAAAGGAAGTGATCCATCCACTTGAAGCCAATTTTTCAACAAAAATATAATGGCAACCAAAACTTGCCACTAGATGGGACTGGGAGGCTTTTCCAACATGTATTGTATGAAAGACATCTTCCCAAGGGTTTAAAGTAGTGATGGGACAGCAGGCTCCGGAGCTTCAAGGGTGCTCTGAGCTTATCCAGGAAATATTTGGCGAAGCGCGTTTCGAGGCGTGTATTGCTGATGTTGTACCACGTGACTGGGTCAGGAAGCCATTCATGATTTTGCACACAACATGAAATAAAGTGAGCAGCGATACACAGTGGAAACCCGTCCCTCACGTTTTGTGTTGCTGATGTTTGACTGTGTGATTTGTCACAGCCAATTTTCAGATGGAGGCAGCACCAAAACCATGGACTTCTCCCATTTGGGAACATTTTGAGCACATTTCTCTCATTGATGTATTTTCCACAAATAGAGGATGTTTATTGTAACTGAGGTGATGGCTTAGCAGTAAAGCATCTGCTCTACAAGTGGGAGGCCTGGGTTGGAATCCCAACTTGGTCGTTCTTGTAATTTTATTTTTATTTGCAAGGTGAAGAGTGTGCTGTGTTTCAAAGAGCTTGGATCATTATTACGCATCATTATGCTGAGGCACTATTGCCATTGTGCCCTGCATGAGAATAAGGCCAGAGTTGAATATGCTGGGAAAGACAGTAAACGACTGTTGAAAATTTATTATTTCTTAATAAAAATGGATAAGTAGTACAAGCACACCAAGTAACACAGGCACATTTACTGTAGTCACCCCAGTTTTATTTTTTTCCACTTATGATCATTGATATTTCTTAAAAGACAGCACATTTATTGAAATTGAAAAAATACACAGTAAACCAATAATGTCCTTGTAAAAATCTGCATGCTGTATGCTTTTTGTCGACTACATGGCCTAGTAAGAGCAAATGAAATTTCACGAGGCTTCGTCGATATGAACCATTTTGGTGGAAAGGCTCAAGTCTTCAAGAAAGCCTCATCTGGCTGTCACTAAGTGGGAGCCTAGCAGTAAAATGTTTGTCTTGCACCTGGAGAGCTGGGGTTCAAGTCCCAGAGGGGTTAGTCTTGTAATTTATTTTTATTTTCAAGGTGAAGCATCTGTTGTGTTTCAAAAACCTTGGATACAACAATAACACATCATTATGCTGAAGCACTATTGTGCCCTGCATGAGAATAAGGACAGAGATGAATGTACTGGGAAAGACAGTATAAGACTGTTGAAAAGTTATTTCTTAATAAAAATGGATAAGTAGCACAAGGACATTCACTGTAGTCACCTCAATTTTATTATTTCTTTTTTTCCTTATGATAGATATTTCTTAAAAGACAGTGCATTTATTGAAATGAAAAAAAAATACACAAACCAATAACAATTGTAAAAATCTGCATGTTGTATACATTTTATCCACTAGATGGCCTAGTAGAGAACATTAAGTTTCACATGAGGCCTCATCTATATGAGCCATTTTGATGAAAAGCTTCAAGTCTTCCAGAAAGCCTCATCTGGCCATCACTAGTTTAAAGTTTTAAAAAGTCAATACTTTATTTCCATTAAAAACATGTCTAAAAAAGGTGCCCAATCCATGTCTAAAAACCGAGCTTGCAATACCAAAAACTACAAAAGTGCACAATCACATAAAAACCCATGTCTTGTACAACTACGTTTGGAAAAACCGACTTCCCTGGTCTACAATCCCATGCCAATGATGGACCATAAATTGTGTATGTAGGTCATGCAGTGAGTGATTTCCCAACTATGCCCAGGTATGCAGGTGACATGCAGCCAATCACACTCAAGCACACTCACACAGTGCTGATCTAATTGACACCATATGTATCATAAACCACTCCAGCAGGCAGGTACACAGGCAGGACTTAGGCACAAGAAGATTTATTAACAAGGAATCAAATAAACACTCAGCATGGGGGCTGAAACACAAAATGGCCATGGAAGGCAAAAACTCACTCAGAAGGTTATTTCAGATGACAAGGAGACCGGAGGGAACACACGACTATGACACCACACCAGACTGACACTGAACACTGACATACATAGACAGGGGAGTAATCACAGAACACAGGAAAGGTGGGAACAATCGAGGGAAGTGGCCACAGGTGAGGAGAACAGGCCAGGGCTGCACAAACAATCACAGACAGGGGATGCACAGAAACATGAACAAAGGATAAACAAGGCAACAGTACAGGGACAAGACAGAGAGGGCGGTGGCTAGAGGTATGGAAAACATGAGGGGCTGGAACAATAGGTAAACAGATATGCACATAGACCCAGGACCAAACAGTAGTGATGGTGAAGCTGAGGCCTTATAAAACAATGAACAATTTTGAGACAATTGCTTCATGATTGACACGGTGTCATGAAACATTTAATAAAGAGTGTCATCTGCTGACTGAGTGTCAGAACTGCATCTGAGTGGAAGAGCTGAAAAAGTTTCAATACATAGTATTGAGACTTTCAGAGGTTGCACTACACTTTTTTGTTTTCTCTTATTTTGTCAGAAAGGCTTGTAAAAATTTGGTCAATCTGTTATCTATCATTTTAATTGACTTTAATTAGATCACCCTCCATGCAATCTGTTAAATGATAGCTTCAAAGTGATTGTCCCTTAAACCTGATAACTGGTTGGGCCACCCTTAACAATAACTGCAATCAAGCTTTTGCGATAACTGGCAATGAGTCTTTTACAGCGCTGTGGAGGAATTTTGGCCCACTCATCCTTGCAGAATTGTTGTAATTCAGCCACACTGGAGGGTTTTCGAGCATGAACCGCCTTTTTAAGGTCATGGCACAGCATCTTAATCAGATTCAGGTCAGGACTTTGACGAGACCACTCCGAAGTCTTCATTTTATTTTTCTTAAGCCATTCAGAGGTGGACTTGCTCTTGTGTTTTGGATCATTGTCCTGCAGTAGAACCCAAGTGCAAGGGCAAGAGGTCACGAACAGATGGCCGGATATTCTCCTTTAGGATTTTTTTTGTAGACAGCAGAATTCATGGTTCGATTTACCACAGCAAGTCTTCCAGGTCCTGAAGCAGCAAAACAGCCTCAGACCATCACACTACCACCACCATATTTTACTGCTGGTATGATGTTCCTTTTCTGAAATGCTGTGTTACTTTTACACCAGATGTAATGGGACACACACCTTCCAAAAAGTTCAACTTTTGTCTCATTAGTCCACAGAGTACTTTCCCAATAGTTCTGGGGATCATCAAGATGTTTTCTGGCAAAACTGAGACAAGCCTTTATGTTCATTTTGCTCAGCAGTGGTTTTCGTCTTGGAACTCTGCCATGCAGGCCATTTTCCCCCCCCAGTCTCTTTCTTATGGTGGAATCATGAACACTGACCTTAACTGAGGCAAATGAGGCCTGCAGTTCTTTGGATGTTGTTGTGGGGTCTTCTGTGACCTCTTGGATGAGACATCGTCTCATGTCAGGTCAGGCACTGGTTTGCTTGCTATCGGATAACCATGAAAACCGGTGCTACCTGTGTCATGGGTTGGGCCATTGACAACTCAACCGGCAACCCCGCCCTTCTGAGGGTGTGGAGGGTGAAACTGGGCATCCTGGCAGAACTAAAAACAACATCTGTCACAGGACTGTGGTGGACCACTCCCAGTTACACAGGGTGAGACTACCCATCCTGGCAGATAAGCACATCTGTCGCAAGGTCTGTGGTGGACTTTTGCCAGTCGGTGCATCGTGACATGCACTACACAATGAGCAGAAATGAACAAACCTGTCATCTGGTTAGTCACTGTAACAGTTAGTTAGTTAGTTAGTTGGGCCCATCACTCCCCCTGGAGCATAGGCCACCGACAACAGTCCGCCAGAGTGCTCTGTCCTGGGCTGCTCTCTCCAGCTGTCTCCAGGTCTTTCCCATCTTCTTGATGTCAGCATCGAGGTCTCATCGCCAGGTGTTTCTTGGCCTTCCTCTCTTCCGCTTCCCTTGGGGGTTCCACTTGAGTGCTTGCCTTGTGGTGTTACTGGCTGGTTTCCTCAGGGTGTGCCCAATCCATCCCCATCTTCTACGCCAGATCTCGTCCTCGGCTGGCAGCTGGTTGGTATGCTGCCACAGGTCTATGTTGCTGATGGTATCGGGCCAGCGTATCTGGAGGATCCTTCTCAGGCAGCTGTTGATGAACGTCTGCACTTTCCTGATGGTGGTCTTCGTTGTCCTCCATGTCTCTGCTCCATACAGTAGGACTGACTTGACGTTAGAGTTGAACAGCCGGATCTTTGTGCATGTTGACACCACCTTGGAGCTCCAGATGTTCCTCAGCTGCAAGTATGCTATCCGCGCCTTGCCGATTCTTGGCTCTGACGTCTGCGTCTGTGCCGCCCTGCTTGTCAATGACGCTGCCCAGGTATGTGAAGGCTTCTACCTCTTCCAGCTTACTCCCCTGCAGTGTAACTGGGTCCTCATTTGCTGTGTTGATCTTGAGGATCTTGGTCTTGCCCTCGTGGATCTTGAGGCCAACTTGTGCTGAGGTGGCTGCCAACTCTGTTGTCTTGTCCTGCATCTGCTGGTGGCTGTGGGAGAGCCGGGCCAGGTCGTCTGCAAAGTCCAGATCATCCAATTGGTCAAACAGTGTCCACTGGATTCCGTTTCTTCTGTTTGCTGTTGACGTCTTCGTGGTCCAGTCGATCGCCAGGAGGAAGAGGAAAGGTGACAGGAGGCAGCCTTGTCTGACTTCGGTCTTCACCCTGAAGCTGCCCGTTAGTTGTCCTTCATGGACTACTCAACAGGTCATTCCTTCATAGGAGTTCTTGATAACGTTGACCAGTTTGGTTGGCACTCCGTAGTGGCGAAGCAGCTTCCAGAGGGTTTCGTGGTCCACGCTGTCGAAAGCCTTCTCGTAGTCAATGAAGTTGATGTACAGCGAGGAGTTCCACTCTAAAGACTGCTCAACAATGATGCGCAAGGTAGCAATCTGGTCAATGCACGATCTGTTCTAGCGGAAGCCGGCCTGCTGGTCTCGGAGGAGGGGGTCGATGGCACCTTTCATTCTCTCAAGTAGGATCCTGTTGAAGACCTTCCCTGGCACTGACAGAAGCGTTATTCCTCTGTAGTTGTCGCAGTTACTGAGGTCTCCTTTCTTGGGTAGCTTGATGAGGTAGCCCTCCTTCCAATCTGCTAGTACTTCTTTTTCTTCCCATATCTTCTCAAAGAGCGGGTACAGCATCTCTATGGAGGTCTCCAGGTCTGCCTTGAGTGCTTCTACAGGGATGTTGTCTGGTCCTGCTACTTTGTCATTCCTCAGTAGCTTGATGGCTTTCCTAATCTCCTCCCTGGTTGGCTTCTCACAGTTGATGTCCAGGTCAATGTCAGCAGGGTCGATGTCCGGGGGATTCAGAGGGACGGGTCTGTTCAAGAGCTCTTCAAAGTCCTCTGCCCATCTGTGCAGTTGTCGCTCTGTTCCCAGGATGGTGTTTCCTTCCTTGTCTGGTCACTCGGGCCTGCTGTACTTCCCTGATAGTTTCTTGGTAGTGTTGTACAGCTGTTTCATGTTGTTACTGACTTCTGCTTCCTCGGCCTCCTCCTCCAGGCTGTTGATGTACTTGCGCTCGTCTGCTCTTGCGCTCCTCTTCACTTCTCTGTTGGCTTCTGTGAAGTCTTCTTGTGCCTTGGCCTTTGCTGCTCTTGTTCGGCTGTTGTTTACTGCTGCCTTCTTCCGTTTCCTCTCCTGGATCTTGCGTAGAGTGTCTGCCGATATCCACTCCTTCTGTTGGTGTCTCTTGGGGCCTACTACTTCCTGACAGGTTGACACAAGTATCTCCTTCACTTTCTGCCACTGGTTCTCGGTGGTGACCTCTTCTTCAAGCAGTTCTTGTAGCACTTGGTACTTGTTGGTGAGAGACGGTCTGAATTCTTCTCTGGTCTTGGTATCTTTCAGCATGCTGACGTACTTCAGCCTCTTCGTTGTTGCCCCCATCCAGTTCTTCTTCAGCTTCAGCCTGGCTACCAGCAGGTGGTGGTCAGATGCGACGTCTGCTCCTCTTCTCACCCTTACGTCCTGTAGGGACCTCCTGAATTTCTTTGGCCATGCAGATGTGGTCGATCTGGTTCTCAGTCACTAAGTCCGGTGATACCCAGGTAGCCTTATGTACTCTTCTGTGGGGGAAAGTGCTGCCACCGATGACCAGGTTGTTCATTGCACAGAAGTCTGCAAATCTCTCGCCATTCTTGTTTATCACTCCCAGTCCGTGTCTTCCCATCACTTCCTCATATCCAGTGTTGTCTTGTCCGATCTTGGCGTTGAGATCACCCATGAGGATGTTGACGTCTTTCTCTGGGTACTTGGCAATGACATTTTGCAGTCTGTCGTAAAATCGGTCCTTGACTTCTTCATAACTGTCGTTGGTTGGGGCATAGCACTGGATAACGTTCATTTGATCTTCTTCTTCTTTGTTCTGTAGGATGCTGCGATTATTCTTGATCCATGTACTTCCCATCCTATCAGAGCTCGCTGTGCAGGTCCTGACAACATGAGTGCGACACCTTCTGTGTGTGGAGCATTGTCTTCTTCGTGGCCGGAATACTGCAACATCTCTCTGGTGAGCAGTCTTCTTTGTCCTGACTGTGTCCAACGGGTCTCGCTGATTCCAAGCAGTGTGAGGTTGTAGCTCTTCATCTCTGCGGCTACTTGTGCTGTTTTTCCCCCCGTCTCATACATGGTCCTCACATTCCATGTTCCGACGTTGATGGTCCTAGTCGATAGAAGGGGGGTCAGCCTTGTAGCTTCCATAGACTCACGGCTTTCACCACACGGCGTCATATGTCCTCTTGATGAGGACCCTTCCTCTCCCAGGGTAGTAGTCTCTTGGTCTGTTGTTGGCGTTCTGCAGCATGCAGGGTTTTTACGGGGTGGGGTTGCTAGCCCCACGCCCAACCCTCCTTTCTCATCTGGGCTTGGGACTGGCCATGGCGGAGTTACTGTAACAGATACTGGAGTTAATTTGTCTTGGCCTGTCCTTGCCACTGATAATACCTCTATCTGCCAAGAATGTGCCGCTAGTCCAGCAAAAGCTAGTGGTACTCAAATACTTTGCAGTTTCATGAAATGGTCAGTCAGAAGGCAACTCATACCGGCTCGGACGTCGCCCTGGTTAACAAGGTCAGGAGTTCCTGGCAGCAGAAGGCAAAGGACAGAGCTGCATGGAGGAATCTGATCAGACCTAAATGAAACCGCCATTGTCGCCCCCGACAGACTGCTATGATGATGGATGAGTCGTCGCTGTGCTCTTGGGGTAATTTTGGTCAGCCGGGCGCTCCTGGGAAGGTTCACCACTGTTCCATGTTTTTGCCATTTGTGGATAATGGTTCTCACTGTTTTTCGCTGGAGTCCCAAAGCTTTAGAAATGGCTTTATAACCTTTCCCAGACTTACCCATCTCAATTACTTTGTTTCTTATTTGTTCCTGAATTTCTTTGGATTACTGCATGATGTTTAGCTTTTGAGGATCTTTTGGTCTACTTCACTTTATCAGGCAGGTCCTATTTAATCTCCTGCACTCCGGGATACAGCGGGCGGTCACATCTCTGCGTCCTAGTGCGTCTCAGTGTGCACTGAAAAGAAAAAAAAAGCTGCATTTCCGTTCTTCCAGTACAGACAAAGCCGCGAACAGAAAGCCAAAGGAGTGTTTTGATTGGTTTAGATTTGATTGACCTCTCATTCGACTAATAAGAGCCTTGAATTGGGTTTCTGAAACCTTGAAGAACCAATGACTGAAAACCTAGCAAGAAAGACCTGCCTGCCAACGACTGCGAATACAACGAGCTAATTGAAGCAGAGAAGTTCGACGATTGAAACACGTGCGTCCCATGCATAAAATCTGTTTTGTGTAACGGTAGCGTTCGCCAGTCTTTTTTATTACTACTGTTCTTATTTGTTTTTAAAAAATCGTTCACCAAAACCACAATCATGGAAGCACAAAACCGCAATCATGGAATCATGGTTTGACCGGGTCGCGTGACCAGAACCACGAGTCGTAACAAGCGGACCAGCTTCATGTTCGTCTGACAATGAGGAACAGATGTTCGCCAACGACACTGCTGTTGTGGACAGGTAAGTGTTATAAGCTAAATTATTCTTTATCACTGAAAATAGTAATAAAAATGGCTTTTGACCGATCGGTAATCATCGCCACATGACGGACCGTTTTTTGTGCGGCAAGCTCCTCTGTAGCGGGGGGGGGGGCGTTGTTATTCTCTACACTGCAGATATTTTAGTATAATTTTTAGTGCACTGTAGGTTATTTTTTCTTGTAAAAAAAGGCCACACATTTTTTACGTGGCATGCTTCTTTGTGTGTGGGGGGCTTGTTTGTTCATTCATTCATTCATGAATGAATAAACAACCCCCCCCACACACACACAGCCCTGAGTGTCACCTTTCATTAGAGCCCAAGATCAAGCTTCTATGTTGAATCATTCAAAAGTTATAGACGTTTTTCCAAACTGTGCCATTTGGCACAATTTGGCACAGTTCAAAAACGCCTGGGAACAACCTGACAAAAAAGCTGTGTAATATATTCTTTTTTTGTGGTATTGTTACAAAATTTTCACCTCAGCTTGATAATACTTGGTTCTACATTTCTGTTGCATTTTCCAGCCAGTATCTGACAGCTGTGTGTTACTTGCAAGCATTTGTATCTAAAAAAAAAACACCCAGGCTAACTTTATTTTCTTGAAGTTCAGTATGTTTAGATGACTGTTACTCAGTGGCAGGAGCACTTAGAGAGATTATGACTATTTTGCCAAAAAATTCAAAGTGTTTTCTTTTAAATGAGACCAACCCCATGAAGATGCTGCAAAGGGTTGAACAGCTTTTGATTTACTTTGGGTATGTTATTTTTAGGCGTTTTTAGGGAAATTGACCAGAGTGCAAGGGGTTAAGTGATTTCTTGATTGAGAACAGTTGTGGCAGTAATCAGGTCTGGGTGTGGCTAGAGAATTTGAACTTGGCTTTCCAAATATGTGATAAACCACTGATAATTTACGTTTTAACTGGGGGGGGGGGGGATTTTTTACACAGGGCCATGTAGGTTTGGATTTTTTTACCCTTAATAATAAACACCTTCATTTAAAAACTGCATTTTGTGTTTACTTGTGTTATCTTTGTCTAATATTTCAATCTGTTTGATGATCTGAAACATTTAAGTGTGACAAACATACAAAAAAAAAAGAAATCAGGAAGGGGGCAAACACTTTTTCACACCACTCTGTGTGTGTGTGTGTGTGTGTGTGTGTGTGTGTGTGTGTGTGTGTGTGTGTGTGTGTGTGTGGAGGAAGATGGGAAAATGGAAAATATGTTGTGGAACATCAGGGAACTTGCTGGTGCTTCTGCAACTGGGGAGTGTTATTAAATGGGGAATGTAAAGATTTTCATTGAAAAAAGAAGCATTTCAACAGTGTGTGGTTTCAGTCTACTCTTCTTGTAGCTTACTGCACCTCCAGCTTTGGAGAACACCCTCTCACATAGCACTGATGTTGCTGGCATGTGGAGATAGTTCTTTCCCATCTTGTTAAGGTTTGGGTATATGGTTTTGTGTGTTGCCCAGTAACAGAGTGGGTCTTCTCATCTGGAGAGGTAGGGTCCAGACAAATAACACTGAACTTCCACTTTGGCATCTGGTGTTGCACTTTGAGAGTGCTGCATTTCACCTACACAAAAACAAATGTAATTAGCAATCTTTTATAAGAAAATGATGCTTAAAGTAATAACATAATACAAACCAACTCTGCTATCCAAAAGATCCCACAAGTTGTCTTCCGTTGAAGGCCCAGGTTCCTCCTCTGCTGCTGACTGATGGAGTTGATAACATTTTAATACATGTGGCCAGAGAGGTTTGGAAAACACAATATAGGATAATAAATGGTACACTACCTGTTATGTTGATGGCATTGTCCTCTCCATTCTCATGGTTGCAGCACATTCAGCAGTCAGTTTTGACATGGCCTCTTGTGCACGTGTTTCAGTGCCAAAAACCTAATGTTTTAAATTGTGGGTCCAAAAATGAAGTTGTCCTTCATGTCCCTCCTTTGCTACATTTACACACACGCAGGCACGCACGCACACACTCAAAAAAAGCACACATTACACTCAAAAAAATGACACCCAACCACAAACAACTCTCCTATCTATCTTCTAGTGTTTGTGAATGAGTGTGTATGCATGTATCTCTGTGTAATATTTAGTAGATGTAATGTGTTTTTTGTTTAATGTTACGGAACCTAAACCTAATTCTAACTTGTGCAATACGCTCCCTGACTTATATTCAAATGCCCAACCCTCTCAAACTTCCCACAAGCCCTCAAGTCACGTGATGTGACAAACATAATGAGGTCTTGCTACGGTGCACTTGCTACGGTGACGTGACTGTGGGCGTTCTGAAACAGCGTTCGATGCACTGCTCATGACACTTCTGCTTTATATTGCTCGAATCAGTGTCGAGTGGGCGGTGTTGAGCGTAACATCACTACCAAACGGGATTACACAGAAGACAATGACAAGGGACTCAAGGGAACACAGAGGGCAATAAATGCAAATGATAAATCATAAATAAATACAGGCAGAACAAAAAAAGTAAAGTGTGGGCATTGTCACAGATGATGCTCAGATCATAATGCTTTTTTGATGGGTTTTAACCATGCAAAATATGATAAAAACGTCACTTTTAGTTGTTTTGGGGCATTTGAAGCCACTACAATCCAAACACTCAGTAAAAGCCTGACATCATTTTGTTAGGGTTTGCCTTGGTCTCAGTAGCTCTCATTCATTGAGCTATTCAGATTTGCATTCAAACCAGAGCTCAATGGAATGAATCTGTTATGTCCACAAATCTGCTACAAAGGGGATGGATGAGGAGGTTGCACTGGAACACAGCTTTATTATGCAACTATGTACAATACAGGTAGCACACCGTGGTGGAGTGGTGCTGGGCAAGAGAGCCCTCATGGTAGACGCCCTGTAATATAGGGCGGTGTGATGACGCAACTGGAAGGCGGCATAATCAGACTGCACTTCATAATAAAACCCCACACAACATCCTCCCCCCTTTAAAAATGGAAAAACACGCCTAATTAAACCCACCCGAATTTGTAAACATAAACCCACATGAACACACTAAAATAAAAGCAGGCATAAAAAAAAAATCACAAAGAACACTAAAACTCCATGTTGCTCCCCTGGGTAGCGGCCCAGGAGGAGGAACGTGCATGTGGAAGTTAACTCTCCAACCTGTGATAGAAGAATGGGCAGAACATGTTTCGTTCCGTTATTTCATACAAGGGAGTTTATTCTTCGTTCAAGTCATTCACATGACCAACATCAACTGACTAGTATTTACTATCAAAGTCCATAGTTTCTCTCTTATTGTCTGATCACATCACCATTAAACAAAACACAATCATGTCCATTTATCACAATTTTCGATGTGACAGTAACTGTATACCTAACATTCTTAACAAATTACCCTAAAATGAAATGAATTATTGGTTTTATCTCCTTCCCATGTATATAGCTTTTAACTTGTTCAAATATTTATATTTTAAACAATAACCCATGAATTTACATTTACATTAATCATTTTAAGCACTGTCATAAATGTACAGCATGTGGTGTTATTCCTAACAATTCACTGACCTGGCCACTGTGTACCTAACACACTTACAATAGTATTCTTGGTATTCGGTAATACACCCGAAATATGCACACTTGGTGACAAATCAAACTAGTAAATGTCGTACTGTATGAAAATCGTTTCATAACTGTCTTTAAATAAAGTAAGCAAATGGTTCCTAACATGTGGCGGATTTCACTGTTGTGGCACGTCCCATCCACTCGATCATTAACATTAGCAGGTTAGCTTATACAACAACACATCAACTTTAACAGAAATACCCTTACAAACCCGCTTTTCGCCTCACACTTATCACAATATAATCTCGGACATCTTAGGACTCTTACAGTTTATATTGCAGTCTTGAATTATTAGTATTTACCAACCTGTGATAGAAGAATGGGCAGAACATGTTTCGTTCCGTTATTTCACACAAGGGAGTTTGCATGTTCTTCCCGTGTCTGCGTGGGTTTACTCCGGGCACTCCGGTTTCCTCCCACATGCCAAAAACATGCAAGTTAGGTTAATTGGCATCAAAACTGGGGATTCTAAATTGTCCTTAGGTATGGATGCGAGAGTGAATGGTTGTCTGTCTCTCTGTGTTGGCCCTGTGATGGACTGGCGATCTGTCCAGGGTGTACCCTGCCTCTCGCCCAAAGATGCTGGGATAGGCTCCAGCCCCACCGCGACCCGAAAGGATTAAGCGGTAGAAGATGGATGGATGGATGAGTTTATTCTTCGTCCTCCGGTGCATGAGTCTACCCTCTATCACTGTGCGACATGCGCCATCTATTGGTCGGCGTACAGAACTGCACTCAACTCACATGAGTTATAATGGAACCAGGCGGATTACAAATGCATGGTAGAAGAATAAAACAATTAAAGAATAAAATAAAATTGTAGGGGTGCCTGTTTTACTTTAAATTTTCTTATCCAAACCTCTTACATAACTATTAACTATTTCCAAGCCTCTACATCTACAATAACCAAAAATAAAACTAGGACTGGTTGGTAGATTGCCACACGGCCCGCACGGCAAAGTGGTTTATTCTGCCACTTTTCTTGTTTTTTTTGTTTTTTTTATAGTCTGGCCATGCTCCTACCTAAAAAAAAGTGCTCTGTCACTCCTTTACCGTCTCCCATGGTAAGGGTGGGTCGGGCAGGGAAAACAGTTCAGTCTGAGGGGCTTTGAGGCAGCCCCGTGGTGGCCTCCTCCCTGAAGCTTTGAAGCAGGCTCGTGGCACGCCCCTCTCCCCTGGGCTGTGAAATGGGCTCGTGGCGGCCGCCCCCCTGGAGCTATCGGATCCCCGTGGTCAGTCTTCATGACGCCGGGGCCCGGGTCCCACACTGCAGCAGCCGACTCCCACGGAGCCCCGCTACCTGGAGCTGCCACCCGGCCACGGCATAGTCTGTTCACATCCTGAAATGAATCATCTGTCATCCGAAAGCACACTGTTCCCAGTTTCACCACAGTCCTCAGTGGTGCCCGTTGTTTCACTGGCTGCAGCCCGGTCATTCGCCGTCCCAGTCTCCCGCCAGCACAAACCCAAACCCAGTCCATAACTTGGAGCGGCGCCTTACTTGGTTTTACGTGCCGTTGTTGTGTTCCTGGCGGCCCTGCGTGCTCGTTAGGCTCTGGACCTCCGTCATGTGGCGGCGGTTCCATTGTCACCATGTTCGCTGCGGACCCTTCACCCATTGTCTCAGTCGTCAACCGAAACTCAACCTGAACACTGAAAGTGTCCGGTGCCTCCCTGGTGTTGCTCATCTGAACGGACCCTCCACCCGCCAACTCGGTCGCTCCTACTACAGCCAGCCAAGCACGAGCACCGAAGCCATCCGGTTCCTCCACTGAGCTGCTCTCCTCCCGAGAGCATGAATTGTGTGCTTCAGTGTCAGTCATTGAAGTGGACTCTTCACCCGTCCGCTCGGTCGAAACCCTCCGCAGCTTGCCAAGCGAGAATACAGAAGCAGTTCAGCTCTCCCCCTCCACTGTCTGAAATGTTCTGCTGTGCCGCGTCGTGCTTTGCCTCTGCACCCTGCTGCTGTGCTTCGGGGCTCTCAGCAGGCTCGCGCACCCCCTCCTGCGGCTCCAACCCTGCCTGCGAGGAAAACAGGGGCGAGTCTGGCTGCTGCTCTCCCTCTGTGCCATCTTCGCTCTCCTTGCCGTGCTCACCCACAATGCTGCAGTCACTCTGTGCTCACCATGCCAGCTAGCGTATAGCTTGTAGTTTCTGTGTTTGACACCCATTTAACCCCGTGACTAATTTCTCCTTTGCTACTAGCTGGGACATTAGCTCCCCTGAGCTAGCTAGCTCCGTGCCTTTTGGCGCCATTAGCATCTCAACCCACAGCTTCGTGCTACGTGTGTGTTGGGCCAAATAGCTAGCAAGAAGCTTGGCAGCGCCTGCATAGGACTCCGTTTCCCCTAACATGGAATGATTAGCCTAATGATGGGAAGCCTAATGATTCGGCTTCCGTGTGGAGAGGACTGAGGCAAATCACCAACTATCGGCCTCAGGCTCCTAAAGGTCAGGATGACAAAGCCCTTTGTCAAAGACTGTCCCAACACTATGCCCGTTTTGACACCTCGTCATCTGTGTCCAACTCCCCCCCCCCTCCCTCCAGCTCCACAGCCTCCACAATCCCTACTTCATTAAAGGCACCCCCCCCCCTCCCCCCCTGCCCTTATCATCAGTGAGCAGGACGTGCTCAAACAGTTCTCCAGACTGAACCCGCGCAAGGCCCCCGGCCCGGACGGCGTGTCTCCCTCCACCCTGAGACACTGTGCGAAACAGCTGGCTCCTGTCTTCACAGACATTTTTAACACCTCCCTTAAGTTATGCCATGTGCCGTCCTGCCTCAAATCCTCCACCATCATCCCTGTCCCCAAGAAGCCACGGATCACTGGACTTAATGACTACAGACCTGTAGCGCTCACCTCTGTAGTCATGAAGTCCTTTGAGCGCCTGGTCCTGCCCCACCTCAAGTCCATCACCACCCCTCTCCTGGACCCGCTGCAGTTTGCCTACCGAGCCAACAGGTCTGTAGACGACGCAGTCAACCTGGCCCTCCACTCCATCCTGCAGCACCTGGACTCCCCGGGAACCTACGCCAGGATCCTGTTTGTGGACTTCAGCTCCGCATTCAACACCATCCGCCCCGCTCTGCTCCGGGACAAGCTGTCCCTGCTCAACGTGCCTGACTCCCTCTGCAGGTGGATCACCGACTTCCTGACGGACCGGAGGCAGCATGTGCGGCTGGGAAAGACTGTCTCAGACTCTACTAGCATCAGCACCGGATCACCCCAGGGCTGTGTACTTTCCCCCCTACTCTTCTCCCTTTACACCAACTCCTGCACCTCCAGCCACCAGTCTGTCAAGTTGATCAAGTTTGCGGACGACACCACCCTCATCGGGCTCATCTCCAACGGCGACGAGTCCGCCTACAGGAGAGAGGTGGCCCAGCTGGCATCCTGGTGCAACAATAACAACCTGCAGCTGAACGCTCTGAAGACAGTGGAGATGATTGTAGACTTCAGGAAAGTCACTACCCCTCTGCCCCCCCTCACCCTCTCAGGCTCTCCCATCACCACTGCTGATTCCTTCCACTTCCTAGGCACTACCATCACCAGGGACCTCAAATGGGAGCCGACCATCAGCTCACTCATCAAAAAAGCCCAGCGGAGGATGTTCTTCCTGCGGCAGCTGAGGAAGCTCAAGCTACCCACTAAGATGTTAGTGCAGTTCTACACAGCCATCATCGAGTCCATCCTCACCACCTCCATAACCGTGTGGTACGCAGGAGCTACTGCCAGGGACAGACTAAGGCTGCAGCGCGTCGTGCGCACTGCTGAGAAGGTGATCGGCTGCAAGCTCCCATCTCTCCAGGATCTGTACATCTCCAGGACCCGGAGGCGTGCTGGCCGGATCATAGCCGATCCCTCACACCCTGGTCACGTACTGTTTGCCCCCCTCCCCTCAGGTAGAAGACTTCGGTCCATCCAGACTAAAACCTCCCGTCACATGAACAGCTTCTTCCCCTCTGCCATCAGACTGCTGAACACTAAGTGACTTATTGACTCTCGTGCACTATGTACAGCAGCTCAACCAGACTCATGTCAATCATCACTGTTTTCTTCCTGCATTACCGACTGCACTATATAGTTCTCCACAGTATCTGCTGCTCGCTAATATATTTTAACTGCTGACCAGTATCACTTACTCTTATTCTACACTTTATTGCATGTATAGTTTATTTCTTTTATTTTATCATGTTTAATGTTGCAGCATTGCACCGAGACAAATTCCTAGTTTGTGTACTACATGAACAATGTCAATAAACCTGATTCTGATGGAAAATTCTCTGGCCTTCTGCGCCAAGTTTGCGAACCAGAAGTGCTCGCTTCCTTACTTCATCAAGTTTACCAAGTCCCAATGCTGCAATATACGTCTCGAACGCGGCCAGCCAACGAGGCCACACGACTGCTGGTTCTCCTGGGTACTCAAGAAAAATCTGTAGTGGCGTCCCGCACGTCTCCATAAGTTATTCCTCAGTCTCCAAATGTTATGTTCACAAATCTGGTACAAAGGGGACGGACGAGGAGGCTACACTGGAACACAGCTTCACTGTGGTGGAGTCGTCCTGTGCAAGAGAGAGCCCTCATGGCAGACGCCCCGTAATATAGTGCGGTGTGATGACGCAACTGGAAGGAGGTATTATCACACCGCACTTCATAATAAAACCCCACACAACAGAATCCACCCTCCCAGATGTATTTGTATTCATTTAATTATGGTGAGAATAGCTGTGAAACTATGAGCTTCTTAAGCCACACACCAAAAATGCATCTAACCTAGTTATCTTAGCAGAATGACCCTAGATTTGTTGCTACTCGATATATTCTGATCCCTCCACAAGTCATCCTCGTTACCAGTTGGTCCATTAATCCACAGTTGGTTATACATTTTATTTCCAGGCATTATTCTTGCATGTTTTGTTATATTTTGGTCAGGATGGCCCCATCACCAGAGGGAGTTAGCCACAGCTAGCAGAGCAAGCTATTCACTCATTTGGGCTCATTTCTGTGTTTAGTATACCTCAGGGACTGGTCTTATCCTTTTGACGACTCAAACCACACACCCCTGTCCCCCAGTAATGCTTCATCTCGGCTTTTACATTATCCCAGTTTTGTGTTAGTTAGCTCAAGTTGTATCTGACAAACGGAGCGAGCTAGCTAACATTATCCTCAACCACAGATTACATAAGTTACAAAAGAGGGAGGGTTGGGTGAACTGTGGCTCATTAGTGTATAACGCAACATGCACTGAAACAGCTCCAGTGGGCTCACCACCTGCAAGAGAGATCATGAGAGTTGCTATGTGGATTGAGCGACAGTCAAAGGCAGAGACCTTGGCAGTCCAATCCCAACCCTACTAAACTGGCTTTGGGAATGTGGAACATCACCTCTCTGGTGGGGAAGGAGCTTGAGCTTGTGCACAAGGTCGAGAGATACCAGCTAGTTATAGTCGGGCTATATATTTATATATATAGTCGGGCTATATATCTAAATATGCATTTTTAATGGGCTGGTCCAGGGGTAAGTGTCAGGTTAGGCATTGGATTGCTTGCTACCAGATAACCATGAACACCGGTACTACCTGTTGTTGGATACAAATATAGTGTATGTAGTTAGGGTGTACTGAGATGGCAGTGCCCTGGGTGTATTGGGAGGTGATGCCCCGTCTTTCCGATGGTGGCGTCACGGGAGTATAAGAGGGCCCAGCGGAAGGGACTCTGCCTCTTCACTGTGGACTCTCAGGCTGGACGGAATGACTCCTGTGTGTTCCTGTTCTTGTGTTAATAAAACCATAAAACGTCACCTCGACTCCTCATCATTTCCAGATGAAACACCTGTTTCATGGGTCGGGCCGTCGGCGACTAACCGGCAACCCCGCCCTTCCAATGGCATGGAGGGTGAAACTGGGCATCCTGGCAGAACTAAAAACAATATCTGTCACAGGTCTGTGGTGGACCATTCCCAGTTACACGGGGTGAGACTGGACATCCTGGCAGACAAGCACATCTGTCACAAGATCTGTGGTGGACTTTTGCCAGTTGGTGCATCGTGACATGCACTACACAAAGAGCAGAGATAAACAAACCTATCATCTGGTCAGTCACTGCAACAGATACTGGAGTCAGTTTGTCTTGGCCTGTCCTTGCCACTGATAATACCTCTATCTGCCAAGAAAGTGCCACTAGTCCAGCAAAAGCTAGTGGTACTCAAATACTTTGCAAGCAGTTTCATGAACTGGTCAGTCAGAGAGCAACTCATACCGGCTCGGACGTCGCCCGGGTTAGCAAGGTCAGGAGTTCCTGGCAAAGGACAGAGCTGCATGGAGGAATCTGATCAGAACTAAATGAAACTGTCATTGTCGCCCCCAACAGACTGCTAAGATGTGATGATGGTCCAGGGGTGTCAAACATATAGCTGGTGGGCCAATGACGGCCCACCAAGGGGTCCAAAATTTTCTCTGTGAATTCATAGCTTTATTTCTAGTAAATTTCTGACTTTCTACTGATTACAATAGTTTGTGTCAATCGGAGAAATTTTTTCCTCTGTAAGATGAAACTTTCTCATCAGTTTTCTTTTTCTTCTTTCTTCTGATGAGAACAAAGGACCCTTGATCTTGCTGTGTGTGCAAGATGATTTAAGTATGCATTTAAAAGTAATGTGACATCATGCGCGCACACCCAATTATATATGCGTAGGTGTATACTTTACACACAACATATACGTATATACACATACAGTATAGTATGCATACATTACAGACATATAATCACATAGGCACATTTAGTTAGTCTTTAGTACACAACCAGTTAGTGAAAACATGTCTTCATTTAAGTTTGTCACATGGAACATACGTGGAATTGAAACCAGGGAGAAGAGGCTAAAAGTTTTTAATCGACTGAACGATCTACAGGCAGACTTTGTTTTATTGCAGGAGACACATGTCTCTAAGTCGTCTGTAGATGCGCTCACCTCCCCGGAATTCCCTCACATGTACTCAGCCGGCTTTAATTCTAAACAAAGGGGGGTAGCTATACTGGTAAACAGAAGAATACACTTTGTTGTGAATAACACCATAATAGATCCGGAAGGTAGATTTACGTATAATACTAAAAATCTCAGTCCAAAATTTGGATCTATGTATTGCAAGCGTTTATGGCCCAAATGTTGATGACCCATCCTATTTTCACACTTTTTTCACTTCTCTTTCTGAGCACTTGGACACCACAGTTATAATAGGAGGGGACTTCAACCTGGTATTAAACCCTGCAATCAACAGGCTCAGTACATCAGGGAATTACCGAAAATGGCTGGCTACTGACACTCTCAAACAGTACATGAATGATTTTGGTCTTTGCGATGAATGGCGTTCTCTTCACCCAACTCTTCGGGAATACACTTTTTTTTTTTTCATCAGTTCATAGTTCACATTCGCATCTAGATTTTGTTTTTAGCCAGTAACTCTATTGTGGGGGACATCACAGACACTGAAATATGCTCAAATCAAGCTATTAGCGATCACCATCCAGTATCTCTTACACTAGTAAATAGGAAAGCTACAAGGGAAACTCGGAGCTGGAAATTTAATATACCACTACTGAAAGACAAAGACTTTATTAACTATTTTAATAAAGAGTGGGAATCATATCTGGAATATAATGATGTGCCAGGAATATCCCCAGGTGTTCTTTGGGAAGCAGCAAAAGTGGTCATGCGAGTTAAAATAATCTCTTTACTGTTCATATAAGAATAAAAAAGAAAAAACACTGGTACTGGATTTAGAACAGAAAATTAAGTCACTGGAGACAACCTGTGCCGTTTCCCCACAGGAACAGACACTTAACAATCTGAGAAAATTAAAGCTGGAATTAAAAGAAATTACAAACAAAAGAGCACAGTTTTTAATACAGAGACTGCGTCTTGAGAACTTTGAACACAGTAATAAAATCGGGGCGATATCTTGCGAACCAGCTTAGATTGAATAAAGAAAAAAAACAACTATCCACTCTATCAAGGATATGACTGGAAATATTACCCACGAGCCTGAAGAAATAAATAACTTCTTCAGAAAGTTTTATGAACACCTCTACTCATCTCAGGATAACCCATCTGACTCAGAGATAAATAAATTTTTGGACGATATTAATTTACCACAATTAAATAATTAACAGATTGCAGTTCTGGATGCACCTCTTCAGGTGTCTGAACTCCAGGAGGCACTTAAGCACATCCCAAACAACAAAGCCCCGGGACCGGATGGTTTTCCAGTAAAATTTTATAAAGAATTTTGGCCTGTGATGGCACCTACTTTTTTAAAATTGTGAACCAAATTAAAGAAGATAATGTAATTCCTCAGAATATGAATTCGGCTAGTATTATCCTGCTCCTTAAACCTGGAAAAGAACCTACGCTTCCATCCAGCTACCGTCCCATCTCACTTATGAATGCCGATCTTAAAATAATTTTCAAAGCTCTCGCCAAAAGACTGGAAAGGATAATTCCCTTTATTATACACCCAGATCAAACAGGTTTCATCAAGGATAGGCACTCTGCTGATAATACACGCAGGCTATTTGATTTAATAGACTACTGCAAGATCAATAATGTAGAAACTACAATCTTGTCCTGGGATGCAGAGAAAGCCTTTGACCGTGTTAACTGGAAATTTCTCTTTATGGTGTTAAACAAGTTCGGGTTTGGTTCATCTTTCATAAACTGGATTAAAACACTATATAGGTGTCCAGCTGCGTCTGTCCGAACAAATGATCAGACTTCCCGAAGCTTTAATCTCCAGAGAGGTACTAGGCAGGGGTGTCCACTCTCTCCCTCACTTTTTACCATCTTTATTGAACCATTAGCAGCAGCCATATGACAAAATGTTGATATCAGAAGTATTCAAACTGGAGAAAAGGAACACAAGATAAGTCTTTATGCTGATGATGTATTGATTTTCCTTGAAAACTCACAAAGATCTCTTCTTCAGACAGTGGTGCTCTGATAAATTTTCATCATTATCAGACTACTCTATTAACTGGGTAAAATCAATAGCTTTACCTATAAATTGCAATTTCTCAAATACATCTACTATTCCAATACAATCAGGAAATGTTAAATATTTAGGAATAGATATTTCCCCCAGGCTCTCAGAGTTATTGCGACTAAATCATATTCCCCTTTTAAAAACAATACAAGACGACCTTACATGCTGGAGGACCTTTATCATTAAAGGGCCTATATCATGCTATTTTAAGCCTTTCAGAGTAAACTATATGCATGTATGTGATAGTATATTACCTTTGGTACACTGGAGAATGAATTTCTTATGAAATATGAGTTATTTTCGCGAGCTACTTTTCCAACCCGGAAGTAAGATGCCTCGATCTCTGAGGCTCAGCCTCTCCTTGTGGCTGCCGCCCATTTCATGACGTAACACCTGAGCTGGCTGTTGCAGCGTGTCGCTGGGTTCCGCCCACAAAAACTTAGAAGACATTGTCTTACGTAAAAAAGCAAACAGTTGTTGCCACTGAGCAGATTAGGTGTGAGAGGAACTACTTCTTCACAGCATCAATGCTAAAGTGAAAGAGTTTTGCCGATCACTGCTCCGTTAGCTGCGCGGAGAAAGTGGGTGTGTGCGTTAGCCTGGGGGCGGTGCTGGCAGCACAGGCACTTCCTGGAGTGGGAGGCTCACCCACGTTCACACGTATGCACGTGGGGACCCAGTCATTATCAGGGACAGGGCGGAGCAGCAGCTCAGAGAGCAGGGTTGAGGAGGAATACTCAGATGCGTGAATGGAGCAAAATACCACTTTGGGGGTGTTTTTGGTGAGGAATTAACACTATAACATGCTTAAAAGCTCAAAAAAAGTCGATTTTGCATGATATAGGCCCTTTAATGGGAAGAGTCGCAGCCGTTAAAATGATGGTCCTTCCTAAAAATAATTATTTGCTCTCAATGATCCCTACCCAACCATCAATGGCCTGGTTTAAGTCTCTAGACTCAAATATAAGTAAATTTTGATGGAAGGATAAACTATCACGGATTAGTTTAAAAACCTTCCAGAAAGCGAAAGAGTGCGGAGGCTTAGCTTTACCAAATTTTTTTAATTACTTTTTAGCCAATAGACTGCAGTTTGTTTCAAAATGGACAAAATCAACCCCACTAGGAAACCCATGGTTAGATGCTGAACAGGCTCTCTGTGGGTCACTAAATATCTCTGACTTACCTTTTATGAGTCCCTGTATTAAACGCCATGACTGTTTTAAAAGTATTAATATCAGCTCCTCTCTGATGGCTTGGTGGAAATTTTTAAAAATAACAGGGTCTTCACTTGTCCCCTGTAAACTCACGCCCATTTGGAATAATCCTGATAGCCTGCAACAAAAGAGGACATTAAAATTTCCACTATGGCAAGAGAAGGGAATAAATAACTTAGAACATCTTATTCAAGGTGGAAATTGTATCCAATTTCAGGATCTAGTGTCACAATACGAAAGCAGTGATAAAAAGTATTTTGAATATCAACAGCTTAAATCCATAATAAAAGCAAGATTTAATCTTAATCAGATAGATTTAGAAGTACCAGTTAAGGTGGCAGAGTTTCTGAATCTCCGTTCCCCAAAATTGATATCGAAAATACATGGGTCTATTTTCAAAGTTGGATGAGTCAGTGTCTCTTCCAATATCAAAATGGGAGACAGACTTATCGATTAATAAGGAGGAAAGTTTCTGGACACATATGTTTAAACACTTTTAAGATGACTAAAAACTTACAACTTATACAGTATAAAGTTCTACATAGAATTCATTACACAGGACAAAGGATGTTCAAAATGGGCCTGAGTCACACAAATATCTGCTTTCACTGCACTAGCAATGTCCCGGATAGCTATCTGCATGCTATGTGGTCCTGTGCACCGGTTCAAAAGTTCTGGCAGAAGACATGCGAAGACCTGTCGGCATGACTTGGGTATAGTGTCCCACCCTCACCCACACTTTGCATATTAGGTGATTTAAGTGAAATAAATATAGATGCAAGGATGCCACATATGGTTCTCACTGCCTTATGCATTGCAAAGAAAACTATCCTCATGAACTGGAAATCAAGAAATAACTTACGCATGACTTATTATAATAACTTACTATTGGATTATATAAGCCTGGAGAGAATGTCATCCTCCTCAGATAATCAAGTGGCGGAATTCAACTCTCTCTGGTCCCCGCTTATTAATTCTATAATCTGAGAGGTGGCGGGTGGTGACTCGCTCTCCTTGGTACCTCTGGCGGCTGGCTGCGCCCCGACCGCGAGTGTCCGGGGGGCCTGTTCTGGGGTGGCCGTCTGTCTTGCCCTGGGGGGGGGGGTTGGGCTGTGGACCCTGGCTGGCTGGCCTCACCCCTCGGGGGAGGGGGGGGTCTGGGTCTGGCCCTGGGCACCTGGTGCTGGGGAGGGCATCCCCCCCACCCGGACCGGGGTTGGGTGTGCCCTGGTGGTGGGGGTTTTCCCTGGTGCATCCTTGCACAGCGGGGTCGTGTTTTCCCTGGGGCCCTGGTGGCACCCTGGGGTTGGTGCCTGCATCCTGGGTCGCCCTCCCCGTCCACTGGGGTCTGCGGGTGTGGGTGTGCATGTGTGTGTGAGAGTGGGTGTGAGTGTGGGCTTGTGTATGAGCGGATGTGGAAGTGGGTGTGTGTTGAGTGGGCGTGTGTTGAGTGGGCAGGTGGGGCTGTGTGTGGGTGTAGGTGGGTATGTGTGATGTTGGGTGGAGGTACGTGTGCGTATGGAAGCGGTTACTTGTGGGTAGATGTCTAGGGGGTGGAGGATGTGTGTATGGGTAGGAGAACTTTGTTGGGTGGCGGGGGTTGGGCAGTCCATCTAGTGGCATGGGGGCTGGCGTTTCGGGGCCTGCTTGTCCCGGCCGCCTTGCTGTTGTGTTGCGGGGTGAGGCGCTTTGTTGCATCGCCCCTGGTGTCATTGGCAGCGGGTGTGTGTTGGTGCTTGGGGGTGGTTGGGGGGGGGGGGGTCACTGGAGCGGGTTGATGGCCGTGTTTCCATTGGGTTGCTCCGGGGTGGCTGTGGTTGCCGAGCAGCCTGCAGCTGTCGGTGTGCGTCTGGGGTTGGTAGTTGTGGGCCTGCATGGGTGCTCGGGGGTGTTGGGCGCCGTGTGGGTCCGGCCCATTGTTCACTATTGAGACTGTTGTTGTCCATGTTTGTGTGTGTAAGATAAGTGGAAATATGTTTGGCTGCCCCATCAAGTTAGTGGTGCTGGGAGCGCCAGGGCGTGATGCTGGTGGGTCCTGGGCTGCTTCCATTGGCGGCCCTCGCCCTGGGTTGGGATTTGGAGGCAGTGGGTGGCCTCATGAGCCAGTCTGCAAGCTGGCTTCTGGGGTAGACAGCCTCGCTTTTAGACCACCTACCTCCCAGTCTTACAGTATTTCCCGCCCTCCCCCTCCCCCTGACTCTGGGTGGAATAGACATCTTTTTTGTTATATTTAGGGCTTTGGAGTGGGGGTGTGCTGCACTGTGTCGGTGAAGGGGATACCTTTGCTGTGTGGTGGGGTTGCACTCATCTCAATTTTAATTGCACTTTAGACACTGAGGGCTTGGGTGGATGGGGGCCCTGCTGCCCATCACAGTGGCTAGCAATGCTCCAATCACTATCCCCCCAATTTTAATTGCACTTTGGTAGTCCACACATTTACACACAATTATATCATATAACCAACACCCACCCACCATGTTTTGTGCGGGGGGAGGGGGTGGGGGTCTTCCCCCACCCTTGTCGCCCTGCTGTTGCTGGGGGCGTGGGGGCCTGGTGGGGAGCCTGGGACCTATCATGTTGTCAAAATCCCTGGGTGCTACTGAATATATACAGTAGATACAACCAAGGAAGTGAGAGGGGGGCTGAATATGAGTCAAAGTGAGAGTGAGGGGGTGATGAATGGAGGTGGTAATGGTGGGTCGGTTTTGTGCGGCGCTTTGCATGCCGGGTGGCATCTTGGGGCGCCTGCGGTGGTCTGCTGATTGTTTGCTCAGATGGGCGCCGGGGGTGGGGGTCTGCTTCTGTGACCTGTGCCGGTGGTCTCCTTGGTCACTGCCGGGCACTGGTGCGTGTTCAGGCTCGCTGCATCTGCTTCATAGCCGCCTTATGAAACAAAGGTGAATGAGGAGTGAATTTGAATGGGTACAGGAGTGAGAGAAAATGGGTCGGTCTGGGTGAGTGAGTGAGTGAGTGAGTGAGTGGGGTGTGCATGGGAGCATGTGGGTGTGAAGGTGTGGGGAGGGGTGTGTCTGCGAGTCAGGAGGTGCTGGATTAAGGAGGGTAGTGCCTCTAGGCAACGTGGGCTCCCCTGGGCAGGGGGACTTCTTTCAACATGGGGGTCCCCGGGGTGTGCGACAGAGGCACTGGGGGGGTGCTGTGGGGGGCCTGGGGGGGGCTCGCGCGGGGGGGCATGGGCCGGTCTCTGTCCCGGGGGGTGGGGTCGCTGGCCTCCTGGTGCCTGGGGGCGGATGTTGGCCCCGCTGGGGGGGGGGGGGGGGGTTGGGTGGGTCCGGGGGTGTGGGCTCACCGCGCTGGCCGTCAAGCAGCCTGGCCTCCCTTGATCGTCCCTCTGGGGGCAGATGCCTGGCTTTCCTGGAGCTTGCTGACCTCGGGGCTGGGGGTTGGTGGCGCTGCCTTGTCTGCTCAGGGTTCCCGGGGGGCCAGCTTCTGCGACCAGCCCTACGCTTGTATGTTTCCTGACAAACCACTCACATGCACACGCTTATTTTGCACGCGTTCTCATATACTGTGTATGCACACAGACATACACGCACAAATGTCTCTCCTTTAACAGGTGCGGAAACCAGACTCGTGTTGAGACATCTTCGGTGGAAGAAGCAGTTTGTCTTTTGTTTGTTTTAGTTGTTTGTCTGTTTGTTTTTGTCTGTTCCCCTCCCTTTTCTTTTCCCCCTTCACACACTTCCTTTCCCTCTTCCCCATCCTGTTGGGTCTTCCATGGGTAAAACAATTAAAATAAAGTATTAAAAGTTATTACAGGAGGAGTTTACAACAATATACAATACACAGTTAGGTACCGTATAAGCTCCTCTTGGCAAAGTAAATCTGTTTTGGCACAATAAGGGTGACAGATCCCTGTTCTGTTTGCCTAGCTGCCTGACAGGACAAGGGAAAAAAAATAGCATGTCACTTTAACTGCACCACAGTAAACATCACAGGTCACGAACAGGTCAGTGTGCACCAGTAGATTTTGTCTGAACAGCTCAAATCAACACACTACACTTTAAGCCTAGGATAGTATTTTAAAAGATGAAACACTGGTTAATACTGACCAAAGACAACGCAGAGAGGCCCGTGGAGACGGCAGCAGAGGAGAGTGGAGAAATGCCGTCAGAAAGCCCATCGACTTCTGGCGTGGGGGGAGGAGGAGGAGCCCAGCACCGTACAGGGCTCGATAATCAGTCGGATGAGCCTTCGTCCAAGTATTGCAAGTATTGAGAGGAATATATTCAGTATGGATTCATGCATTGTTATCAGTGAAGTACAACATCCCCAATGTGTAGTGTGCACCGAGGTGCTTGCACATGAGAGTTTAAAGCCCATAAAAATGCTCAGAAACTTGAAAAGTAAGCACTACCAAAGCTCAAAGGTGGCATATTTAATTGCACAAGCAAAAACATCACATACAATCAGAGAAACCCTAATAAAACCTGCTGCTGTTGCTATGAGTTGGACAATGCGTGGGGATAAACAGGTGTGGGAGCTGGAAGCAGTGCCACTGTCTGATGGGACCATATTCCGGCGCATCATGGACATGGGCCAGGACATAAAGTGTCAGCTGACTGACAGAGTGAAGAAAGGGAAATATACTTTGCAGTTAGATGAAATATCAAACTGTGCACACGTTTTCTTATATATCAGTCACCTCTGGGGATAGTGGGGTCGCCAGTCTCTGTCACCATTATTTTGGGGGTCGCGGGCTGAAAAGTTTGGGAACCCCTGTTCTAGATGACCGTTGCGAGAGTAGATTTAGTAGAGAGTGGTTTGTGTTGCCAAGAATCAGTTGAACTCGTTCCTAGTGAGAGTTGGACTCTGTCAGGGCTGTTCATAATATTTATGTACAGGATTTCTTGGCACAGCCAAGGAAGGAAGGGTGTCATGTTTGGTGACCACAGGATCTCATCTCTATGGTTTGCAGATGATGTGGTCCTGTTGGCTTCATTGAAGAATGACCTACAGTTCTTACTGTTGGTCTTACTTACTTATATGTGGGCACTTGGTAAAGTCCTGTGCACATGAACTGAGTCCCGTGTTTCACTACATTTTTAATAAGTCGTTACAGACACAACATGTGCCTAAGGTCTGGAAAGATGCTGTGGTTGTCCCTGTTCCAAAATCCAGCTGTCCTAAAACGGTAAACGAGTTTAGACCAGTTGCTTTGACTTCAATTTTTTTTTTTTTGAAAAACTAGTCAGATTTGAGGTCCTTAAACAGACTGAACATGCATTGGATCCTTTGCAGTTTGCCTATAGGCTTCACAGAGGAGTGGAGGATGCCACCATCACTCTGTTTAACATACTTTTTGAACATCTGGATTTTAATGGGACACACGCCAGGCTTTTATTTGTGGACTTTTCTTCTGCTTTTAATACAATCCAACCTCATATTTTATTTGAAATGCTCCTGCAACAATTTGATTTGAGTAATAATCTGGTGGGTTGGAGTATGGATTTTTTAACCAACAGGACACAGAGAGTAAGGGTCAATGGTACATTGTCTGACCAAAAGTGTTCTTTTACTGGCTCTCCTCAGGGGTGTGTGTTGTCACCACTACTCTTCATCGTGTACACAAACATGTGTCAGAGCAGACATGACAACAGACACATTATAAAGTATGCTGATGATTCAGTTATTGTCAGTCTCCTTCAGGATGGTGAGAGTGGCCATGGCCCAGTAGTTGATGATTTTGTTCACTGGTGTGAGGATTCCTACCTGCAGCTGAATACGACAAAAACTAAAGATATGATTATTGACTTCAGGAAGAAAACTCCCAGGCACAAAGTCACTGTACTAAAAGGTCAGACCACTGAATGTGTGCAATCTTATAAATATCTTGGGACGATTATTGATAGTAATTTAAACTTTGAAGAGAACTGTGAAAGGGTGTGCAAAAAGGGTCAGCAACATTTGCATTGTTTAAGGAAACTCGCACACTTCCAATTTGACCGAAACATAATGACAATGTTTTATCAGGCTTTTATTGAATCTGTTTTATCCTTTTCTTTAGTGTCATGGTTTGGTCAGAAAACTGAAACAGAGGAAATCCTTAGACCAGGTGGTTAGATGGTCCAGTCGTTTGCTTGGTGAGTCACAGCTGAGCCTGACATCCCTGTACACCTGACAGGTACAGAGGATTGCTACCTCCATTTTAAATGACGACTCCCACCCTTTGCACTGCCACTTTCAGCTTCTTCCCTCCAGACGGAGGTTTGTTGTCCCAAAATGTAAAACCCAGCGCTACAAAAACAGCTTTGTTCCAGCTGCTGTCAAAGAGTTGAACAAGATGTAGCAATATATTGCAAATAATTTAGTTATCTATTTATTAATTTTTATTTTACATTTATTTATTTTTGTAGGTTTTTTGCGGGGTTTCAAATCTTTTATTGGGTTTTAGACTTTTGAGTTTTTAATCTCTTTGACTTAGTTTTTAACTTTTTTTAATATGACCCTCCTCTCTTATCTCTTTGTTTTTTTCTCTCATCTCTTTGTCTTATGTAATGATTGGTGGAGCCTTGAGTACTTTTATCGTATTTATAGTCAGCTGCATGTGTGCCTGTGTTTTGTGTTCATGTTGAATGCAATTGTGGTTTGTAAATATGTGTCTAAAAGGATGTCACCTGACTGCAACAAATCTACCTACGGGTACAAATAAAGTAACTTGAACCTGAACCTTACTGGGATGGTTTGCTACTGAGTGTGATGCGGCCGAGATAAGAATCAGCACCTCCAAGTCAGAGTCCATGGTCCATAGTCGGAAAAAGGTGGATCATCCGCTCCGGGTTGGGGACAAGGTCCTGCCCCAAGTGGAGGAGTTAAAGTACTGTGTCTTGTATCTTGGGATCATATGTGTGGGACATTTAAATTCCTTGTCCTACAGTCTCATTCCCTGTGTTGTGATTTTCTTTCAATACACGTAGATTTATACTTCTGCAACTCAATCTAGCCTTTCGACAGTGTTCATAAAGCATTATACCTGTAATCTGACACTTTACATTTACTGACTCCAGATCAACATATGAATTTACTAAAAAATATCACTTTAAAAAATGATTTCAGTGCTTAACATATTCATACTACTTGCACACAACTGGTAAATAATAAAATCATGGCATTGCTGTTGATGCCTGAAGCACTGACCTTTAAAGGTGGCAGCAGCACCCCCTTGGTAGGGGTTATATCACACCACACTTTGCCCTACATGATTTCACATCTCGCTAGAGCTCCACTTGAAAACCTTGTTTGAGAAAATCTGTTCCGCAGTAGATTTGTGCCAGAACCATTCATTTATTCTAATATGACTGCCAAAAGGGAGATAGAGATTACATCAGATTGGCATGCTTCAGTTGGCATTTGTCATGTGACAGACTTTTAAAAACCGGGTGTTGTGGGGTCATGCTCACAAAACACTATCTAGCATGTGACAGATTATAAAATCATCTTCTCCCCATCATCTCCTCAATATGTTCACAAACACAGATAAATAACCCCCTCTCTTCACCCGTTACTATAGCAACCCCAGCTTTAGTGTTGTGATGCTACTAGGCCACAGATCCTGTTGCAGTGTCAGCTGTTTGCAGTCAAACAACACAGTCTGTCTGTGACCAAAAGTACTAAGAACCATATCGAGGATGGTTTTGAACAAAAATACAACAACAAAACAAACATTTTTAACTACAACATGTGATGAGTGGCATTGAGGATGCAGTGGAGCTTTAGTGAGAAACTGTCGGAGGACAATTAGGAAACAATTATTTTGAAGTTTGTTACTGTGTTTTCTACTATGAGACGATGCACAGAGTCCAGTCAGCATCACTCAAGCTGTAGGAATTGCTCATAAACTCTTCAGAGCACATTTGAGAGTTAAGCACAAAGTGGTATCGTGGGTCTCTTCTGAAGAACACAAAGTCCTGTTGGCAGATTCCTGCCTGTCTTTTCTGTCCTGACATTGAGAAATGACAGCTGGGTCTACATTTTTGCCTCATTGCATCACAGATGCAGTCGTGACTGACAATAGACAAAGTCACTGGCTGTAACTGTTAAACATATCAGAAGTTGTTCTGTGCAACTCAGCAGCATTAATGTTGCCTTGTTTTGTACTTGTCACAGTATTGTTAAATCAGTCAGTGCGGGCAGGTAGTGAGAGAATGAGATCATGGTAAAATCATACAACCAAAAATCAGAAAAAAGTTTGGATGTATGCAAAATGCAAATAATAATAATCAACGGGCACCAAATAGATCTTGGTGAATACTGGGATGGCATCTGGTGGGGTCTCGTGCTGGGCTAAAGGGATGGTTAAGAAGGCCAGGATAGGGCATTCTGGGATAGAGTGCTTGTAAGTACTGTACCACGGGGGCGTCAGGCCCTTAAACTGCAGGTAACCGCACACCTCATGGCTGTAAAGGTTAGACTTATTTTTTAGTTGGCGTTTCCTCTAGCTCATCTATTTTTCACTTGCTGCCTTGCAAGATATGTCTTGGTCGACAAAAGGCTAAGGGCAAAAACCCTGACAGAAAACATCCTGTTGCTCTGCAGGCCCTGGTGGAAAAAGAAGCTAAAGGAGCACACCTGATGCAAAGGCTAAGGAAGACAACCCTGACATGAAATCACCCACTGTAATATGCCAGTACATACCAGACAATCATGCCGTATCAGTTGATGCATGGATAACCAAAGACTGCGTCTCTCAACGGGGAACCAGGTTGAGGTCAACAAGTCAGCTACTGAAACAACCCTGTCAGAACCTCCTTGTACAGGAGGCCACCAGGACACCACCGTCAAAAAAAAAAAAGACCCATTTGCCAAAAATGGACTAGAGAGGAATATAAAGCAGTGATGGCTGCATATTACACTGCTACACTGCACCCTAGAGAGAATTTGTCAACTGAGGAGATGTACAACATCTGGAGGAGCTCAAACAGGAGCACCCGGACCTACCTAGATATGAACAAACTCACAAATGTATGAAGAAACATCAAGAACAAGAGACTCACTGAAACGGAGTTGAACAGTATCAAGGCAGAAGTGCAGTGCACTAATGTAAACCAGAAAAGCAAAGTACTACTGGCCGCAAGACTACAGAAATGACCCCTGCTGAGCCAACGAGGCAAACAAACATCTGGTGAAGAGAACTCAACTCTGACTGAAGAGCGTGTGCCACCTGACAGAGCTGGCATCGGCCTGGTAAAAGAAGAGCTCAAACAGCTACGTATGGGACACCCTGAGAGAGGAACAGGTGACGGGGCAGTCCGTGAGGCCCTGGAAGATACCACAAACCTGACAGAACAAGAAAAGGATTGCTTTGACTAATGAAGCACTCAGCATGCTAATAGAGGAGCACAGGCACCCACTCAGCCTGGATAACATCAACCACCTCCTCTACGCTTGCGCAGTAGTAAGTGCTGGAAAACAAACGCTGTCGGCAGAGGCTAATAAGATGAGTAACACCAAACCTGCGTAGCAGAAAAACTTAAAGAACAAAATTGCCGAATTGTGAAGAGACGTCTCGCTGATATCAGAAATCCACAAAAGAAGTACAGCAACATCAACAGCAAAAAAACGTACTAAGCTGATGAAAAAGTATTGCGTTTGAGATGATGTAAACTGGAAAGAGCTTGGTGAAAAGGTGAAGCAAACTGAGGAGAGCATGAGTCCCACCCCCTTCATGTGCTCATTCTACTGGGGCACCATTGAGAGCATCTCACCAGCTGTATCACAGTGTGGTACGGAAACTGCACTGCCTCCTGCTGGAAGACACTGCAACGCACAGTAAAAGCAGCCAGCAAGATAATTGGTGCCCCTCTGACCCCCCCCCCCCCCCGGGCATCTACCTCACCCGCCTCACCCGCAGAGCAATCAACATTGCAGGCGACACCTCCCACCCCTCACACTCCCTCTTCAGCACCTGCCCTTGGGGAAAAGGTACCGGAGCCTCCGGGCCAGCTCCACAAGACTGCTAAACAGCTTTGTTCATCAGGTCATCAGGACCCTGAACTCTGTCCACCCCCCGACCCTAACGCACTCACCCGCACAATAACTACCTCAGCTGTTGGCACAGAAAGACTGACACACCAACAGTAACACATCTGTTGCTCTCTGCACTTAACTGCAACCATTTGGGTAGACCAAGATGGCGCCCACAGTGGTCGCCATGGTGCTTCGCTGCGCTTTGTTTTGTTTGTTTTTGTTCGTCAATTGTGTGTCTGCCTGCTCTTACACCCGTGAAGAGCTACTAAATATCAGGACTTTCACTCCCACGGACCTACTCCCAGTTTTTTTGGCTCCTACCGCCGATCTGGTTCACCTTTTAGCCCAAAAAGTGAGACGGCGAAAGAGAGGAAGACGAGCGGGCGCTCTCGTGCAGCTTCGCAGGAGAGGCACGCGCACGGCTTTGCCTGGGATATTTCTGTCCAATGTCAATTCTCTCTATAACAAGGTAGATGAACTGAGACTGCTGATGCGATTTAAGGACCTCTCCACCTCGTGTGCCCTCTGCTTTACTGAGACCTGGCTCAAGGAAAAAACACCGGACAGCGCGCTCCTCCTTGAGGGATTTCAGCTGTTTCGTGCTGATCGAGACTCGGGGCTCTCCGGCAAGACCACAGGCGGAGGAGTCTGCTTCTACATCAACAGCAGCTGGTGCTCCGATGTAACTGATCTCCCAACACTGTTCTCCCGCTCTGGAATATTTATTCATCAATTGCAAGCCATTTTATTCCCCGCGTGAGTTCACTTCATTCATCCTGGCCGCTGTTTACGTCCTGCCCGATGCGGACGTACGCGAGGCTCAGCGCACGCTCGCGGATCACATTCAGCAAGCGGAGCGGACTTTCCCGGACTCTCTGGTTATTGTGGTTGGCGACTTTAACCAGAGCAACCTGAGCCACGAACTCCCCCGATACAAACAGTTTATTAAATGCCCCACCAGAGAAGAGAACACACTGGATCACTGTTACACTACAGTTAAGGACGCATATCGCACTGTTCCCCGCGCTGCGCTCGGACTATCTGATCACGTGATGGTCCACCTAATTCCCACATACAGAGACTGAAGCTCACAAAACCTGTTGTGAGCACTACGAGGAAATGGACCAGTGAAGCTGGGGAGGAGCTGCGCACGTGCTTGGAAATAACTGACTGGGGCATGTTTAAAGGAGCCACACATGATCTGGATGAGTACACGGACACTGTGACCTCATATATCCACTTTTGTGAGGAGAGCATTCTTCCATCGCGCACCAGGGTGAGTTACTCCAACGACAAGCCCTGGTTCACAGCTAAGCTCAGACAGATCAGGAAGGAGAAGGAAGCAGCGTTGAAAAGTGGAGACAGGGACTGCTACAGGGAGGTCAAATACCAGTTTAGCAGAGAGCTGAGGAGAGCTAAATCTGTGTATTCTGAGAGACTCCAGCAACAGTTCACTGCTAACGACTCTGCTTCTGTGTGGAGAGGACTGAGGCAAATCACCAACTATCGGCCTCAGGCTTCTAAGGGTCAGGATGGCAAAGCCCTTTGTCAAAGACTGTCCCAACACTATGCCCGTTTTGACACCTCGTCAGCTGTGTCCAACTACCCCCCTCCCCCCAGCGCCACTGCCTCCATGGTCCCCACTTCATCAAAGGTGGCCCCCCCTCCTCCCCCCCTGCCCTTGCCATCAGTGAGCAGGACGTGCACAGACAGTTCTCCAGACTGAACCCGCGCAAGGCCCCCGGTCCGGACGGCGTGTCTCCCTCCACCCTGAGACACTGTGCGGAAGAGCTGACTCCTGTCTTCACAGACATTTTTAACACCTCCCTGAAGTCATGCCATGTGCCGACCTGCCTCAAAACCTCTACCATCGTCCCTGTCCCCAAGAAGCCACGGATCACTGGACTTAACGACTACAGACCTGTAGCGCTCACCTCTGTAGTCATGAAGTCCTTTGAGCGCCTGGTCCTGCCTCACCTCAAGACCATCACCACTCCCCTCCTGGACCCGCTGCAGTTTGCCTACAGAGCCAACAGGTCTGTGGACGACGCAGTCAACCTGGCCCTCCACTCCATCCTGCAGCACCTGGACTCCCCGGGAACCTACGCCAGGATCCTGTTTGTGGACTTCAGCTCTGCATTCAATACCATCCGCCCCGCTCTGCTCCAGGACAAGCTGTCCCTGCTCAACGTGCCTGACTCCCTCTGCAGGTGGATCACCGACTTCCTGACGGACCGGAGGCAGCATGTGTGGCTGGGAAAGACTGTCTCAGACTCTGTTAGCATCAGCACCGGATCACCCCAGGGCTGTGTACTTTCCCCCCCTGCTCTTCTCCCTGTACACCAACTCCTGCACCTCCAGCTGCCAGTCTGTCAAGCTGATCAAGTTTGCGGACGACACCACCCTCATCGGGCTCATCTCCAACGGCGACAAGTCCGTCTACAGGAGAGAGGTGGCCCAACTGGCGTCCTGGTGCAGCCACAACAACCTGCAGCTGAACGCTCTGAAGACAGTGGAGATGATCGTGGACTTCAGAAAAGTCACAGCCCCTCTGCCCCCCCCCCCTTACCCTCACAGACTCTCCCATCACCACTGCGGATTCCTTCCACTTCCTGGGCACCACCATCACCCAGGACCTCAAGTGGGAGCCGACCATCAGCTCCCTCATTAAAAAGGCCCAGCAGGGGATGTTCTTCCTGCGGCAGCTGAGGAAGCTCAAGCTACCCAACAAGATGTTGGTGCAGTTCTACACGGCCATCATCGAGTCCATCCTCACCACCTCCATCACCGTGTGGTACGCAGGAGCCACCGCCAGGGACAGACTAAGACTGCAACGCGTTGTGCGCGCTGCTGAGAAGGTGATCGGCTGCAAGCTCCCATCCCTCCAGGACCTGTACATCTCCAGGACCCGGAGGCGTGCAGGTCGGATCATAGCTGACCCTTCACACCCTGGACACGCAGTGTTTGCCCCCCTCCCCTCAGGTAGAAGACTTCGGTCCATTCAGACTAAAACCTCCCGCTACATGAACAGCTTCTTCCCCTCTGCCATCAGACTGCTGAACACTAAGTGACTTATTAGACTCTCGTGCACTACGTACAGCAGCTCAACCGGACTCATGATAATTATCACTGTTTTCTTTTGCACTACCGACTGCACTATGTGGAACTCCACAATATCTGCTGCTTGTTAATATATTTTAAATTGCATAGATTAGTATTACTCATTCATATTCTACATTTTATTGCATGCATAGTTTTTTATTTTTATCTTTAGTGCTACTCCATGTTTAATGTTGCAGCATTGCACCGAGACAAATTCCTAGTTTGTGTACTACATGAACAATGGCAATAAATCTGATTCTGATTTGCACAAATGGCATACCTGCTGCTGTCTGTTATTGCAATACTGATCATGTGCAGTCCTATCTGTCACTGTCTGCACCTACACTATCGCATCAAACTTGCAATTATGAGTATTACTGCTCTACTTTTCTGTATATAGGATTGCTGGGTTTCATAGTTTATCTTTATTTGCACTATGGGATGTCTGGGTCCATCTTTTGTTACCACTTCCACTACGGGTAGCATTACTGTACATATACTGCTGTTGTTTTTCCAGCCTTATTCCCTCCTTTTTTTATATTGCGCACACCACTGAAGAGAGAGAAATGCCATTTCATTTCTCCTGTTTGTCCTATATGCATAGTAGTATTGACAGATAAAATCTTGAATCTTGAAACACTCCAAGCAAAAGCGCAAAGACTGAGATGATGCAAGAAAAGAGTAGTCTTCTTCAAACAGAACAAACTTTTCCCGGAGAATGCCAAAAGATTTTAGAGGGAGCTTGGTAATAAGAATTTTGAAGTGAAAAACGTTCCATCAAAAGATGATATGGAAGCATTCTAGGCTAACTTATGGGAGAACAGCAAGGATTACAACCACAATGCACCATGGATACATGACCCAAGTACCCACAGAGCTGGCCATAGCTGGAATAACATCACAGCAGAAGAGATTCAGAAGGCTATAAGCAAGGCTGGAAATTGGAAATCACCAGGGATGGATGGTCTTCACAACTTCTGGTTAAAACACATGACTGCACTGTATAAAGTCCTCGCCAGAGAATTCTCCAGGAAAATAGTAGACCCCAGTATAGCCCTTACCAGGCTGAGGGAGTGACCTACCTCCTACCAAAAAATGAGACCACAAAAAAAAAAACAAAAAAAACAAACAAACAAAAAAAAAAACTACCGGTCGATCACCTGCTTACCCACTATGCACAAGGCTCTCACATCAGTCTTAAGGAACAGAGTCTATGACTACCTTGAATCAGAATCAGAATGAGATTTATTGCCATTGTTCATGTAGTACACAAACTAGGAATTTGTCTCGGTGCAATGCTGCAACATTAAACATTAAACATTTTTAAAATAAAAACTATGCATGCAATACAATGTAAAATATGAATGAGTAATACTAATCTATGCAATTATTAAATATATTAACAAGTAGCAGATATTGTGGAGTTCCACATAGTGCAGACGGTAGTGCAAAAGAAAACAGTGATAATTGTCATGAGTCCGGGTGAGCTGCTGTACGTAGTGCACGAGAGTCTAATAAGTCACTTAGTGTTCAGCAGTCTGATGGCAGAGGGGAAGAAGCTGTTCAAGTAGCGGGAGGTTTTAGTCTGAATGGACCGAAGTCTTCTACCTGAGGGGAGGGGGGCAAACAGTGCGTGTCCAGGGTGTGAAGGGTCGGCTATGATCCGACCTGCACGCCTCCGGGTCCTGGAGGTGTACAGGTCCTGAAGGGATGGGAGCTTGCAGCCGATCACCTTTTCAGCAGCGTGCACAACACGCTGCAGTCTTAGTCTGTCCCTGGCGGTGGCTCCTGCGTACCACACGGTGATGGAGGTGGTGAGGATGGACTCGATGATGGCTGTGTAGAACTGTACCAACATCTTGGTGGGTAGCTTGAGCTTCCTCAGCTGCCGCAGGAAGAACATCCTCTGCTGGGCCTTTTTGATGAGTGAGCTGATGGTCGGCTCCCACTTGAGGTCCTGGGTGATGGTGGTGCCCAGGAAGTGGAAGGAATCTGTAGTGGTGATGGGAGAGTCTGTGAGGGTAAGGGGGGGCAGAGGGGCTGTGACTTTTCTGAAGTCCACGATCATCTCCACTGTCTTCAGAGCGTTCAGCTGCAGGTTGTTGTGGCTGCACCAGGACGCCAGCTGGGCCACCTCTCTCCTGTAGGCGGACTCGTCGCCGTTGGAGATGAGCCCGATGAGGGTGGTGTCGTCCGCAAACTTGATCAGCTTGACAGACTGGCGGCTGGAGGTGCAGGAGTTGGTGTACAGGGAGAAGAGCAGGGGGGGAAAGTACACAGCCCTGGGGTGATCCGGTGCTGATGCTAACAGAGTCAGACAGTCTTTCCCAGCCGCACATGCTGCCTCCGGTCCGTCAGGAAGTCGGTGATCCACCTGCAGAGGGAGTCAGGCACGTTGAGCAGGGACAGCTTGTCCTGGAGCAGAGCGGGGCGGATGGTATTGAATGCAGAGCTGAAGTCCACAAACAGGATCCTGGTGTAGGTTCCCGGGGAGTCCAGGTGCTGCAGGATGGAGTGGAGGGCCAGGTTGACTGCGTCATCCACAGACCTGTTGGCTCTGTAGGCAAACTGCAGCGGGTCCAGGAGGGGAGTGGTGATGGTCTTGAGGTGGGGCAGGACCAGGCGCTCAAAGGACTTCATGACTACAGAGGTGAGCGCTACAGGTCTGTAGTCGTTAAGTCCAGTGATCCGTGGCTTCTTGGGGACAGGGACGATGGTAGAGGTCAGGTCAATCGTCAGAGCTCCTACCACCTGAGCAGAAAGGCTGTCGTAGAGAGACCTATGGCTGCAAGGACCAACTCCTAATAAACAGACTGATTTTGGAGAATAGTAAAGAAAAGAAACCCGTCAACTGCATGGATCAATTACAAGAAAGCTTTTGATGGCGTGCCACACTCCTGGATTCTAAAACCACTCCAGTTATACAAGGTCACCCCAGAAATAACAGAGTTCTTGAGTATACAGTAATTATGAAGTCCTGGTCAATCACCATGGTCCTTAAGCACAGTAAAGGAACACTGCAGTCTCGAAAAATCAACATCAACTGAGGAATCTTCCAAGGTGACTCTTTGTCCTCACTTTTATTTTGCTTAGCAATAGCACCACTAAGCCACCTTATCAATGGGACAACATACGGCTACAAGATTGATACAACCAAGTTCAGCCACTTACTCTATACAGTATGAACGACATCAAACTGTATGCCGGCAGTGATGGACAGCTCAAAGGGATGCTCAAGACCGTTAAGCAGTTCAGAGACAGCGTACAGATGGAGTTTGGGCTAGATAAATGTGCCAAACCCACATTCCTCCGAGTACCCCTATCCAAAACCCAGGACATAGCCCTGAACTCTGACGTCACCATTAAAGAACTGGACACATCAGAGCATTGCAAATACCTCGGGATTAATGAAGGTGATGGGATAAAAATTCCAAGCTAAAAATTCCAACAGAAGACACCAGACAAACTCTGTAGGAGTTACCCAAGCTGTGCAGATGGCTAAAATCGAAGCCAAAAATCCTACAAACCAATGAAGTGACCCAACAGTGGAAAGACAAACCACTCCATGGAAGGTTTCCAGATAGACTTTCCAAGCAGGATACTGATAAAAACAGCTCAGTCACTTGGTTGAGGAGTGCTGGACTGAAAGCCGAAACAGAGGGGCCCCCCATTGCTGCTCAGGACCAGTCACTCAACACTACAGAGTGTATAAGATAAGATAAGATAAGCCTTTATTAGTCCCACAATGGGGAAATTCCAGGATTGCAACAGCACAGGGATAGCAACACTCAGAGCAACAATCAGAAGACAAGAAAAAACAAGAGCAGCGAGTATACATACACTACCGTTCAAAAGTTTGGGGTCACCCAGACAATTATTTTGTGTTTTCCATGAAAAGTCACACTTATTTACCACCATGAGTTGTAAAATGAATAGAAAATATAGTCAAGACATTGACAAGGTTAGAAATAATGATTTGTATTTGAAATAATATTTTTTTCCAGATATTCAACCTGCTCAAAGGAAGGTCAGTTTTATAGCTTCTCTAACCAGCTAAACTGTTTTCAGCTGTGCTAACATGATTGCACAAGGGTTTTCTAATCATCCATTAGCCTTCTGACGCAATGAGCAAACACATTGTACCATTAGAACACTGGAGTGATAGTTGCTGGAAATGGGCCTCTATACACCTATGTAGATATTGCACCAAAAACCAGACATTTTTTTTTTTTTTTTTTTTGTTACTTATTTGTACCCGTAGGTAGACTTGGTTTGCAGTCTGGTGACAAGCCACCGGCTGCTGGTCGCTGCGTGCGCGAGCACCCTAGACCTACATGTTTTTTGTTTTGTTTTTTTTGGTGTGCGGGAGGAAACCGGAGAAATCCCGGAGTAAACCCGCGCAACATGGGGAGAACATGCAAACTCCACACAGCTCACTGTTGGTCGGGGGCTGGGATCGAACCCACGATCTCATGATCCCCGCGATCCCCCAGCCGAGGGTAAAACTGTGCTGCCACAGTGCTAAACCACTGCGCCACCGTGCAGCCCACGACATTTGCAGCTAGAATAGTCATTTATCACATTAGCAATGTATATTAGATATTAGAGTGTATTTCTGATTAGTATAAAGTTATCTTCATTGAAAAAAAAGTGCTTTTCTTTCAAAAATAAGGAAATTTCTAAGTGACCCCAAACTTTTGAACGGTAGTGTATGTACATATAAATATATAAATACATAAACACACAGTGCAGAGCATTGTAGCTAGATGGAATAAATATATAAATATATAAACACACAGTGCGGAGCATTGTAGCTAGATGGAATGAACAGCATAACCATCTACTTAGTTATCCTACATGGTATGATTATGTACCCATACATATTGTCACCCTCTGTAGCGACTGGTATTTTCCTAGTTGTATACCGGAGGGGACCATTGTGTAAGTCTGTTGCGTCTTTTGCATTCAATACTATTAGGTTGTCACGTTTTTTTGCTATCTCTGCGAGCAGCCCTGCTTAGGTTATACAGTCTGACAGCCGTAGGTAGGAAGGACCTGCAAAACCTCTTGGTTGTGCACCTAGGATGATGTAGTCTGCTGCTAAATGAGCTCCTCACTGCATTCAGTATGTCCTGCATAGGGTGGGACTCGGACTCCAGCAGAGATGACAGTTTAGCCACCATCCTTCTCTCTCCCATCTCCTCCACTGGGTCAAGGCGTTGCCCCAGGACAGAGCTAGCTTTCTTGATCAATTTGTTCAGTCTCTTCCTATCGGCTGCTGTAACATCACTGCCCCAGCAGACCACTCCAAAAGTGACGGCTGATGCCACCACCGTGTCGTAGAATGTCTTCAGCAGTGCCCCTTGTACACCAAAAGACCCGAGTCTCCTCAGTAGGAACAGCCTGCGCTGTCCCGTCTTGTAGAGTGCGTCAGTATTGTGTGACCAATCTAGTTTATTGTTCAGATGAACACCCAGGTACTTGTAGGATGTCACCATCTCGATGTCAGTTCCCTGTATATTTACTGGTGCTGTGAGGGGTTGTCCTTGCCTGCAGCAGTCCACCACCAGCTCCTTAGTTTTCCTCGCGTTGATCTGGAGGCAGTTCCGATGGCACCAGTCCATGAAGTCCTGGATAAGTCCTCTGTACTCAGCTTCATCTCCGTTGGAGATGAGGCCAACGATCGCAGAGTCGTCAGAACTTCTGTAGATGGCAGTGTGTTGTGTGAGAAGTCCGCAGTATAAAGGGTGAACAGGAAGGGAGCCAAAACCGTTCCCTGGTGGGCCCCCGTGCTACCGATGATCGTGTCGGACACACAGTCCCGGGTTCTCATAAACTGTGGCCAGTTAAGGAGCTTTTCCACTAGCCTCGCTTAGCCCTACACCGCACCACTCAGCCCGCGGTTTGAGCATTTTCCATTAGCCCCAGCACCGGTTAGCAGGCGCTATTTTAGTACCTGATCCAGGGCAGGGTCTAACCGAGCTGAGTAGGGCTGAGTATGGCTGTGATGTGACTTTAACAGACTGGTCGCTGCTGATTGGTCAGGTCGTAATGTCACGAAAGTGACTTTTTCTGCTGAATCTACTCCACGACCGCCATTTGTAGTTGTTCATCCAGTGAACACAGTGCGCTCCTTTAATACTGTATTTTCACACTCTGAAGATGTCTTCTCGAAAGGCTATCCCCTGGTCAAACGAGGAGGTGCGCAATTTTCTTTCTATATTAGCCGACGATCGCATCCAGTGCAAGTTGGACGGATCTACTCGAAATGAAAAAATATACCAGCAGGTGTCCGAGCAGATGGCTTCCCAAGGGTACATCCGTACTGCCAAACAGTGTCGGGAGAAGCTGAAAAAGCTGAAAAGCGATTACCGAGCAGTGAAGGACCACAATGCTCGAAGTGGAGCGGATCGGAAGGAGTGGAAGTGGTTCGCTGAGAGACAATGGGCTCGACACGGCCTTGGAAACCGTGGATGGTGAGTGTTGTTTTGATATTGTGCGTCTTTTCGCCAATTTATCCTTTCTGTGCCAAGCTCACTGTTTTTAAGAAATAGGAAGGTTGTTAGATTGTGGGTAATGGTTGTTACTGAGGCTTGCCTATTGTTTTGCAGCCAACTGCAGATTCACGCTTGCTTTGTGTTAAGTATTAGCGCGAACAAAACGCTGAATTACACTTATTGTATTCCGGTTAAAAACTTTAGAGTGTTGTGTACATGTTGCACTTTGGTGTTAAGTTTTAAATTGCGTGCATTTTCTTTCTAGAATCGCTGTTCATATCACAGGGGTCCACCTCAGTGGACATGGACACACCGGACTCTGCGTCTGGCGGAGCGCCAGCTGGATCAACTCCGATGTCAGCCACATCACCAGCTCCATCTGGATCACGGTCAAGTGCCGGTAAGGCACAATAACCACGATTTTTTTTTTTGTTGAAACAGGTCCAGCGGAAACCAGGGTCGAAAATCCATCCATCCATCCATCCATCCATCCATCCATCTTCTACCGCTTAATCCTTTACGGGTCGCGGGGGGGCTGGAGCCTAACAAGTTATGTACCAAATTGATTAATGCAATTTCCTGTAGCTGCATATTAATTAATTGAAAATGTCATTTTAAATGTACAAAAAGGTTATTCTTTGGTCTTCACTTATTATCGGTGTTCCACAACCCGGTCCCATTTTTAGGCGTGGTGATTGAAGTGCTGTTGTAACTCCTGTTTTAGAAAAACAAATAAAGCTCATGAACTGCCGTTGAAATCAACATGCTTCATTGAAATGCTTTGCGTCAGCTGACTGTATTAACCCATTCAGATTTCTGCGGCCACACTACAGGCAACTATTTTAAATATTACCCATCCATCCATCCATCTTCTTAATCTTAATCCTTTTTAGTTTTGCAGGGGGGCTGCAGCCGAAGACAGCACCCTGCGTGTTGCAAAATCCGCTCTACTGAGGGGCAGCAACATGACAGTTCAGCTTATATACAGCAATGAAGCATAATATAATAGGGACATTCCACCACAGACTTTCACCAGTGTAATTCCATAATATATGTAGTGATCCAGCTTTAACAGCCATGCCTTTCTGTCTTTCAATGTAGCCAAGAGGAAAAGGAGCAACTCCATTGCTGACCTTACATCAGCGATGGTCAACATGCATGACGAGGAGAATCAGAATCAGAATAAAGTTTATTGCCAAGCACATCTACAAGTAAACAAGTAAACATACGAGGAATTTGACTTGACACTGGGCGCGCCTGATAGGCGCATCCAATGACGCGGCCGCCATAACTAGGCGCCTGTCAGAGATAGAGGGATAAAGAGAGCAAGGGTCAAGGAATAAAAACATTAGGCAGAGAGAAAAAACAGTTCTCAGAATATCGCTCATTCACAGTGAGCCAAATTATGATCACTCAGAAAAAAAACCCTCAAATGCACAATTAGACAATAATCACACTTGATACACAAACAGTCGAGAGAGCAGGTGTGGGATTTGTGTTTACGTCAGTATAAATGGGTCAGTGTGTATGTATATGTGTTGGGTGCAGTGTGTCAGATATCAGTTACTGGTGGGCAGCAAAGATCTCTCTCAGCAGATGTTATGACTAGTGTCTGAAAGTCAGAGGCACATGTCCTTGAGCACGGCAGATGGAAATTCTCTGAGTCAGACGCCCGGCTGTCCTTGAGTTCAGATACTGAACGCCAGATGTTTATGAAAAGAAGAGTCAACATTTATACCGATAATTCATCCTGGAGGGACTGAATGCTGAGGGGCGCCGAAAGTGAAAAAACAGGTCAAATCGAATGAACGCTGACTATCAGAGAAAAATTTTGCATCTCTTATGGGTTCAGCGCTCCGTAATTTCCATAATTCGCATCGTTGCCAGGCTTTGAAATCATATCCTGGAGTGCTCTCAGCGTCACCGTGATGTTTTCCAACTTTCTGTTCAGTTCTCCATTAATCACCGTGATGTTTTCCATTTTCCTGTTCAGTTCTCCATTAGCCGCTATCAGAGTCCTCACCAGCTGGTCGAATTGATGAAAGAGCTTCGTGGGGTCAGCTTTTTGATAAGCTCTGTCCATCTTCTTCAAATTTCGGTACACCAGGACTGTTCCTAAGCCGATCAGAAGAAGTCCTGAGACCGTCACGCCGAACAGATAAATCTTCTATATCTTCAATTGAAAGGTCGCACAGACACATAAGTTTCCATTTATATGTGTCTCTAATGTAACCCGCAGCAGCAGTACCTGCAGGACAGGTGGGCTCCCCCGGACCCAATTTCCTCGTTGAAAAGAGTGTCGATTGCGTTCAAAGCCCAGCTTATTAAATCCATTTTTCGTTAGGATGAATCACCAGTAGAAAGCCACGCAGACACAGACAATAGCAAGCTGGGATCCAGTCAGGGGTGAAGCGGGGGGGAGAAGCAGAAGCAGGAGCAGGAGCAGAAGAGACTGCTCTCTCTGAGAGGCGGAAGAGACAGTGATGTGGCTCTTGGAACGGCAACATGACCAGCGGCAAGAACACCATCAGGAGTACATGCAGCATTTGCGACAGGTGACTGCAGATGTGCGGGCAGATGCGTGTGAAGCCCTGGAGCAGGATGCTGTGTTACGAAGGGAAGAGCTCGCAGAGATGTCAACATTCAGCAGAGATTTCCTGACCCTATTTGGCAGGCTTGTGGACGCATTTAGCAGTCAGCGTGTCTAACCATGTCTCCCCACGCCCAGTCTGTTTTTTTTGTTTGTAAATTTTGCTTCTGGAATAAAATTGTATTGTTTGCATCAAAAGTCTGGTTTATCTGTTATGACACCATATGAGAAAAGCCAATAATTACATACACATTCCATTCTCTGTTCACTCCACATGCTGCTGTTCATCAGGTCAGGTGTATAGCCTTCTAATGGTAATTTAATTTTTAACAACACAACGAAACGTAATGTCGTGGTAGGTTTTTTTTTTTATTTTAAACAAATTTGCAATGCTGAATCCATTTCTCTCGAACAGGTACATTTTTTATGTTATAAGCAGTTGTACAGGTGTACTTTAACTTGTACAGTAGACACTGATAAAGGTAAGTACATGTAAATTGAATGTTGCATCACCAGTCAAAATTTAATAAATTAAGAAGGAATCTAGCAAAAATTTGGCACTAATAACAGTAGACAAATCGGACAAGGATACACAACTGTTTTTGTTGCACACAACTGTTGTTACCAACAAGTGCAAAATTTATATTCCCTTTTCCCAAAAATTAAAAATCAATTTGTAAGTAAAAGTGGGAGACCTTTACATGGGAATATGACCTGTATCAGCACATGATTTATAGTTCAATTTGTATTTCCACCTAAGCAAAAGTGGCTTGTCGAGCTGGATTTTTGTGAAGATGGCCTGTGCGGTGTTTCTGCATGTAATTACATACCTGTCAAGTGATACGGTTTTGCCGTATTTTAATACGGAGAAAATGCAATTTTAGCAAATACAGGCGTATTGCCATTTCTGTACGCCAAAAACAAAAATATACGGGAAAAAAAATTATTGAGAGTGTGGAGGAACACGTCGTGTGTGTGACCCCCACAGCGTACGGGGCTGGCAGAGCACTCAGCGTGAGCAATTATCACAACAGTGAGAAGTGTGGACTGATCATTATGCTGATGGCCTCGCACATTCTGTTGTCCTGCGGCTCCTGCAAATTAGCTAATAGCTATACACTCTTTGTGCAACACATCAGATTGATTGTCACTGATTAATTGTCTATGTTTATTGCACTGTCCCTGTCAAATAAACAAATAATCTAATCTAATCTACACAGGGCCACAAAAACTGTGTAGCCAAATCGAAAACGTATCAATCGATGGATGAACATTTTCAGCCAGTGAGAGAACCGACGCCTTCCAAATCCAATGCATCACTAGCAGAAGTGATGGTTTGTCATTTTGTGGCAGAGCACAATCTACCCCCATTGGTGGCAGATCACTTCTGATCTGCCACTTCAGAAATGCCAGAGTCAGCAAAGGCTGCTGCTTGGAACTATAACAAGCAGCATCAGTGAACATTTTCTTGTTTCAAGTTCATCCAAGTGCATTAGTGTAACAAAGCTGACAAAAACTCTTTAATTCCAAGTGTATATACAGTATCTAGCTGACAATTAAGAACTATATTCAGAATAATTCTTATTGTGTACTTTCAAATTAAGCAATCTACCTTGCGCTAATGTAAATTTGAAAAAAAAAAATTATTTATTTTTAGTTATTTATTATTAATATCATTTTTTATTTATTCCTTTTTTATTTTTTTTGTGCTACTTGGCTTATTATTTTCACATTACCAAAAAGTTATGGCTCAAGATTGTGTCCATATAAGTGTACATTTGAATAAATATGTTTGAAATCGTTCATGTTGCAGTTGCTGTTTGTTTAGTTTTTTGGGGGTTTTTTGCTTCAGTTTTCTTTCATCTGCCGATAAATACAGTTTTTAAGTACTCAGTACAGGTGTGAAAGCCCCCCCCCAATAAGGGAGGCATGAGGTCAGTACAGGTGTGAAAGCCCCCCCAATAAGGGAGGCAGGAGGTATGCCTTGACAGGTATGTAATTACCCGTACCTTAACAGATAAGCGTTATGAACAACAGAGGACAGGTAGATGGAACATGCACAACATTTTATTTACAAAAAACATTTTTGAAATATGTATGCACATAAATGTGGACAAAATTACATTTCTACCTATTGCTAGACAAGTACTGCATCACAGCATCTCGTATATCGGCACCCTGCTCCTCTGCTCCCTGGGTCGCTGCCACCACTGGTTCATCTACTGCATCATCCAATGTAGTGTCATACGTCTCTCCATGACTCTCACACAGATTGTGCAGAGCACAACAAGTCAGCACCATAGATTTCACCAGTTTCATGTCACAATCATTCCTCTCTCCTTCCTCCTTTCCTCGTCATCAGCCATTTTCTTTGTTGTGGAGGATTCGGTTGCGTGTTTCACGTCACGAGAGTGTGGCGCCGCCTCGCTGTTCAAGAAATCCCACCCACCGCAGGTGTGCCAGCAGGTGTGCCAGCAGTAATGTTGAAAAGCAACCGAGGCAGAACCGAATCAAAGTGAGCCGAGTCGGGTTTTCTAATAGGGGCTAGTGGAAAAGCGCCTTTAGTGAGGTAGTCCAGGATCCATGACGACAGGTGCTGGTCCACCCCTGCGCACAGCAGCTTGTCCTTCAGGATCATCGGTTGGATGGTGTTGAAAGCACTAGAGAAGTCAAAGAACATGATCCTCACCGCATTCCCGGGCTTCTCCAGGTGGGACAGAGAATGGTGAAGGAGGAAGATCACCGCATCCTCCACCCCAATGCCATGCTGGTAGGCGAACTGGAGTGGATCCATCGCTGGTCCCACCAGGGGGCGGAGGTGAGCAAGGAGCAGTCTCTCCAGGGTCCTCATCATGTGGGACGTCAGGACCACTGGTCTGTAGCTGTTCAGATCTTTGGGGTGGGAAGTCTTTGGTACAGGTACCACACAAGATGTTTTCCACAACTGTGGTACCCTCCCCAGCTTCAGGCTCAGGTTGAAGATGTGCTCCACAATCCCACACAGCTGGTCTGCACAGGACTTGAGGAGCTTTGCGCTGATGCCGTCCGGTCCCAACGCCTTCCTCGCCTTGATCTTCCTCAGCTCCGTCCTCACCTGGGTCTTAGTGAGGGTCATGTTGGGGGGCTGTGTGTTGGGAGTGGGAGGGTGATGGTGGAGTGGAGTGTGGGCAGCAGGACTCGATGTCTTCAGAGGCAGCAGTGGTTGTTGTGCAGTCGGGGGGGGGGGGGAGGGCGGTTGGTCAAACCTATTAAAAAACAGGTTCAGATTGTTCGCCCACTCCCTGCCCCCCGTGGCCTGGGGGGGGAGGTATTCTGGAGCCCAGAGATGGTTTTAAGGTTTCTCCAGACCCCGCCGATGTTGCTCTGTTGCAGCTTGTCCTCCATCTTCTTCCTGAAGCTATCCTTGCCTTCTCTGATCTTCCTCCTCAGCTCCCTCTGTACGGACTTCAGCAACTCCTTGTTCCCCGACCTGAAGATCCTCTTCTCTCTCAGAAGTGTTTTTATCTCAGGGTTGATCCAGGGTTTGTTGCTCGAGCAACACCGTATGGTCTTGGTGGGTATCGATCAAGAATAATGAAAGATGGCACTGCACCAACCCTATGTGTCAGATATGCGAGTCTCACGAAGAAACAGTTGACCACCTGGTGGCAGGATGCCCAGAGTTAGCAAAAAACGAATAGGTACAAAGACACAACCGAATCGCCAAATATGTGCATTCATGTGGAATATGTGCAAATATGTGCACTCATATGGAATCAACACAAAGGAGAAGTGGTATGAGCATGAGCCAGAAATGGTTGCTGACAATGGAGACATAGCCTTCCTATGGGATATGCCTGTCATCACCGATCGCCAGATCATGCAAATCAGCCCGACATTATAGTGAAGAACAGAGTGGAGAAAACATGTTGTCTTATAGATATATCTGTGCCAGCAGACTGCAACACATCCATCAAGACAATGGAGAAGCTATCAAAATACAAAGATCTGGAAATAGAAATCAGCCTAATGTGGAGAATGTCTACAAAACCAGACCCACAAAAACAGACCCCTTTAAACAGGGGTCTGTTTCTGAGCTACAGGTTGCCACAAAAGAGCTGAAGTCCGAAATTTTAAGAGCAAAACAGAATTATAAATCAGAATTGGAAAGTAAGATGGCAACAAAGAAACTTGGTTCAGCCTGGGCCAGTATGAAAACTATTGCAGGCCTTCAGAGCACAGAGCGCAGTAATTGGGTGTTTTTAGATGGTTTTAATTCAGACACAGAGCTGGCTAATGCTCTTAATTGTTTTTATGGTTGTTTTGATTCCTCTGATTTTAGCACAGAAACCCAAGATTTGAAACAGAAACTCAAAGACAATCAGCACTTTAATATTGAGGTGCAGGATATTAAAAGGGAGTTCTGTGCTGTAAAAGTGAACAAAAGTCAGGGCCCTGATAATATATGTGGGCGCTTGGTAAAGTCCTGTGCACATGAGCGGAGTCCTGTATTTCATTACATTTTCAATAAGTCCTTACAGACACAACATGTGCCTAAGATCTGGAAAGATGCCGTGGTTGTCCCCGTTCCAAAATCCAGCTGTCCTAAAACGGTAAACGACTTTAGACCAGTTGCTTTGACTTCAATTTTAATGAAAATTTTTGAAAAACTGGTCAGATTTGAGGTCCTAAAGCAGACTGAACATGCATTGGATCCTTTGCAGTTTGCATATAGGCCTCACAAAGGAGTGGAGGACGCCACTGTCACTCTGTTTAACATGCTTTTTAAACATCTGGATTTTAATGGGACACATGCCAGGCTTTTATTTGTGGACTTTTCTTCTGCCTTTAATACAATCCAACCTCATATTTTAGTTGAAAGGCTCCTGCAGCAATTTGATTTGAGCAATAATCTGGTGGGTTGGATTTTGGATTTCTTAACCAACAGGACACAGAGAGTAAGGGTCAATGGTACATTGTCTGACCAAAAGTGTTCTTCTACTGGCTCTCCTCAGGGGTGTATGTTGTCACCACTACTCTTCATCCTGTACACAAACATGTGTCGGAGCACACATGACAACAGACACATTATAAAGTATGCTGATGATTCAGTTGTTGTCAGTCTCCTTCAGGATGGTGAGAGTGGCCACGGCCCAGTAGTTGATGATTTTGTTCACTGGTGTGAGGATTCCTACCTGCAGCTGAATACGACAAAAACTAAAGATATGATTGACTTTAGGAGGAAAACCCCCAGGCACGAAGTTACCGTACTCAAAGGCCAGACCACTGAATGTGTACAATCCTACAAATATTTTGGGACGATTATTGATAGTAATTTAAACTTTGAAGAGAACTGTGAAAGGGTGTGCAAAAAGGGTCAGCAACATTTGCATTGTTTAAGGAAACTTGCACGCTTCCAAATTGACCGAACCATAATGATAATGTTTTATTGGGCTTTTATTGAATCCGTTTTATCCTTTTCTTTAGTGTCATGGTTTGGTCAGATAAAACTGAAACAGAGGAAATCCTTGGATCAGGTAGTTAGATGGTCCAGTCGTTTGCTTGGCGAGTCACACCTGAGCCTGACATCCCTGTACACCAGACAGGTACAGAGGATTGCTACCTCCATTTTAAATGATGACTCCCACCCTTTGCACTGCCACTTTCAGCTTCTTCCCTCAAGACGGAGGTTTGCTGTCCCAAAAAGTAAAACCCAGCGCTATGAAAACAGCTTTGTTCCAGCTGCTGTCAAAGAGTTGAACAAGTTGTAACAATATATTGCACATAATTTAGTTACCTATTTATTAACTCCATTTTATATTTACTTATTTTTGTAGGATTTCTATTTGGGTTCTAAATCTTTTATTGGGTTTTAGACCTTTGAGTTTTTAACCTCTTTGACTAGTTAACTTTTTAATATGACCCTTGTCTCTTATCTCTGGTTTTTCTCTCATCTCTTTGTCTTTATATCCTGATTGATGGAGCCTTGAGTATTTTTATCATGTTTATAGTCAGCTTCATGTGTGCCTGTGTTTGTGTTTATGTTGAATGTAATTGTGGTTTGTAACTATGGATGTCACCAGACTGCAAAACAAATCTACCTACGGGTACAAATAAAGTAACCTGAACCTGAAAACCATCCCGATTGTGCTTTGTGCCCTTGGACTAATACTAAGATCTATTCACCAGTATGTCGGCCATCTCCCGTACAAACTAAGTACGCATGAAATCCAGAAGATTGCTCTGCTGGGCACAGCATACATCCTCAATTCACCCACTCAATGCAATAGTGCTCCTCATCCCAAGGTTCAGGGTCTGAACCTGGCAGAGGAAGCCACAGGCGCATCCAATAAGCAAATTACAACACTAATAACAATAATAGTGTCACGACCCTGGATCCAAAGGATGGACAAAAAGGGGAGACCACACAGTGGTTATCAGTTTTATAGATGATTATTTTAAATCATAATGAAAATCAACTAACTAGCAAAAGTGAAGTCAGTATGTCAATAGTGTATGCAGTGTTGAATGCATGTAGATGAGCAAACAAGAACAAACCAACCAAACCAACATCCTGCAGCATGAGAGAGGCCCAAGTCAGAGCCAGACCTGGAATATATAACCCCAGGCTCCAATCAGCACAGGTGGACTCCATCAGGTCAACAACTCCTCTCCAACACTACTTCCAGAACTCCTGCAGACACCTAGGTGAATCAGCAGGTGGAGCCAAACCAGGACAAGCAATGGGAGGCCTGTCACAGCCCCCTCCTTAAGAATGAGGTTCATCTCTGTAACTCAAAATAAAAAAAAAGAACAGAATAAATCCCAATAGGGTTAAAAAGGTGTACTTTCAGTCCAGCCAACTGTTTGTTGCACAACCTCTGCAACTTCTAATAAACATTCAACCGAAGGGAGACAGGAGAAATGGAGTAGGTAAACAGACTAGGTGAGGACAAAGTGGAGCTGGACCAATCCCCTGATTTGGCTGACCAGTGATTTAGCATGTATGACATGTTTTGATGTAGTCTGAAATGTCACGCCTCACCCTTGGTCAGCAAAAGTGTTTCCAAACACGATTCTGTGTTTTATGCACTTCCAAATGACCAGCAACATTATCATGGGCTACTCTCATTACATCCTGTCAGAACTTTGGTGGTAACACTATCTGCACTATGGGCTCCCCACCAAAATGTTCTCCACAAGAGGCCCATTTTCTTAACACTAAACCATCCTGAACAAAATACCCTTTGGCCAAACTGTCAATCACATCTTTTGATTGGACCAGATCCCTTAATGGTTGTAATGATGGATCTGACTTCTGCTCTTGTGCCAAATCATGTGACACAGACAGAAGTTCTTCCGGGAGCTGCAATTTACAGAGTCCACCCTGGTTACCAGTTTGCATAGGTTCACATGCTATGTAGCTCTTAGCACGTGTTACCACACAGGCCGGAAACACCTGAGAACCTATTTGATTATCTCACAGATTCCGGCAAAACAGAAGATGGAAGCTGTTATACAACTTATTTGGGGCGTCCTTTCTCCAAACAAGGCCACCAGCTAAATGATTTCCCAGAATAAAATCAACCCCATCCACTGGCAACTGAGGAAGTACTGCCACACACACACACTTCACCCTCGACCAAATCTGAGGTTAATTTAATCTGGTACAAAGGTGCAGGCACCATTTTCAAACCCATCCCTCTGATTAGAACTGTTTCACCAGTGTTTGAGCTAGCAGAAAACGGCAACATGAACTGTCTAATGAAAGAGTCTAAAGCACCTGTGTCTCTCAAAATCTTAATAGGGACTGCTGTATTGCTCCCAATATGTGAGACCCAACCATTAGACACAAATGGAGCATAACCAACACTATGCTGTAAACAAGAACCCATAGTATTCTGGCCCAATGTGAAATCTGTTCTAATAGGAACTGCATTGGCTGCTCTAATAGGAGCAGCCAATGCAGCTGATTTCTCATATGACACACTGACCTGAGAATTTAACTTTGATTTCGAAGCTGGGCAGTTTATTGATGCTTCAAATTTACTTGTGTCATCTCCAGTTGATTCTACAGGCTTTAAATCTGGCCTCGGCTTAAACATCCTATGAAACCCCATCTTGATCATATACCTCCCCAGGCCATTTATGAGTTAAGACAGTCATCAGTCAAAGCAGCAGCACCACTGGGAGTTATATCCTTGTGCACACTAATGACTGTAGCAGTTGAAAGTGAAATAGAGTTTTTCAGCTGTTCCAGAATGATTAAATTACAGACCATCAAAATCAGTTACAACTGATGCCAAACACTATCTTTTAAAGTGGCAAGAAAGGTCCCTAGCAAACTCCACATAGGTCTGATTAATAGTTTTCCTCCAAGATCGAAACAGTTGTCTATATATGCTTTTGGTACCAGTTCATATGCTTTAAGAACCACTGTCTTCACCTTTGAGTAATCTCTAGATTCTGCTGGATTTAAAGCAGAATATGCTTCCTGTGCTTTACCTACAAAAGCACACTGGAGCATAGCCCCTAGCTAAACAGTCCTATCTTTCTTACCCTCTTCCATGGGGAAGACAGTTCTATTGGAGGGGCCTTGTAGTGAGCCCGTGGTGGATGTGCCCCTGGAGGCACCAATGTTAACAGGCCTGGGTGCCATCCCTCTGGAGCCACAGCATGCTCATCAACAATATCCCAGCCTGGATCCCACACCAGCTGGTTTGGCTCCAACAGTGCATCTTGATCCACAGCCACCACTTTCACCTTCCGTAGATGGCTGGCCTGCCATCTCGATCCATCCACCATTTGAATGGCGGCTGGTCTCAGCTGTGCTGCAATCTTCATACGTGTCGATGGTGGTGACGATGTTAAGGCTGACTGTGAGCCCGGTCGCTCGGTTCTGCAGACCTGAACCCATTTCATTACTGTGAGTGGCGCTCTGTACGGCTGCATTGTGGTTGTGATGGTGTGGCACTCATGTTTGCTGAGGGGCATCCACCAGGCTGTGGTGGTTCTGCTATACCCTGTTGGGTCACGGACTCTTCATCCCGCGTCTCAGCGGTGGCTCCTGGAGGCTGATGCCAGTCATGGATTCGAAAGACGTCCGGTGGTTCTATTGCGTTCTGCTCAGTCGTGGACTCTTCATCCAATGGCTCAGCGGTGGCTCTTGCAGGCTGGTGCTATGCATGGATTCAGAAGCAGTCCAGTTCCTTCTCTCTTTCACCTGGTGCTGGGGTGATGTGTCGCTGTTGTCTGTAACGGGACATGCGCTGGGCCATCTTCGGTCACCAGGGTCCCCTTTCTCCATGAACTCCCTCTCCTGCGGCTCCATAGCGGCTATCTGGAGCTCATGCAGGTGAGGATCGGAGGTGAGTCCGGTTTGTTCTCCCTTACCCCCAGGAAGTCTGATCGTGGCGATATGCCGCTATCGTCATTGTTAGAGTCTGTGCTTGGTTGTTGTGTCCCGGGCTTCCTGATAAATGTGGGCTCCCTCTCCTGCAGCTCCGCAGCGGCTCCCCGAGGCTCACGCTGGGCAAGGAACGGAGGCGAGTCTGGTCGCTGCTGTCCCTCTGTGTTGTGTTTGTTCTCTGTGCTGTGCTCTCCCTCTGTGCTGTGCTCTTTGGCTAACTTGACACAGATTAGTTCATCTCCTAAGGCCCCGAGGGCACACGTGCTCACTAAGACTCAGAGCTCCAAGACAAAATGTTGAGTTTACTCACTTGCATGCCGTTTGCAGTGGAGGAAGACGATTCTTCAGGCCATAACGTTGGTCGTGCCGTTGTAATATTTTTCCATCAGTCACACATTCGCCAAATGAGTCTGCTTGACCCAGAGTAAGGAGCATGCGCCATCCTTCCTCACCTAGACCAAGAACTAGTACGCTCTTCAGCTTCTCATCGTCAGCGCCATTCAGGCCAGCTGTGTTGACATAATCCGTAAATGTGTCAAACCAGCAGAGCCATGAGATGGGTGGCTCACCTGGGGTTTCCAGAAATGGTCATGGTGGCCTCAAGCATGCTACCATGGTTTAACTCTCGTCACCGAATGTTGTATCTGGAAACCCAGAATGATGCACAGAGAGTGATGTCTTCTTTGAACACAAACTTTATTACATGAAATTATATGACTTACAACACAGCTGTATTATCGTATATCAAGCCAGCTGGGAAAGAGGCCATGGGATGGCCAACTCTCTGCTTATAGACGGTTTGGCGTGATGACATCACCGTACGGCTGCATCACCACGCCAATGCTGGTTAACTCCTTGTGGTATCCCAATACCACACTTACTTTCAAGGATTACCTTAAGCTTTGATTGTTCCAGTTCCAATTTAGCCTGCTCAGCACTTAACTTCAGTTTTTCCACCTCTAGCTGCAGTTCATGGTCTCTTTGTTGCTTTACTTCATCATGCTTTAATTGCAACATCAACAGCTCCTTTTGTTGTTCAAAGGTCAAACTCATTTTTTCAGCCTCCATTTTGAGAATTCCACATTCAATAAAATTTGCCTTCACAATGGCTTTTATATTATCTTTTAAATGTTTATCACTTATCTCAATGTCATAATGATCAGCTATTTTAAGAAGCTGATCCTTAGTGCATTGATCAAGTAAGCTGAATGAAGGAAAATGGAAAAAAAATCCTCCAGAAAAGCCATTAACCTTTAAACTTCCAAAAGTCCCACAAAACCAAAACAAACAGATATTGTGTGCACGCCATACAGTACAACCCAGACCCAAAGTATCCCCCCTGTCCTGACATGAAAACAAATCTAACTAGCCCCAACCTACTCTTAGCAGTCACATATGGGTGGTACTTATGCATATTAAACCAGCGGTGCAAACGAAAGATCAGCAAGTTGATGCCCTGCCCACAGCCACAGGGGGGGGGTAGCTCGAGTATGTTCATTTTGTCTTCTTTTTAATTATTAGCTTTTTGTTTTGTTATTAAAGACAAGGAGAGAAAGGAGATGTTTTTACCTTCACATGTTTTGACTGGACGCCTCCCACTTGAGGTGTTTCGGGCACGTCCTACTGGGAGGAGACCCTGGGGCAGACCCAGGACTCGGTGGAAAGACTATGTCTCCCAGCTGGTCTGGGAACACCTTGGTATCCTCTCTGAAGAGCTGGAGCAGGTGGCTGGGGAGAGGGAAGTCTGGGCTTCTCTGCTTGAACTGCTGCCTCCACGACCCGGACCTCCGGAAAAGTGGTAGAAGATGGATGGATGGATGGATGTTTTGACTGTCCACTGCAGTCTTCATCAGAAGACAAAAGGTTAATAGCCATGGGGGGGGGGCGCTCCACAAGCTCAGCTCTACCCATGTTCACTGCTGTCCTATAAAACAATTGAAGAGGTGAACTCCCTAAAAAAAATTCACCTACTAACTAGCAGGGGAAACGGTCTGAAACAATGAGTACCCGTAAAAGTGTGCAACACAATAAAACTAGAACACCATAAGTCTAGTAAAAAAAACAAAACATAGGGACAAAAACATGCCCCCACCCCCAACTCCCAGTCTAAATTTAGCATGAACTAACACTGTGTGGACTTCCCCAAACAAATACTGCATCAATAAGCCTAAAATTGGCACCAAACAAACAAGCAAATTGGTACAGCATTAATCAAACCTGAACAAGTGGATGAGCCCCACTTTGTCACGACCCTGGCTCAAAGGGATGGACAAAAAGGGGAGACCACACAGTGGTAATCAGTTTTGTAGATGATTATTTATTTTAAATCATAATGAAAATCAACAAACTAGCAAAAATGAACTCAGTAAGTCAATAATATATGCAGTGTTGAATGCATATAGATGAACAAACACAAGAACAAAGCAACCAAACCAACATCCTGCAGCATAAAGCAGTGGCGAGTGAGAGGCCCAAGTCAGAGCCAAACCTGGAACATATAACCCTGGGCTCCAATCAGCACAGGTGGACTCAGTCAGGTCAACAGCTCCTGTCCAACACTATTTCCAGAATTCCTGCAGACACCTAGGTGAATCAGCAGGTGGAGCCAAACCAGGCCAGGCAATGGGAGGCCTGTCACAATAATAATATTATTATTATTATTATTATTATTATATACTTGACACTTGGTTACAAGTTCAAGAACAAAGTGAAGATCAATCACTTGCTACACATGGACGATCTTAAACTGTTTGTGAAAACAGAAGGTGACATTGAATCCCTTGTGAACACACAACGACTCTTTAGAAATGATACAGGGATGCAATTTGGTCTAAGTAAATGTGTGGTGATTGTTATCAAAAGAGGAAAACCAATTCACAGCAAAAACTTTGCAATGCCAGATGGTGAAGAGTTTAGCTCACTGGGAGACAATAGCAACTATAAGTACCTGCGGGTATTAGAAGCCGACAAGATTAAACAGCTTGAAATGAAGAAGACTGAGGCAGAATATTTCAGCAGAGTGCAAAAGGTGCTTAAGTCAAAGCTTAATGCCAGGAATGTTATTAAAGCTATCAGCACATGGTCAGTATCTCTTGTAAGGTATGTTGCAGGCATAGTTGTGTGGACACAAGAGGAGTTGAAAGCGATGGACAGGAAGACAAGAAAACTACTGATGATGTATGGAGGCTTGCACCCCAAATCAGATGTAAACAGGCTGTATGTATCAAGAGTCAAAGGTGGTAGAGGAGTGATGGGAATAGAGGAGACTGTGAGGTATGAGGAGCAGAACCTTTCCAAGTACGTAGACGGGAAGAAGGGCAACATCATGGAAACAGTTAAAACCTACATAAAAAAGGGAAGAGATGTGTTGGTGAAGGAGCTTAAGGCAGAACAAGAAAAGGCCAGACTGGATGGGTGGAAAGGAAAGGCGATGCATGGGCAACATCTAAGACAGACAGAAGAGATCTCTGGACCAGAGAGCTGGCAGTGGCTGAAGCAAGGGAGTTTGACGCGAGAAATGGAAAGCCTACTAGTTGCTGCCCAAGATCAAGCACTTCGTACCAACTACAGGAAGGCAAAAATTGAGAAACAGCCTGTCTCACCTTTTCGTAAGATGTGCTAACAGATAGATGAGATGGTAACCCACTTAGTTAGTGAGTGTAGCAAAATGGCTCAATTGGTATACAAACACAGACAGAATGGCAACAGTGGTCCACTGGGGATTAGCCAAAAAATATGGATTGCATCATTCAGAGAAATGGTACACGCATAAGGCAGAAACTGTAAGTGACAAAATTATTTTGGGATTTTAATATACAAACAGATAAAGTAATATAAGCTAGGGCTGCAACTAACAATTATTATGATAGCTGGCTACTCTAACAACTATTTTTTCGATTAGTCGACTAATCGTGATTATTTCTGTCATGTCCACCAGCTCAGCTTCCTGCTGGTATAGCTCCCGTTAGGGGCTCCAGGTCATGTTTTACCTCACCTGTTTAAGCCTGCACACCTGTGAAAATCACTTTGTTGTCAGTCTCTGCCTTAATATAATGTACCCTATTATAAAAAGTTCTCATAGCTAAATAAAATAATGATCCATCAAACATGAGTTGGAAACTTGAACTTTACAGGTTAATCAGAAGTGCTTGTAGCAACACAATTACTGTAAATAATAGATGTGAAAGTGTAAAAACTCAAATAGCAGCTCTGCTGCTCCATAAACGCTGATGTAACTGTGTGTTAAAAACAAACTAGAATAATATTCAACTCTATCCATCCATCCATCCATCTGTCTTCTACCGCTTTTCCAGAGGTCTGGGTCGCGGAGGCAGCAGTTCAAGCAGAGAAGCCCAGACTTCCCTCTCCCCAGCCACCTACTCCAGCTCTTCAGAGAGGATACCAAGGCGTTCCCAGACCAGCTGGGAGGCATAGTCTTTCCACCGAGTCCTGGGTCTGCCCCGGGGTCTCCTCCCAATGGGATGTGCCCAAAACACCTCAAGTGGGAGGCGTCCAGGAAGCATCCTGATCAGACGCCCATACCACCTCAACTGGCTCCTTTCAATGTGGAGGAGCAGCGGCTCGACTCTGAGCCTCTCCCAGATGACTGAGCTCCTCACCCTATCTCTGAGGGTGAGTCCAACGATCCTACAAAGGAAGCTCATTTCAGCCGCTTCTATCCGCGATCTCATTCTTTCGGTCATTACCCAAAGCTTGTGACCATAGGTGGAAGTAGGAACATAGATTGACTGGTAAATTGACAGCTTTGCCTTAGAACTCAGCTCCCTCTTCACCACAACAGACCGGTACAACGTCCGCATCACTGCAGATGCTGCTCCGATCCGTCTGTCAATCTCTCGCTCCATTCTCCCCTCACTCGTGAATAAGATCCAGAGATACTTAAACTCCTCCACTTGGGGCAGGAGCCTGTCCCCAATCCAGAGAGGACAATCCCTTTTTCCAGCTGAGGACCATGGACTCGGAATTGGAGGAGCTGATTCTCATCCCAGCCGCTTCACACTCAACGGCAAACCGTCCCAGCAAGAACTGTAGGTCATTGCTGGATGAAGCCAGCAAGACAACATCATCTGCAAACAACAGAGATGAGATCTTGTGGTCACCAAGCATGACACCCTCCGTTCCCTGGTTGCGCCTAGAAATCCTGTCCATAAAAATTATGAACAGGATTGCTGACAAAGGGCAGCCCTGGCGGAGTCCAACTCTCACGGGGAATGAGTCTGATCGAGTGTTGGCAATACGAACCAAATTCTCACAATGGTCGTACAGAGACCGAATAGCTCGTAACAACAGCCCGATACCCTATACTCCCGAAGCACCCCCCCACAAAAAACCATGAGGGATGCGGTCGAATGCCTTCTCCAAGTCCACAAAACACATGTAAACTGGTTGGGCAAACTCCCATGAACCTTCAAGGATTCTCGAGAGGGTAAAGGGCTGGTCCGATGTGCCACGGCAAGGACAGAAACCACATTGCTCCTCCTGAATCCGAGGTTCGACTAACGGCCGGACTCTCCTCTCCAGTACTTTGGCATAGACTTTCTCAGGGAGGCTGAGGAGTGTGGTCCCTCTAAAGTTGGAGCACACCCTTCGGTCCCCCTTTATGAAATGAGGAACCACCACCCCGGTTTGCCATGCCAAAGGCATTGCCCCTGACTTCCATGCAATGTTGCAGAGGCGTGTCGACCATGACAGCCCTACAACATCCAGGGCCTTGAGGTACTCAGGGCAAATCTCGTCCACCCCCGGGGCCCGGCCACCAAAGAGATTTTTTAACCAACTTGGCGACCTCAGCCCCTGTGATAGGTGAGTCGTCCCCCTCGTCCACAAGCCCTGCTTCCTCTGTGAAAGGTGTATCAGTAGAATTGAGGCGATCCTCAAAGTATTCCTTCCACCGCCCAACAATATCCCCAGTAGAAGTCAACGGCGCCCCATCCGCATCATACACAGTGCGGACAGGGAGCTGCTTCCCCCTCCTGAGCTGCCGGACAGTTTGCCAGAATCTCTTCGAGGCCGACCAAAAGTCTTGTTCCATGGCCTCACCGAACTTCTCCAATACCCGAGTTTTTGCTTCAGCAACCACCCGAGCTGCACTCTGCTTGGCCTGCCGGTACACCTCAGCTGCTTCGGGAGTCCCACAAGCCAACCAAGCTTGATAGGACTCCTTCAGCTTAATGGCCCCCCTCACCACTGGTGTCCACCACTTGGTTCGGGGGTTGCCACCACGGGATGCACCAACGCCCTTGCAGCCGCAGCTCTGGGCCACTGCTTCAACAATGGAGGTGGAGAACATGGCCCATTCTGACTCCATGTCTCCAAACTCCCTCGGAATGTGGTTGAAGTTCTTCCGGAGGTGGGAGTTGAAGACCTCTCGGACAGGGGCCTCAGCCAGACGCTCTCAGCACACCTTCACTATATGTTTGGGTCTACCAGGTCTGAATGGCATCCTCCCCTGCCATCGGATCCAACTCACCACCAGGTGGTGATCAGTTGACAGTGCTGCACCTCTCTTTACCTGAGTGTCCAAGACATATGGTCGCAGGTCTGATGACATGATAACAAAATCGATCATTGACCTGCGACCTAGGGTGTCCTGGTGCCAGGTGCACATATGGACACCTTTATGCTTGAACATGGTGTCCGTTATGGACAAACTGTGGTTAGCACAGAAGTCCAATAACTGAACACCACTCGGGTTCAGATCGCACAGGCTGTTCCTCCCAATCACCCCCTTCCAGGTTTCACTATTGTTGCCCACGTGCGCATTGAAGTCCCCCAGTAGGACAATGGAGTCTCCCAGAGGAGCACCCTCCAGCACCCCAGTCAGAGACTGCAAAAAGGGTGGGTGGGCCCGTTTCCAAACCCGAAGGCGCAGGGAAACAACCCTTTTGTCCACCAGGGAAAACTCCAATATAGAGGCAGCAAGGTGGGGGGATACAAGAATACCCACCCCTGCTCATCGTCTCTCGCCTGGTGCAACTCTAGAGTAGGCCAAGCTCCAGCCCCTCTCCAGGAGACTGGTTCTAGAACTGGAGCTGTGTGTTGAGGTAAGGCCAACTATATCTAGCCGGTATCTCTCAATCTCATGCACCAGCTCAGGCTCCTTCCCCACCAGAGAGGTGACATTCCACATACCAAAAGCCAGTTTAGGAAGCTTGGGATCAGTCCGCCAAGCCTCCGCCTTTGACCGCCACCTGATCCACATATTACCGGACCCCCATGATCCCTCCTGCAGGTGGTGAGACTACCAACTCCATTAAAGTAAAAAAAAATAATAATAATAAATAACAAGCTAGTCCATCCTGCTTGAAACCTTGATGGGTCTACAAGTTTAAAAGTTTAATTAAGCTTCAGATGAAAATTAGAAGAACTTCTTCCAGTCCAAAATAAATTTGAAAAACATTTTAAATAGTGCGGGAATGTGAGCCTTCACTACACATACAGTGAAATATTTAAGCTGTTTTAAATTTATTTGTGATGATTATGGTTATCTTTTTTAAATTAAATTACAAATCATGATATTCCAATTTACTGAGATGCACTAATATTCAGAATGAAGGCTGATATTGTGGTGTCAATAACAGAGAATATGAAAACGAGTAAGTTGTTCATGTTACAAAGTACAAGTAAGCCCTGGAAGGACAGCTTCGGAGTCTATCTACCTAGCAGCCATGATATTATTAGCGGGAGATGTGGAGGTGAACCCAGGCCCACAGCCTGTGGACAATGGAAATCTGATTGGGACGGCACAGCCAGCCCAACAACCGCTGCTAAACTGTTCAACCTGGTCACCACAACTAGCCGAACAACTGCAAATAAAATGGAAAACCTGGATACTGCAACCACAAAGACAATTTCAGTAAATTTGGCCAACCTGGCCCCTGGAGCCAGCACAGCAGCTAAAGTGGCTAACTCGGCAACCACAGCTAAACTGTTTACAATTGAATCCACAGCACATGGTCCCTCCAAACACCAGTACAGCAACAGCAACTGTTTCAGCAGACCCACGCCAACAACACGGCGTCCAGTGATCGGAGGTCAGCACTGACCCGGGCACTCGGAATGTTGGTGCTCCAGCAGCTTACCTGGCGGGGTGGGCTTGCCAGGCGGGAGTTGGGACGATGAATCGTGGCCCAACGGTGAGGTGACGGCACCAGCCCGGTCTGCCTGTGCTCCGGCACAGCGGCAGCTTCTACAGCGGGGGATGTCCATCAAATGGAGCTGCATCGACAACTTGGAGCCTGATGGCTGGATGTCGGTTTTTGCCCTTTTCCCCTGGACGCCGATGCAGCGGTGGCTCTTTCAGTGAAGGATGTTTGCCAGGCCAAGCCATGTTGACGATTCGTGGCCCAGTGGCTGGCTGTTGACATTATCCCAGCCTCACTGGACACCAGTGCAGCAGCAGCCCATCCAGAGGAGGCTGACATCGGTCAGATCTCCACACACACTGGTGATATCAACACAGGAAAGGTTCCCCCAGACACTGGTGCGGCGACGGCCCATCTGAAGGGGAATGGCATCAGTGGAGTCGCCCGAGATGCTGGTGACATCAGCACAGGAAAAATTATTACAACAGGACTCAAACTGCAAAAGCCTGGTAAGACTGTTACAAAACGGGATGGGTATGGGATAAAAACTGTGACTGAAAAACAACAAACTGCTAAAATGTTTCAAACTGTAAATCATACCAAGGTACTGTGGGATCTGACCATGAAACCTGAAGGATTTTTTGGAGGTCATCTCAATATTAGGAGCATTGCCTCTAAAACAGAACAAATACAACAACTACTGACAAATTCAAATCTTGACTACCTATGCCTCTCAGAAACCTGGTTAACCCCAACAACACCTCCAGCTGTTTTCAATGTACCAGAGTACAATACCTACAGGCAAGACAAAAAACATGGCAGGGGAGGAGGGGTCATGATTTATGTAAAGGATGGTTATCAGTGTATACAACTTGACATTGCTGAAAATACACTAGAATGTGTTGGAGTTAAAGTTGTACTATCACCTGAAATGTCTTTTGCTCTGATTGTGATCTATCAACCTCCATTCTCTAAGGCAGTGGTCCCCAAACTACGGCCCGCGGGCCGGATACGGCCCGCCTCCACATTTGGCCCAGCCCCCTGAACAATACCAGAGACGCTTACCCCCACCCCCCTCCAACCCCTCCTGCACAGAGCTTTTCCCGCACCTCGCTTCAAGTCGGCTGAGCGCCGTCTCGTTCCCCTGCTGAGTGTGTGCTCAGCCATGCATTCTGAGCCATGGATTCTTTGTATCACTGTATAAAGAGCTGACTGTTCATGCCTCACTATCGCACTTAGAATTCGCTCTTAGACAACTGCTCAGAGCTCTCTCACAGAGCGCTGGGTGAGCCTCGTGATGGAGGAATAAAACACCTTTAATCTTCGGCTTGCTGTGTCCGCCTGCACTGATTTTTCCTCCTCACTGGTAAGCGTGATGATTTTTTTTTTTTTTTTTCAGTCTGGCCACGCGATCGAGACTAATACACGCATAGAACGTGACATTCTATTCCACCCTTCTGCAGTCTGTGCCCCTATCTGAACCCCCCCCCCCCTCAGAAAAAAAAAAATCCTAGAGTCACCCCTGTCAAATAAAATGGAATAATGGTGAAAAGGTTTGGTAAGAGAAAAAATTGATTCAGAATGCAGGGTATTTAACCTGCAGTGGACAAACGATTATTTTTTTGTTCAATGCAAAGAAAAGGCTGTTCAGCAGCGGTGTCTACAAGCCTGCTGGAACCTACAAAAGGATTATAAGGAAGAAACACAAGAACTTTGAGAGACTGCTCATATGAGTCATTTAAGGAAGAGATTCTGCTCTGACAACTAAGCTGAGCTTTTACCTGTTCAGATTGTGCACGGCACAACACAAAGTTAATGTTCCATGGACTTGTTTCTGTGAAGAACCCAGAGAGGGTTATTTGGTTATTATTTATTTCATAAATAGTGTTATTATTTATTTTCTGACTTTTTTTCCTGTGAAGATCCCGGAAAGGGTTATTAATATTTGGTCATTTGTGGCTTTCTGGAAAACAATAAATGTTTACGTTTAGGCACCCGTCCAATCGTCACACTTTTTCTGTTACCAACTGACCCCGGCCCCCATCAGAGAAGGCAAAAGTTATGTGGCCCTCACAGGAAAAAGTTTGGGGACCCCTGCTCTAAGGACACATTCTTTAATTGTCTATCAAATGTTGTGAAACAGTTTGGCAGCAAAGAGTTAATCCTCATGGGTGAATTCAACTTACATTGGCTTTGTAAAACACGCAGACAGAAATTAAAGGACCTCACCAATAAGTTTCATATGGATCAGATGATCAGTAACCCAACTAGAATAACCCACTCATCTCAGACTCCTGGATTTGATTTTTACAAACAAACCTGACCGCATAACAAAAAAATACAATCTAATTACTGGCATGTCTGACCATAATCTCACTTTAGTAGTACACAAACTGTCAAAATCACGATACAAAATCCTGCTGATGTAATTCACCCATTTACTGCAGTTAACATATAGCTAGCATAACGGAAACAGCTCAGCTGTCAGCAACCAACAGCAAGAGAGATTACTGTCCAACAACAGTAAACTATTTAACAGCACACACTAATAGTGTGGTCAGTTTTCTAAAGCTGAGAGAGTTGCTCATTGAAAATAAGAAGCACTAACTTGACTTGCTAACCTTACTGGTGCAGTCTGCTGACAGGTGGCTGGAGATGGAGGAGCAGAGAGGAGGGAATGAATGCATAACTGTAATGCAGCTGTGACATGACAACCTGCTTTACAGTCTACTTTTAACTTGTTTCATATATTTATTTTGATAAAATCCTCCCATACTTAGGAAACTTTTGGCCTTCTCTGTGATTTTCTCTCTGTGTCGCCATGATGCGTTCCTCTTCTTCTTCTTCAATGAAACAGTTAAACTGAGCATTCCCGCGGCATGCTCATAAACTTTAAAATTTAACGATTTGTCAACAATAAAAATCTGCATCAACAATTTTTTTATCAATCAATCAATCAATCAATCAACTTTATTTATAAAGCACTTTGAAAGCAACACTCACTACACAAAGTGTTGTACAGCAAGAAAACACAAAAGCAGGAAGCAGGGCATTAACACAAAAACAGTGTAGAACCACAGTCAAAATAAAATAAAATAAAAGGTAAAATAAATAAATAAATAAATAAATAAATAAATAAATAAAAATTCATTTCATTCAATAAAATCAATGTCTCACACTGGGTCGAAGGCCAGGGAGTAAAAGTGTGTTTTAAGATGGGTTTTTTAAAAAAAAATTATGATCAATGTTATCAACAACGTCGACTAATCGGTTCCGTCCTAATCCAAGCTAGAAGACCAGACATTGTGCTTGTGAGGAAAAAAGAAAAAGAATGCCTTATTATTGATGTTGCAATCCCTGTAGACTCCAAATCATGGACCTAGGAAGATGAGAAAACAGAAAAGTAGAGTGATCTAACATGGGACCCTAAGAGAATATGGGGAGCTAAGAGAAGAGTAATACTAGTAGTGACTGGAGCTCTGGGTGTAATAAAGTGATGCTCATGGAAATGAAGACGACTTTGAGCTCAGCATGTAACTTGTGGCTTCTTTATTTAGCCTTTGTAACCCAGAGACTTACAATGTGCTCCCACCACTTTATATTTACTCCTACATCCGTGCCTGCCACTAAGGACCCTCAGGGCCTCTACCTGGCCACTTTGTTGTCTATAGTACTGCCTAACTAAAACACTGAGTGACTACCAGTCACTTAATACTTCCATAACATTACAACACTGGGAACAGTGACAATGAGGCATAAGCACTTCTTGTCAGATTTGGGAATCGACATATCATTTGAAACATTTCAGAAAGCAAGCCTACTGGAAACAGCTCATATTCTGAGAAAGGTTTTAACACAGAAAGCTAGAAAAACACTCAGAGTGCATACCCCCGCCAAAGCTCCTTCTGTCCGTCATGGATCACCTGCAAAATGTAATGGTTCATGTGTAGGCCACAAGCCAGTTCTGGTGAAAACTGCAGCAACATCTATCCAGTAGTTTTGGAGGATTCTTGCTAACACACTGTGAGAAGATAAGAGCCTTGGCAGAGGTATGCATTCTCGGATCATCACCAAAATGATATAAGTTCCTCTCTAGCCCAAGGACCACCTCTGGTAAAAATTTCTTCCAAATCCATCCAGTAGTTTTGGCGTATTCTTGCTAACACACTGTGAGAAGTTATGAACGGATTTTGATGAAATTTTCAGGAAAGGTGTGTAATGGAACAGATGATTAGATTTTAGTGATTATTTGCATCACAATGTGGATGCAGGAATTTTTTGAATAATATTTTATATATTAATCTGGCGCTTTTCATGTACTGCCCCTTTAAGACGTGTCCACACAGTTACGTGCGTAGTCACGCCATAGGACCACGTGCCTCGGCAACCCGGAATCCAAACACTGCAGAAAAAGTATTAGGGGGCGTGTCCACCAAACTTGCTTTTCCTGCTGTAGGCAATTATTTTCTATTCATTCTCTATGTAGTCCAGCGTTTACAGTGCTGAGCGCCCTTGGCGCTGAAACGCCTTGAGCGATGGCCGCTTTTTTTGTGGTGCTCAGGGCTGAAAAAACTCAGATTTGTCAAACTACTGTACAGCTGTGCTCATCAATGTCGGACCTTTCTAAGCAGCCAATCAGAATTAAGGAAGGGCAGGACATAGGACTCCTGTACAGGAAGACAAGAATGGGAGGAGATGGACAGTGGAGGCTGAACTTTGCTGCATCAAACAACCCGATATGCTTTGATCTGACACTAAAAGGATATCATGATCAAAATTTGAAAGCATACGCTTGGAGGAACATGTCCACATCTGTCGGTGTGCCAGGTGAGCGTTTGTAATATGTAGCTGCAATATAGATACTATGGTATGATACCACTTTGTTGTGCAGCATTGCTTAATAATTATGAACCTTGTCAGTAAACTGTAATGGAGAAGAGAGGAGGAAAAAAAATGAAAACCGAACTGGAAGATTCATTAAACCATGATGTTGATTTAAGGTGGAATTGCCCAGCCCCAGTGTATGGTCAATACAATTGTGGCAGTATAATAATAATAATAATAATAATAATGGATTGCATTTATTTAGCACCTTTCAGCAAAGGTATGTAATGGCACACTGAACAGATGATCAGGTTTTCGTGATGATCTCAAAATGCATACCTCCTCCAAGGCTCTTATCTTCTCACAGAGTGTTAGCAACAATACTCCAAAACTACTGGATGGATTTAGATGAAATTTTCACCAGAGGTGGTTCTTGGCCCAAAGATGAACTCATTAGATGTTGGAGGTGATCCGTGACTGCATACTTCCTCCAAGGCCCTATCTCGCAATGTACAGATGGATGGCGATATGGATAGACAAAGGGACAGAGGGGAGGACAAAGGGAGGGAGGAACAGAGCCTTGGCGGAAGTATGCGCTCTCTGAGTGCCCTCTAGTTGGTGAAAAGGTTTTTTTAAAGCTCCCAGTTGTCATGGTATGGGGTTGTGTTGGTGCCCTTAGGAGAGGTAATTTTTACCTCCGCCAAGGAGGTTATGTGATCATCGGTGTTGGTTTGTCTGTCTGTCTGTCTGTCTGTTTGTTTGTTTGTTTGTTTTTTAGCAAGATAACTCAAAAACTTATGGACGGATTTTCATGAAATTTTCACAGATTGTCAGAAATGGGGTATCCTACAGATGATTACATTTTGGTGGTGATCCGGATCACTGTCCAGAAGAAAACCGCCATTACGGAAAATGCCATTTTCGTGAATAACTACTGAACCACCAATCCTATCATTGTCAATCCAATTGCTAGTCATATGTTTTCATGGCCAAGGAATCTGAAAACGTACACACAAACACTGTATGGGGGGAACTGTGGCCGCCATTACGGAAAATGCCATTTTCGTGAATAACCACTGAACCACTAATCCTATCATTGGCAATCCAATTGCTAGTCATATGTTTTCGTGGTCAAGGAATCTGAAAACGTACACACAAACACTGTATGGGGGGAACCGTGGCACTTGGCGGAGGTCTGCGCTCTCCGAGTGCTTTTCTAGTTACTTCTGTGATGGCAGCATTAATGCAGTGAAGTTAATTGAGATTTTAGAGCAACACGTGCTGCCCTCAAGACATCATTCCCAGGGAAATCCATGTGTTTTTCAACAAGATAAAGCAAAACCACATTTGATATAATTACAAAAAGCATAGCTGAAGAAGAAGATATGAGTACTGAACTGGCCTGTGTGCAGCCCTGAACTGTCCCTAATATAGAAGGTGTGGAGAATTTTGAAATGAAAAACATAGCAATGATAACCCCGTACTGTTACACATCATTTGCAGTAAGAAATGGATACTTCATCGCTTAATATCCTCAGTGCCAGTGTCTTTTAAGGGCTGTGAGAAGGACCCTCATGGAGACAGGACCCTTGTGGACACACCCTCATAAGGACTTTAATGAGGGTGTGTTTTTCTGTTGGTTGGGTTGTCTGTGTCATGCTGCTGTTATGCTGTAATTTCCTAATTTCCCAGTTTGGGAACAATGAAGTACATCTACAAGAAGGAATTAACACAGTTCAAAGTATTAAATGCTTTACCATCCCAACTATTTGGGAAGGTGTTGCAGGTCTAAAATGCAGGAATGGGTGTGAAATGAAAAAGATAAAATGAAAACATGAAATAGTTTTGGTTTGGCATTTTGCACTCAGACTTTTTCCGATGTATGGATGTACAAAGATGAACACAAACCGAAATCCCTCTACAAGAAACACAAAATTGCATTTGTAGTCTGTTGGCTGAAAACCGGAAAATGGCAACATAAGACCGACCAGTGATAAAGTAGGGAACTCTGACCTTTCGCAAACATAACACACTGGCCCAGAGACATGATCGACCGCACTGTGTTGCATTGCACTGCCGCCACACCATCATGCGTGTGACAGAGCCTGGCGAGGACATCGTGAACAGCTGAAGAATCATGATCCCAGTTGGCAGCAGCTATAAATGGCCAGTAATGGCATATTGGCTTCTCTCTGTGGTTGCAGATGGCACCCAGCGCCACCAGGGTCAACGTTCTGTCTGCGCCTCGGCAGTAATGTTCTACATGGTGGGAAGCTCCATCTTCACCAGCCTCAGCATATTTTAGCACTTGCGGGAGAGGAGGCAGCAGGGTTTGGACCCAAGACCAAGTCTTTTTTTATGTGTGGAATTGTAAAAAGAGATGAAAGAAGCTTTTACTTTTGTGTAATTTTGTGCTTGACATAATCTGAAAGGAACCATCAGTCTTATTCTAACGTCTTCTAATAGCAGTTGGATTCCTTTAACCTTTGGTTTTTCATTATTCTGAGCAAATGGGAAGCACTGCATCAAAGGAAAACCATCTGCTCCAGTGTCTCCATCCAGCCACTCTATCTCCATGGGTTTGCATAGTCTGTTTCCCTCGTGCTTGATTTGTTATGTGTACAGACATGAGTACCCTTGAGAGCATTTAGAAGGCTACAGCACCATTCCATCTCCCAACTGCAGTCATGTTGTTTTGCTTCAATAGGCTGTTTAAGAGATTTTTTTCCCCACTCAAATGAAGCAAAAATCGAAAAAGAAAATTTCTCACAGTATGGCAGTGAACCAGTTGTTGCCACCACCTCAGTATTTGTCAGTGGAATTATTTTGACAAAGGGAGCTTTTCAAAAAGTGTCCTCAAGAATGTTTTGATGCATTACCTATAAAATACACTGAAAATGTTTTTTTTTTTTTTTAATTTTTATATAGTCAAAACCAAATGGCTTTTATTAAAATGACACTTTAATAACGTGTTCTGTTGTTAACATGTCTAACATGTTTTTTGTGACTTACAAGACATATCAACACAGAAATTAGGGATGGGCGTATTGATACTCAAGTATCGTTCGATACTTTTTAAAATATTGTGATACCACTATGTTAATACAAAACGTGCAATTTGTTTTCACTTCTGAGAGTTTTAGGAATTGAATTTATGTGTGAAAACTGGTGAAAAACCAGCCCAGGCATATTTTAGAGATGGTCTGCCGTGTCACATGATTATGGCAGCCTATCAGATGTCAGAGCTGAAGACTAATTGCACGCTGTCAAGTACTCCCGCCGGTGCAGAGTGAGCTCAGCAGTGTCGGGGGTGGCAGAAATGTTACACCATTCATCCAAATTCTATGGTGATACCAAGCAGCATAAAATTTGAAAAATAAACAAAGTAAGCACTATTTAAGTTTGTAAAATAATAGTGTGTTAGATAGTATGTTACATATAAATACATTATTATGGCGATGCCCTGGCTCGTGTTTCAATAAAACTATAAAACATCACCTCGACTCCCTCTTAATTAGAGACACAACATTTGGCGACGAGGATATATGGAAATGGAGAGGGCTGCTACCACATTTCGTCCAATTTTGAAGGCTGCGGGTGAGCCGTTGGTCCCCTGGGCCAGATGATATGCAGCCTTCGAGAATTATCTCGCAGTGTTGGACCTCAGTGACCTAGACAAATTATGCACGAGGGCTATTCTGGTCCACAACCTCGGTATCGAAGGCCAGAGGATCCTGAGCACTCTAGGAGGAGGTGACTCATTTGAAGACATTGTGAGGCTCATGGCAGGCTACTTTCGCGCCCCTGAGAACATCATAATGCGGTGCATCCAGTTCAGACAGCGGTGCCAGCAACCCGGAGAGTCAGTTCAGCAGTTTGTTGCGGACCTTCGGCAGCTGGAGGGCGAGTGCAAGTTCGGAGTTTTGTAAGAGGAGATGATCCGTGACCAGCTTGCGGAACACGTGGCCTACTCCTCCGCGAGGGTCCGCCTGCTAACCAACGCTGGTGAGCTAACACTGTTAGCTGCCATGGAGCTAGCGCAACAACACGAGGTAGCGGAAAGATTGACAAAGAACCTCGGCGACATAGAGGCTCTACCCAGGAACAATAAACAGTGGAAGGCACTGGCCTTGGATCCCGACGATGGCAGCAAGGATGCAACAGGCATCGCTACAGAGCGAGGGAGTGTGCAGCGAGGGGCAAGCATTGTGGACGGTGCGGATTGTCCCACCACTTCGTCAGAGTTTGCCGAAATTTCGAGAAAGAGGACCGGAGGCCTGGAAAGGGGGCTTCAGTAAAGAAGACACCTACAGTGGTCCACACCATCTTGTCCAACACAGACGGACGTATTCTATGCAATATATTGTTGGACGGGGTGTCGATACCATTGATGGAGGACACGGGGTTGGCGGTCTCCATCCTGAATTTGGCAACGGTAAAGAAGTTTTTTCCAAATTACACCGTAAGTACAACAAACATTGCCTGTTACCAACTAACCAGTTGAGAATCTTCATCAAATTAATAAATTGAATTAATTTTGCATTCATTTTAAATCTTCCATCCATCCATCTTATCTTATTTTTATTATAATTGAAAAAAATCATTTTATTTTTATTTACTTTGCTCATTGTTCTATTTTATTATAATTTTATAAGCATTTTTTTCAAGTGTTTATGTTCATGAGTTTTATTCATATTTCATATTGCCCTTGCAATAAAGTTGTTAAGGAAACTGCAATCGTGATTTGGAGCAAACAGTATCGGTATCGAAGAAAAAGTCCCATAAATTAATGGTATCGTATCTAAAGGAAAAATGCTGGTATCGCCTATCCCTAACAGAAATCACTCAAATATCGCATCTGTTTTTTTGCTGTAAAATTTCACTTAAGCCCCACCCCCTCAAAAAATGTGAGTTTGGACAGAACGTTTCTAGCTCCATAAGTATTCCTGCTTGGCCTGATTGATTAATGTTATAACCAATCAGGCTAAGCACTGGGCATGACTACAGTTCACTGCCTCTGGGGAAGAGGGAGGAGCCGAGGAGCAGCAGGAGCTTTTACAAGTTGGGAAAGATGGCAGATTGTACGTGTACAGTTTTTGCCTGTGTGAGCAAGAAATCCTCTTCTTTTAAATTACATGTCTTATCCACAGACATAAAAATATGACAGCAATGATTAATTTTATTTGGAAAAACCTCAGTGTCCCTGCTAAAATACCAGAGAAGACACGGGTTTGCAGCCTGCATTTTACCCTGCATGCCAGGGGAGAAAGCCCTGTGGTGTGTGGCACAATGGCCGGGGCGAGTGTCGTCGTAGGTGAACCTGTGGAAGGATCATTCTCAGTGGAATGGAGAGTTGCTGCCCGGCCCCGCGTGGAGGCTGGAGGACCAGAAGCTGCTGCTGGCCTTGTACCGCCGCTCAGTGGAAAGCGTGCTCCCCTACTGTCTGGGTGTGTGGTACACCGGCTCCACGGCCAAGAACAGGAAGGCTGTGCAGAACGTCATCAACACCGCTCAAAAAATTATCGGCGGCCCTCTACCCTCTCTGGAAGACGTCTCCAGATCCTCCTGTCTCAGAAAAATCAAGGCCTTCACAGGAGACCCCTCACATCCCGCCCACCACGCGTTTGACCTGCTTCCCTCTGGACGACGGCTCACATCAATCAGGTCCTCAGTGACCTCAGAAAATCACAAAAGTATTGTTTTATGTGGTATTTCCCTGCAACAAACATTCTCTAACTGGGTGGACATACACAGTGTGCACATAAAACACCTGGAAGTGGAGAACAGTAATATTATTGTCCAAGTAATACAGCATGACACAAGGTAAAATCAACACGGAGCCTTTTTCATGAACATTTATGGGCTGAAAGTGTCTGCTTAAATTATGCTGGAGATGAAATGAGGATTAAAATGTAACACTTCTCATATTCTACACCCATGAGCCAGTCGCTCTACTGTGCATCACTGCTTTACACGGCATGAAGAAGCACGCCAGCTGGGAAAAGGTTTGGTTAATATTAGCATTGATTTATAATGTTAAGCTAAAGGCTTGTCATAGTATCCATTTATGTACCATTTTTAATATTTTTGATGGAAACATTCTGATACTTAACAGCAACATGTGATCATGGATAGTTTGGTCCTCTTCTTCATCTTCTTGAGGTTCGCTCAGGTATAAACGTGTTCAGCTGAATCATGGGAAGGAGGAGAAAGTTTTTCCAAGCAATTTTAAGGCTATGAATGTTTTTTTTTGTTTTGTTTTGTTTTTAAAAAGGGCAAAATACACAATTTTAGATAATGCTGAATTGTTTTAAAGTGGATTTATATCCACCAGAGTCCACCTTTAAACAATGTCCATTCCAATACAGTATGTGAATCTTTGAATTTGTCTTATGGATTTTAATTTCTGAAATATTAAAGATTGTTTTAACTCAATGAGCAACACCCATAAAGGATTTGCTTTTGCTAAGACATGCCCGTGAGGTTAATTGTTATTCTAAATTGAGCGTGAATGGTTGTCTGTAAGTCTGGGTTAGCATGATGGACTGGCAGCCTGTCCAGAGGGTACCCCACTTAGTGCCCAGTGTCAGCTGGGACCGACTCCAGTCCCACCCTGATCTTGGATGGATCACAGATCAGAAGAATGGATGGATAATTCACATGTGAGATTCAGTAATTTGATATTCTCTCACAGTCTGTGGACATAACAGTTGCCTTTATGTTTGATTTTATTTGATTATAGCTGATAGTGTCTGTCACGCCGCGCCGCTCATCAGCGGCGCCACCTGCTCGCACACCTGTTCATCATCAGCGGCGAGGGATATAGGCCGCCTCGCCCTGAGCTTCGGCCTGAAGCCGTCAGACTTCATTCCCCTTCAACGTGAAGCAACCTACTCTTCAGCACGACGCTGTGTGGTAAGAAGTCCTTACCTCACCTTTTCCAGTCTACTCCCCTGTGCACAGGTGGATTCCTCGGCGGTGGACAATCCCGTTCCCTCGTCGTTCCTCGCTGCTGCACCGAGCCCTGCAGGTGGCTGTCTCCCGGGTTCCGTTCTTGTTGTGCCAGTCATCTGTTCCTAGCAAGTAAGCTTCTCCCTCGCCTATTCTCCTCCTGTGTTGGTGTGTGCCCGTCACCCTGTGTCTCTGTGTTCTCTCCCATAGGGTTGCCGGCTGTACGGTCTCCTGCCTCTGTGCCTGAAGCAGACATCGCCACCAACACATTAACATTTCGCAGACACACATCCATTCACCCCTGTTGCCAATAAACTATTTGAACTACTCTGAGCCTGTGTGTGTGCGTCTCCTGAGCCGAACGTTATGTCAGTACAGCTTCAGCAGAGCGGCTCGGCAGACGGCGGGCTCGCACACCGGCTTACCAACCTCGAGGCTCGGGTGGATCAAATAGCTTATCAGCAACAGGTGATCCTAAATCAATTGATCCTCATTAATAACCGATTGGACCGCCTGGACCCCCAGCAGCCGTTCCCCCCCCCCCGGCTCATCAGGGTGGCGCGGCTCCTGCCGCTCCAGTGGCCGTCCAGCAGGCTCCGGTAGCACCGGCGCGGCTCACCCCCATTCTGACCCCCGCCCGCTTTAGCGGAAAGCTCGGCGGAGCGCGGGGGTTCATCATGCAGTGTGAGTCCGTATTCCACCGCGTGCCCGGAGACTTTCCCTCGGATCACAGCCGGATTGGTTATATCGGGAATCTCCTGGAGGGGCGCGCGTTGACTTGGACCTACGCCGTTATGGCGAGGCCCAGTTACGCCACCCTCACTTATGACCAGTTCGTGAGGCGCTTCCTGGAGGTCTTTGACCACTCTCGAACCGAGACGGTCCAGGTCGACCGGCTTCTCGCTCTCCAGCAGGGAGGCCGGTTGGCCGCGGACTATGCGGTCGACTTCCGGGTAGCAGCGGAGGAAGTAGGCTGGGAGGAACGCTCCCTCTGCGGTCTTTTCCTCCGCAGCCTCAATGACAATCTGAGGGATGAACTGGCTGGGCGGGACCTCCCTGAGACGCTAGCGGAGCTGTCTTCCCTTGCCATCAGCTTGGATAACAGGCTGTGCGAGCGCTCCTCGGGGTGGAAGTCGTCATCTTCTCGCCCTCGCGGAGCCTCGTCGCGCCAGCCCCAAGCTCGCCCCCTGGTGACGCCGCCGCCATCGCACCCCGAGGAGTCGGAGCCGATGGTGACGGGCTGGACAAAGCTCTCCCCGGCGGAGAGACAACGCCGTCGTGCGTTGAATCTCTGCATGTATTGCGGAGATAATCAACACACGGTAGAGCTTTGCCCACAGAAGCCAAACGGGGGGTCCGCGAGTCACTGTAGGGGGCCTCGCGGACGTCAATCGGTTAAGTCCCCTCACTCAATTAAAGCTGCCCATCCGTTTCTGCCACAACCCCACTGGGCACCTCACCCACGCACTGGTGGATTCGGGCGCAGAGGGCAGCTTCATTTCACAAAGCCTGGCAACCCGGTTGGGCATCCGCTGCCAGGCGCTCAAGGACCCCATCTCCCTGGTCAACCTCTCCCGTGCTTCCCTTGGAAGAGTCACCCACCAGACCATCCCGGTCCCGGTGATCATCTCTGGAAACCACCGGGAGGAGATAACCTTTCTCGTCCTGCCCAACTCTGTGTCGCCCGTCATCTTGGGGTATCCCTGGCTACGTCTCCACAACCCGGTCCTGGATTGGAAGTCAGCTGGGGTATCGGCATGGAGCATGTTCTGCATGGGCACCTGCCTTCAGTCCGCTGCCTGCTCTTCGTCCGCTTCTCCCCCTGCTACGGACGCTGCACCCCCGGACCTGTCTCTGGTGCCTCCGGAATTTCACGACCTGGGTATGGTGTTTAGCAAGACTAAAGCTACGTCTCTCCCCCCTCATGGGCCCTATGACTGCGCCATCAACCTCCGCCAGGGGGCTCCCTTACCTTCTGGTCGGCTCTACAGCCTGTCAGCACCGGAGAAGGAGACGATGAACGCCTACCTAAAAGAATCACTGAGCGCTGGGATAATTCGCCCATCGTCATCACCCGTGGGGGCAGGGTTCTTCTTCGTTGGGAAAAAGGACGGATCCCTCCGCCCTTGCATAGACTACCGGGCTCTCAACGACATCACTGAGAAGGACCATTACACCCTGCCCCTCATGGACACTGCCTTCCACTCCCTCCAGGGGGCGACCTGGTTCACCAAGCTGGATCTACGCAGCGCATACCACCTCGTCCGGATCCGGGAGGGAGATGAGTGGAAGACAGCCTTCCGTACCCCGAACAGCCACTTTGAATACCTGGTAATGCCGTTCGGGTTGACCAACGCTCCTGCCGTCTTTCAGCGCCTCATTAATGACGTCCTCCGGGACTTCATCGGCCTCTTCGTGTTCGTCTACCTGGACGATATTCTCATCTTCTCCAAGTCCAGGGACGAGCACCAGGTCCATGTGAGGCGGGTCCTCCAAAGACTGCTGGAGAACCGGCTATACGTGAAGGCTGAAAAGTGTGAATTTTACGCCAGAACGACGTCCTTCCTGGGTTTCGTCATCTCTCAGGACCAGGTGCTCCCAGACCCAGAGAAGGTAAAGGCGGTGGTAGAATGGCCTACACCTGCATCACGGAAGCAGGTGCAACAGTTCGTTGGATTTGCAAATTTCTACCGCCGCTTTGTCCCCAATTTCAGCTCCATCGTCGGACCACTGACCCGTCTCACATCCCCTAAGGTCCCGTTCCGGTGGACCGAAGAGGCCGCTGCTGCCTTCCAGGCGCTGAAGGCGGAGTTCTCCTCCTCCCGGGTCCTTCGCCAGGTCGACCCCGCGCTGCAGTGCATCGTGGAGGTGGACGCCTTGGACACAGGAGTGGGGGCGGTGCTATCTCAGCGGTCGCCTGACGACGGCGCCAAACGGCCCTGCGCCTTCTTCTCCCGGCGCTTGTCCCCGGCGGAGAGGAACTACGATGTGGGGGACAGAGAGCTCCTGGCCATCAAGCTCGCGCTGCAAGAATGGCGCCACTGGCTAGAGGGGGCGGACCTGCCGTTCGTGGTCCTTACAGACCACAAGAACTTGAAATATCTTCGATCTGCCAAGCGTCTGAACGCCCGCCAGGCGCGCTGGTCCTTGTTCTTCGCCAGGTTCCAGTTTTCCATCACCTTCAGGCCTGGCTCCAAGAACGGCCTGCCTGACGCCCTCTCTAGGCAGTTCACCCCCGAGGAGTCGGAGGAGACGCTCCACACCATCCTGCCCAGGTCGTGCGTCGTGGGGGCCATCTCCTGGGACATAGAGAGCAAGATCCGGAAGGCGCAGGAAGTGGAACCTGACCCTGGCGGCGGACCGGAGGGGAGGCTGTTCGTTCCATCCGCGGTTCGTGGAGAGGTCATCCACTGGCTGCACACCTCCAAGCTCACCTGTCACCCTGGCTCCTCCCGGATGATAGACCTCCTCCAGCGGTCCTTTTGGTGGCCGGGCCTACGGAGGGACACAGCCCGTTACGCCCGGGCTTGTCCAATTTGTGCCACCAACAAGTCGGGAAACGCCCCCCCCAGCGGGTCTGCTCCAGCCCCTGCCCGTCCCTGGCAGGCCCTGGTCACACATCGCTTTGGATTTCGTCACCGGACTCCCAGCCTCCAATTCCTATGACACCATCCTGACCATCGTGGACCGCTTCTCCAAGGCTGTGCACTTCGTCCCCCTGCGAGGTCTTCCAACTACCCTGGAGACGGCGGATCTCCTCGTCCAACACGTGGTCAGGCTGCACGGGATTCCGGTGGACGTGGTCTCGGACCGGGGGCCCCAATTTTCTTCTGAGGTTTGGAGATCGTTCTGTAACGCCATCGGAGCCAAGGTGAGCCTCTCCTCCGGCCATCACCCCCAATCCAACGGGCAGTGTGAGCGGACCAATCAGGAGCTGGAGGCTGCGCTCCGCTGTGTAACAGCATCTAAACCCACGTCCTGGAGTAACCATCTTGCCTGGGTTGAATACGCCCACAACACCGCTCGCTCTTCTGCTACAGGGATGTCCCCCTTCAAGGCGTCCCTGGGTTATGACCCCCCGCTGTTCCCGGTGCAGGAGAGTGAGGTAGTGTTCCCTCGGTTAGGGCGCATCTCAGGCAGTTCCGCTCCATCTGGGCTGCCGCGCGCAATGCGCTTTTACGCACAGCGGAGCGCAACAGAACTGTGGCGGACCAGCACAGAAGACCTGCCCCGGCATACAGAGTTGGGCAACGTGTCTACGTGTCAACCCAGGACGTAACTTTAAAAGGCGAGAGGAGAAAGCTGGCACAACGATTCATGGGTCCCTACCCCATCACCCGGATCATCAACCCGGTGGCTGTGCGTGTGGCTATTCCCCCCTCCCTCCGCATCCATCCCACCTTCCACGTGTCTAAGGTGAAGCTGGCAGTCACCGACCCCCTTTGCCCTCCTCCTGCTGCGCAACCCGCGCCCCGGATGATTGGTGGCCATCCGGCCTGGTCCGTCGCCTCCATCCTGGACTCCCGGCGCCGGGGTCGTGGGTTGCAGTACTTGGTGGACTGGGAGGGCTATGGGCCCGAGCATCGACAGTGGGTACCCTCGTCGTTCGTGTTGGACCCATCGCTCATCACTGACTTCCACCGAGTGCACCCAGAGAAGCCATCGCCAGGAGGTGCTGCTAGAGGGGAGTACTGTCACGCCGCGCCGCTCATCAGCGGCGCCACCTGCTCGCACACCTGTTCATCATCAGCGGCGAGGGATATAGGCCGCCTCGCCCTGAGCTTCGGCCTGAAGCCGTCAGACTTCATTCCCCTTCAACGTGAAGCAACCTACTCTTCAGCACGACGCTGTGTGGTAAGAAGTCCTTACCTCATCTTTTCCAGTCTGCTCCCCTGTGCACAGGTGGATTCCTCGGCGGCGGACAACCCCGTTCCCTCGTCGTTCCTCGCTGCTGCACCGAGCCCTGCAGGTGGCTGTCTCCCGGGTTCCGTCCTTGTTGTGCCAGTCATCTGTTCCTAGCAAGTAAGCTTCTCCCTCGCCTATTCTCCTCCTGTGTTGGTGTGTGCCCGTCACCCTGTGTCTCTGTGTTCTCTCCCATAGGGTTGCCGGCTGTACGGTCTCCTGCCTCTGTGCCTGAAGCAGACGCCGCCACCAACACATTAACATTTCGCAGACACACATCCATTCACCCCTGTTGCCAATAAACTATTTGAACTACTCTGAGCCTGTGTGTGTGCGTCTCCTGAGCCGAACGTTATGTCAGTGTCAATGTATGGGTGTGCATATAAATACACTGTAGGGGTAGATTTTTTTTATTTTCATAATGTTCTCTAAACTGGGCTCATATGACCTATTTTTTGACACTGTAGGTAACTAGAAGAAAACCTCCGTTGATGTGTGTACTAGGACTGGCAATTTGACTTTAAATCAGCATCTCGGAAAATTAAACCTTTCACATCCTTGTTCTCCCCTCTTTTCTTCTCCTTTATAGTTTACTGTTGAGGCCATTACACAAGAGTGTGGTGTGAATGAATATATCACTCCAGTGATTTGGTAGTAAATGAGCAGAGTACAATAATTTCACACATGTAACCAAAATAAATATTTTCCAGTGCAGAAGTCAGTGTTTAAAATACATACCTTTTCTGTCCCATCATGCCTGTGGTGCTGGTGAGCACCAGGGTGCAATGCTAGCAGGTCCTAGGTTGCTCGGCCTGGTGGTCCTCGCCCTGGGATGGGATGTGGGGGCAGTGGGTGTCCTCCAGAGCCAGTTTGGGAGCTGGCTTCTGGGGGGACGTGCTCTCTTCTGGACCGCCTTCCTCCCAGTCATACCCCCCCACCTCCCCAATTCTGGGTTGAACATACATCTTATTGGATACACTTAGGGTTTTGGGGAAGGGTTGTGCCAAACTGTGTTGGTGAAGAGGATCCCGCTGTCTACTGCGCAGTGGGGAAACACGTTCCTCAGTTTTAATTGCACTGTAGACACGAAGGTCTTGGGGAGATGGGAGCCCCTGCTGCCCACAGCAGTGGGTAGTGGTGCACCACTACACTATCCCCCCATTTTTACCTACACTTTGGTAGTTCACACACCTGCACACAATAACACCACACAACTAACACTCACCCGTCACGACTTGGGCATGGGGGTGGGGGGTAGGGGTCTTCCTCACCCCTGCTGTCCTCCTTGCACCGGGGGCCTGGCTGAGGACCTGGGGCCCGTCATGTTGCCGTCATCCCTGGGCGCTGCAGAATAAAACCTAAAAAAACATAGCCCGACTCTGTTCCTCACTCACCTTCTCCTGTCCTCCAGAACCTCCACTGGCTCCCAATCTCACAACGCATACAGTTCAAAGGCCTTCTCCTCACCTTTACAGCCCTCCATCACAAGGCCCCTTCCTATCTCACCGACCTGTTGCACCAGCACCCCCACCCCCTTCCCCGCTGCCTCTGTTCCCCTGATGCAAATCACCTCTCTCCCTCCACCACACAGAACCAAGCACAGAACCTGGGGGGACAAACCCTTTTCTATCGCTGCCCCCTCCCTCTGGAACTTTCTCCCCCAACAGATCCGTGACTGCACAGACTTAAACTCCTTCAAATCATTACTCAAAACCCACCTGTTCAAACTTGCTTTTAAGCTTTAATTTTAATTGTGCATTTTTTTTCTCCAATGTAAAGCATCTTTGA